>OY754925.1:3746963-4371457 GCA_963576535.1 Plemyria rubiginata | reverse complement strand
CAAGGTTTTTAATACTTTAGGAACTGTTTCCGTATAAGTCTCATTTAATTTCAGCTATTTATGGATATCCATCATAATATCTATCAGTCCACTGCTGAACATTGTATAGGGGAGGACCTATATATTTCCAGGAAGAACGATTCTGACACCACTCCATCCACCAACTTCCCGCAATCCTAACAGTGTCGTTGGTCCATAGTCCATCAGATAGGAGAAGTTCCCACGATTTTTCTTCCAGCGGCCCGAATACGCTAGTGTCTGGCCATCTAGATGGCAGTTCGATTCCCATCCATCCAAGGAATTTAGCATCCATCCCAAGGAATTTACATACTAGATTCATCCATATGTTGCTATTACACTATGGGAATAAAATGCTCTCGTCATCTGGGAGTATATTCCAAGATCAAATATCAAACTGAAAGCCATCTCGATAGCCAAACATTAGCGTAATCGGGCCGCTGGTCATGGTTGGCATTCGAGAACCTTTATACCCCAGCGGTTGTCAGTTCTTCGCGTATGACCTGCCCATTGTATGGTTATGTAGCATGTTGAAGTGTCAACATGCTACGAGTGTTTCAAGTCTAGTTTAGAGATCTGAGGCTTCAATAAAATATGGATAACTATGTCATAATTTACATTTAAATGTTAGTTTTAACACTGAACAATGTTGAAGTGCTCAAATAAAATATCATTTCATTTCATTTCAGTGTAACTCCCAGCATCGCTCTCCATAACTTACTACTTTACCGACCTACTTTGATCCAAATATACCATAGATATCTATTAGACCTGTGTGTATATTTGGGTATTCTCCGGTTAGGTATTCTCTCTACAACATAAGGAAGGTAACTTATTGGTTTGCCCCCACCTTCGTACCTAGGTATTATTATTTCAGAATGTAAATTTGCAGGCCGTGGAACCTTGTCGCGCCACGGAATACCATCAAATATGCCAGCTAGGAGTTTACATAAATTCCGGAAGGCACAGCTTTATGTTTTCCCAAAAGCGGCCACCGTTATAATACAACATTGCTATTAATTGTCATGAACAACCTTTTTTTTTCTACTGCTTAATTTACTTTTTTTTGTATGCTTATTTTGTGTGTTTGCTTTCAAATAAATGTATATAATATAATCTATTCTATTATATTCTATGAAATTAAAACCTTTCTTTACTTACTAACCTTAGTTTTATAGTGTGTTTTAACACACACAAGCTACGAGTAAGTATTAAACTGAAACTGAAACAGCTTCACGACTTTGATCCCCAGTCACGGTAGATATCCCCTCAGATCTCTCAGTACCAAGTACTAACTCAAGATTCTTTGAGGATGTCTAAGGGACCCCCCCTTAGAGGTAGAGGTAGTCAGAGGTACGTCCAAACATTACATTTGGCACATACCCACATTTTGCAGTAGTTAGTATTCCATACGTGACAGGTTGCAAGCCCATCGCCGCTGTTAGAATACTAACTGGTTTCCTCACGATGTTTTCCTTCCCCGTTTAAGAGCACTAGCATTGCGCACATAAATTTTTCGATAGAAAAATCCATTGGTGCACGACCGGATTCGAACCTGCGACCTTACGATCGGAAGGCGGGGTCACTTCCACTAGACCACCGGTGCTCTCTAGTAAGTATTAAGCAATACAACTCAGTCGGTGTAGCTCTGCCTTCTGCGCTGTAGGCCATGGGTTCGGTATTTACAGAGCAAGAATTATGTAAATGTTTGTTCTCTGTTCATGTCCTATTGATTTAACAAAAGTACCAATAGGAATATAAGTTTTATTATCAGCGATCTGGTTCACATTTAAAAACTTGATAGTGCTGTGAGGAAAGTCCACCAATATAAAAAACGCACCATAGCAGCCGTATTGACGGCCACCGTTTTTCTAAAAACACAAAATCCGCTTGCGGATTTCAGGATTTGTACGACCATAACCGTAACGTTGCCTGCAAACTTTAAGTCGCAACAAGACGAGAAATCTTCAGAGAAAATGGAATATTTCCGAGATATACTTTTTACTGTGACACAAGGTTTACGCGTGTCTCGATGCGCTGTGCAGGCTTTAGCTGGATTACTGTTGAAATAACATTGTTACGGTATACTTTAATCCTTCATCTTTAATCCTTATAACGTACCTACTCGTATGTCGATCGATACGTGCTTCATATGATTTTTCCTCTTATATTGAAAGCTCCCAACAGTCATATGCTAGAATCTATAATGACAGTTCGATGGATTTATTACTTTGGAGCTAGATGGTGCTGTGTGGATAGTCCAGCATTATTTATTTAATTATTTATTCCAAGCCAAGTTAGTGGCTCATCTAGGATTTGGTAGTGTGGAACTGGCACGTAGTCACCTAGCCCTAAGATGCAAGGAATTTGAATACAATTGAATACAAGTACCTTGCTAAGATGTTTCAAAGTGATACCAACTTGTGATTTTATTGAATAAATACTTTTTGATTTTGACTTTGACTTTTGACATCACAGGTCACGTTCCTATCGAGCGTGACTTACGAAGCAATGTTCTGTTTATTAGTGATGATAACACTTAAAGGTATTGCTCAAAAAGGTAAGCTGTTTTTATAGTTTCACTATGCGAAAACGTGTTAATGGTCTGTAGCTATTTTCATGAATTTATAATTAGTCTGTAAGTACTGTTTGTTTTCCTGAGAAATAAAAATAAATAAATAAAAATAAGCACGCTTATTTTGAGCATGCTCAAAAATCAACCGACGTACGACCAAATGAGCATACTTATTTATAATACGACCTGCTGTTCACACGTGCTCTTATTGAGCAAGGCTCGAAAAAAGCATGCTTTTGGCTTGAAAATAAGCACGTGTGTTTCGTTGCATGCATGCACGTTTCTGAGGAGTGCAAAGCGTCTTAAGATCTCAGCTGGGAACGGAATACGAAACCACACTGTCGAGACTGCTGCACTAGCACAATGGACGTTACTTGACAGGGCTCAGGTTCAACGGGAACAATTGAAATAAACGGCCCCCTTATCACGTATCTTGCAAAAGCAAAGCAATAGCAAAAATAGTGCGATTTATGCTTCTCAATCGCTAATTCGTATTATGTAACAGCGATAATGAAGTCATTGCAAACTATCGACAGTGCTGCCTCTACAGAACAATCCGAAAAACAAATTTGCATTCAACTGTAAATTTGTTTGAAGTTTTCGTATCACGTATCTTTTTTTAAAGCAATGCGAGAGCAACTGGGAAGCAATTTGAACTGTCAAACTGCGACAATCTTTTTGTTGTCGCGATGAGTGCATTCAAAATATCAACGAGCGATTAGCAATCGATCTCGTACGTAATACCATTTCTTTTTACGTCCAACAATCAATCGCGCGTTGTCTGCGCGATAATTGTGCAATTATTGCTGATCGCAAATTTTAGCTAATACGGGGGCCGGTTTTAGCACCGCGTTAGATTCTAAAAGATAAAAATAAAGAAATGACGTGCTTTGGCAGGTAATGTACTTAGGCATTAGCTGCATGTTCCAGAAAGTTTGCCTAAAAAAAGGGCAACTTTAGATTTTTTTTTTAGAATTTTCACATTAAGGCGCATTAAAACTAAGAACCATTATCGGATCTATCATAAGAAATATTTGCCTACTAGTTTTATTACGTAGTTAAACTATTATTAAGAGCCTGATATCCGTTAAAGAACTTCTCGCTCACACATTTCATTTTCAACATTTTTGAAGACACTGAATACAAAAAATACTGAATTTAGTTTACAAATATCGCAAACCGATTATTCAAAACAATCAATTTTAAAAATATCTTCTAATGATTCAACGAGACGTATTTTGCTTGATGCTTCAGACTCATAGTAAAAATACATTTTCTGCGCTGTAAATTTGTAAAATCTATTTGTGATTTTTCATACACCAGTTATTTCATATCTTCAAAATTGTTGTTATCTTTATACGTATTATTAAGAAAGTAATTCAATATCGACCTCATATTTTATGTCACTGACCGATAAGTGTGCGCACATAGCCACGAGACAAAAACCTCTTTGTCGTATCTATCATTATTATCATTATTACCCATCCAATGATTCTGTAATATCCCATCTTCGTCTATCCTATTATTATTTATTATTATAATATACTCATAATTGGTTGATAAAAGCCGGAGCCAACTCGTGTTCCGAATAATAATGGGCTTACTAAAATAAAATGTTTAGGTTCCCATGTATCCTAACATAAAATCACGTGTTCGTCCTTTACACGTCGCACTTTTAGTAGGAGCTCTTTGTGAAGGTCTCGTCCGGGGAAGTACTACCACCACGCCTTTTTCTGCTGAAGCAGCGTTGCTGTGTTTCTGTTCGATGAGTGTGATAGCCGGTGAATTTACAGGCACACTGTATGCCTCAAGTAGATGGACGTAGGGCAATGCGTCGTAGGTCACGTTCCTATCGTGCGTGACATACGAGGCATTGCTTTTTTATAGGTGATGGTTACTCATGGACAACATAAGACAACATAACATCAGGTGGGCCATCTGCTTGTTCCATAAGTTAGTTGTATAAACAAACACAAGTGGGTGTATAAAATAAACATTTTCTTCTACATTTCTTGCCAATTGATAACTACGTCCTGAATTCCTAATTGGTACCTTACTAAGAAGTATTTATAAAAAAACAATTCTACGAAATGTAGAGATACAGTATCTCCCGTTATTTCGCGATTTGAGACGCCGACAACCGACAAAAAACTTTACGCTCGCACATAAAAAAATTGGAAGATATAAAATTAGTTATAAACTTTTGCTGTAAACTTGTTTGTCAACTTTATTAATATAAAATAAATAAACATTCCACATAGCACTATCTAGCCACAAACTAAGCCAAAGCTTGTGATATTGGAACCAGACAGCTGTATAGGTTCAACTTATTTGCTTTTTTTTTGTAAATACACACTTATGTACTAAAACACACAGACAGAGAACAAACATCTATGTTCATCACACAGATGTTTGTTTGCGTGAGGATCGAACCCACAACTACGGCACAAAAGGCAGAGACCAACTGAGCTTTGAATGCTGGTCTGTGTGTATGAAAACTGGTTTAGATCTTTTTATTTTGCTGAAGCTTTATGTTAATATCTGAAACTTTGCTGTTTGTGATATTTAACAACATTTTTGAAAGTATAGAAAACTAATAATAGTAATAATAATGCTGGACAATCCACACAGCACTATCTAGCCCCAAAGTAAGCTATTCAAAGCTTGTGTTATGGGTACTAGATAACTGATATATTTAATACATTATATACTTACATAGATAGATATTTTTTTATTATACATAGAAAACACCCAGACCATCAGAACAAATTTCTGCAGATCTTACACAAATTTGTTCCAAGGCGGGAATCGAACCCGCAACCTCTTGCGTCGCAGGCAGGCTCTCGCCCGCTGCGCCACAGAGGTCGTCAAAAAACCAAACTGAAGGTGATTTTGAAAAATCGCAAACAGATTCTTCATAACTTCAACTTCATAATTATTAGATTTTTATCAACTGAATTAAAATATTGTTTGTGAGAAGTTTTTTGACGCACGACAGCCATAACGATTTTGTGTTCATTGAAGCAAATTAACGAAACATCTGTTTAGAGAAAACAAGACGTTCCGCTCAAAGACTACGTAATTATGTTCTATTTAATTTATGATATAAACCGAGAAGACTGAATATTGAATCCAGTACTAAGAACAAGAATAAAACATCCTACTTTTATTATAAACGCGAAAGTTCGAAAGTATGGATGGATGGATGTTTGTTACTTTATCACGCCGGAAAGACTGAACGAATCTGGATGAAACTTGGCAGAGAGATATATTATAGTCTGGAATAGCACATAGGCTGCTTTTTATCCCGTGGGAATACCGGGATTTAAATCTGCGCGGGTGAAACTGCGGGGCGCAACTAGTATTATTATATTCCTTGATCCAGTACCTCAAGTCTAAGATTTGTTTTTATTATTTAGTTTATCGTGACGACAGGCTTTTTTATATGGTAAGACAAGCGCCTATATCCAGCGTGCCGAGATAACGCACGAGTGCATAATATAAAAGAGGCCTCATTGTAACTGACGTTACAAAAAACGAAAGGAAAAACAAAATTAAAAGTTGGGGACACATACCGAAAAGAATAATAATTTTCCTTTGATGTATTATAAAGGTTTTATTAGCACGCTAATTCTCGGGGAGTTAGCGTCCTAATGAAATCTTTATTTTTGCGAACAATTCACTCGCCCGGTGAAATATACCATAACTGACTGAAACACTGGTTTTAATCATTCCACGAGTGGTAGATATCGCTTTTAGCGAAAAAACCGCCTATTGTACTTCTAGTTTTTAAGAATGTAGGTATTGTTTTTGTTTTAACATTATCCTTTATTGCGCCCCGCGGTTTCACCCGCGTAGTTTTAAATCCCAGTATTCCCACGAGATAAAAAATAGCCCATGTGCTGTATTCCAGATTACAATCCATCTCTATGCCAAATTTCATCCAGATCCGTTCAGCCGATCTGGCGTGACTGAATAACAAACATCCAAACTTTCACATTTATAATATAGTGGGATGTTACGAAGAAAGTGGCAGTTGAAATGTATTCTTATTTAGCTTCTGTGAAAAACTTGTATTTACCTAGCGCCATTTAGAAATGAGTTAGCGTGACTTTCCACCACTCCAGTCGCCTTCTAAAAGTTACGCCGTTATTTCGTTACTTAACTGAATGAGTACACCTAATAAAATGTTTCCACCAGCTACTCAACGAATTGATGTTGTGACAACTTTGGTGATAAATTTGATGAAAGGCTTTTTAAATTAGTGAAATGTTTTCACGTTTTTCATTACATTTAAAGAGTGCCAACACCAACATCTTCACTGTAGTCCGTCCATCAACATGGGAACCTGCTGAAAATATGAAAATGAAAATATCATATTTAGATAAATTAAATAATCTATACTCGTCGTACAATCCAAACGATTAATTACATATATATGTATACGAATAGTTGCGCCCTGCAGTTTCACCCGCGCAGATTTAAATCCCGGTATTCCCACGGGATAAAAAGTATATATATATATATAAGTATACCAAACTATAATCTATCTAGAGAGATAGATTATAGTTATATTATAGTTAGATTATACTTGGCAGAGGCCAAGTTTCATCCAGATCCGTTCAGCCGTTCTGGCGTGAAAGAGTAACAAGCATCCATCCATCAATACTTACAAACTTATATGTATATTTAGTACGAAGAAAGTAGGATTTTCATATTAACGGTATCTTAAGATAGTGGCCCATAGTGATTGTATGATTATCCTAATATGAAATAAAATATTATAGTATCTGAGTCGTATGTGTTACGCTCACAACCAACCGCTGGCTGGGGATAAAAGGGAATGGAGACCACGAACAGGAAAGCGAAGTGTGGGACGCCCTCCTACCCGATGGACTGCCGACATTGTTAGGATCGCGGGTAGTCCGTGGATGGAAAGGGTTCAAAGTCGTTTTTCCTGGAAACGGATAGGGGAGGCCTATGTCCAGCATTGGACTTCTGTAGGCTGATGATGATGATGTGATATTAGTTCACGGAACTGCATCCGTGAACTTTGATTAATAAAATGAAAGAGCTATGTTGTTTCCCAAAATGACAGAAAACTAGCAGAAAACGAATGAAATCAATGAAGATTTCAATAAATAATTTTTGACGTTGACTGCTACGTTAACGTTTTACAGAGACATTTTCTAAAAATTCGTGCAGCTTGTCTAGCTTAACTAACATAAAAGTAAAGAAAATATTAGTTCAACGCTTGCCCAAGGCTGAAAGTAAATCGATAAGTCAACGACCGACAGCGACTTGTTTATGAAGCCCTAAAAACTCCTGAAATATGTCGAACTGAAGAAGGCCCCTCCTCACTGTAAACATTGTAATGTAACAATTCCAAGTTTGATTTTAAGCATTACTTTCAATAGGTACTGCCTCACTGACTGATGATCTAGTAATATCATACTAGTATTATAAACGCGAAAGTTTGTAAGTATGGATGGATGGATGAATGGATGGATGTTTGTTACTCTTTCACGCCGGAACGGCTGAACGGATCTGGATGAAACTTGGCAGAGGTAGATTATATATAGTCTGGAATAGCCCATACACACAATACTTTTAATCCCGTGGGAATACCGGGATTTGAATCGCGCGGGTGAAACCGCGGGGCGCAACTAGTAGAATTATATACCTAAATCTAGATTGGATTTTGAGCATTTGTATTCAAAAATGTGTTTTTGAGTCAGAAAATAAAAAATATATTTCTATGAAATATCCAATTATTAAGTGAATTTAACAAAACATTTTTATGTTTTTTACAGATAATTAAATAATAATATAATAAAGATAAGTAATATGTAAGTATCACAAGCTTTGATTAATTTGGGGCTAGATAGTGCTGTGTGGAATGTCCACCAATATAATATTAATATTAAGATATTCAACCATACACGCTAGGTCATGGGGTCAACTTTTTGTGTAAGCTCTGTGGCCTAAATAGCTGAAGTTTTGCAATACTGCCAAAAGTTCATTAATACTAATAAGAAAACTAATTCGTGTTTTTTCGACCCTTCCGAACAGCTGCGGCTAACGGCTACAACCCCTAATTGCACCACCCTTTGGGAAGAATATTAAGAGAATCCTTGTCTAGTCAAGAGCTGCAAAAACTAGAGCGTAGTACAGTAAGCAATAACCTTTTACCTTATCAGGATCCCATACACCCTCATACGAGTAATATATTATTAAATTATATTCTAGAAATAAGTTGTACAAATTTTTATATATTTTTAGATTAATTTAGTTTAATGTATTTTTATTTTGTGTTATTAGTGTATAGGAAAAATAAAGCTCTTTTTATTTTATTTTTATTTATTAGTACACCACCAGTAAGCACCATCAATGTCATCATTCATCACATCGCTATAAAACAAAGTCGCTTTCCGCCAAAGTCTGTCTGTCTGTCCCTATGTATGCTTGAATCTTTGAAACTAAGCAAACTAATTTGACGCGATTTTTTTTAATAAATAGAGTGATTCAAGATCAAGGTAGGGTAGGGTTATATAATATAATACATGCATATTATAGTAGAAACACTGTGCACCCGTGCGACGCCGGAGCGGGTCGCTAGTAATTTATAAATTCATGAACTCTTTTTAAAATTGCTTATCATTGAGTTTTAGGTTTTTTTAAAGATTTAATCTCCATTCTTACTTATACTATAGATTTAATACATTAGTAGGGAAGTTTTTGCTTAGTAGTGGATAGAAATAGGCTGAAAGCAGCGTTGCTGTATTTCGGTTTGAAGGATGTGGTTACCGTTGAAATTACAGGCACATGAGGCTTAACATCTGTATCTCTCAAGTTGTTGGACGCAGGGCAGTGCATCGGTAGGGCACGTCCGTATTATTCTTCTTCTTGTCGAGTCACTAGTTTCTTTCGAAACAGTGTGGTGACAGGATTTTAAGTGCGCCGCATGACGTTCTTTCGAGAGGTCCTTTCGAGCACAAGACGCATTTTATAGAACTTGTCCATATTATTGTGATTTACGAAGCAATGTTAATTATAGGTATTTGATGGTTACCACTTACCATGAGGTACCATCTGCTTATTACATCAGCTTATGGTATAAACAAATTTTATAATCAGCACAGGTACCTACCATGCCTATACCTAATATCCCTGAAACTTCGCTCGTTTAGCTTTTGACGTTGCCTGTACCCTATCTACGAGTAAGTACCTACCTATCTAAGTTTCTTAGCTGAGATTATGTGACTTTGAGATTATGAAACCTTTTGATTAAAATCTTAATTGGGTAGGTACCATACCATCTTTCAAGAACCGCCACAGTTTCAAATTATATTATTTTCATTCTCATTCCAAAATATGTAACAAAATCTAGCACTTAAACAAAGATGAAACACGATAAATTAAAGGGTGGTCAGGTCATCAACTATCCACAAAATAAAGGAATATTAATTGCCCAAGTTAATACCTACTCGAGCGGGCGCTCATAAAATATTTTGGCTTTAGTGCACCGTCATGGAAAGTCCAGAAGCTGGTGATTATGTTCTTACGTCATGCACCTGAGGCGCGATTTTCTAAACAACTAAATCACGGGGAGTTTTTTTTTTATTCAACTAGCTGATGGAACAAGCAGATGACCCACCTGATGTTAAGTGGTAACCATCACCTATAAACAAAACATTGCCCCGTAGGTCACGCACAATAGAAACGTGCCCTACGATGCACTGCCCTGCGTCCATCAACTTGAGGCATACAGATGTTAAGCCTCATGTGCCTGTAATTACACTGGCGACCACACTCTTCAAACCGAAACACAGCGTTAGTTAGAGTTAGAGTTTCACCTAGTCTAGTTCAAAAACATATCTGCTCAAAAAGAGCCTCTATGAGGGGCACTTTCCTTTTATCCTTTTCAACAGTGACACGACAGGAAGAAGACCTAGTGATTCCGCGTTGACTTTCATCGGTTGCCTAACTCACGATGAATGTGTTGTTAGTGCGGCTGGTGGCGAGTGGAATGTTATGTGCGGCTCTTTAGTTGACTGGCCTGAAAACTAATAAATTAAATGTAGTAAGTAGGTCAACTAGTCTTTTCCGGGTCCAGTGGACTAAAGAGCCGTGGTACAATAGTAATGAGTGAATGTACAAATGCCAAATAAAAACTTACTGTGGATTCCGCAGTCATTGAGTGAATATTGTTTACGGAATAGTAACGATGTTCGACCGTATTGGTGTTCACAAACTGAACAAAAGAATTACGTTCGAATTTATAGATAAAAGTTTAACATTTTGAACAGTTTCATCACGTCATCAGCAGATCTCATCACACTAGAAATTTATAGTTTGGGAGGTGGCTCTCGTCTTCCCCGGACTATTTATGCCACGTTTTGCAAATTCAAGCTTTAAAACATGTATGTCCTTAGCTAAAAAAGCTAAATTTTGAAAGCAACTACGTGCTGATGCTGGAAGTGTAAATTAGTCCACAAGCAGTTTTTTTGTTAGTCAAATCAAAACGAACCATAACATTGTACTTTTTAGAATCAATTCTGACGAGCATTGGTTGAATAAGATAACATACAAAGTGAAACAACATCCTGGCGACTACATGAATGTCGTTATACTCGCGGTAACGGTGAGGATAGGTATTCTGGTTGAATGAGAGACGACACGTATCCGAAGCTAATGGTTAACATAGGTTTAGTACCTCGAGAATAAAGAGCTAAGTATTTTGCACCTTAACGCCATAAGCGCTTTTCGACTACGTATCTCCACAGAAAAGCAGCTATGAAAAGCTGTTCCAATTTGCCTTTTTACTGCACGAAAGGAACTTTCAAACATCGTAATAAGACAATTTTTATATTTATTACATCAAATACATACTTTTTTATTTTTAGAAATTAGCTCCATATCATCTGTATTGCACACCTACTATTTGTTTTAGTTCTAAATTAAACAATGGTTAACTGGAATACAATATTTTCTAGCACTAAATTCGCTTATATGCGATACATTTTATGTTCAATATTTATTTTTATATAGTAATTTATTTATTTTTTCTTTGGTGTTGTGGGTTTATAAATAAAATAAACAATTAACTAAATGTACATACAAAGACATTATATTATGTGCTTCAATTTGACGTACTAAAACACCCGCTGGCTTCAAGCCTAGAACCAACTACTATTAAATTACTGTTATGGAATTCTGGAGTAACAAATGGCCTGACGACGGTTGGTGTAGAATTAAATTATAGAATACTGGCCACCACTGTTATTGCAGGTATCATTAACTCACGTGAGAATGATATACTGGAATTTTAGTAAATTTTGGTTACCCTAGTTTCTTCGTTTACTTTACTTAACCTCGTACTTACTCCTCGTACTCACCCTAGTTATGGAGAAATTTAAGGAGATTCAATTTGAAGAAACTGCCATCATTTTCTTCAAAACAATCGACTTTGGTCTGACGTGACAGGACGTGACCAGAAACACTTTTATCTCAAATATCACTTGACACTGGCAAGATTGTCAGTAGACAGGGGCCATAAAAAAAGAAATCAGTGCCCAAGTTCAAGTTTTGTTTTACGTATCGCGAGCCCGGATTTTGTATGGAAACGCGCGCCCGAGCACCCTTTGAGATCTCTCGTGACTCATACAAACCCCTCTCGCGATACGGAAGACGAAAATGATAAAAAAACTCAGAATTTTCAACGTGTTCATATTTCGGTGTGTTTGTAGCATCTATATAATTTATTATGATTATGAAAGTTCGTACTAAAATCATTGGCGAATTTGAAACAAAAATTGTTCAACAAAAATCTAAAATATCCGCGCTATTCTATTCGAGGTCATTGAAGCATGATTTTCATGCTTTTAGCGAATTTGCGGCGGGCATTGCGTAATGTAACCACAGAATATAACTAGGTATATAGTAGTACTACTACGGAAACGGAACGGAACGTAGTAGTAACGGAAAACTTACTGTCCAAATAAATTGAAATTTATTTTATTCCGACGTCATTGCACAGAAATAATAGTGTGGTCATAGGTTGTCATAAGGTCATAAGTTGCATTTAGTGTAATTTCTCATATAAGTGAAATGTAATTCCTTTTTGAGAAATAAATGTCCTTAACCAGATAAGTCCATAATAAAAACAACACAATCCTAATAAGCAACAGTGTAGTGTGATCGAATAACGCGTAGACAAAACAGAATAATTATGGCATGTATGGGCTATGGAGGCAGCTATGCTAGTTTCACTACTTGATTAGATAGTAATTGTGTTAAATTCGTAGGGAAACCAACACGACTAATAAAATTGAAAATTATGGCTACGGGCTGGCAATTGCTCATAGAACCGATAATCGCTGGGTTCGGTTCGATTTAAGGTGAAGACAAGAGCTAATGTGACTCTCGCTCGCACGTCTTGACTTGTTGAAGGATATAAAATCACTACTCCCATTTTCGAAAAACATCACTTTGCAAACAGTTTAGTGAAAATTTCATTTTGATCTATTGTGTACCTATATTTTTTTACTAAACTGTGCGCAATGTGATTGCACACAAAATGGTTGTTTGCGATTTTTCAAAAATGGGTTCAGTGATTTCCTTCAACAAGTCAAAACGTGCGAGCGAGAGTCACTTTAGCTCTGATTTCACACAACGCTCTAGCCTCAATCTTATCAGTCTCCAAGACTTGACGCCATCTCTTTTGTCAAAGGTTCAATTCAGCATTCAGTGCTCAAAGGACCAGCTCGGGGTCCTTTGAGCACTGAATATTATATAACTATTACGTACCTGAAGCGGTGCGGTTTTCAGAAGCAATGATCGTGATATACCGTTCGTAACTGTAACGAAAAGACACTATCAAAGTTAGAATATCTTTCTTTGCTCAGTAAAGACATAGTTATCACCTTACATAAGCTGAAAGAAGTCCACAGCTTGGTATAGACCTCCCCCATACCAGGATACTCAGAACCACTTAAAATTAGAAGCGTCGTCGCCTTTATTGTACATTTTTTTTTTGTTTTTTGGTTTTTTACGTAATCTTTGTTATAATTATATCTATATAATTACTTCTAGAGAAAATATTATTGTAATACACCTGTGTTAGGAGATACCGCTCTTCCGTAACTACATAATTAAATTAGAGACTGGTACTTATCCATATTGCTCGCTGAGCGCGCCAATTTATTATTTAAAAAAATATTATTGTCTCTATCGAAGTGATAGTGACAAGAATACGCTACTATAGAGCCGCTATCAAATGGCAGGGATTATGAATAAGAGGGTTAGTAGGTAATGTTTGATTCTTAAATTAAAAATAATTGACGAATCCATTCACACAATTAAATATTAGGTACCAATTACAAAATTGGGATATGTGTGTGTACAATGGTCGTGAGTATTTAAAATTGTAATAATGTTTTTTGTTGAGTGTTCTCCTGTTACGCCGCGCCAGTCTCATAATATATTAAACGATAATCCTACGGTATAGGTAAGCTTAGGTACTGTAAAAGTTTATTGTAAGATATGGTTTATCGAAATAAACTAACAACATAATGCAGTTTTAGCTACACTACGAGATGCAGTTTCTGAAGCAGCTGGTAGAGAGAGCATTATTTTTAACTAAAAAAGAAAATATGGGTTTCTTTCACCGATATTTTCTTATAAGCTTGCCAAGTACGTAGATACCATCTGAATATTTTAGTTGCGCACGGTACAGTAGATTAAGAAATAGGGGTAGGATACGTTCACGGATAAAATTAAAAATAACCAACATTATCGCCTTTAGGTTTAAGAGAACTATGAGACTAGAATATCATATTTGATTAACCTACCATATAACAGCGGCCACGGGCTTGAAAGAAAAAAAGAAAATACATTTATTCAACTACACAGACACATTACTATATATATACGACAATTTTAGTTAGAAAGATACTGCGACTAAACATAAATACAAATAAAAAACTGGAGATGTGAACTATTATTATATAACTATATAAACTATATAAACCAGTGGATTTAGGGAATAGTGGTCTGGGTTTTGTCTGCATAGTTGAAAAGCCAAGACTCAGCTTCTTTGCTTAGTCCGGAGACCAGGCGCTTTTTTTCAATCTTGCCTAAGGGGGCTTGCAACCAGAGGGCCTATCAGGAGTTCCGGTGCCGACCGCGATCGATCGTAGATCACACCGATAGACACCGCATTTCAAGGAAATTCAATATTATATATGATTCTTATACTGCTAATGAATTCCTATGTTTTTTATCATTATTCTTATTATAAATATTATATATTATTCGCATTTTAAGAGTAGTAGAGCTCTTTGTGAAGGGCTCGTCCGGGGAAGTACTACCACCACGCCTTTTTCTGCCGCCAAGCAGCAACGCTGTGTTTCGGTTTGAAGAGTGTGGTCGCCGGTGTAATTACAGGCACATGAGGCTTAACATCTGTATGCCTCAAGTTGATGGACGCAGGGCAGTGCATCGTAGGGCACGTTTCTATTGTGCGTGACCTACGGGGCAATGTTTTGTTTATAGGTGATGGTTACCACTTAACATCAGGTGGGCCATCTGCTTGTTCCATCAGCTAGTTGTATAAAAAAAAAAAAAATTCTTTGAGAAGCTTCCCTTAAGCTTCTCAAAGAATACGCTAGATGCCGTTGTTTAATTTCCTTGAAATTCGGTGTAGATCGTTGCGATCTACGATCGATCGCGGTCGGCACGAAACTCATGATAGCCCCCCTGTTATGTATAGAAAATGTAATATTTGGTCATACTTCTGACTACCCCTGTACAAAAAATCTTGAATTGGTTTCTTGAGCTACAATATTTATGGGGAGTTTTACCGTGGCTGGGGATAAAGGCCGGAACTGTTTCTGAATTATCACAGACTAGTTGCGCCCCGGGTTTCACCCGCGCAGATTTAAATCCCGGTGTTCCCACAGGATAAAAAGTAGCCTATCTGTTATTCCAGACTATAATGTATCTCTCTGCCAAGTTTCATCCAGATCCGTTCAGCTGTTCCAGCGTGAAAGTGTAACAAACATCCATCCATCCATCCATCCATCCACACTTACAAACTTTCACGTTTATAATATTAGTAGGAAGAAATATTAGTAGGTATCCATAGGGTCCCAAACTAGTTAATAAGCTGTGTTTCAGGAGCCAAACTGGTGTTTCAGGAGCTAAGCAAATGTTATGTAAAATTTTAAAAGACACGTATTTTGAGATTTACCGCAAAAACTACACAAGATGATTTCTGTATACATTTTAGAATACAGTAGTTTTTTACCTCTATGTAACAGGATCTCATCATTTGAGTTAATAGCTTCGC
Organism: Plemyria rubiginata; assembly: GCA_963576535.1. Lineage (NCBI taxonomy): Eukaryota > Metazoa > Arthropoda > Insecta > Lepidoptera > Geometridae > Plemyria > Plemyria rubiginata. The sequence goes on along the minus strand of OY754925.1, from coordinate 4,355,513 downwards.
GAACATGAGCAAGCAAGCTAAGATACATATATACCTACATGTAAAGACAAACGTATGTATACAAGTTTGCTGAGCTAAGCTAACTTAGACTCAACTTGTTCGACGTGAATTTGATATCCAATAGGGTTTTTGTGTACGTACCGTACACATGTACCTAATACGGGTTTCACATAAATATATATCTATATGCAATGCAATCCTACTTACTTTAGAATAAATGCAAAAGTATGTAAGTATGGATGGCTGGATGGATGTTTGTTACTGTTTCACGCCGGAACGGCTAAACGGATCTGGATGAAACTTGGCAGAGAGATTGATTATAGTCTGGAATAACAGATAGGCTACTTTTTATCCCGTGGGAACACCGGGATTTAAATCTGCGCGGGTGAAACCGCCGGGCACAACTAGTATATTATATAATTTTATCTATCCAGGTAATTCTGAAACTGAACTTAGTTAGAATAAGACTTGGGAGGAAAGATTTGAATAGAAACACAAAGTTCTTCAAATTAATCCTTGTTACAAGAACTTGTGTGAGCCTTTTTTACGCGGATAAAATTTTATTTAAAGTTTTTGAGAACCTCCTTTGAATAAGTCTGTAGAAAAGTAATTTATGCAAAAGGTATTATATTAATTTGAGCAAGGTTCAGAATAGGGTTCGCGATAAAGGTATTATTGGGTCTCCTAAATCAGCTTGGTAAGGTCTTATTGATATTAGTCACTGAGCGCTCCATTAGCTTATCAAACAGATAAGTTTCTTGCTGTCTCTTTTTGTCGGCTTAAACGTGATAGTGAATGTTAAAATAGCAGGGAATATTAATTATAATAAAATGTTAATAAATAATTTGAAAATAATAAATAAAATAATAACTAAAATATTAAATTAAAAAAATATAATAAAAAATAACGTTAAAATTTATATAATTTTGACAATTTTTGATCAGAATCATAAGCATCCCAAAACATATTTCAAACTAGATAATAACTTTTCCTTGTTGCTTAGAGCGATCTCTTCCAGGCATCTGTAGAAGAATTTAAGCTCCAGTTTCTCGCGATCAAAATGTAGAAGTACAGATAAAAAAGAATGTTAGCAAATAGGTAGCAATCGAGAAACAAAGAGGTCGACCTTGCTCTACCACTACAAAATAAGATCGATACCAGCAAGACATATCGACGTGAGATTCCCCAATAAAGTCAACCCCTAAGATTGATTCGACCCTAGCTCTGAAATTGTGAATTACCAACGGGTTTTTCGAAGAGACGGAATAAATTCAGTTGAAGTAACTTCTGCTACAAATTGGAACGAAAAAGGTGTCCAGTTGGGCGGAGATGATGTGGAAACAAAACAATTGAATTACGCCGGTACTTTAAAATAAGAATGTGTTTTTAAATTTTATCTTTATTTTACTCTTCCTGGTCGTGTCACTGGTTTCTATCGTAATAGTGTGATGAAAAGTTTTCAAGTTAGCCCCAAAGAGGCTTTTTTTGATCACTTGACACATGTATTAGAACTGTGGTTTCCACGCGATGTTTTCCTTCAGCGTCTTAGTACTGGCATTGTGCACAATAATTTTTAAACAGAAACACTAAAAATGTAGAAAAATGGATGACGAAAAGCTTTCTTCCGCGAAGAGATGAGTAATGAACGCAATTGAATATCGAGAGCGTTAAGTGAAAGAACAATTGAAAAGTATTTCCATTAGAAATGAAACTCTATTATAATACGTTAAGCATCATTTTTTCTTGCAACGCTTTCTAAAGCAAAATATTTAGAAAAGAGTGTGTAAGAATAACCTAAAATCAAAGCATTACCCTTCAGGTCATACACGGTAGAACGTGCTCTAGGAAATATTGCGTTCATCAACTTGAGATTCAGTCTCTTGTGCTTGTAACTTATTTATTTGCAAAGTGCTAAATACGCCTACAGCTACGAATAAAATTTATTCGTAGGCCTACATAGTGATTTTATTTATCAATCAGCGAAGACGTCAGCAACCGTCGAACGCATTCTAAATTCAAATTTCAAATTCGAACCGTGCATTTATCTATAGGTCTTGATCGAGCGCGAGTTTCGCTTTTATACGCTTCTAAGTAGGTACCTTACCTATCTTTGTTACGGAAATAACTTTCGCGACAATAGGTAGTTAGGTACTTTCCAGAACGATCTCTCGAGTTAGAAACATTAAGTAGATTACGTTACTTAGTATTAATCCGGATTAGGTGCCGGAGTCGTGGTTTTATTTCTTATTCTGTGCCAGTCTGAAGTAGGTTCTTAGGGTTCCGGTATCAAATGGTATTTTTTATTCTTGTCTATCTATCGTGTCGAGAGTCGAGAGTTACTAGTTTTTTTTAAACAGTGCGGTGAAAGGATTTTAAGCCTTCTACACACCAAACCTGACGGCCGGCCCGTCGGCTTTTCCCGGCGGATTACTCCGCAGGGCTTGTTTTGTATGGCTTTTCTTTGTTTTTTAGTAGTCCGCTATTTCGGGTTGGGCACCGGTGGTCTAGTGGGAGTGACCCCACCTTCCGATCGTAAGGTCGCAGGTTCGAATCCGGTCGTGCACCAATGGATTTTTCTATCGAAAAATTTATGTGCGCAATGCCAGTGCTCTTAAACGGTGAAGGAAAACATCGTGAGGAAACCAGTTAGTATTCTAACAGCGGCGATGGGCTTGCAACCTGTCACGTATGGAATACTAACTACTGCAAAATGTGGATATGTGCCAAATGTAATGTTTGGACGTACCTCTGACTACCCCCCTTAGACATACTCAAAGAATCTTGAATTAGTACCTACTTGGTACTGGGAGATCTGAAGGGATATCTACCGTGCCTGGGGATCGAAGTCGTGAAGCTGTTTCAGTTTTCAATTATTTCGGGTTGGTACCAACTACGCGAGTGCAGTCGTCGGTGGATACTATTATTATTTTTCACATCATTCTAGCTTATTCAAAGATATTGAATTTGTAAGTTTGCATAGAAAAACCATTTGGAATAAACCTATTTTCCTGCTAAAGTGCTTAGTAGTAAGGATGTAAACTTGTTACATCAAATAAAATTCAATACGACAAGAGGGAGTGATCTGGAATGATCCAACCGGCAACCGCATGTCCATGAAATAATGAATCTTATGCTAGTGACTTTAAAAACATTATGACAGCAATTTCTGAATATTGTCAAATGAAGACCCGACTTGAGTTCCAACAGTTTGCATGGTTTTGCGTAGATACGATTAGATTTTTTAAGAGTAGTAGAGTTCTTTGTGTATGGCTCGTCTGGGGAAGTACTACCTACCACCACGCCTTTTTCATCCGCCAAGCAGCATCGCTGTGTTTCGGTTTGAAGAGTGCAGTCGCCGGCCGGTGTAATTACAGGCACATGAGGATTAACATCTGTATGCCTCAAGTTGATGGACGCAGGGCAGTGCACTGTAGGGCACGTTCCTATCGTGCGTGACCTACAGGGAAATGTTTTGTTTATAGGTGATGGTTACCACTTAACATCAGGTAGGCCATCTGCTTGTTCCATCAGCTAGTTGTATAAAAAAAAGATAACGCCGTGTAAAAAAAACAATGACATGTTTTTTTTTTCACCGAAGAGTTGTGGTGTGTCGTGTTTTGTATCGTCGATTTAGATTTAAATTTATTTATTGCCAACATGTACATACATCAGTTATATTATAGCTAGCAATAACTTATTGAAAGAAAAAACTGGCTTTATGAAGCCAGTTTTTTCTTTCAATAAGTTATTGCTTAACTGAAAGTAAAAAGTTATGAAGAAACATAAAAAACAGTCAAATTGAAAACCTACTTTTTTAAAGTCGGTTAAAAACTGCCTATTGAATACAGAAAACGAAAAACTTCGACTCCAACATCGGAGTACAGCTGGCTGAGCTATATAATAAGCAATCGTGAAATAACCCTAAAGGGTTATAGACCTAGAGACCGAAAATTTGGTTTTTCGTCACTACGTCACGGGTCGCATTTTTTGAATAACTTACTCGTACTAAAGGTAACATAATCACTATTCCAAATTCAAATAATTTTTATTTATGGAACAAAGTGCTATTTTGCTCGCTTTTTACGAAGAACATACTACCTCTTAGCGAATAGATGATATAAAAGTATTATATTATTCATCTTAATATTAAACCTGTGTACGAAATTCTTCAAAGCAATAAATGGCCTATTAAAACACAAAGGAACAATGAAATTAACAAACGAATTAAAAATTCCATGATAGGTACAGACCCTTTCAAATCTGCTGGTTTTTGTTTAGCACCAACTTTATAACGAATTAATAAACATAATTACGAAAAAAGAAAAATGCGAAGTTGCGAAGATGGAAGAATAAAAATAATGCGAAAATATAAACTGGAATGACGGAACGGCCGTACAGTTGACCACAACACGCTCTTTTACATGACAAGCCTATATACTTACTAGTTTTTTTTTTAATACAACCGGCTGATGGAACAAGCAGATGGCCCACCTGATGTTAAGTGGTAACCATCGCCTATAACAAAACATTGCCTCGTAAGTCACGCACGATAGGAACGTGCCTTACGATGCCCTGCTCTGCGTCCATCAACTTGAGGCATACAGATGTTAAGCCTCATGTGCCTGTAATTACACCGGCGACCACACTCTTCAAACCGAAACACAGCGTTGCTGCTTGGCGGCAGGAAAAGACGACTCATACACAAAGAACTTCCCCAGACGAACCATACACAAAGAACTCTACTACTCTTAAACTTACTCTGAGTCTTCCATAAGCCGGTATTTATATCCCCTTTAGATCTGTATTGATAATATTGACTTGAACTTGAGTATAATTTCTTATTTCTTGAGGATGTTTAAAGGGGGGGGTACAATATTTAGACGTGTCTCGGACAGGTACGTCCAAAAATTTTACACACAAGTTGCATTAATTGGTATTCCATACAAGTTGCAGCATAAAAATATACAAAAATTTATAAAATTCATTGATCTCAAATTAATGCATGTTCTTTTCCATTTTATAATCAAATATAGTAGATTAGGTACTCGTTTAGGGCTACGAATAAATAAATGTATTATGATGGGGCCAATTCTGTTGTTTAATTTTCCTAGTTTGACAGCACTAAAAACATTGCCACCCCTTTCTAAAAGACCGAAACAACAAGGACGGCTATAATTTTAGAGGTATTATGTTAGTTTAGGATATTTTAACAACAGAATCGACACCATTGTCTGCTTCCGCCCGACCACAGTCCCTTCAGTCATTTTCACATTATTTACTTTTTACAACAGAAATATTAAAACATCCGCGACTGTCATTATACTGTTACAGAATACATTACCGCTCGCGTGTCGAAAAACATTATAATTTCGGCTCACCACAGCCGGGCCGTGAGACAAAACCCGGATTTGAACGCATGACATTGTACTGTAACGAAACCTAGATTAATGTCTTCAAAAATACAATGGATATCTAAACCATAATGAGTGGCAATTCTCCCCTACAGTACTTCACTACAAAAGGTATGATCTAACATTTGCGTTCTACAACAAGTAGTTACAGAGAATACAGAAATCCGATAATTATTTAAAGCACCATGTACGTACATACCCCTTTTGGTATAGGTATGTAACATACCTATACCAAAACACTTTTAAGCATGCTGGGATATATTTAAAATAAGATAGAAAACTCTAAATTTCTGCAGATCGTACACAAATTTGTTCCAAGGCGGGAATCGAACCCGCAACCTCTTGCGTCGCAGGCAGGCTCTCGCCCGCTGCGCCACAGATCACAGGTCGTCATTTATTCTATATATTTGCATGAAATCAAAAAAAATCTAAAAACGTTTATTTTGTCACCAGCAGAGCTTTGTGCTGTAGTAGTGTTTGATACACTACCTCTGGTCTTCCGTAACGCAGGAGTACAATGGCAGCAACTGCGGAACACAGAACCATTTCCTCTTAAATATAGAACAATGACAAGTTATCATACAAATTAAGATAAGCTACAGTACAAGATATTGCAGACATAAAATGCTACACAAAAAAGTACCAAAACTTACTTCAATGAAATGGCACATTCTTGCTTTAAATCACCATATTCGAGGAACTGTGATCTGTGTGTGACTAGAAGGTATCTTAGCATCGTAGCCCTCCATGATGCTAAGATTCCTTTTATACACAATTTCTTATCTATGTATAGTCAAACACAGTTTCGCTTAGCTGTAGGTAAGTACGGAGCAGTTACATGAATGTAAAGTCAGGTGACGACAATACCCGTCTAGTATCGATTATTTTTCTATCAGAGAATTGGTGTGCTCGTCGTCTAAGTCTGACATAAACAAACACACGGCAACATGAAATTTTCATGTTTGCACATATTTATCGTCTTCTCAAATACTTTTTACGCAACAGAAATTAGGTGCCGTATGGGCTTAATCGCTTATCCCTTTTCAATGACATATATGTCGCATCAACAGTGTAACATCTAAAGCACTTATGCCAGCGTTGAGCCTTTTGAGTCTTTTTGCGTGAAATATAAATAGCCTGGTGGCTAAGTTAGAGCCACTAAAAATACAAAATATCCAATTCCAATAAAAGAACAAGGAGAGTACTGGGAGGTTGAACTTTGCCCGGAGCTAACCCTTTGGGATGCATCAAAGAACCTACCTCCTTTTCTGATAAGTAAAGGTACGCAATCTCTAGAGAGAATCAAATAAACGTTTTGTGCAAAAGATGGATGAAATTATTATTGAGAATAAAACAGTCACAGACAACTTTAGAACCCAAGAGAAACCCCTATAAAACCCTAGATTCTCGACAACCTCGGTGGCGCAGCGGGCGAGAGTCCGCCTGCGACGCAAGAGGTTGTGGGTTCGATTCCCCCCTCGGAAGAAATTTGTGTACGATCTGCATAAATTTGTTACGTTGGTTTGGGAGTTTATGTATAATAAAAACTATCTATCTATGTGAGTATATAATGTATTAAGTATATCACTCATCTAGTACACATAACACAAGCTTTGAGTAGCTTACTTTGGGGCCAGATGATCCTGTGTGTTATGTACAGCATTATTTATTTATTTATTTATTCTCTTTATCCAACACTGATCTCAAACCTATTTATAATCTTCTTTTTAACCCGAGGTTAAAACATGGATAACGCTATCCCACATTGACACAATTTTGTAGAGTTGCTTTAGGAGAGTGTGTCCTAAAATTTGTTTACTCTGGAATACAAAAGCGTGTTTCAGGCAGTGTTCAAACATTCGCGTTTCACATAAATAACAGATTTGAAAGCAGAAATTCTCGTCGAACTACAAAGTGCTTTGAGATAAGGTACTAAAAGTGACATTGGAATTGAATTTGCTCAGAACTCCATGTAGATTGGAGCTTCGGTGAATATTGGTGAAGAATTACTAGCTTGTCTAGTTTGAAATAGGCCAGCCTTTATAGATTTATCACTGACTGGGTTGCACATTTGGACTCTGTGCCAAAATAACAATTTTAGCAAAACATGTATACCTTGTGGCATCTGTGGATCGTAGATCATGGCGAGTAAGAGACGTATAAGAGTAGTAGAGCTCTTAGTGAAGGGCTCGGGGAAGTACTACCACAACGCCTTTCTCTGCCGCCAAACATCGATGCTGTGTTTCTGTTGGGAGAGTTGAGAAATTACCAGCCAGTCGACGTACGCCTCGACACGTGATCTATATATTAGTCAGGCGGGCTGAGCCGGTATTAGGTGTGAGATTCTGTTTAATATCCTGGCGTACATAGAAGCAGTCACAGCGCAAAAGTTTTCTTCTTCCACTCTCTTCTATCGTTCGTTATATCATTGATCCTTTTTTACTCACGGCATTATACCCTTCATAATAATCATCATCCAGGTCAATAATAACAAAATCAGATTGAAACAGGTGAGTAGGCATGGTAATTCCCAAGGTTGCTTGATTTGTATGCAAAAAAACTACATACTTGCTCCGGTTTTCAATTTGTACCTCCACCACGCTTAAAGGCTTCACACAACGCAACGCTTGAACGGAACCGCTGTTTGGTCGTAGCGACCAATAGGTCTGTTCAATAGGTTAATGGCGAACATTATTGTGTTGATTAGATTTATACATGTTTAACTATTATTATCTGCGGATGTAGTTGTTTAACGTCTAAGGTTTTGTTTTGGCTTTACCATTTAATTCGAGATTGGAAATATTGTGTGTGGTATTGCGTAGTTCAAAAAATATGCCCGTGGGTCATCCTCTATAAAACTGATTTAACGAACTCCATCCGTTACGTAAGCCGATAAGCAGGAATAAACATGCATACCTAGAATACCTACTCACTCACCGTGTTTTGCATAAATGTTTTTATATTATGTGGGAAGTTATTATAATATCAGTATTCACATTCGACTCCTTTTCATCTTAACCTTCTGCTTACAAATAAGCTCTCTCCAACCAGTTGTTTGAATTGGTTCTGAGCATTGATTCAATGGTTCTGAGCAGTTTTTTTCATGTTATTCATTTATTTCTTCGTAACCTCAATCAAGCTTTCATTGAATCAACAGCTATTCGGTCAAGGTAGATAATTCAATCTAGAGCTTGAATTTTAAGGTTTATTTTAATAAGTTCCGGTTGGTAGGACATGATGGACAAAAACGTTAAACATTACTAACAAATACCTCAGGCACGGTAAGTATATTGTGGTTAGGTTGGTACAGTCCACTCAAAAAGGACTTTATAATTCATGTCGGAAACCCATGCCTCTTACGGCAGGATTTACACACTAGGGGTTAATCGCGCTAATTATGACAGATTATGCCACAGAAAAACCTTACGTTGCTACTACTGTTAGCTGTGGTGGACAAGCACGGGTTATGTTAATTATGTCAGATATAAAATGCTTTCTTAACCTGAACCTTAGCTTTCAGGATTAAGTAAATGGGGACCTTGAAAATATATTAACCTATAAACTGCCCTATTTATGAAATAACCTACATCCATTGTTTTTAATAAACCTTAATGTCCGGTTCTAAACCAGCACGATTTTAACTTAAGGCGAAGACTAAGCCCTAAGTGCTTTTCGCTCGCACATATCAATATTTTAAAAAACATTAAATCACTAAACTTACTTTTTATGAAAACTCGCAATCAACGAATGAATCTATGTGCAATTAGATTGCACACAGTGCAACAAAAAATCACTTTTCTTACAATAAGTCTAGGTAAGAAAACTAGAAAACCGACCAAGGGCGAGGCGGACTCGCGTACGAAAGGTTCCGTATAGGTAGGTATCTATAAAAACGGCAAATAAAGCACGTCACGTCAACCACCCCCTTCTTAAATACTAATTTTATTTTAATTTCTTATTTGTAATTATAGCAGTTACAGAAATACATCATCTGTGAAAATTTCAACTGTCTGACTATCACGGTTCATGAGATACACAGCCTTGTGTGTGACAGACGGACAGACAGACAGACGTCCGCAGAAAGTGAAGTCTTTGTGATAGGGTCCCGTTTTACCCTTTGGATACAGAACTCTAAAAACCTAGGTACTACTAAAGCAAACTTTTTTGTAGGAAAACTTGTTTATATGAAGATCCTTTGCTGAAGCTTTGAAAAATCGTAATCATCCGAGTTGTACAATTGCACGCAATTTTTCGAAGAATTTCAGTAATTTTATATCATTCAAGATGTTTAATATATAGTATGAAATTATTTTTAAACATTAATAGTCTTCGCCTTAAAATAGATGAAACAAAACTTGGAAGCTGAAAATGACACTCCGCATTGTTGAGTAGATACATCTCTTTGCGCTTGACAGTACCTAATTAATTTGTTAGCAGAATATTTGTTTTAGGGTTCTCGAACAATGTTTTTGCCATAAAATTAACTTTTATAGGTATATTATCGTAAATAATTGTAAGTTCAGTTTTATAATTTACTCATTATGTATTGACGACCTCAGAGGCGCAGCGGACAAGAGTCCGCCTGCGACGCAAGAGGTTGTGGGTTCTATTCCTACCTCGGAACTTTGTGTACAATCTGCAGAAATTTGTTCCATTGGTCTGGGTGTTTTCTATGTATAAAAAAAAATTATATCTATGTAAGTATATAATGTTTAAAACATATATAGAGCACTTAACACAAGCTTGGAGTAGCTTACTTTGGGGCTAGATGGTGCTGTGCGGATTGTCCAGCATTATTTATTTATTTATGTATGGAGTACTTACCGGTGGTAATAGTAGGAGTGACCCAGCCTTGCGATTGTAAGATAATGGTTTTGAATTCGGTCCTGCTCCTTTTTTTTTCCTGATTAAACATATTTTATCTGTGTTAATAATTGAAGCACCGGTGGTCTAGTGGGAGTGACCCCGCCTTCCGATCGTAAGGTCGCAGGTTCGAATCCGGTCGTGCACCAATGGATTTTTCTATCGAAAAATTTATGTGCGCAATGCCAGTGCTCTATTAAACGGTGAAGCAAAACATCGTGAGGAAACCAGTTAGTATTCTAACAGCGGCGATGGGCTTGCAACCTGTCACGTATGGAATACTAACTACTGCAAAATGTGGGTATACATGTGCCAAATGTAATGTTTGGACGTACCTCTGACTACCCCCCTTAGACATCCTCAAAGAATCTTGAATTAGTACCTACTTGGTACTGGGAGATCTGAAGGGATATCTACCGTGCCTGGGGATCAAAGTCGTGAAGCTGTTTCAGTTTTTCAGTTTCAGATATTTTTTTTAATTATAGATAGAAAACACCCAGACCAACGCAACAGATTATAGAGCCTTTTTTTTTATACAACTAGCTGATGGAACAAGCAGATGGTCCACCTGATGTTAAGTGGTAACCATCACCTATAAACAAAACACTGCCCTTATAATTTCTTTTTTATAATTTAAATCTTTTTCATTCAATGGCTTTTTGGGGTTACGTTCGCTATCAATGGCAACATCGTTTTCGGCGCCCAGTAGTATATTTTGTTTCCAAAATACGCAATAAAATAAGTACTTTCAAATTTATCTACATCTCGATTTGTAATGATTTATGGCTATTGTCAATATCGATATTTGAGGTCGGCCGATGAATGATTGAAAGCTGCTAATGAGACTTTCAAATGGAACCGAAATTGGGGGGTAGCTGGCGGAAATAGATTAATTTAAGATGGAACTTTAAGTAATGATAAATAGTCTTAAGAAAGAGTGAAACTAATCTTTTTGGTATCAAAAACATGATGGTTTTCTGAAGTTGTTTTTCTTCACCGTTTGAGGGTACTGGCAATGCATCAGTGAAGCAAGCATTATGTAAGGAAGGAAAGAAGCTATAAGATTCTTTGAGGATGTCGACGGGTGGTAATTATTATTATTTATTCTAATTATTAGGTATCTCACGCTTTGATTACTTTAGCAACAAGGCTGATTCATTCAATATCAATGTTACGAAACATCAAACGGATTTAGGCTACGTATTATTTTGAATTCATTGCTACAAAATATAGGTTAGTTGCACGGCAATTAGAGTTACAAAGTCCATATTAGAGTAGGTTAGGTAAGCCGGTGATAAATCAACACTGCATGTAACCGTGCTAATAATTAATGTGCCGTACGCACGTGCTGTCAACTCACTGACAGTCGTAAAGCATTTTTCCATCTTAAAAAAAAGGAAAAGGGTTCTCCGTCCAAACTCAAGATGCAATGTTTCTTGTTCTTGTTGTTGACTCCTGTTTCCGCAATCAGACTCAGAAGTGGTCCATTTTGCGCAAGGATGTGCTGGCTATATCTGTAGCCAGCCCAACTCCTCCCAGAAGCGCAGAAGCTTCCTGGGGGCTGATGAGATGAAATGTTTGTAAACAAACTACACTAAAAAAATCCAAAATTCTCGTTTTGGTGTCGAGTTTAAAAACTGTGAGCTTAATATTGTAGGCGAGATCGCAAATCGAAAAGAAATGCAAAACATTGCATAATCAACGTCAAGAAAGTTATTTTTAAGTTACTAGTTTGCAAATATTGCATCTTGAGTTTGAACAGAGTATATAAATATGCTACTATTAAAACGGGTTACAGAAATAAACATGGCAACATTATCAAACGATAAAAAAGAAAAAAAAACAGTATTTTCGGCCATTTTAACTGGTGGAGCCCTCGATGACTATTATAAAACCCGGCGAAAAGAGCCTTTTCGCGTCGCGGCTCTCTATGAAATTCATTGCCTTCTTTGCCTAATTAAAAGCGAAAGAAAACGTTCTTAGAACCATAGCCGACCATAAACATGTGAATAAAGCCGAGTAACCTCAGCAGCCTCCGTATTCACTAAGAAGCCGCACTAAATAGAGCATTAATATTCACTTAATTCGCTCAATTCCCAGAAAAAAATAATTAGCTAGTGCTCTATAAGTGCTCTAAGTGAGCAAGGCGGAATTGGAAATTAAATTGTAGCATGCTTGCAACAATTTTATTTTTATCTTCTCTCGCCACCATAATGTACCTAAAACCGGTTTTAAAGAACCCAACTGGAACCAGAACCGGAACCAGAAAGATAATATAACGATAAAAGAATAACCTTACTGAAGAATCGAATTGTTTTGTTATTTGGAAACGGAGAAAATAGAGACCTTCCCTTTCAATTTTTTGCGCACCGATTTTGTTCTTGTTGAGCACCAATCATTATTTATTTAGATGTGTCCTCTACGAAGAATATTAAAAAAAGCTTCCTCGAGCACCCGTGATGTAGTAGCTCCTTAGCGTAAGGTAAAATCACAACGCAGTTTTGCGGCTTTGTGAATAAGGAACAAGTTGTGAGCTATAAAACCCTGAGATTATTTCCAAAACCTTGCCATAAGTGGGTACCGAAACCTACGAGTATTCGGTATGAAAAGAAATCCGTGGTACAATATTAAGGTTATACGGCTGTCCGTGACATGTCCCATATCACAGTGATTACGACTCATTGAAATGGATGTGTCAACCTTAGTACCCAGTGATAAAGGTCAAATTGCCTTATTACGTGGTCGATGTAACTAAGTTGCTACCAGCCGATGAGTTAAAATGAGTGCAAATAGAGAGATACTGCCGAGTGAGGTCAACGAGGGTTAAATAATTACCCCGGGGCTAAATAAAATAATGAGATTTATTTGCAGTAATTGTGGGCTGATTTTAGTTACCGTATTACGACGACCTCTTTTGCGCAGCCGACTAACTAAGACGGTAGGTTAGAAAAATTGCGACAGCGACGCGATGGCGATCCGCTGAACAAATAAGCATTTCTTGGAAGTTATTAAGACGTTTCAAAGTGATCCCTGTGATTGTACTGAATAAAGACCATTTTGATTTTTTGTACGACACGTTCATAATTATCGTGATGCGTGACTTGCGAAGCAAGGTTTTAATAGGTTTTTTTTATACAACTATGTAGTTGATTTGATTTGAACGTGCCTACGATGGGCAGGATGGAAAGGAGCCTAAAATAATGTTGGCTGGGTTATTATGTTTTTGTGCGCAAAAAAGCTCTTTAGGATACTCTCTAAAAACAAATAAAGGGAAAACCGTACTTTACAATGTAAAGTGGTGATCCACTTCCCAAACGGGTTTTCTTTATTTGTCTACCCCATTGTGTGGGATATCGTTCAATAGGTCTTTCAATATTTTAGCAAGTTTTAGGACCCTTTTTCCCAATAAGACATAAATATATTATTACGTGCTTTGAAGTACCACCTACTCATATTAGCGAGTTTTAAAAGGTGTTTTTTATTTACAGATTCAGGGGAATTACCGATTTAGAAGATAAATATTACTTCCTATTACATTTCTACTCTACTATCTAAGATAGTCTATCTTGCTTCCTATTCTACTTATAGATAAAAGCCAAAGCTCTTGGATATTTTTGTGGCTCAATCAAATCAAGTCCTGAAGGCTGTTGAAACTGAGAGGATATCCATGCCTGGGGCTCGAAGTCGAGATGCTGTTGTTGCTAGGTAACAAGAGATTGGGGATATCAACCGCTCCTGTGGATTACATCAGTCTAAGTTCCATTGGTGGCTATTACAGAAAAAAATTCACGACTGATCCCCAGGCACGGTTGATATCCCTTCAGTTCTGATCTGTCAGTACTAAGCACTAATTCAAGATTCTTTGAGGATGTCTAAGAGGGGTAGGGTACGTCCAAACATTACATTTGGCACATACCCACATTTTGCAGTTACAGTCATGAAATATTTACCTATACATTTTGTATTTTCTTTTCTACCAACGAAATTCATAACACAGGATTGCGTGGAGCCGTATATTTCTTTCGGGCGTTTTATTTAAGATAAAAATGTGTAAAGAGATTTACATTAGAGCATCGTCATTAATCTCACTATTCAGACTCAGGCGGCGAGATCAAAAGGGCCGTAGGGCCGAGTAAAAGCTACGGCCTACGGACCAGAGAGAGGTAATAACTAAGCACCTGTGTAATTAAAAAGATGATTTTTATTTTTTATTTGCTTTACTGCTCCAACGAGGCAACAAAGGTAACTAAACCCAATGCCCTCTGTCTTCGTCTCGTCATGCACTTCAGTCAGGTCAGTTGCGTCAGTCAGGTCAGTCACGTCAGTTGGGTCAGTCAGGTTAGTCACGTCAGTAACGTCAGTTACGTCGGTTCGGTCAGTGTGTCAGTCGCCTCAGTCTCGTCGACAACATCCTCAAAGAAGTTGGAGATTAGAGGTACTAAAATATCTGAGGGAATAATAAGTCAGCTCGTAATCGAATCGTGATACTTTTCTGTTTTTTTTTCATTCCATTTGCGTCTAAATGTACAGGAGCCTTATGCACTATGACCATTTGCAGCGCGAGTTCGGCTAAGACAAGGCAGGCGGTGTGAAACGGTCAGGGCAAAGTATCTCCTATGCTATAAATAATAAAGCCCAATATCATGTTTTGACGTTTCACGGTTTGGGGCAAGGAATCTCCTTGGAATCTCCTATTGTCATAGTGAATAAGGCTCCTGCATGTTCAACCAGTCACGTTCATACTACTCACGCTCCATACAATATTATCTACCTAACCTTTGTGCTATGGGCCTTTTTTATGACACACAATCACACACAAAATTTCTAATTAATTCATCAAAGTGTTAGAATCAAATAAACATTATGTTATGTTGCCGTTGATGTCGGAAATAGATGAGTGTTGCCATACACCGGCTATGTTGATAAAACATTGTTTGTTGTATGTTGCAACCTGCTTTGATGAGTATCAATAGGTTGGAAGCACGTTAAACACGTAGAATAAATCAATACCGGTGGACATTCCACTAGCTGGGGCTAGCACTAAGCAAATATTATCTAACATTAGGAACCAGATACTAAACAATACTTGGTTTGTAACTTCATGCAAAAATACGATAGAGAAGAAAGTATTGTATAAATATTGAAATTGTTTGTTTTGCACGGCCCAGCACAGTACTGCCATTACTTGAAGGTAGTCAAATGGATCAAGAGTCAAGTTAGCGGCGATGCGACCTGTCACATGGAATATATAACAACAACAGAATGTGAGCGTAAGCCTCGCTATTTCGGACGTGCCTCTGTCTACACCCCTAAGACATCAATCTTGAGTACGATCAGCGACAAGTTTAGACGAACGTTTCTGGTTTATAAAGCATTAACTTAAACAAAGCAAAAATGTTCAGATGGAATGTTTTTAAACAAGAAGTTTTAAACTTGAACATTCGCTTTGAGCAATAACTACACGTAAACCGATGTTGCCATTTCTTTCATAAATTAAACGAAAATGGAATTAAGTCTACTTTTATCTGACGTGCCTGACGTGACGTGACTGACGTTACAGTGCATGTGAAGTCATACCGTGCTAACCTAAAATATGCTTTATTACCATGCGTTTTGAATGAAATTTGAGAATGGGAATCCGTCTGCGACATGTCCGCGCCATACGCCATTAGCCGCGTACTGACCAAGCGAGCAGCCTCTCGAGGCAGCCTCGGACATTTGCCGCAGTACGCATGCCGCGCGAGGCGGCCTCGGTCTGTAAGTTTTCTAATCTGAGGCTGCCTCGCGCGGCAAGGCCGAGCCACCGTGAGCATCGACGCTCAGTTTAACTTGAAGTCGAATAGAGACGCACAACTAACACGCAACGAATAAGCGAGGCAAAACACTACCGTCTTGAGTGAGCGCGGCAAACGTACTGAGGCGCCTTTGAGCATCGACAAAAACCGACAACGCTCGGCACGGGCCGCGGCACGCTCGGGCGAGGCAGCGCGTGCGTTTGATTCGGGCGAGGCACGTCTTGACCGACCGATTTGCCTCGCGAGGCAGCCTCGCGAGGCTGCTCGCTTGGTCAGTACGCGGCTATTGAGATATGAACCACGCCTTGTTGTCACAAAATGAGCCATTGAGACAGTATGAGCACTGGTACATGTTACATGAGCAAAGCGAATATTATGTGATAAAAAATTATTTTACCACATTTTTTCGAAAGGACTAATGACACGATAAAAAAAGTAACAATTATGAAAATATTCGTATTTCGTCACATTACTTGTGTAAAATACGAAATACTTGTGACCGTGGGACTTTTAATCCTCTTTAGATGAACAAAAAGTTTGCGGTTATAAAATAAATAAAATGTTATTTGGTAAGGCAAACAAAGTTAATTGGTTTTGGCCTTACGTCTGTTGTTGATGATTTTGCATTAGGGGAGCTTTTTACGGGACCCTGTATAATTATGTGTACCTATGTGTTGTTTGTATGTTTGTATATGGTCGCCGGTATAATTCAGGCACATGGAGCTAACCATCTGTATGCCTCAAGTTGATGATCGCAGGGCATGTATCGTAGGACACGTTCCTATCGTTCGCGACTTGCGGGGCAATGCTTTGTTATAGGTGATGGTTACCACTTAACATCAGGTGGGCTATGTGCTTGATCCATCAGCTGGTTGTATAAAAAAAACACTGTTTCGAAAGAAACTAGAGACAAAACAAGAAGAAGAATTAATTAAAAAAATCTTTATTATTTATTTTTAATTTTATAGTGAATCCCAGCCATTTTATTTTTAGGCTCCTCTTCATCCAAAAGTTGTCTAGAAGAGGTTGCTTTTTAGCGATAAGACCGTTAAGGTCTGATAAGCAATTCACGTGCTCAGCGACCATTATGAATAAGGAAGGGCCTTGGATTGTAAGGTGTGCAATAAAAAAATCATTCATTCATTCGAGAATGGGATCGAGTGTTGTCATAAATAAAAAAAACCCATTCATTCTTTCATTCTGACGAACAGTCCGACACTAGCCTCATTTGGCTCTTGACTGAGTCGTAGCCTCCCAGGTGGATTCCACCTACCGTGTCAATAAAACTCGTCGGAGCTGCGGTCACACGTAGCTTTTTTAAAAGCTGTGATGTACATACAAACCGTCGGAAATTCACGCCTGCAATGTTTCCCATAGGGAAACAAGACCACAGAACCAGGGAAATCTGCTTGCTTGATTTGTATGCAAGTTTTATTGAAACCATGAAAACCATATAGGTGCATTTATACGTACCTATTTTTTACTTTTTTGTACAATACAATGCGAGTACTACT
The DNA here is from genome assembly GCA_963576535.1 of Plemyria rubiginata. Lineage (NCBI taxonomy): Eukaryota > Metazoa > Arthropoda > Insecta > Lepidoptera > Geometridae > Plemyria > Plemyria rubiginata. The sequence goes on along the minus strand of OY754925.1, from coordinate 4,337,930 downwards.
TCCAGAAAGTCAAATTCAAAAAGTATAAGGAAGATTTGGGTCTTTGTAACGTAAATATTCATAAAATAACGGTCTGATTTAGAAAATTATTTCACCATTAGAACGCTACATTATTCCTGAGCAACATAGGCTAATTTAACAAATAATATAGAATGTTTATTGTTCTATGCGGATTTTTTTTATACATCTAGCTGATGCAAAGCCTCATAAGTCACGCACGAATGGAACGTGGCTTATGATGCACTGCTCTGCGTACATCAACTTGAGGCATACATTGTAGATGTTAGGCGTCATGTGCCTGTAATTACACCGGCGCGGCGACCACACTCTTCAAACCGAAACACAGCGTTCCTTCTACATCCCCGGACGAGCCCTTCCCAAAGAGCTCTACTCTTAAAGGTTCGCACTCACGTCCCGGAAGGCAGATCTACTAACCCACGTATGTGTGTATCATCTCCAATAAACGCAAAAGCCGTATCTTTACTTTTAATAAAAAAAACTTTCAGTAATTCAATCTCTGGGTTGCCAGCAATAAGTTAAAGTTTGTAACAAGATTAAATAGCGCAAACGAAGTCGTCGAGGGTCCTACAAGGCATAATTAATTTCATTACACTAGTAGAGTTTTCCTTAATTGGGGAAAAACAAGCACGAAAGGATGTCTCTACTCGATCTATCTAAAATATTCAACTTATAAATGTAGACACAAATAAATAATAACTTTTTGTAACACAAAAGCGACTTCGAATGCACTGGAAATTACACTCATACTACTATTAACTCAAAAACTTATCGTCAGATCATGACTTAAATGGGACCACAAGCACCAGCTTTCGATAAAAAAAAAATCATCAATTCGGTACACCCAGGAGCCTTATTCACTATGACAATAAGAGATTCCAAGGAGATTCCTTGCCCCAAACCGTGAAAAGTCAAAACTTGAATTTGGGCTTTATTCTTTACTAGCTGATGCCCGCGAATTCGTCTGCGTACTTTTCGCAATAAAAGGTAGCCTATGTCCTTTCTCAGGGTCTAAAGGTTGTCTGTGCCAAATTTCATAAAAATCGGTTGAGAGGTTTAAGCGGGAAAGCGTAACAGACAGACAGACAGACAGACAGACAGACAGACAGAGTTACTTTCGCATTTATAATATTAGTTAGGATTAGGATGACATAGGAGATACTTTGCCCTGACCGTATCACACCGCCTGCCTTGTCTTAGCCGAGCTCGCGCTGCAAATGGTCATAGTGCATAAGGCTCCTGTACAAACACAAATACATTTATTTACCAAAAACAATTACAGTAAAGGTAAACATAAAAAAAACAGTCGAATTAAGAAACTCCTTTTTTACTCGGATAGAAAAAACAGTTTGATGGACGTTTCCGACAGTACTATCAAGTCTTAGATTAAGTTAATGTACCTACTATGGAAACCTATAGGAAACCTATATTCCTATAGGAAATACTAATCCGCTGATCTAATCTCCTTAAGCTGGAATAAACTTAATTAGATTTCGACACGTGTTTCGCCTCTCTACGAAGCATCTTCAGGAAATTGACTCGCTGTGCACTGAACGTGTTGCCTCGTCGAGCGCTGAGCTGAAAGTGAAAGTTCCTATAGGAAAGTCAAAACGATCACTCTGAAACTTTTTAATGCTAGGTGAATCTAGGTGCCCTTTCATGAGACCAAAGCCACAACAGCCAAGAACAGGCAACAAACTCACGGCGAGGTTCCTACCGTTTTTTCTCTTCTTCTGTTACAATATAATATAGCTGATTTTATACATAAAAATATTTTTATCATCTATATTTTTATTTAGCCTATTTCGTCCCACTGCTGGGCAAAGGCCTCCCTCAAGTACTTCAATTTCTCCCTATCCTGAGCTTCTCCCACCATCTACCTTCAAAGGCATCTAGATCGTCCCACCAGCGCTTTCTGGGCCGACCACGAGGTCTTCGTACGTGGAAACCCATGGTGTGATTGTCTTCGCCCAACATCGGGAGACATCCGGCTGATATGCCCCGCCCAACCCCATATTATTTGATTACTTGACTAGGACATTTTCTTAGGAAACCCTGGTTTAAATAACATGCAATGTTAATAAACTGTTCCTGTTAATTTGCCTCTATTCGTGACTTGCGTTATTAGTGCTACTATCAGCTTACGTTACATTTTCATAATAGTATTACAACGGACTAGTCATCAGACTTACAGTGGCTTCATCACTATCACTACATAGTATAAAACAAAGTCGCTTTCTCGGTCCCTATATCCCTTTGACGCTATGTATGCTTAAATCTTTAAAACTACGCAACGGATTTTGATGCGGTTTTTATAATAGATAGAGTGATTCAAGCGGATGGTTTATATGTATAATACATGCATGATATGTGCATCCGTGCGAAGCAGGGGCGCGCAGGCGGGTCGCTAGTATTTTATATTAGGAAGATTTAGACACTTGAAGCTAGCCGTGGGACCGCAAATATTGTTTTGTGTCGTCTACATATCGGTCATAAATTGTCTATCACTCAGTCTATCGTCAACTTCACGTTTGCATAGATCCCCCATCCAAACAACACGCCAAACCTCTGCTCTAGCCTAGCTTTTTATTCCACCCACACACACTTCAAACCGAAACACAGGCGGTTGTAATATTCATAATACTACCTCGAACAAGCCCGTCACAAACAGCCGTAATAATAAAATAATGTATTTTCAGTGACAGTCACTTGTATACAAAAGAGTTGCTATAAAAGTAATAGGTATTTAGTCGTGGAATCTAAGGGCCTTACTACAATAAAATAGGCAAACGTTAAACACTGCCTGAACATTTGACATCTCTTGCCATTGCGTAATGGCAAACAGAGACAGCGCTAATTTTAGACACTGGTTAAAGTTAGACACCGTTTTGTAGTAAGGCCCTGAAGGCCCTGATCGACGAGTCATAAGACCACGGTTATACTCGCTCGTCGATCAGGCCCTTTATCAAGGTTTACGCTTGTCCTATCAATAGATGACAAAAAAAAGCTTGGGACTGAATTATGCTCTAACTCACTACAAAATAAACGAATAAGAGATAACAAGTTAAGTTAAGCTTTTGTAAAAACGATCATACAAAAAACGCTAAGAACCAAGCTATAGTTTCTTGCCAGTTCTTCTAGGCTTTGGTCGCGACGAACTGGCGGTAGATTATAAATAAATAAAATAATGCTGGACAATCCACACTGCACCACATAGCCCCAAAGTAAGCTACTCAAACTTTATGTTATGGTACTAGATGACTGATATATTTAATACATTATATACTTACATAGATATTTTTTTTTGAGAGCACCGGTGGTCTAGTGGGAGTGACCCCGCCTTCCGATCGTAAGGTCGCAGGTTCGAATCCGGTCGTGCACCAATGGATTTTTCTATCGAAAAATTTATGTGCGCAATGCCAGTGCTCTTAAACGGTGAAGGAAAACATCGTGAGGAAAGTTAGTATTCTAACAGCGGCGATGGGCTTGCAACCTGTCACGTATGGAATACTAACTACTGCAAAATGTGAGTATGTGCCAAATCTCTGACTACCCCCCTTAGACATCCTCTTAGAATCTTGAATTAGTACCTACTTGGTACTGGGAGATCTGAAGGGATATCTGCCTGGGGATCAAAGTCGTGAAGCTGTTTCTGTTTTTCAGTTTCAGATATTTTTTTTAATTATACATAGAAAACACCCAGACCAACGCAACAGATTATAGAGCCGTTCCACTTCCAAGTGATCTTTGTGTATGTACTGAGTATAATCCTTGTGATTGTACTGAATAGACCATTTTGATTTTGATTGGGTGCCTAAGTAGTTTAAAAAAACCGGGGCAGGTAACGGTTACACTCCATTCGTATCGCCGAACTATGATTAACTTCATAAGGCTGAGTTAGCTGGAATTCCCCCGCACAGAGGTTGTGAAGTATTGAAACTCATAACTCGATTGGGGGGATGTTTCCACCCCCGCGTTAGGAATTCTCATATTATTCGGTTTGAGAACAAGAACTATTTATTTTGTGCTTGTGGGAGTTCAAAGGAAATATTAAACCCACAATGTTGTAATTTCTTATATAGGAAGTAGTGCCGTGCCACAAAAAGCAAAAAAATTTATTCAATTATTTTCCTAAGTAGAACTTAGATTATGTAGGTTAACCTTTAATTAAAAAAAAAATAACCAAGAAAATTTGTTTGGATCGAAAAATTTGTTTTGCTAAACCTTTGAAATGCTCCGAAACTTGGTTGTTCGCGATTTTTATTTAGTATCTTATCTTCTTATTTACTATATCAGTACATTAGCGGTAGTCAGTTTATAAACACATTGTTAAATAATAATATAAGTAATAATTATTTATTCCGCCTACCAACAGTTGTTACAACAATACAATTTAATAAACTAAACTTACATCTACGTACAGGGTATATCAGGGGCTTACATTTAATTATTCTTCTCTTTTAAAGGCTTTGGTCGCGTCTGACATAGTCACCTAAGCTTTAAGACGTTTCAAGGTGATCCTTGTGATTTTATTGAATAATACATTTTGACTTTGATTCGAAAGCGGATATTCTCACTACTAATTTTGTATAAATTATTACAAACGTAGGTACCCAAAGTATACAGGCTACACTCAATACATAAGTAGCTTCAAGTTTCGTATGATTAGCGCTGAAGTAGCAGAAGTACTCCATTATGCAGTAAGTACATACAGCATGCTCCGTCTATAGCTGATTGTGCAAGCCCCAAACTAAGCAATTTTAGTTTGGGACTAGAACGAGTACAGTCAGCTTTAGAAGTTAATGTACTTATCTATTAAAAAAATTTCGTAACTGAATTTCTACTGGCTCTAGACTACTGAAAGTAAATCAAGAGCTTTCAAGACTGGTCAGCACTGACCAAACACGGATTTAGTAAAAAAAAATAAAAATTTATTAAGGGCTGTCGAGTGTCGAGTAATAAGTCATTACGTATTATTAAGGGCTGTCGAGTAAGTTAAGTGGTTTTAAGACAATCGGAGTCTAGGCACTTTGGAAAATGGTTCAATAAATAAATAAGGTACAAGATACACAAGGAACAAGGTAAAAGGTAGTACATACCTTTAACATTTTGAGTATTTTCTTAGGACCGGATATAGGACGATATATATCTGATAATTAACTATATTGCGCCGTTCAAGTGACTCACGGCAGAATAAATACTCACGGTAGATATCCTCTCAGTATCAATCTCACGTAGACCCAAAGTAGATCTTAAGAAACAGGTATTCTCAAGATCCTTTGAGGATGTCTAAGAGGGGTTGTCAAAAGGAACGTTCAAAGATTACGAGCCAGCTACAGTTCAGTAGAAATTGTAGGAAATACGTTCAAGCTCCATATTACTCGTAAGAAGTTATAAATGTTCTTTTAACTATGTATAAAGTCTAGAAACGGGAAATGGCTTCATCGGACTAAACCTAATAAGATCAAGAAGTACCTAAATTCCTTATACAATGTGGGCCTTACTTCAAAAAATAGTCAAACGATAAACTATGCATAAACTATTGCCATCTCTTACCAAGGCGTAATGGTGAACAGAGACAGCGCTAATTTTAGACATTGTATAAAGTTAGCCACCGTTTTGTAGTACAAGGGTGTTTGTTTACCGCCTTTTCAAATTTAGAACTCAGTAAATCGGTAAGTAGGTGAGCAATTTGGTTTGTCAAAACATTAAAAAACAAAACGTCAAGTTTTTGTAATATGTAAATGTATACAACATTGATATCCATAAAGATAAAAGTGTCTAGCCTCTTGTTGCATAACTCGCGACCAGAGGGGCTATCATGAGTTTAGTGCCGACCGCGATCGATCGTGGATCGCAACGATCTACACCGAATTTCAAGGAAATTAAACAACGGCATCTATGCGAATAATATACAATATTTATAATAAGAATAATGATAAAAATAATAAAAATTTATTAGCAGTCTAAGAATAATATATAATATTGAATTTCCTTGAAATGCGGTGTTTATCGGTGTGATCTACGATCGATCGCGGTCGGCACCGGAACTCGTGATAGGCCCTCAGACCGTTAAAAGCAAAAATAGGCAATAATCGCTGTGAAACGCCACATTTTTGTATAGAAAGTTACGTTTGACAGCTATTGCTGTAGATTCAGTTGTTTCATTGAACTAACCTAAAATTATAGCCGTCCTTGTTGTTTCAGTTTTTAAGAAAGAGACGGTCACAATAATTTATTCTAATAAATTAAATGAGCCCCGGTGGTCTAGTGGTATGACACCGCCTTTTAATCATAGGTTCGGATCCAGTCGTGCACCAATATTTTTCTCATCGAGAAATCGCGCAATGCCAACTCTCAATCAGTGAAATAAAACATCGTGAGAAAACCAGTTGGTATTTTAGCGGCGGCGAGGGGCTTGCAACCTGTCACGTATAAAATACCAACTGCTGGCAAATTTGAGTATATGCCCAATGTAAAATTTGACAAGACCTTTAGATATCCCTAAAAGAATATTGAGTGAGACGCCGGCCGTGCCTGACCTGAAGTGTCTGAGACATGAACCTGTTTTTATTTATTTTTAAATTAAGATAGTAGACCCCTTAATAATAAAACTATATACGCCACTACACATTTACGCGTGTTGCATGCGTACCGCGTGTTACGTAATACGGGAAGGCTCTCAACTCAAAAGCGCTATGCGCAAAACTTTTAACACTTGTTAATAGGCTAGTTGATTAGCGTATTAATTATGCAGGATATAATCCCTCTAAATCCCTCTAATTAGTAGACAAAGCCTCGTACAATTAGCTTTTGCAAACGTAGGTTCCGCTCAGTAACAAAAGGATGTCTGAAACAGGCCTGCAAATTGTATAGCTAGCTGACCCACCCCAGCTTTGCATGGCAATATTACTGGGTTTTTTATCTCTTGCCTAAATATTTTGTATGCGCAATCCAGTGTTCTTTTTGGTTGACGCGCACTAGATATAACAATTAAAAATAATAATTATACCTACCTATTATAACTTTGTGTAAACAATTACCTTTAAATATAGCTACTTCTATGTTTGTGCATTTTGTTTTTCTTTTCTAAACTACATAAATATCAACTGGGAGATAATGCTATTTAGCATTAAAAATAATAATCATTTATCAATAATAATCATTCATCCACTTAGACTATATCGCTGCCGCAAAGAAACTACCCCCTGGTCAGCCAGTCTGGAAGAATCTCAACAGACTCCGAACACAAGTCGGACATCTGTGATTCGCCAGCGTGTATGATTACATTTTGTTCAATGCAATCCATCTATCCATCTATTTCTATTTTAAGAGAGTTTTTGTGGACTAGTCTTCTGTCCGCTTACTTCGTCGAGTCGTACAAACAAAAAATTCACTGAGCCGCTTCGAAACCAGATTTTAAACAAGATCTCAAATTTTACCCGAGTGATTTTTTTTCAAAGTAAAATGCGTAATTTTAATCCAAATGAACCTATTAAAGAAAAAGAACTTAAAAGAAGAATAACTGAGACAACAAAAAAACAACAATTAGCTGAGTAAAAAATAAGTCTCATTAATAAATCACTCGAAGGACTTAAAGGCTGAGCTTTGACGGATGAATTTATCTTAATATTATGGAATAGATACTGGCTAATAGGCCCTTTCGAAAAGCAGTATTACACTATATAGTGTAATACTGCTAGGTACATATGTACCTATACTACCTAAAACCTAGATAAAGTTTGTGATTATGTATTAATTATTCTATATTGATCACGTTTGTTTGAGTGACTATCTTCCAAAAAAAATTAATCGAGATTAAAAAAAACATCAATGATAAAAAACTTGATAGGTAACTTACTTGTAAACTGCAAGTTGAGGAAATCCTTTCCGAAAAATTAAAACACAAAAGTTTAAGTAACACACAAATGTCTAAATGACTATTTTATTTTTAATATCTCAAAAAAGTTCACCAATTCATTACATAATTATGTATGTCACAAAAAAACACAGCATTATCCATCAAAATTAAAACGACCACTGGCCGTTAATAAATTAAAAACAAAGTTCAAAATTCGAAGCTCCGCATTCGAATTTCGTAAAGCGTTCATTCGGAAACGCTAGAGGCGGTAAAGCGTGCGTCCGCCACGGCTACGAATTTGGACTGGTTGGAATATCCGGCCGGGCTTTTGCTGACCGTTTTGTTCAAGTCCACCGAGCTACGATGATCTATTGTGAGTTCGTAACCTCTGTTTATAACTTGCTTACAAATCTTACATACTATTAATATAACTAATAGATGAAAAAGACAGGTGAAGTTTGTATTACTAATTTTAATAGAACAAATTATGTACAGGTTGTCTATAAATCGTAGGTATAATAGCGTATAATTTTCAATACTAATACTAATATAATACTAATAAAACAATAATTTACAATAACTAGCGCCAAATTTTCCGTGAAAAATTATCTCATACCTATTGCGCTATGTGAAATATTCATCCATTAATTTTTTACTGACATGACATGAACAAAATTTTAACTTTGAATATTACCATAACCTGTGGGTATGTGTTTTAGTGAAATTGAAGATGAGGTAAGAATGTTAACAATTACACAATACTTGTAGAGAATATTTTAATTAAACAAGAAGTTCCAACAGGCTTTTCGTAACTAGATAAATTGAATTTATCTAATTCAATGATATTAACAGAATGCTCAGCGATTCTCTCGCCGAAGCAGTTTCACAAATTGATAAATATCTACCTCACTCTATTGTAGGAAAACCGAATATCGTAAAAGGAATGCCCATTGAAGCTGACTCACTGTCGGTTGTTTGTTCAAAAAATAAAAGGTGGCAATTTCAAAAGAAAAATCTTGAGGAAACGACATTTTTCTCTTCGAACGGAAAACAATTGTGCTCACTGTATTGACTCAGGAAAAGCTGATTCGATGCGTGACGGTAAATGAAAACCAGGTGAGTGGGAATAATTTATATTTCAACACACTTGCTCTTAAAGTAAACCTTATTACATCTTTCTTAGGGCCATAAACTGAAGTGCATAATGCTAGTGTATAATATTAATATGCACGTATGTGTACTTTAAGAGCAAGTGTGTTGAAAAAGTGTGTATGAACTTTCATACGCATTTTTTTAACACACTCGTTTCACGAGTTCACTTGCTCACTAGACACTCGGCTGATTTACGGCCTCGCCTACGGCTCGGGCTGCAACCCACAGCCTCGTGTATAATGAGCAACTTAGCTCACTTGTATCAAAAATACTATTGACGGTATGACATAGCAATAAAACATTTTGTTTTTGATTGCAATATTTTAGTTACTGCTATTCTACTACTGCGTCACGTAAGACCAGCGTTATTAAAGCACAAAACTGAGTGACGACCAATTAAGCTGTTGCTTAAGCAGCTGATTAGCTGCTTTGATTTCTTTGCCTTTCGCCTTTGTATTTGTAACACAAAATAAACGTTTTATGATTTTTTATTGAATGGCGATAGATAAGACATTTTGGAGAGTAGGCACTATCATTTAAACTCAAGTAAATGATAAATACTGCCGTTTTTTTTATTTTCAGAATTATCCTATAACACGCGCGGTTCTGGCGGTGACCCACAGACTAGGCAAATCTGACGGGCTCACGCATGTACTGGGGCCAAAGTTGTAAAAAAAATCTGTGATATAAGAATTGATTTACTGATTTACTTTGATATTCCCCTATTTTTTTTATTCATGAATGTATGTATTATAATTTATAATGTTCTCTGAAAATTTTATGAAAAATTCTATTTGATTTGTTGACAACTACGTGTCGCATGTTTCGCAACAATTAATCAAAATTCGGACCGGGCAAACACCGGCTCCATACATTCACAAAAACCAGAATTTACAACATGTTTTTGTGTGGATGTTGCGGCGGTGGAAACTCACAGATAGTACGTGTTGGCAATAAATTCATCTGAACATTTAACAGAGAAAACATTTAATTTTCGAAGATTATATCCATTGGTGCACTGCCGATTTCGAACCCACGACCTTACGATCAGAAGGCTGAGTTACTCCCACGAGTACGAATGGCCAATTTCTTTATTACATTATGATTTATTCATATTGCTAATGTAGTAGAGCTTTTTGTGAAGGGTTCTACCGGGAAGTACTAACACCATATCAATCTACTGCTGCCAAGCAGTGCTGCTGTTTCGGTTCAAGGGGTCCCCACCCTGAAACAGTATGCCTTTGGTTAAAGGATGCATCAGGTGGACAATTTGCTTGTTCTATCAAAATAAGGTAGTTCACCAGTGTGTTGCCAGTAATGACATATGGAACTGAGACGTGGTCGCTTACTATTGGCCTCATCAACAAGCTCAAAGTCGCACAACGGGCTATGGATAGAGCTATGCTGGGAGTTTCACTACAAAATAGAATCAGAAATGAGGAAATCCGTAGGAGAACCAAGGTAGCCGACATAGCTCTCAGAATCAGCAATGAAGTGGCTGGACAGGTCATATAGCTCGAAGAACTGACGACCGCTGGGGAATAAAGGTTCTCGAATGGCGACCACGAACAGGAAAGCGAAGTGTGGGACGCTCTCCTACCCGGTGGACTGATGACATTGTTAGGATCGCGGGTAGTCGGTAGATCGGTAGATTCAGGCGAGCGCGCCAGTCCAATAATAGTTATTTGTTATACAAGAGTGCAAAGTTGCTTTTTAACCGCGTGTTCAATTTTGATGACCGAGCAAGCGAAGGATTCTAAAACTTAATCACGAGCGCAGCGAGTGATTCAAATATAAAATCCTGAGCGTTAGCGAGGGAATCAAAAGAGCACGAGGTGAAAAATCTTTGCACTCGAGTGCAACACGTAACTTTTCATTCCACCTCAGCGAGGAAATGACTAAATGCAAAAAAAAAAGTTTACAATCACATGTTAGCGTCAAACAAACTTCCTCGTCGCTAGAATCACTCATTTTAGTTTTTTCACTTGTTTTCATGTTTCTTGTTTTTAATATAAGGTTTAACAATGACGTGAAAAAATGCCGCGTAAAGAACCGCGTACAAAGCAAATTGAAAAAAGAACACCAAGAAGGTTCCGAGTCTGAGTTTTAAACAAATTAAAAAAAAGCTGTATGATATATTCGGCACCATAGAGGTAGCAGTAAATAGGTTAAATGTTTTATTCACAAACTTAGTGCACACGATGCTCTAAATTCAATTTACTTTATCCTCTAGAGAATAAAAACGGCTTTTGCACTCAGATATTGAAGAGCAAAAATACTCTTTCCGAGATGGTGGGATGAAAAGGTAGTTAGTGACTTCTAACAATAAGGCGGCAATAATGTAATATTGCAATGATTGTGGTGAGCAATTTAGTTTCGTTGCAAGGTCCACCTCACGGATGAAGGAAAGGATGGTCCACCTTCATTAAACATTCAGTCCACCTTTGTGCACGTTCCGCTGTGAAATCTCCTCAGGTGTATTGTCTTTGAGATAACACTCTAGGGGTAAATCCGAGCTGACCGCGTCAAATTGAATTTGCTCAATTTGCTCTGATTCGTTTGCGTTTATTTCGACCTATTTCAAATCTGTGCCTACTCGGTTGGGCGTTATTTTCGTTTCGGATGGCAGACTAATCATTTGAAATATATCCAAAATAACTCGTGGAATAATTAGTGTAAACGAAAAGTTGTTCATCGAGAAGTTATATCACAAAAGAAATATAATATGACGGCTGTCAAACATGTCAACACTTTTGAAGATATAGTAATATTCGTTTTCTGTCATCTATCGAAGCAACATAGCATTTTCATTTTAATTGTTTTTCTAGTGTTATTTTGAGTTGTGTTGTGTAATTTTGGTGGTATTTTAACCAACATTACTTGTGGTCTTAGCACAAAGTGTAAGCATTTGAAATGAAAGTGTATTATGTGATATCGTGATTTGACCGAAAATGTTTCAAATGTTTTGAAGAAACCACTACCATTTTTCAAAACAATTGACTGACTCGACTTTCAACTGACGTGACTAGAAACATAGCAAAGAGCATATAATCTCTATCACTTGACACTGGCAAGATTGTCGATAGACAGGAGCCATAAAAAAAAAAAGATATAGTAAGAGTACTTTGGTTTTCGTCATCAAATTACGGATTAAAGTTGACAAGTATGATTGCATAAATGTATTCAAGCATCATATAAATAATCCTATCACACACCTTACTAAACCCTTGGACTAATAAAATAGTAAACAAAACGTTACAACTCACACTAAACTAATCAAATAAGTCGGTCAACACATTCAATCAATCTCACATAAAATTTATTGTATGTTGGAACAAATAAAACTATCTATTGGATTAAACATTCCGTTTCCGAAAAAACGGTGACTGTGATAATGTAGACCGTAATGCAGCAAAGACGAGGTAAAGTAAATCAGATTTTTTATGTGGTAAAGGTGAAAAGGTAAAGTGAGTGTAAAGGTTTTTATATCAGAACCCCGACAAGAGCTGAGCTTTTAAAATTTAGGAACAGTCTTCTCTTAGAAAAGTGTAGGCTCAAATTAATGCTAGTTATGCTTTAAAAAAAGCAGCATACTTATTTACGAATGCTAGTTGCACGGTGAAGGAAAATACCATGAAATAACCCGCGGCTAAGATGCTGTTCTAGAGAACGAAATTCTTTCGAAATAATTTCGAATAAAACTTTGTTTGGAGCCGTAAGAAAACATTCGTACTCTGCATGCATTCTCAGCATACACAACCTGCTGGAAAAACGTAATGATCTGGAAAATCCGACAAACAAGTTGTCAAAAGTAGGAATAGACTCATTCAGTTCTCCATACGCCAGTTTACGACACAGTTGGTTATTACAAAGATTTTATAATGTCCCAAAAGTTATTCTCCTAGCAAGGGGAAGGTCGTGGATTCAAATCCCGCTCGGAGAATAACTTTTGGGACATTATAACATCTTTGTGATTTCCTTAAGTGTAGTAAACACTATAAATCTAATAAAAACAGTTGGTTATTCTTTTTTTTTCTGGCGTCGTACTTTATGTAGGTATATTTGCCATTTTTTTTATCTTTATTTATTAAAGAGGGTTTAATTAACAAGATTATGTGTCACCCTCGACTCAACACTTAAACTTAAAACAATCACCTGCGCTTAATGCCAATCTTAATAATGTACATTTTCCATTTGGTTATTCTTGCTCGCCGCTATACGGTGGACGCTTCTCAGTGAAGCGAGGTTAACTAGTGACACGACATCCCGCTGTTACAATATTTTCGTCAAACGACATGGCAGGAGGGCATGATCTCTCTTCTGATAAAAGCGAGCTCACAACTTACAAGGGCTTCGTTATCTTTTACCAACTATAAAAACTCCTACAAATGTCGCTTTTCAGGGATTAGACCGTTCATTGTACATTATTAGTTATATTTATTAATCTGTTAGTTTTTCCATTGTTAGTTTGTAAGGTTTACAAATGAATATCCATTCATTCTTTCAGGTTCCTTCCTTTCCGAGAAAGTAAGTTAGGTACCTATGTAAGGATCACGATTGTAATTCTGAGGCATTGTACAAATCCCTTCCGATTTCTTATTGCTACGGACTATATTTTGCAGTAAGGTACCTCAGATACTCGTATATGGTCAAGATGCATTACCTACATGAGCGTAAAATCTCCCTCCTCGTGAGGGGGTCCAGGTAGGTGGAGGAAGCAGGATGTCCAGCCGTGCTAAGTCGCAATAGAGACGCTAAGGATAACATACTTTTTAATCGCAGGTAACGCCGCGGGGTGCATCTGGTAGCTTTATATTTAACTTACTTTTTTACGTTTTGAGTAGGATATAATAATATGCTTATGGCTATACGCTGCTCTCCTATCTCTTTGTATTAAGCGTCATTTTTCATTGTCTTTGTGTAACATAATCAGCTGTATCCATGTGTAACCTTACGCACAATAAAGTGCTTCTGATTCATTTATTTTTGAAATCCCGTATATTTATACAAAGATTAAGGGAAGCTTATTTAATCTCTACATAAAAGCTCTCTCTCTACATAAAAGCTTGAAAAAATACAGCCATCACACGGCCGATGGGAAGCGATCGTCAGTCGCAACATTAGCGACCCTATTATCGTTTCGTTCGGAAACCAGGATTAGTTCCCCGCTGACGTTATGTCATTGTCACCCACTTGCGGCTTTGGACTGGAACTTTGTGGAATCGACTGTTTCATTGGCTGTTTTAATTAATTTGAAACTATGCTGTGTATGGAACTGAAATGTTGAGTAATGGGTTGAATATTATTATTAGTTATGCAACTACCTCAAAATAGAAATTAGCAATGCAAAGAACTACTATAGTTATCGGATTTTCAGGAAATTTTTGCAAATGTGACTATTCAAAGAAATCATGATTCGCTTTTCCGAGAGCTTTATTAATACAACTAGCGACCCGCCCGCGCACCCCTGCTTCGCACGGGTGTACATATCATGCATGTATTATACATATAAACCTTCCTCTTAAATCACTCTATCTATTAAAAAAACCGCATCAAAATCCGTTGCGTAGTTTTAAAGATTTAAGCATACAAAGGGACATGGGGACATAGGGACAGAGAAAGCGACTTTGTTTTATACTATGTAGTGAAACACAAACAATACGTATCACATTCTAAATGATATATACCTCAACTAGACTTTAACTGGGAAATGAAATAAACTTAAGACAAGGTTCTTCAGTTCACGGTTCTAATAGAGGGGCACAATTTTACCCTAATCAATAATACCCCACTCGAGTGCAAGTTTGACGTAACTAAGATTAGTAGTAGTAGTAATAGTGGAGTAGTTTTAACGAGACGAGTAGTAGAGCTCTAACCTAGCAGTAGAGGCTTAACATCTGTATGCCTCAAGTTGATTGTCGCAGAGCAGTGCATCGTAGGGCACGTTCCTATCGTGTCGTGCGTGACTTACGAGGCAACTTTGTCATAGGTGATGATTACCACTTAACATCGGGCCATCAGCTTGTTCCATCAGCTACGAGTACATAGTTTTAATAAAAAGAAATTTAACAAAATTAAATGTGCAAGTGATAAACGCCGCCATTTTTATTTTATTTCTTTATTTAAGCAAAATTAACAAAAACACACCTCTTTTTGTGGATTCAAAAGAATTACCAATTCGGGAGGATTCAGCGTATTGTACCGTTATGTCATGCACAATTGGACACATTGATGTGCCAACTGGATTTAGAATCAGCGAAATTGCGAGGGAATTACTTATAAAATTTTATGGCCGCGCAGAGAACGTCATTAAGATAAGAAAAAAGTTTATGGAGGTCGTGTTATAAATTATACCGCTTAAATAATTAATTTCAAGAGCCCGCTTCACGAGGAAATCAAATATCGCGTTTTGACGGAAACTCTTAGAGTGATATTTTTGGAGAGGTTAAATTAATATTTTAATTTTTACACGTAGTTGCCGCTTCAGTTTATGCTTGGGGAGGCTTGAGTTTATAATGGGTGCCACTTTTAAACTACCTCTAGTTTGAAAGTGGCACCCAGTGACTGAGGAAATGGCAAGCAATAGGTTAGCGTGGTATGGGCATGTCATGAGAAGGGAATAATGTCACGTAACGAAAAGAGTGTTAAATATCGAACATAATTATGTATCGCAAAAAGAGACAGCGCGGCCGCTGTAATTATTTCGACGTCTGCCATTGCCGAAACTTGAAAGCGAAGTGAGTGGTAGGGCAGTATGTAAACACACACTCCTCTCGATCCTGCTGCAGCAGTATTTAGGGAATTATCGCCGGCAGCGCGAAGGGCAGCGGCAGGGGCTGAATGTAAATGGGGTATTAGGTATGAATGTGTAGAGGAAGGCCAAAGAAAAGATGGATGGATGGTGTGAAGGTAACACGGGTAAGAAGGAGTGACGACTGAGATGACGGGTGACAGAGTGAAGTGGAGAGAAGTGCCGACCCCACATGAAGTGGGGATAAGGGTATGATGACACGTTGTTGCTGCTGGACTCGGCAATGTCAACTTCTTTTTGGGCTACTGTGGCTATTATCACAATTCTGTTATTGTTCTTTTCATAAACATAACTTTTCAAGAGTAGTAGAGCTCTTTGTGAAGGGCTCGTCCGGGGAAGTACTACCACCACGCCTTTTTCTGCCGCCAAGCAGCAACGCTGTGTTTCGGTTTGAAGAGTGTGGTCGCCGGTGTAATTACAGGCACATGAGGCTTAACATCTGTACGCCTCAAGTTGATGGACGCAGGGCAGTGCATCGTAGGGCACGTTCCTATTGTGCGTGACCTACGGGGCAATGTTTTGTTTATAGGTGATGGTTACCACTTAACATCAGGTGGACCATCTGCTTGTTCCATCAACTAGTTGTATAAAAAAAAAAAAAAAAAAAAAAAACTTTAATGGAAATCGTCATGAACTAGTGATTTTAATTTGCCTGTTTTTAACACATATAATTGAGTACCTACCCTTTATCCTCTATTTTCATGACTTTTGGGCGCTTTGGTTCAGACTGTAAGCCAAAACTGTGTTTTTTTAATAAATAAAAACAATAACTCGTATTGTATTATTTTTGGAAGCAACATAGCTTTTTCATTTTAATTGTTCAGAGTGTTATTTGTCGTTCTGTGTTGGTAATGTGTTTGGCTTGACTAAAAACATTTTTAAATCTACTTGAGCCTAACAAGTTTGTCTATCAAAATAACGGATAAACAGATGCGTTAAGAAGAATTAAAAGACGAGCAGGAAAATACTGTCAAAATAACAATTTCATAGGTCTTCCAAGATAGAACCGACTTCAAATACACTGGAAAATACACTCATAATAACATAATTCAAACACCTATCGTCAGATGTCACTCAAGTTTAAATGGGACCACATGACAAGCATCAGCTTTCGATTAAAAAAATCATTAAAATCCTCCAGCAAAAAGTTATGAGGTAACAAACATTAAAAAAACAGTCAAACTCCTCTTTCTGAAGTCATCAGTTAAATAAAACAGTATAGTGTTCGGAGTATTGATTGAAATTGGAAGAAGCTTATGTTTCTGGTTGAATACTGGCAGTATATATTTGATTGAAGAATAACGTGGTAGAAATAATATAAAAGGAGTTCATAATTTACCAAATTATGAGAAACTTACTGATGTAGTGTCTGTGTATATTATAAAATCTTTGTAGTGTCTGTGTCTTCACTCAACAGGCCTCATCCTTGTTATTGCTCTTAACATAAGCCATTAGGCATTATGTAGGCAAGTCAGAGTACCTGAAAAGCAACACCCGGACAATTATGGTTAAAAATTATTAGGCACAAAAAAACCCCAGTTTTTAAGTTGCTCACAATTTTCAAAATGTAGACTTTCGTGTATGCTTATATGAAACCACGAAAACCGTTTTTGGTGTTTATATTACGGTGAGTATTTTTCAGGAAACAAAAGCTTTTATGGACTCTCGTTATATGTCCTACCTGTATTTGGTTAATTTATATTGCTTAAGCTGAAGAGGTAGGCGAGATTTGCTTGCCACGTGTTTCATGAACAGTATCTACAGAAGCTTGACTAAGATCCATACTGACTGAGACCCAGGTACCATGTTTTCCTCCACCGATTGATAACACTGGTTATTGCATGCATAAGTTTTTCAAAGAGAAAAATCCACGCATCGAACCCATGACCTTATGATCCGAAGGCGGGATCACTCCCACTACTCCCACGGAATGCTCATTAAAGGTTTCAATAACAAAAAATCCTATGAAATAAAATAATAAAGAATTTAAGCGTCCGTATTGGTCCGTAGGGATTCGAAAGGATACACTGTACCTATTCAATTAATACTGTACCTATACTCTTGGTTTATTTCTCAATTAGGCCACAAAAACCTTTTTTGTGATCTTGTTTATGGCACAAATGGCCCACCACCTAAGAACCATCACCTAGGTGGTGGTAACCATCACCTAAGAAAGCATTGCCTCGCAAGACCCGCACAATAGGAAACAGCGCCTTACGATGCACTGCTCTGCGTCCATCAACTTAAGGCATACAGATGCTCCTCATGGGCTTGTAATTTCACAGGCAACCACACCCTTCAAACCAAAACACAGTTACGGTGTTTAGCGGCAGAAATAAGCATGGTGTTGGAAATTTCCCGGTCGAGCCAGACACAGATTCAGTTTCAGATTAATGGGGGGGGAGTAGTTGAAACTGACGTCCCGCAGTTGAGTGTATTGTGTATTATCCCGTGCTAACCTCATCCCAGCCTGCTCAGCTCCTTAGAGTAGCGGACCAGCGACCCGATTACACTAATGTCTGGCTATCGAGATGGCTTTTAGTTTGACATTTGATCAAGGAATATAATACTCTCTGACGAGAGCATTTGATTCCCATAGTGTAATAGGAACATATGGATGGATCTATAGTATCTAAATTCCTTGGGGTGGATGCTAAATTCCCTGGATGGATGGGATTTGATTTGTCAAACTGAAAGCCATCTCGATAGCCAGGCATTAGCGTAATCGGGCTGCTGGACTTTGGGTTTGTGGCAGCAATGTTCTAGCATCCCCGATGATGATGATGTGGATGCAGAGAAGCAAGACTCGATTAGCTCCTGCAGCTTTATATCTGAGCCAGACACAAAAAGCTATACCACTCTAAAGCGTTGTGTGAAATTCTGCCACTACTTTTTTTTATAAGTTTTCTGTTACGTCATATCCAGTTACATCGGTATATCTATCGAGTCAAATAAGACAAAGAAGGAGTGATCCTGGCTGGTAATGAATGAAGTGCTGCGGGAATGTTCGTTTAGGGAATTCCCATCAGTTCTAGGGAGGAGAGGATATCCGGCAGACAGAGGGCAGAAAAAAAAATACAACTTATAAAAGTAAAAAAAAAAAAATGGGAAGTGAAGGACATGGGTTTAAATATGCCTCGGATAACAACTTTTGCGACAGCATGATCAAAGTTAATCGGCTGTCAAGTCACTTGTCATTTCATCTTTTACTTCAATTTACTTTCGCACTTTGCTGACTTTTGCATTATTCAATAACAGGTAATAGCGGAGTGACGACTTTTGAAAATTTCTATGTAATTATTCGATTATCGACGACTTTCATAGATTTTCATATTTTATGAGTACCTACTTTGCCTACTATTATAAACTTCGATACATCTGATAGCACGATGCCGACTGTGGTACAATTGACTTCAAAAATGACTTGACAGCACTTTGCCACAGCTTTAATCGTGCTTTTAGAAACCAGCGGTCAATCTTAGTATATTTAATCTTAAGGAAGGTACTGAGTTTAAATTCCACTCATACACACACACTCACACATATAGGAATGTGCCCTACGATGCACAGCCCTGCGTCCATCAGCTTGAGTTGAGGCACACAGATGTCAAGCCTAAGTAATTTCACCGACAACCACACCCTTAAAACGAACACAGAACCAATTAATTGAGATGATGGTTATGGGCCCAGTGCCTATTTATTCCCTATAAAATCCAAAAAGCCGGTCGAGTACAACCCTTGTGGTATCAGGAGTTACAATTGGGTAAGATAAACTGACGAAACGAGGCCGAGACTGCTTTACGACGCGCTTTTAGCAATTTATACATTTGTGGGTAGCTTTTTGCAAATTGCTGCCTGGTGATAATCCACGTGACATTTTTCACCTGCCACGGCTGTCACACAAGTTAACTTTATAAGCTAGAAATACGATTAATGATTCGCTTTCTGTCATTTTGGGAAGCAACATAGATTTCATTTTTTCTTTTTCATTTTAACCCTCAACCCTATTACTAAGATTCCGCTGTCTGTCTGTCTGTCCTCCGTCACCTGGCGATATTTTATGAACCGTGATAGTTTTTTTTTTATTTTTTATTTATTCAGCAAAACTTAAATAACAGTTTTAATAATACAACATCGTGAAACCTAGCAAGGTTTGTGTCGATGTTGGCACTGACTCGAGCTGTTGCAAAACATAAAATTATTATTAGTTAAATTATTATTATTATTAGTTAGACAGTTGAAACTTTTACAGATGACGTATTTCTGTTGCCGCTATAAAAAAAAATATTTAAGGGGGCTCCCATACAAAAAAACCCAAATTTTTGGCGTTTTTAAAGAACCGTCTGCCACCAGGCTGCAACTCATGAAACGTACGTAAGACAGTTGAAACTTTATTGGTGCACGACTGGTTTTAAATCAACTACCGTAGGATCGCCTCGTTCCTGATCCCAGCGGATGACAATCTAAAATTACCTGTATAATCAATAACGCGCAATTAATAAGGCGAATACAAGAGCTTTAAAATGACGTAATCAAAATGAAATTTTTACTAAGCTGTGTGTAATGTTGTACACACATTGGTTTGCGATTTTTCGAAAATGGGTTTTGTGATTTATCTTTCAAGATGTCAACGTAATGTGATGAGAGCTAAAATAACTCTTGTTCTCGCCTAAAGTGAAAACGAAGTTCCCGAAATGGATCTAAAAACCAACTTGAACAGGTAAAAAACTTGTCGAAAATAACAAATACAATTAAACCTTGAGGAAAAACCTAATAATGCCAAATTCACTTGTCCCTATTACACAATTTGTTTCTAGGCTTTTTATCAACCAATTTGGTATTCCGAACGATAATAGTGACAGACAGTTGGACGGGTCTAACAGACCAGCCTATATTGGAGACCCATCTGTCAGCATTAATTAGAGCTACTATTTTTCACAGCGCGATCGAGATTAGTAATTCCCAAAATCGACAAGAGAAACAAAGCCAGCTGTGTTTTCAGTAGTAATATTATGTTTTCAAACAATCGATGATTTTATTTTTTAAAGTGTTGAAATGAGCGATCGAGAAGATTTTTGACGGTATTTGCGTCTCGACTCCCGATACAAGAAGACACAAGCTTGCAATTACCAAATTATTTGAGCAAAATGTATAAAAATGCTTATAAAGATCTGCTGTTCATTTCATATACAGGGAAATGAACAGCGGAAAAAAAGACCAAACGAAAATGAAACTTGTCAGATGTTAGACGGTTGATTCGACAAGTAAACGTTTTCTTTTAGAAGATGTTTTAGAAATGATTCCCTATTCTTAAGAAGTCAAACAAAAATATACAAAAAAATTGTTTAAATAGTTGTAAACCTTTGTAATAAGTAAGTTTTCTCCGAAACTTTGGTAATTGTGATTTTTCATTTGATATCTTCAAAAGAATCTTCGAGCTAAAAGTATGTGGCTGAAATAAGTCAATGCCAAAAGATATTATTTAATCGCGTCATATTGAAGGATAATGACGTTTCAAATTGAAGGATCAATTTGAAACGTCATAAAGCTATAGGTGAGTCAAGGTGCCGAATCCGGCGGCGACCACTGACTGAACAGAGAAGCGACCTGGACCATAGGTGACAATGTTGCGTGGTATACCTCCCGAATTTGATGCCTTTCTCAAGCTCCTTTGTGAATAAGAAAAGCCGGAAACACAAAAGTAAACAGATACCTACGCAGGTACCTACTCCATTATATTCTGAAGAGGTCGTATCATTATCGTTACGGTGTGGATAAAATTTCAGCATTGTCCCTTCTGCGCCGTTTTCCCGCAATGATGAGACGTGAGCCAGCTGTCGGGAAGTATGTACCACACGTTCTAGATGCCTTTGAATTAAGGAAAAATGTAAACCTTTTGAGAATCACTGTGGTGCGGAGATCAGGGATCTTTGGTATTTAATACCAGGCCTCCTCGAAAACTTTTAACGGTTAAATGTATAATAATAGGATGACGTCATCTCTAGGGACTGCTCAGACGTTTGAATCATTTCATGTCAATGAGACAGATGATGTCACATTTCTGGTGAAAGTTGATATTTTGTCATAGTCATGAAGATCCTTTTCCTTTTTCTCTTAATGATTTCTGTAATTTTTTTGATTTCGCTTGGCAGACACAGACACCACATCCCAGACCACAGTATAAACGCGAAAGTTTGTAAGTATGGATAGATGGATGGTTGTTTGTTACTCTTTCACGCCGGAACGGCTGAACGGATCTGGATGAAATTTGGCAGAGAGATAGATAAAATAAGATGCACATATGCAACTTTTTATCCTGTGGGAATACCGGGATTTAAACCTGCGCGGGTGAAACCGCGGGGCGCAACTAGTAAATTATGAAGTTATGCCAATACAGGCAGAGTTCGAAATTAAATGGACCATAAAGTAGTAGTAAAATGCTGTAGAAAACCAATACTTTAGACCCTTGCAACTGGTTTTAACCTTTAGCTCCCAAGCTGAAGTGTTTACCATCCAGTAATAAAATGTACTGTCCCAGTAATAAAATGCAACTCCCCGCGTAGGGAACCTTCTCGAATTGCACTTACAAAGTACGTAAAGATTGAAATTCTCGTGAGCGTGTAATTCTGTGAGAACAGCATGCTGCTTTGATTCTCAAAAAAGCGATGCTTTACAAGCAATGCTTTGTTGGAGGCGATGGTTACCAATCAACATCAGGTATATAATTCCTGTACTTACTTTGATCTTATTTAGTTATATTTATAACCGACTTCAAAGAAAGGAGGTTCTTAATTCGACAGGTTTTTTATTTTTGTTACTTCATAACTTTTTACTGAGTGGACCGATTTTGATGATTCTTTTTTTAATTAAATTTTGAAAGCTAGTGCTTGTCATGTGGTCCCATTTAAATTTAAGCCAGATCTGATAAGTACGTACTTTTAAAGTAACAGTACCTATTATGTGTATATTTTCCAGTGCATTGAAGTCGGTGTTTTCGTTTTTATAGCATCTCTTATTATAAAAAAAAAATAATGCGCTATACTATAACAATGCGGTAATCAGGTGTACCCATAAAAATGTGAGCAAAGTTGTATCAAGTTTTTCTTGCCAAACACAGCACATAGCTTACTAAAAACATGGCGGTCGAATCTACGGATAACATAATGTGGTATCCAAGTGCTAGTAGGTATATTTATTCGGATAGGGATCAATATTATTGTAACTGACTCCCACTAACTTGTTGAAAACTATTGGGGACAATTTCATGTGATGTAGGTTTTGGGCTATTTATTCGTAGGTTTGGGGCTATCGAAATTCAATTCAATAATATACCGACCCACGCGTCGAAAGCGTTTCTGATGCAAATAAGGTCCTATTAGGCCACTTTATCGACATACAAAAAGATCAAAGGAAAAACACAAAAGCTATGAAAGAAAATAAGGTTAAGTTAACTGAAAATACTTGTAGAACAGGTTTCGAAGAAAAACAATGAAATAATTATCGTTAAAGATATATATTTTGTGGTAGACTTGCCGCCGGTTTCTGAAAATCGATCAACACTAGTCGGCTGTCAAGTCACTTGCTATCTCTATCTAATTTGAAGTAAAGCAAGTGACTTGATAGCCGATTAGTATTGATCGAGCTTTCGGAAACTGGCGGAAAGTCTCAAAAGTTAATTTATGTATTTTGTATCCTGATAACCCTAATAGGTAGTGCTCGAAAAGAGCCTCTTTGAGGCGCACATAAAATCCTTTCACCACACTTTGCCTAAAGAACTAGTGACATGACAAGAAGAAGAAGAAGGTATCTACTTTTATTAATTTTGCGCCCTTCTTTTATTAGTAAGGGCGCCAATTCAAAACATTAATATTTGACAAAACAAAAAACATTAGTGTTTGACAAAATTAAAAATAAAACAATTTTACGAACACAGCAGGTAACAACATAAAATGATTGAGGTCGATGGCGTTAGGAAAAGCGTTAAAAATTATCATTCACGCTTGACCAGTTCACAAACATTGCTAAATACAGGCAATAAAATCAAAACACTTGGATTAGCTAACCTGCCTACTCCAACACCTTAATAAAACTATGTTAACAGATTGTATCATTAAATAAACCCGATATTTATGAAGATTAACATAACATTAGCATCTTGTGCAATGCGTGCAATTGGTAGGTACCTAGTAGAAATGAACTTCTAAATAAAACGGGTGTCGTCGCCGCGCTTACCTACCGCACTGGGTCTAAAATGTATTTAAATATTACATAGAATCACCAAAAAAATAATTCATAAAATTTCAAGACAAAATTTTTTTTTTTTAAAAAATTTGAAATATTTTAGATATTTATGTCGACCGTGGTCGGCCGAGGAAGCGATGCGATGGCGGGACGATCTAGATACCTTTGAATGTAGTTGGTGGGAGGAGGCTCGGGATCGGGAGAACTGGAAGTCCTTGGGGGAGGCCTTTGCCCAGCAGTGGGACGGAATAGGCTAGGAAAAAAATGTGAGAAAATGGTGTCGATTCTGTTGTTGCATTATCCTAAAGTAACCTAATCTGACATCTCTAAAATTATAGCCATCCTTGTGGTTTCGATCTTGTAGAAAGGGATGGCAATATTTTGCAGTCGCAGTTTGGAATTGCCGCAGTTTCTAGCTCATTTACAGGCTTTTTTAGTATAATATGGTCAACTTTTAACAGGTACGTACTATGTTAATTTTATAATTCCCAAAAGCAGACGGAAAACTCGTTAGTCATAAAGAAGTCACATTAAAACGATTAAAAAGCGTACGCATTATGTACATAATAACGAGAATAAACAAATTTCGAGTTGGGTATTTATTTGCTGTAGAAAATATGGAATTTGGAAATGACAGAGTTAATGAATTAATGAAATGTAAATAGCGAGATGTGTTCAAAGAAACCCGAAGTGGATGTCACAGAGCAAAGAATAATGTACTGTGACTGCTATCACTACAGAAGTAACCTCTTTCCCGTATACACATGTTAAGTGTTAACCGCGGTTAACACTTAACATGTGTATGACGCGTCATCTATAACAAATCATTGCCTATGCCTAAGTCACGCGCGATATTATCGTGCCCTACGATGCACTGCCGTGTGTCCATCAACCTAACTCCTAACGCCTCATGTGCCTGTAATTTCATCAGCGACCAGAACCTCCAAACAGAAGTAGCAACGCGCTTAGCGGCTAGGCATACTACCACCAAGTACTTCCCCGGACGAGCCCTTCAAAAAGAGTTCTACTACTCTAGAAAATAAAGTTCTAATTACATATTGGTAGTGATACAGCATACACTCGAGCCATACGAGAACCTATTAGAGGAGTAAACATTATTACGAAGGAATTACTACGTTATTTTACTTATTCAATGTAATTGGGAGTGCGAAAGAGCGCCTGACACAAAAAAATGCTCGAGTCTATGGCCTCAAAAAAATCGACATTTTAAACTAAGTGAATCAACCGCCAGTTCATCGCGACAGACTTGAAGTGTTGATCGGCCTTTCAAAAACGGGGGTAAGACTGCGGAATCTGCTATATCACGGACGTATTATTACTGACGCTGTTTGTTGATCTCAATTTTACGCTAAGGGCCAACGAGATATTTTTGTTATTAAAAGCACAAACGTCTGTGAAGACGCTTCCTAATGGCACTGATCTGGGTCATTTGAGCTATTGCTAGATCGCTTGCAACGACCTAGAGCTAGCTCAGTTGTTTCATGTGTATTTTGTACAACCTGCAAATATTTAAGTATTGAAAAAAAAATTTTGCTTGTCTAATTGTTTGCTTTACTAGTTTTCGAAGGTACCTACTCATGCAATTTTTTTGTTTAGTTCATAATCGGCTGTCAGCCCTTTAATGGTATCGTGTACACATCACACGACCTCATTGTCGACGCAGTTTTTTTTTTTCGAACCAGTCGGCTGGCGGAAGCCGGGCTGCGTTAAAAACCAGATTTCATTAACTTTTTTCGATGACCACCTTCGATGATCACTGGGAATTCAGTCTGTTGTTTTTTTGGTAATTAATACTCATGATGCTGCGACGACACGACGGCGCGGTTCTCATTCCAATGAAGATTAAGAAACTGAATTGAAAATTACTATGAATACAATAAGTTTTGTATTATGTGAATATTTTTTTTTTTTTTTGTTTTTTTTGTCGCGTTCCCTATGAGCTTAAGGCCCATACCTTTTTTTATACTATTTTATTTATTTAATCTATCATTATTATTACGTCTATTGCTTCATTTTTTGGAGTACTCATATTGATTAGATTTACGTTTAGATTAATGTTATTTTAAAAATTTTATACTTGTTAACACAGTTTCATCTTAAAACTATACTTAATTACTATTATACTACTAACGTGCAACTTTTTTTTTTTTTTTTTTTTGGTTGGTTAATGTTCTATTTCTATGGTTACATTTTTTTTTTTTTTTTTTTTTTTTTGTGAATATTATTGTCCCTTAGGTTAGCTCATACTTGTGCTTGTGGTAGCCTAGCTCACGCCTTACCTACCTTTAGCTCGCCACTCCCTTCACAAGATGATATACATTTCCTGTGCGTACGAAGTACTTTAGCTACGAAAGTTACCACAGACACACACAGTTGAGAAGTTTGGAAGTGGGGAAGTTTGGAAGTTGAGAAGTTTGATGTTGAGAAGTTTTGAAGTTGAGAAGTTTGGAAGTTGAGAATTGAAGTTGAGAAGTTTGGAGGTTGAGAAGTTTTGAAGGTGATAGGTTTTGAAGTTGAGGATTGAAGTTGAGAAGTTTGGTAGTTGAGGATTGAAGTTGAGAAGTTTGGAAGTTGACGATTGAAGTTGAGAAGTTTGGAAGTTGAGAAGTTGAGTTTGGAAGATGAGACTAAGGATGATCATCTCACCATTCAAGATTCCATAGAAGCCATCGATTCTACAAGTAGGTATAAAGCCTCCTATTAGGTACTAGCGGCCTGCCCCGGCTTCGGACGGGTATTAACCCCCCCAAACCCGCGCTGTGGGTGTATTCACGAGTATTAATTAATCAACTTCTTATTCTCAGACTCCTATCAGACATGTAAAGTGATGACGGTCGGCGGTGTAACGCGCTTATCTTAAACTAGTTGCGTCCCGCGGTTTCAACCGCGCAGATTTAAATCCCGGTATACCCACGGGATAAAAAGTAGCCTATGTGTTATTCCAGACTATAATCAAACTCTCTACCAAGTTTCACCCAGATCCGTTCAGTTCCGGCGTGAAAGAGTAACAAACATCCATCCATCCATCCATCCATACTTACAAACATTCGCGTTTATAATATTAGTAGGATAGGAAGTACGATATAAATCTTTTGTTTCTAATTCATTCTACTCTTTAAAACATCAAAATTCATTTACCTATTACCTAGGTACTCACTCTTCTTTGAAAACATCATAATTATAAGATTCGGAAGATTTATCAAAAAGATTTACAAAGTTCATTATAAAAACAACTTCGGCAACCTGGGATTGGAACTTGCTGAAGCGAAGTCTGAAAGTAACTTCATTGTTTCCTGTGAGCGTATTTCATGCTTCATTTAAAGTTGCGCAATAACACCTAACTTGGGCTCGCTTAGCGAATTGTTAATGAAACAGTATAACTTTAAGATCGATCGGATGGGTGTTAAATGTCTACCTGTATGCAGAGGTATTCGAATACCTAAATACATAATAGTTAGTTAGATAGATAGATATATTGTTTATTTCAGACAAAAAAGAAATACATATGAGTTGAGCCATACAGAGGTCTTATTCTAGGGATTTTAGCTTATCAGGCAATCTGGCACACTCTGGTTACGGAACATAATAATAATTAGAAGTATTTTGGTATTACATATTATATTACTTATAACTTATATTATGTCTGTTAATTTGAATTTGGCAATTTTTTTAATAAATAAATAATGCTGGACAATCCACACAGCACCATCTAGCCCCAAAGTAAGCTACTCAAAGCTTGTGTTACAGGTACTAGATGACTGATATATTTAATACATTATATACTTACATATAATTATTTTTTTACCATACATATAAAACACCCAGACCAACGAAACAAATTTCTGCAGATCGTACACAAATTTGTTCCGAGGCGGGAATCGAACCCGCAACCTCTTGCGTCGCAGGCGGACTCTCGCCCGCTGCGCCACTGAAGCAGTCAAACAGGTTGTAATCATTGCTTCGTAAGTCTGTAGGTACGATAAAAATATGCCGAGATGCCCAGCTCTGCGTCCATTAACTTAAGGCATAGATACAGACGTTAAGTCCCATGTGCCTGCAATTTCACCGGCATCCAACCCTTCAAACCGGAAGCATCGCTGCTTGGTGGCTAAAATAATAGGCATGGTATTAGTACTTCTATGGTGCTGGTATTATGAACGTGGTTTATTATTATATTAATCCAAATTAAAATTTGTCAAGATAGTTCTTGGTTCGGGGTGAACCACCTGAAAGTAGCTATACAATGAACACGAGAAAATCCAAAATTACGTATTAAAATTAATAGTTTTATGGATTATGATTTGTGGTTTCTTACATTGGGTGCTAAATACTTAAACTTTAGGGTTCGGACTGCCACCCACAGTCGCTGGGTCGCCGGATTTATCTTTCAATTCGCGCATTGTGTTGGTGATGTCCGTGGGTTTGTTTGTATTGTGTCTAGCTTTTAAGGAGCTGACATACGTCAAAGTACTTCTCGCATATTCAACATAGAAAGACATCAAATTGGACTTGTTCATGATATTACAGGCATATGAGGCTTAAATCACGGCTTGGCGAAACGGAAAAAAATTTAGACTTGGTACTGGTTTTAATTATTTTTTTGTACGATACTGGAAACCATTTTTTATACAACTAGCTGATGGAACAAGCAGATGGCCCACCTAATGTAAAGTGGTAAATACCTACTAGTGGCTTGTGAGCTGGTAGACCTCGCGAGCACACTAAATGTGAGCAATTCACTGGCTTAGCGGTAGGTAGATATAATTTTTCCGATTTTTGATTCTTTTGATTTTATTGATTTGTATTGTTTTTTTTAATCATCTTGTGTAAAATGAGGTCCTTAGTGTTTCTCTCAAATTTGGTTGAAACCCGTCGATTTTTTGATGAGCTATCCCGTTCAACATGCTAAAGATCCTCATCAGATCTTCACCAAACTTTATGAGACCAACTTATAGTTACTACCTTTCAAATAAAAAAAAACAATCGAAATCGGATCTCATTTGGTGGAGATATTCAGTATATGAAATAGCCCCCTTTTTTGGGGAAAGTACCCCTCCAATCAAAAATCCCCGCCGACAAAAAAAATCTAATAAGTCATATAACCTGTGTACCAAGTTTCGTCCAGATCGGTTGAAAAATGCGACCTGTAGAGGAGAACAGACAGACAGACAGACATCCGGACAAACGCATTTTTGGCCAATGCAATGCTGAGACGCTTCGCTCGCTCGGTCAATAACATAGCATTGCCTCGTAAGTCACGCACGATAGGAACGTGCCCTACGATACACTGCCCTGCGTCCATCAACTTGAGGCATACTGATGTTAAGCCTCATGTGCCTGTTATTACACCGACGACCACACACTTCAAACCGAAACACAGCGTTGCTGCTTGGCGGCAGAAAAAGGCGTGGTGGTACTACCCCGGACGACCCCTCCACAAAGAGCTCTACTACTCTTAATATCTTTATTTATTGTACTAGTACACTGTAGTACACTTGTGGTTTTATGTGGTGTACCATTCACTACCCAACTGACCAGTTCTACCTGATGGCACCGGTCAGTTGTTCAATAGCGGCTGATTGGGAAATCAAAGCTATAAATGTTTATGAGGCTACGGTTTATGGTATAGCGTGAAAATCAATGCAAAGGTAACCATTAGTGAATGTGTGAGAAAGAGTAGGCAGCGCAGAATGATTGCTTATTTAGACAGCTTCCTAAGCTAAGTGGTAGTCGCTGCTTTCTGTGCTGAAGGTCGTTGGTTTTATCTCGCATTAAGAATTCTAAAAAAATGAGTTTTTGTTTAATGTAATAAATCAGTGTTTTCCTCAATATTCAGACTACCATAAAAATAAGTACTTTATTTGCTTATTATTCAGTATACTCACTCCCGGTTTCTGAAAGCTCAATCAATACTAATCGCCTGTCAAGTTTTTGCTGTTTCAGCTTTTACTTCAAATAGGATAGAGATAGCAAGTGACTTGACAGCCGATTAGTGTTGATCGAGCTTTCAGAAACTGGAGCTCAGTCGTCTAACTTCATCCCAAAAGAACAAAGAGATCGTAATTTCAAGCGATAGCTTGCTGCCCGTTGAAAGAATATATAAAAATAAATAATGAGTTACCACTCTTATTTAAGCTCTCGAGCATTTAAAAATTTTATGACGCGCTAAGATACCACTAACATAAAATAGAGAACCTTGTGTACTTTCGATGCTTCTACGACGTACAGTCACCGAGAAAAATTGATAATCAGCTTTTACTTCAAATTGGATAGAGATAGCAAGTGACGACAAAATTTAGTTCTCAAACTGGTTCTTATGTAAGTGAATTATTGTAATTCTGTATGAGAAATAAAGATTTATAAACCTAAAGTGACTTGACAGCCGATTAGTGTTGATCGAGCTTTCAGAAACCGGAGGACATTTGGCTTTTGTAGTATGTTATTTTAATGCAGCTGTCAAGGACAGGATGCAAGCTCATCATCGCATAAAAAGTTGTGTACATATCTAATTAAAAATATATAATTATTTACAAAATGTTTAAAATAGCTGAGGATGTTTCTATACACGGTTATAAAAAATAGTTACATGCTTAAAATACATTAAATTTTTAGATGTTTTAGTGGTTTAACCTTTAGAATTGGCACTGAGTTATATTATAGTCTGGAAGACATAGGGTAATTTTTTCCCGTGCGAATACCGGGATTTAAAACTACGCGGGTGAAACCGCGGGGCGCTTTTTGTGAATATAAAGTATGTATAAAGTATACCTAGTCTATTTATTTCTTCCTTGGTAGGTATAACCGCGTCTCAATGGGAAGGTTGTGGGTTCAAACCCCGTTCGGATAATAACTCTTGGGATAACTATTGTAAATAAATAAAATAAATAAATAATAAATATTGGTGGACTTTCCACACAGCACTATCTAGCCCCAAACTAAGCTTATGCTTGTAATATGGGAACCAGATAGCTGATATACTACTTTTAATACTTTTTTTTTGTAAATACATACTTATAATATTATATAACACCCATATACCCATATTCATTTAGTAAATTCTAAAATAAGAGCATTGGAACACACTGACTGTACCTACCGTGGTACTATTGTCCACTTTTAAGTAGGTACTCCGTGAAGATGCCCATTAAAATTAATTTCACGTAAAGATGCGGCGATGGCGTTCGCCCACTAATTTGTTGACAGAGAGACGAGTACCTATTTTTAAGTTCTCTCAAAATGTAAATATACCTAGCTACCGTCGTTTGGTAGGTACCTACTTATTGATGTACCAACACAGTAAGAATACACAAAACAGAAGGAGGTACACTACCACAAAATAAATAATAGGTAGTTGGTAGTGTGAGTGTGTAGAGTGCTGTGTCGAATCGTGTTTTCAACGAATACGAATAATATAAGTTTTAATTAATTATTAAAATTAATATAAATATAAAAAAGATTATTAATTTTATACAAATATTTTATGTTATTATTTAAGAATGGATCTTCGGACATCTGAATAAAATAAATTTTAATTTTTTATTTAATTCTAATAATCTTCTGTTTGTTGTCTGTCCGAGCATTCGGCCGAATACTTCGGTTGGATTAGACGAGCTTTGACTATTGTTAAAAAAAACCTAGCGAGTTAGTGCATGGCGATATTTTGATTTATTTTGATTTTGCAATGATAGGTGTAGTGAAAGTATGATTGACAAAAAGTTTGTCATGTTTATCGAATAATCGGCGGAATGCGAATGTGCGGTAATCCTGCCGAACATGCCGTGTTCGATAACACAAACGAATATTCGGCCCATCTCTAGTAAGTACTGACGTACTCAAGGTGGCCTTTCACAATCGTTAAACAAATAAAATTAAATATTTTGATTGAAATAAAACCCTAAAGTTGTACACTTGTGTGGACAAGTGTATTGGGTCTCGCAAAAGTCTATACTAAAGTATGTAAAGTATACAAAAGAACTATCTATTAGTTCTTTTGTACTATAAAATTCTATAATTGACCGAGCGAGCGAAGCGTCTCAGTTTCCACATTGGCCAAAAATGCGTTTGTCCGGATGTCTGTCTGTCTGTCTGTCTGTTCTCCTCTACAGGTCGCATTTTTCAACCGATCTGGACGAAACTTGGTACACAGGTTATATGACTTATTAGATTTTTTTTGTCGTCGGGGATTTTTGATTGGAGGGGTACTTCCCCCAAAAAAAGGGCAAAAAGGGGGCTATTTGATATACTGGATATCTCCACCAAATGAGATCCGATTTCGATTATTCTTTTTTTATTTGAAAGGTAGTAACTATAAGTTGGTCTCATAAACGTTTGGCGAAGATCTGATAAGGATCTTCAGCATGATGAACAGGATAGCTCATCAAACAATCGATGGTTTTCAATCAAATTTGAGAGAAACACAAAGAACCTCTTTCTACACAAGATGATGCAAAAAAAATCAAAAAGATCAAAAAAATCACAAAACGGAAAATGCACTTGCACATTACATTCCTCAAATAGCTCACTTTTAGTATGCTCGCGAGGTCTACAGCTCCCAGAGCCACTAGTGTAGTTAGTTGTACAGAAGGAGTTGAATTACTTTTTTTGGTCTCTGTGTTTCTAAAGCACCGTTTTTCTAGTCTAGCGGAGTAGACCTTAAGGCGGGGATATCCCAGAACCTCCAACCTCCAAAACGCCTCGGGGGTACTGGCTGCTCAGCGCGAGCACTTGAACAGCTAGATTTCGTTAGATTTTCTTCTCAGAGATTAATAATAATGAAATTTTAATTTTTTTTTGACACAGCGCTAGTAAATATTAATCCCTATCTTTTGATATAACTTCGACATGATTTCAAGAAAAATTCTCTTAGTATAATGGATGTTTGAAATATCGATTTAGTGTCATCTTTATGATTTTTTTTATTGAGAAAATTATCATTATTTACGTTTTTATCTTTACACAGCGCTCGAGTACATGTTTAATTTTAAAGTTTTCGCTTTTTTTCATGTATTTTTTTACATTTCAGTAGATTTACAGCTGTTCAAAAACCGTCCCGTGCCGCCTTAAATGTTTCAAAACTAACAATAAACTCAATTCGTGAATCGATAATTAGAAGCGACCACACGATCTATCAATCTTTCTTTTAATCAAACGCCACGGATAAATTATCTGGTATTTAATTTAATAACCCAAATTAGCTGTTAGATTGGATTAAGGTTGCACCGTTATTTTATCGTTATTCGTGATCGCGATCGCAAACGACAGAGAATCAATTTCTAGTCAATATTTACTGGTCTGACAGCTCAGCTGTTAATCTTGGGTCAGCAACGCGAGTGTGACACCTCTGGTGTTACAAACATCCATAGGCTGCGGTAACCGCTTCCCATCAGGTGGGCCGTATGCTTGTTTGCTACCTTGGTAGTATATAAAAAAAAGTAGGTAGTATTCTTTGGAGTCGGTGGTCAATAAACATACCTATCATTTTATAACAATTTAAAGGGCTTTGCCGCTGAGCAATCACACTGACTAACCTAAAAAAATACATCCTAGAAGAACCAGCTACCAACTTACGCTTGGTTCCCTTTCTTTTTTTATGATCCTGAAATGAATATATAGTAGTGAAGCTTCAGTGTAATGCCTGTCGAACTTCCCACCGGTTTCTGAAAGCTCGATCAAAGCAAATCGGCTGTCAAGTCACTTGCTATTTCTATCTAATTTAATCTATCGAAGAAAAGCTAAAATAGCAAGTGATTCAACAGCAGATTAGCTTTGATCAAGCTTTCAGAAACCAGGTGTCAGTGAACAAACTAATAGTGATAGTTACAAACAAAAGATCGGTAGAACTTAGCCGTAAGAATTGTTCCCCAGACACGGAAGATTATATTATCTTATTTATTCTATCGTATTAACTTGTATACCAACCAAGGTACAGTGTTGCGTACCCCTGAGATAACCGGCGGATAAAAAACATTTTAAAAATAGGTAATAAATTGTAATAAAGGAGACGACAAATTATTTTGGCGTTCTTTATTATTTTCTCGTTGTAAAGTACGATGAAGTACTTTCCTACCTACGACCCAGGAAGACATAAATGAAGCGACTGTACCAATTTGGTAAAAATTGTTTACATTTGCTAAACTCATTTCAGACATTTACGACAGTTATTAAAATAAAGGTAAGCTTTAAAAATTATAAAAATACATGCTTATTCAATTTCGAACCCATTATATTAAAATGAAAGACACACCCAACCCATTTCCCCGGCACGCCTCCACCCCAGTGGTCGACAATTATTTTTTAATTACAATAAGCGATGACAAGTGTTGATTATTCTTGATTTAATTGTAAGGGACTGCAACATTATAATTACGGAGGCATTAAAGGAAGCTTCAGTTTCAGGGCAGGTGCTAGGATAGTGTTTGGGGCAATTCTTTATTTCACTTTGCTCACTGAAAGCGAAGACAACTGGGTGATTTTCTTTCGCTTTTCAACATTTTGAGATATATAAAATGAGTTGATAAATCATAATGAATTATAAATCATAAGCAATTACATAGTCATAGCATTAATAGTGTAGCACTGGCAGGGCAGTGCATCCTAGGGCACGTTCCTACTGTGCGTGACCTACGAGGCAAGTCGTTATAGGCGATGGCAACTACCTAAAATCAGCATGGCTATGTCGTGCTTGTTCAATCAGCAAATTGTAACTATTCTAGAAGACTCTATCAACCATCACATTACTTATACTAAGATTTTTCAGATCATGCCAATTTGCAAGTACCTGTACACATTTTATGTAATAGCTACCTTATGCCACACACGCCTTAAAAACCAGTAGGTATACTTACTTACCAGCCGATTTAGTCGTTATCGTTAATGTTTATAAAGCCAATGAGCCGTAAGACGAAAGCCCACCCGGAATTACGCCACTTAGACATATATATATACCCTGTTTCCATAATCTACGAATATTATACACACGGCATTTCTTCATCTTCTTTTTGTCGTGTGTGTTCCTTTATAAACGCAAAGGATTTTTGATCTGTTTAAAGATATAAAACCAACGTTTTTGATTCGAAACGTGCGAGCGAAAAGTTGGTGGTGGTCAGTCCCTTAACGTCAGATGGACTATTTGCTTGTTTCATTGGCAAGTAGTATAAACTAGTGGCTCTGGGAGCTGTAGACCTCGCGAGCATACTAAAAGTGAGCTATTCGAGGAATGTAATGTGCAAGTGCATTTTCCGTTTTGTGATTTTTTGATCTTTTTGATTTTTTTTGCATCATCTTGTGTAGAATGATTTCCTTTGTGTTTCTCTCAAATTTGATTGAAAACCATCGATTGTTTGATGAGCTATCCTGTTCATCATGCTGAAGATCCTTATCAGATCTTCGCCAAACTTTTATGAGACCAACTTATAGTTACTACCTTTCAAATAAAAAAAGAATAATCGAAATCGGATCTCATTTGGTGGAGATATCCAGTATATCAAATAGCCCCCTTTTTGCCCTTTTTTTGGGGGAAGTACCCCTCCAATCAAAAATCCCCGACGACAAAAAAAATCTAATAAGTCATATAACCTGTGTTTGGTACACAGGTTATATGACGTTTCGTCCAGATCGGTTGAAAAATGCGACCTGTAGAGGAGAACAGACAGACAGACAGACATCCGGACAAACGCATTTTTGGCCAATGTGGAAATTGAGACGCTTCGCTCGCTTCGCTCGCTCGGTCAAAAAGCCCCTGTAGACAATGTCCTAAGTACGACCAGCCCACCAAAGCACCGAGTCATCGCCCACTTTATATTGAAGAATTTGGAGGATCATTTTATTTAGTTGTTTCAATTTATTATGTTTAACCGACTATTTCTCATCGGATCCATAATAAACATGGTAATTAATTGTTTACAAAATATTTATACAAATGTTATACCCAGTAAGTAATAAAAAATTAATTAATTAAGGGC
The DNA here is from genome assembly GCA_963576535.1 of Plemyria rubiginata. Lineage (NCBI taxonomy): Eukaryota > Metazoa > Arthropoda > Insecta > Lepidoptera > Geometridae > Plemyria > Plemyria rubiginata. Next base: position 4,301,866 of record OY754925.1, on the reverse strand, counting down.
TTGCAGTATCAGTATTTATCTTTTGAAGCAATTTGTTTCTATTTGAAGGCTCTTATAAGAGGCGTGCTAGCGATTGTATAGTAAGAAACCGCTCAACATCAGATGGTCCATCAACATGTTAAGTTATTTTCAATGTGCCAATTTAAATCACAATCCTCTTGAAATTTAAATGTGTATACGAATTTAGATGTCAGTATTTTAGTGTTTTATTCAATTTGCGTTTCACGCACACCATTTTGCACCCTGTATTAGTGAGTAGGAATGTACTATATTTTATTCTGTGCCTAGGGCTAAATAACATTACAAGGTTGACCCTGCTCAATATTTTGGTCACACTTTTCCTGTTTTTGGGGTAGGCCCGCAATGCGAAGAGGATTGAAATGGTATTTTTTAAACTTTCGCGATTATAACACATACTATTACTTAATTCTACTACTATTATAAACGCGAAAGTTTGTAAGTGTGGATGGATGGATGGATGTTTGTTACTCTTTCACGCCGGAACGGCTGAACGGATCTGGATGAAACTTGGCAGAGAGGTAGATTACAGTCTGGAATAGCACACAGGCTACTTTTATCCCGTGGGAATACCGGGATTTAAAGCTGCACGAGTGCGGAAACCGCGGGGCGCAACTAGTTTGAAATAAGAGTAAAGCGTGATAAATACCCGTGTAATATTTCAAATTTAGTAAGTAGAATTGAAATAAAATAAAACAAACAGTGTAGGGTGATTGTTCTGATTACAGCGAAAACAAAATTTTGATCCATGCAAGCTTTCACTTAATTTTTATTGTTATTTTCTTTTTATATAAATGTGGGTAGTTTCATGACTATTTTTCGCAGTGCAGTTAAAGAAAGGAAAGGCAAAGATAACCTGTGTATCGGCTACGAAAGTTAGTTAGTTTGTGCGTAATGAGGGGCTAGTTTGTTGTTATTTAGTTCCGAAATTACGGCTCATATTTCAAGACAGGCATTGGATAGCTACCAGTAAGTATGTACTTGCACGTGGATGCGTACGTAAAGGTATCTTTAATCAAAATTGTTAAAATTCAGGCTCTTCAGTCGGCTGGCCCCGGAAAAACTCTGGCCCTACGGGGCCAGTTGACGTAAAACCTTTAATTTATTGCATTTCGGGGCCAGTTGACTAAATAGCCATTCAAATTATGTATAAATTATATGCACACTAGGTATATTGGCTCTTAATTCAACTATCAAGGTTATAAACGCGAAAGTTTGTAAGTGTGGATGGATGGATGGATGTTTGTTACTCTTTCACGCCGGAACGGCTGAATGGATCTGGATGAAACTTGGCAGAGAGGTAGATTACAGTCTGGAATAGCACACAGGCTACTTTTTATCCCGTGGGAATACCGGGATTTAAAGCTGCACGAGTGCGGAAACCGCGGGGCGCAACTAGTTTGAAATAAGAGTAAAGCGTGATAAATACCCGTGTAATATTTCAAATTTAGTAAGTAGAATTGAAATGAAATGAAATAAAATAAAACAAACAGTGTAGGGTGATTGTTCTGATTACAGCGAAAATAAAATTTTGATCCATGCAAGCTTTCACTTAATTTTTATTGTTATTTTCTTTTTATATAAATGTGGGTAGTTTCATGACTATTTTTCGCAGTGCAGTTAAAGAAAGGAAAGGCAAAGATAACCTGTGTATCGGCCACGAAAGTTAGTTAGTTTGTGCGTAATGAGGGGCTAGTTTGTTCTTATTTAGTTCCGAAATTACGGGTCATATTTCAAGACAGGCATTGGATAGCTACCAGTAAGTATGTACTTGCACGTGGATGCGTACGTAAAGGTATCTTTAAACAAAATTGTTAAAATTCAGGCTCTTCAGTCGGCTGGCCCCGGAAAAACTCTGGCCCTACGGGGCCAGTTGACGTAAAACCTTTAATTTATTGCATTTCGGGGCCAGTTGACTAAATAGCCATTCAAATTATGTATAAATTATATGCACACTAGGTATATTGGCTCTTAATTCAACTATCAAGGTTATAAACGCGAAAGTTTGTAAGTATGGATGGATGGATGGTACTCTTTCACGCCGGAACGGCTGCACGGATCTGAATTAAACTTGGCAGAGGTAGATTATAGTCTAGAATAGCACATATGCTACTTTTTATCCCGTGAGAATACCGGGATTAAAATCTGCGCGGGGGGAAACCGCGGGGCGCAATTAGTATAGGGTTATAATTTTTTTGTAATCAATATTTTTGGGGCCTACAAAAAACGTGATTTTTTTGCCGTTTTTTTATATACTGGCTCAGGTCTCTCATTGTTTCAATTTTATACCTTAAATCTGACCTGAAATAACAGGCACATGAGGCTTAACGTCTGTATGCCTCAAGTTGATGGACGCAGGGCAGGGCATCGTAGGGCACATTCCTATCGTGTGTGACTTACGAGGTAAAGCTTTGTTTATAGGTGATGGTTACCACTTAACATCAGGTGGGCCATCTGCTTGTTCCATCAGCTAGTTGTATAAAAAACATCTCTATGGGTCTGTTGTGAGACGGTCATTAGGCTAGATTGAGCCATAACATGGGGCGTCCACAAAACGATAAACACGATAGCATCAGCGCCATCAACCATTGGACTATTAATCGAGGGGACCATTCGACTATTGTCAACTCACTTTCTAATCGAGTACATAGGAGTCGGCGACCACATATTTACATCATAACAGAAATGAGTTTGGAAATTCAGAAACAAAATATATTCAGCCAAAAATATTTAATCTATAAAATATGCTGAAATTATAAAAGACTAGTTGCGCCCCGCGGTTTCGCCCGCGCAGATTTAAATCCCGGTATTCCCACGAGATAAAAAGTAGCCTATGTGCTATTCCAGACTATAATGTATATCTCTGCCAAGTTTCATCCAGATCCGTTCAGCCGTTCCGGCGTGAAAGAGTAACAAACATCCATCCATCCATCTATCCATCCATCCATCCATCCATCCAAACATCTATACTTGCAAACTTTCACGTTTATAATATATTAGTAGTATTCGTAGGATTATAATATATTAGTAGGATTAGTAGGATTATTAAATCTTAATAGGTGAAAAAAATAATATTGAGTGAGCGAAGCAAACGATTGTATAGAGCAGGGGTGGCAGGAGTATCTGAGGGGATATCTACCGTGCCTTAAGATCAGTCGTCAAGTTCAGTTTAGTATAATAAGCGGTGGGCTCTTGTCTATAAACAAGTCAATTTCTTTCTATAGAATTGATAACAAAGTCATAAAACAGATTATGGTTCGGTAGACCCGATAGAAAACGATAAGGAATATGTGGGCTACATTTCCAAAAGATAACTGCGCTATAACTGTAACGAAACCGTTAGTTTTAAAATAAAACTGTTTATGAAAAACCATTGAATAATAGTTCAGATAATAATAGTTTATTTTTACTGCTAAAGTAAATTAACGCTCGTAAAAATATGTTAGAAAATTGTGTTTTTTCGGAAACCAATCTTAGTAAGAATCTTATAATATCAGTTTTATATCACTCGCTTTCTCTGTCCCTATTTTATTTTTTTATTTTATTTTTATTTCTTAGGAAAACAAACAGTACGTGAAGTCTAATTAATAAGTTATAAAGTCCCTATGTATGCTTAAATCTTTAAAACTACGCAATGGATTTTGATGCGGTTTTTTTAATAGATAGAGTGATTCAAGAGGAAGGTTTATATGTATAATACATGCATGATTTAGTAGAAAAACAATGTGCACCCGTGCGAAGCAGGGGCGCGCGGGCGGGTCGCTAGTTGCTTATAGAATATTATTAATTGTTTGCAATTGTCAAATAGATCGTTATTGCTGTATCTTTATGTAGGGATATTATAATTTTATACCCAACATAGGGATATTTATTTTAGCGATGACTATAAGAACATAAATGCTAAATATATTATGCTAAACCACCAAGCAGCAACGCTGTGTTTCGGTTTAAAGGGTGTGGTCGCCGGTGTAATTACAGGCACATGAGGCTTAATATCAGTATACCTCAAGTTGATAGACGCAGGGCAGTGCATTGTAGGGTACATTTTTATCGTGCGTGACTTACGAGGCAATGCTTTGTTATAGGTGATGGTTGCCACTTAACATCAGGTGGGCCAGCTGCTTGTTCCAACAACTCGTTGTATAAAAAAAGGAGAAGAACGAATCATTAGTTTTGGAATTGTGAAACCAGCTGGATTTCATTCATTCGTTTTATTTTAGAAAATAGCAAATTAAGTTGCTGATAGTACGGTCAGTAGCAAAAGTGACAAACATAGGTGTCGATTCTGAAGTAACCTAATCTGACAGCTCTAAAATCATCGCCTTCCTTGTTGTTTCGGTCTTTTAGGAAGGGATGGCAATATTATTACGGCTGTCAAATTAGGTTAAGTTCGGAAAATTTTGCAAAAGATTGGCATTTTGATTGAAGTAAAGCTCTATGGTTTTATAATGACCGAAAATGTTCGTTCCGAATTATCCGTGTGGAATTTGAGCCCTCCCCAGCGCTAACCACCACCTGAATATTATACGGTTGGTATAAAGTTCAAATATTCCTTTAACCAGGTAAACCAGCCTACTTTTTAAATTCAGAGTTTTTAGCTAAATCTGAATAAATGTTTTTGTACCTGTCTTTACCTCTATACTCTCTATCTTCACAAGGCTAATCTTCAAACTAAATAAATAATGCTGGACAATCCACACAGCACTAACTAGCCGCAATGGGTACTAGATAACTGATATATTTAATACATTAAATACTTAGCTAGATATATTTTTTATTATACATTGAAAAATTTCTGCAGATCGTACACAAATTTGTTCCGAGCCAGGAATCGAACCGGCAACCTCTTGCGTCGCAGGCGGACTCTCGCCCGCTGCGCCACTGAGGTCGTCTAAATAAATTGTTATTGTTGTAACTGGTGTTATTGATGTCTATGTGCGACAGTGACCACTTACCATCAACTTACCAGATGAGTTGATAACGCAACGAATTATTTTTGAATTGTTGAAGCAAGCATAAAGAAGGATGAATAACAGAAACACATACCCACCATCAGGTGGATCGTGGTTTTTTAGAAATATTTACAAACCATAACGTTCGTAGTGTTTTTTAAACTTTCGCGATCATAACACATAATTGATTTAAAATATTACACGGGTAAATTATTAAAGGTAAAATGCGACGAATACTTGTGTAATATTTCAAATTAATTACATAACGTTCGTCTCTTGTCGCTGACTGTACCTTCGTTGATTTTAGGTCGTCGGCTAGACTTTGACTCTTATCCGGCCGCCATTACAACATTCCATGCAAACTTCGCCTCTAAACTCGTCTCGTTACGATTGAAAATTTATTAAAGGATCATCAATTAGACGCTGCCCATCAGAGCCATAACGTTTTGATAGTCATTGGATAGCAATAAAATGCAACGAAGGTATTTTATGCCGAGCTAGGTCGTAGTTTAAATGTGATGAAACGAACGAGACGTAACTATTTACGGACCTTACGGTAGCATTTTTTAGTCGCCAGAGACTAAAAAGGTTTTTTTTTATATTTGATAGACTGTCCTTTAGCTTTTGATTGTGATCAGGATGTGGTCAACCCTAGCAATTTGAATTTTCAATTTATTTTTCATCGTTTAATTTTTGTTATCCATCATTCAACAAATCTTACAAGAGTTAAGTCGCCAGAGGCTAAAAAAAGCTGGGCTTTCATTTATTTTGAGAAAACTAAGAAATCGTTCAAATCGAAAATTGACTGACTTTTTCAGAAGTCCAAAATTTATCATTGAAATGAATCTTACTTTTTTTATACACATGATAACTAGCAGATAGTCCACCTGGTGTTAAGTGCTCACCTATAACATAGCATTGCATCGTAAGTCACGGTCGTGGAACGTGCCCTTCGATGCACTGTCCTTTGTCCATCAATTAGAGGCGATCAGATTTTTACCTTTTCTTATTTTATAAAACACATTTAAAATATCCGAATATAATATTTTTGATGTTGACTGTACCGCAGAAATAATAATACTATGTGTTATGTACGTAGTACAGTATTATGTCGTCGTTCGAATAACCCGCGGCGCGCTGAGGCCATCATTACGGTCTATAAACAGCCAGGCCTCACTGTTAGGCCCAATTACAATGTAATAAAACTGATATCGCAAATCAATAGCCCAAATTGGTATTAATTTACCCTAGTTATTATAGCTAGCCTCGAAAAGATGGTGATGATCAAATTCATGTGCTCACCTATAACATAAAACATATAAAACATATAACAAACATATAACATATAAACATATATTGATAATTATTTTAACGGTTTATCTCCCTGTTACATGCCTATGAGGTATACTGCTTTACTAGAGGCTGGTCCCGGCTTCGCACGGGTGGGCATATTAGCTAGTTTTAAGTATTTATGGCTGAAATACCGTCCTTGTGAATGCTGAAATAACCGTTATTTGATTGTATGAAAACTGCTATGCTCTTATCGCTCGCACATTTCAATATAATTTATAAATCAGTCAACTTATTTATGAAAATTGCATATTGCATGTCGACGTGATTTGTGTACGAGCTAGAGTACCTACTTATATTACGGGTGTCATCATCATCATCATTCTGTAGACAGTAGAGGAAAAATGTAATTAGACGTTAATCTACAAAAGGAAATGTTCAGTTGTAATCTCCGATAAAATCTCTCATCAATTTGATCCCCGAAGAGATTTCAACGAGCTTTAAATAACATTTTATGTAAAGTATAGACGTTTGAAACACGCACATTCCTAAGGTATCTCAAAACATCAAGGTTGAAAGCAATTAATGAAACGTAAAACAATATAGTCACGGTATTCGAAAACTCACTTGCTGCTTACATGAACAGCCAAAGGACCATTAGGAATAAATAGGTCGAGTCACGTAAAAAGAACGCTGAAGGGGAAGGAGGGGTGTGACGGCGCGATTGTTTTGTATGCGCAAACACATTCCCTCCACTGTTTTCCAGCGTTCTTTTTGGTAGACGCGACCTATACCAAGGTTTAATAAGCTAATAGCTAGCTAATTATTGTTCGACAAAAAAATCAAAAAGCTGTAGGTATCGACTAAACAGTACCTAGTCGATACGGTTTTTAGAGTTGATTGTGTTTTTAGGAGTTGTATGTATGCGCGGCGTCACACGGGAAGAGTAAATGAGCATATTTCCCTTACAACGGAATACTATCACAGACATGCATTTAATGGATACAAGTTTTAAAGCATAGCTTATTCTGTACCTACCTTTGTAATTGTCACTAATAGCGTTTTAATCTGCTCGTACATAGTGTCGTTCAAAACACTTTTAACTCTTAGATCTCAGTGATCTAACAATGTTTTTTACCTGAGTTTAGTAGTTTTATGCTGTATAGTTAACTAGTGTATTTCATTCTGCTCTAGGTTTCGGGTTCGGTTCCCACTTGGCATCATCACTTCCATAATTTGCGAGATGAAAATAACAATGTAGATGATCGTTTTGAGTCCGGACATCTGGGTAGCAATATTAAAAAATAAATAAAAACTAAAAGTAATTTGATAAGTAAACTGGGTCATGTTTCAGTTGATAATAATGTTCTAAGATGTGTTATAAGATAACTAGCGACCCGCCCGCGCGCCCCTGCTTCGCACGGGTGCACATATCATGCATGTATTACCTTCCTCTTGAATCACTCTATCTATTAAAAAACACCGCATCAAAATCCGTTGCGTAGTTAAAGATTTAAACATACAAAGGGACATTGGGACATAGGGACAGAGAAAGCGACTTTGTTTTATACTATGTAGTGATGATGCCACTATTATATCCCCCTAATTTAATAAATGTGAAAGTTTGGATATGTTTGTTACTCAATAACGCCAGAACGGCTGAACGGATCTGAATGAAATTTGACACATAAACAGATTGTAGCCTGGAATAGGCATAGTTTACTTTTTATTCCGTGGGAATACCGGGATTTAAAACTACACGGGTTAAGCTGCGGGGCGAAGCTTGTTCAAAGTAACTAGTTGATGAAGTAATAATTGCATCGCTTCAAGAAAATAGGTTTTAAGTTTTAATAAAAATGTAAGCTTGTTTGATTAGTAACATAGTATGTGATGGAGATGTGTTCTACGCTCACGAATCAATTTCCATATATGGAAATTGATTCGTGCTCAAACAATTGAGCTTTACTATAGTAAAGCTCAATTGTTTGAGCACGTGTTTCCGAAGTCCTCTTGAGTGAGCGTCCATGTACGCTCACTTGATCAGCTATCGAATTCCAATCGATAAAAGCGCAGATCCACAGTAGAACGCACGATGGGTAATATGCCCATAACCCTAATAGATTTGTGTATTGTCTTATACAGGCCACACGGCTTTATCCACGGCGAATATACTGTATAGTGTTTATCAGTGCGTCACGTATTTTGTAAACATCTCTTTTGTTGGAATGCACTATAAATCGACCATGCGGGAGTTCATGCTCCGACTCGCACTTAGCTGGCTTTCGGGCGGGAGTGGTGTGACCACAACCTTTTTTGAATGTATGGAAAAAGCTGGATGGATGGAAAAAAATATATTAAATTAAATTAAAATTTGTTTTATTCAGATGTCCAGATCCATTCTTAAATAATAACACGTACATATAAAATATTAGATCAAAATTAATAATATCATTTGCTTCTATGTTTTGGCTCCAATAAAAATAAAAAGATTTATTCAACAGTGAATCAAGTTACATGTTTTAGCTCAAGTGCCAGTGAAAGTTGGGTCCCACGTGTAACAATGAATCAATATTGACATATGCTTGTATTATGTTTGTTATGCTGTTATACCTACCCGGAAATATTGATTATAGCCATTCTTTGTCGTAATAACACAACATTAGCATTATCTTGTACCTTGAGGTACTAAAATGTATCTACACGGGAAACGGAATTGTTGTTCAAAAATATAATAGTTGTGCAAGAGAATATAATAATATAATTACTAGAGTATAGAGATTTCTTTGTGAAGGGTTCGTCGGCGAAGTACTACCACCACGTCCGACGTTGCTTGTGCCGGTTTGAAGAGTTTGGATGCCGGTATTACACCATTGCAGCCATGTCCCAACAATTTCTACTGGCATTATGTGTAGGCAGGGCAGTATGCATCGTAGGGCACGCTCCTGTCGAGCGTGACATACGAGGCAATGCTTTGTTAAAGGTGATGGTTTCCACTTAACATCTGCTTATTCCATTACATAGTTTTCTATAATAATAAATGGGGTGACGGGTGTAACTAGAGTTAATAACAGCTGAGAAAGAACGACAGAACAAATAAATAAATAAATAAATAAATAATGCTGGACAATCCACACAGCACTATCTAGCCCCAAAGTAAGCTATTCAAAGCTTGTGTTGTGGGTACTAGATAACTGATATATTTAATACATTTTATACTTACATAGATAGATATTTTTTATTATACATAGAAAACACCCAGACCATCGGAACAAATTTCTGCAGATCGTACACAAATTTGTTCCAAGGCGGGAATCGAACCCGCAACCTCTTGCGTCGTAGGCAGGCCCTCGCCCGCTGCGCCACAGAGGTCGTCAAACAAAGGCATTGCAAAGCGTTGAATGAGATCTTGCAGAATCCCGCGGGATCCATATTTTTTGTCTCATCTTCTTTGTCCCCGTAATTAGCTGGTTAAATTACGGGCATTGTTCAATGGCCTTGTGGGACGCTCTTAAATTAGGTAAGTTGTTTTAAAATATGTAACATTAATGGTATTTTAAAAAGCAAAGCCGAAATGTATTTATTGCCCATGTATTTGCGTTAATCGTATAAAATAAGAAAAAAAAGTTGTAATTTTAATGTAAAAAATAGTTGAAATAGGACATGACCCACCAGATGTTATGTGACAACCGTCACCCATCACAAAGTACTGCCTCGTAACGCACGATATGAAAGTGCCCTACGGTGCACTCCTCTGCGTCGAAGAAGAATCAGCTGCCCACAACAACAACAACGATCGACTTGCTGCCCACAACAATTGACTTATTTGTAGATAATGTAGATTTTTTTTTTGTTCTATCCTATCCTTCCTACTAAAATTATAAACGCGAAAGTTTGTGAGTATGGATGGATGTTTGTTACTCTTTCACGCCGGAACGGCTGAACGGATCTGGATGAAACTTGGCAGAGAGATAGATTATAGTCTGGAATAGCACATAGGCTACTTTTTATCCTGTGGGAATACCGGGATTTAAATCTGCGCGGGTGAAACCGCGGGGTGCAACTAGTCGTCTATAGTTTCCGCAGCGCATGCGATGAGATATATTTTATATAACACATTGGGCTACATTGATGTTTTAGTAGGGATCCCTAATTTTTTCTAGTAATCAGTGTAGCCTATGTTACTCAGGGATAATGTAGCTTTCTTAAAATGAAAGAACTTTTGAAATCGGACCATCGGACCATCGGTTTTTGAGCTAACTTTGAGGTAACATACAAAAATCCATAAATACAAAGTTTTCCTCTTTATAATACAAAGTTTTCTTTTTTATAATAATTATTAGTGTAGATTATAGGTATATCGTTTCATTTGTGGGTATTTGTGATGTAAAGGAACCTGCGTTTAATAGCAATTAGCCTATCATTAGGAACGCAACGTTATACAAGTGAAATAAATTGTCGCAGATTCTAGCGCCGTAATTACTCTTTAATCTGCGACTGTCCCTAATCACCCAGTTCCAGGACTTGCCCTTATTCACAAAGAAGCCGCGTTAAAACCCCACTGAGTACTTTATTAATTAACTGCAACAGTTTAATTGATGTCTTGTGCTTGTGATTTTGTGTTGTTTTTGCAATTGGCAGGGTGAGGCTTGTTTTTGAATAAGGGGGCTGGTATTATCGCATCGCTGTTTGTTGAAGGGACCACTAGCGGTCATTAGATATAGTTTTGCCAATCAAGTTGATTTGAGGTTGATAACGCTATGCCTCGCATAGCATGGGATATAATAAAAAAAAGTTTAAATATTTCTATTTCTAAGAATATTTCTAAGAAACAGCAATATATAATGAAAAACTGAAACAGCTTCACGACTTTGATCCCCAGGCACGGTAGATATCCCTTCAGATCTCCCAGTACCAAGTAGGTACTAATTCAAGATTCTTTGAGGATGGCTAAGGGGGGTAGTCAGAGGTACGTCCAAACATTACATTTGGCACATACCCACATTTTGCAGTAGTTAGTATTCCATACGTGACAGGTTGCAAGCCCATCGCCGCTGTTAGAATACTAACTGGTTTCCTCACGATGTTTTCCTTCACCGTTTAAGAGCACTGGCATTGCGCACATAAATTTTTCGATAGAAAAATCCATTGGTGCACGACCGGATTCGAACCTGCGACCTTACGATCGGAAGGATATAATTAATCTAAAAAAAATATCAATAAAATTTCACACACGTATTCAGCCCTAAACTTAAGAGAATCATCATCATCATCAACCTATAACAGACCACGGCAGGACGTTGGCAGATACTAGACGCACCACACGGATATAGATCAAGCTATGCGAAGCAAAAGGAAAATTTCTCTTACTACAAGGACATAAAAGTGAGCAGTGGATATAACCTGATGCGAATAAGACTAAGTGTATATTTTGGAAACCAGATAACTACACTTTATTTTTAATACATAGACTATTATTTATAATCCCTGCTATTTTATAGCGGCTCTATGTATACCACTACTGTCATTTTCATGCTAACGAAAAGAGAGCAAACGACTTATCAAATTGTTTAGCTAATGAAGCACTCAATGACCAATAGAATAAGACCACGATCCCACTGATACTATAAATGTGAAAGTTTGGAAGTTCGTTACTCGATCACGCTAGAACGGCTGAACGGATCTGGATGAAATTTGACACAGAGATAGCTCATAGTCTGGAATAGTACATAGGCTTTTTATCCCGTGGGAGTACCAGATTTAAAACTACGCGGGGAAACCGCGGGGCGCAACTAGTGTATAATAATAATTAACATCCACACTGGTCTAACCTAGTGGATAAACGTTCTAGGGTTGATAGGTCTTCCAAGTTTCCAGCCGAACTATTGCAAATGTAATTTTGGTGGATGGTTCGTACACGAAAGTAGAGAGCAGTTTATGTTATCTTTTCCAGAAATGAATCAGAACATTGAACGGTTAAATGAAGTACAGTCAACGTCATAAGTTTAATAATTCCAAAGAATATTTATATTAGTTGGTTACGGAAACTGATCGAAGTAATTTAAAATACAAGAAAAATTACTTAATAATCTGAAAGGCCGATCAACGCTAATCGGCTGTTAAGTCACTCACTATTTCAGCTTTTACTTCAAGTTAGATAGAGATAGCAAGTGACTTGACAGCCGATTAGTGTTGATCGGCCTTTCAGCAACCGGGCAAAAGAAGGACATAAAAGTGAGTCCGCCGGAGTTCTTGACGCGTATCGTACGACGTAGATTGATGGAATAGTTAGAACATCCATTTGCTAGACTGGGGCCATACCTGCGCTAAAGAAACAAATAAATAAATTAACCCTAAAGTTACTATCACAAAGACCTTTTAACCAGAGGCCAAGGCTGATTGATGCACTTATTGTTCCTTTAGTTTTTATAAAAATAATCCAACTTGGTACTAAAGATCTGAGGGGATATCTACCGTACATAGGGATCAAGTATAATAAATGTATAATAAAAAAGATCTATGTAAGCATAATGTATTAAATATATCAGTCATCTAGTACCCATAACACAAGCTAGTACCTAACGTTGGGGCTATTAAAAAAAAAGTGGTGAAGCTGTTTCAGTTTTTATCAATAAAAAAATATATTTTTTTCACTTTAACCTTTGAAATGCCAGGATCTAAGATGTCGTCTGTACTTGAAGCAGTTGTTCTACCTACGAAAATGAGGAAGTTCACAAAGAACCGTTTAATTCAAAACTTTGTTACTGAAGAACAGAAAGTTGCTCCACGGATATTTTTTCTTAAAAATAAGGTTCAAATTCGTCTGACAGATAATTTTCATCAGAATTTCGGACGTCTCGACGCTTTGTGATTGACGATTGTATTCAAATGACCTCTCAATTCTTTAATGGGGACCATGATGCAACCAGTTCTCTTCGATTAATTCGTTCAAATTGGATTCGTGATGGGTGTCATATTGTCAGCGCTGGTATGATAATGACATTCGACGTGCTTAAAATAATGTGCAAACTAACCATGGCGACCTCTGTGGCGCAGCGGGCGAGAGTCCGCCTGCGACAAGAGGTTGCGGCTTAGATTCCCGCCTCGGAACAAGTTTTGTACGATCTGCAGAAATAGGTCTGGGTGTTTTCTATGTATCATAAAAAAATATCTATATATGTAATTATATAATGTATTAAATATATCAGGCCAGTGATCTAGTACCCTTAACACAAGCTTTGAGTAGCTTACTTTGGGGCTAGTTGATGCTGTGTGGATTGTCCAGCATTATTTATTTTATTTATTTATTTAATAAATGTTTGTCGTATGTAAGAGCTACGATTAGTCAATGACACATGAACCGTCTTAAGAGGTCTAGGGATATTAAAATGTCGTAATAATTTTATTCAATGAAACGACAAAATGATGCAACCATTAAATCATTGCAAAAATGACTATTGATGTATTGGCCTCGCTTATCGGACTTGACCTGACTTTTCTTTTTATTTTCCACCACCACCCAGTAAAAAATTATATGGTAACAAACATAATTTGAAAAAATAAAAACAGTGGAATTGAGAACTTGCTCCTTTTTTGAAGTCGCCTATAAAGGCTGTGTTCCACGTTCCATGAAGAGAATGCGTGAGCGCTATGCAGTATAAAAATCCTACTAATATTATAAACGTGAAAGTTTGTAAGTATGGATGGATGGATGGATGGATGTTTGTTACTTTTTCAAGCCGGAACGGCTGAACGGATCTTGGTGAAAATTGGCACAAGGATATATTATAGTCTGGAATAACACATAGGCTATTTTTTATCCCGTGGGAATTCCGGGATTTAAAACTGAGTGTTTGAAACCGCGGGGCGCTATATACTAGTAATCTATACGGCCGACGCGACGGAAGAAATAGTGGTCCGCTCCGGGCCAGCATGTCTCGCTACTGTAGGTAATCGGTATATTATTCAAACATCAAGAGCTAAAAATTACGATCCCATAGCGTCCTGTTAATTACAAATGTAATAATTTAAACATCCCGGTATTATTTTAATTAATAGATGCTTAACGAGCTAACCAACTGAGATTACATCATGTTTCGTTAGCTTGTTCAATTCTGAACGAATATTTTGTTCTGGAATGTTTGATAGAGAATTTACCTAATCTTTTAAGACGATGTTCCTAATAGGGGTTTATGAGGCCAAAATAACCTTCACAAGAGTTTAAAAGTTAATTAAATAAAGTACCTTTAGCTATGTCTAATATTTTTTTATAAAAAAATAGAGTACACATTTACACAGTATCAAGGTTCTACTCCACAGGCTCGTCCTGCGATTGCGCTTGACATTACGTTTTTATATTATGTGACATTTATTTTTTACATTGCTTTTTGCAATACAATCCATCCGTTTAGATCGCCCCTGTTGGCGAGAAGCTTAAATTAGGTAACTAAGTACATATAACAATTTAAAAACTCCGAAACCTCTCTCACAACATTATGGCTATCTTCAGCCAGCTAATAAGATTTCCTTCTATCATAGCTCAGAAATTCAATGAAGGCACTTTTCAAACAAAAAGAGAGCTAAAGGCAAATCAATATTGGTTCATCTGTTTGGAAGCTGCGTGCGATGCCTCAGAAACAAGATACACATGTTAAACAAATAGCACCCTCCTACCTCCCCTTAGGTACCCTAATATCTACAAAAATTATGCTGCTCTGCGGGAACATTATTTAGACATCTGGACTTATGACAGCCTTTACAGCTCCACTTGGTAGTAGCTGTGGTAGTAGCTCTTCCTTTTGCGCCGAAGGCCGTGGGTTCGATTCCCACCGAGAACAAACATGCGTGTGATGAACATAGATGCTTGTTCTCTGTCTGGGTGTTATATAACATTAATGTATGTATTTACAAAAAAAAGTATGTTGTATTATATCAGCTATCCTGGTATACTACAAACTTTGGCTTAGTTTGGGGCTGGATAGTGCTGTAAAGTCCAAAAAAAAAGTCTTCGGTATGTACGCTTTTCTATATCGAACTGTTGTCTGGTAAACATCTCATTGTACTGAAGGCAAGTAGTTTTCAGTTATTTCATGTGTTATTCAGCTGTTGCGTGCAATATTTTCTATTATTTACCCTTCAAATCATTAGCAATGAGCCTTAGGTACATCATAAAGAGAAGTAGACCGCAGGAAGACCTTTGTTACCTTCAAATGAAAGCTGAAACAATCTTCGGTTTACAACTCACTTGCAGCATTACGATGTAATTTACGAATGAATAATGTTCGACAAGAATCATGCATCATAAAGATCTCAGATAAACAGATATAAATAGGATGGTAACCCAGTAATCTGTGGATGCTGGCAATTGTATATTCTAGGGTTGTGCTAAAAATTAAAAAAAAACTATCGCAAAAAAAAATTGGCTCATTTGGATTTGAGCCCCTTAAAATATTGTCCAACTATACTGAGCATGGACACGTGATTATGAGGTGATATGAGGTAAGAAACCAGCGAAACAGAGAAGGAGTTTCCTAAGTCTATGTTTGTACATAAATCAGTTTTTTGACATAGTCATCCTTGGCCTTTATCCGTCGTGGCGAGATATTTCTGTCAGAACAAATCCAAACTTTTTGGAACTGATCTATATTAAATTCATTCTGAAGAACCATAATACAAGGCGTTCACTCGTAGCGCAGACTAGTAGAGATGCTTACGCATCGTAGTATTCAGCACCTCTACTAATAGTCTGTGTATCTAATTTCCTTGCGTTCGCTGCTGGATCCCCATAGATTCCATTGATCCCCATAGGTCCCATTGATCCCCATATAAATAAATAAAAAGCCTGTTTATTCCTTAACTTAAATTAGGTATACAATTTCATACACGCTTGCATAATGATATTATTTAAAAATAACATACTATTAAATGAGAGACAAAGAAAGTAAATAAAAATAACTGGGATAATAAAATGTATCTATCGGAAAGTCTGTCAACAGTGTTAATCAATATTTTAAATGAACAACTGATTAAATATTTTACAAGGATTCGCAATTTTAATAAGCTGATTCAACGTACGGTAGATTGATTGATGATGAGATGCATTATGTTCAATGGAAATGTAAATAAAACGAAATTTTCGATGAATCATTCGATTAAAGAAAGCAGAATATTTTAGATATGATTAATGGGTCCTTTCGTTGGACTCTGTAGAAATGACATAGGTAATAATATTGTGTTGTAATAAACAATGCCAAACGGTGAAGGAAAACATCGTGAGGAAGATAAACATTTTTAAAGTTTATCTTCCTCACGAAAAGTCGTAAAAAAATTTTTTAAAGTTTCCTCAGGATGTTTTCCTTCACTGATTGAGAGCACTGTAATGACGCTGATTACTGCGTATTGAAAATAATAATTTTTTATAATGTCTATTTTATTAATTCTTAAATTTTCATAATTTTGCTCACAGCATCTCATTTGACTGAATTTTGTTATCAATTGTGGCTACCTCTACTTATCTTATTAAAAAAATAAACAAATATTGATGAACTTTCCAAACAACACTATTTAGCCCCAAACTAAGCATAACTTGTAATATCGGTACCAGATTGCTGACATCCACACTCTTTTAAATCTGTATAATCTATGACGGTAGCACATTCGCTCAACCCTAAGTTAAGTACCTACCTAGTAACTTATACCAGAGACAGACGACTCAGAATGCGCACAGCTGTAGTTGACCATTCGCATGTTTCAAGATTGTTAGCTATCTAATTACGGATATTGGTCAGCATTGCACTTAATTGGATAGTACTTTCGATTTTGCCAGCTATGAAGTACCTACAGGCAGTTTGTACAGTCGGCTACACATCAGGCTATACACACGAAATAATAATAGTAGGAAAGGGGCGACGAGGCGCGATGACAGGCGGGCGACGCGTTGTTAAGCGGAAATAAATAACCGCATCATCTCACTGCACCAGCGTTCAACTTGAAACAGTCCGAAGAAGTCTTGAAGTCTTATATGAAAATCAAAATTCAGACTTCGAGTACCATCGTCAGGCTGTTTTAGTGTGGACTGGATAGGCGCCTCTATTCTATCAGGCGTGCTGACAACTCACGTTCGTGTCTACCTAAAACATACAAACAAAGGCCGTTTTGGTAGACCTAGACTAGTAGTCTACATAGTCTACTACACAGAAATCGAAAAACAAAACTCAGACATCGGGTATTGTTCAAAGTCCGAACGCTTTAATCTGGTAGGTTACACACGCGAAAACACATCAGGCTATACACACTGTTTCTATAACCTTATCGTAAGTTCCATTTTTCTCGGGATTTTTACTTGATTCCACCACTACACGATAATCCAATACCTAATGGTAGCATTCAAGAACTTTATGTTATATTGCAGGATAAGCAGTGAACGTAAACAAATATTTATTTGAGTTTACTTCTTATATGCTTGACCTTATGATATTTTTTCATTGTTCAGCCAGAATGCAAGTTTTATCGGAGCCGAATTTCATCAAGAAAATATTAACAAACAAAATTATAGTGTTGAATTAACCTTCAGAGCTGGTACATAATAAAACCTTGCAAGCTAATACTGATAATAAGCGGATACACACCTAACAGTCGTGTGACTATAGTTTACCTACATAGTAGGTACCATAGTACCAACGTAATTGTACCAAATTAGGTACCTACCTTTTAATTTTCCTGTATAAGAGTATATATCCGTCCAACCTAAGTAGTTACTTAAAACGTCTTATTGAGTGTTTATGGCTGTGGTAAGTTGGGTGTCGCATCGTTATATATCTTACTCAAGATCTTTACAAGTTTATATAGCGCAGCTGTTTATACAGGGCCTACCTACTGGTTTATGTTTTTTCTAAAGTCCATGCTAATTTCTTAGCTTTTAGTTTCTTCTTAATTCCAAAGTGATTCAGGTCAATAAATAAACTACCTTCTTATGTACTAGATTAGGATATGTTCTTCGAGCTTGAATAAAAGTCGCATCACATTTAATATTGAAACTTTGTCCGATTGTAGACAAGCCGATAGACTTAAGCCCCAATTACACAAAGCGAGCGAATGATCATTTTATCCCCTCTCCGCCTCGCCTAATTCTTTTGGTGTAAACAGAGATAGACCGGAATGATTCGTTGTTCTATGATTGCTCGGAAGTAATTTTCTAAGAATGCTCGCTCGCTTGGTGTACACGGCACTCGAGCAAGCGAACAGTAGCTTAGTTAGAGCGTTCTTCGCTCCCCGGAGCGATCCAGGTCGATTTACATACAACTAGCTTGCTTGCTAGAACAAGAGCATACTTTCGTAATTTTTTAGTGTAAACGAAAGTTACACGTATCCATTTACATCAAACGAACACAGAGCCAGAGCTAGAACAAGAGCAAACAATCGCTAGAACACAAGAACGCTTTGATGAGACCGCTCAGCGGCGCGAGCGCGTCCGAACACGCTAGAATGCTCCAAGCAACTGTTCACGCGCTCTTGCGCCGTTTACATCGAGCGAGCGAGCATTCTTAGAATATTCTATAGAATCTTTGCGAACGCACTAAGAACAACGAAAGAATGCTCTACGCCTGTTTACACTAGAAGA
The DNA here is from genome assembly GCA_963576535.1 of Plemyria rubiginata. Classification (NCBI taxonomy): domain Eukaryota; kingdom Metazoa; phylum Arthropoda; class Insecta; order Lepidoptera; family Geometridae; genus Plemyria; species Plemyria rubiginata. Next base: position 4,282,990 of record OY754925.1, on the reverse strand, counting down.
ATTTGACGTAGTGGGGATTGAATGAGCATTCGCTCGTTTGGTTTAAATCGACCATTACACCAAAAGATCAGGAAAGAATGCTCTTGTTCCAGCTCTAGCTCTATGTTCGTTTGGAGTAAACGCACTTTTAGAGAAATCTCACGGTGAGCGTTTTAAAAATGTAAATGGGATCAAGATCCAGATAGAACGGATCGCACCGTATCTTCTTCATTCTTTACAAAATAGCTCAGAAAAACGACCTTAATTGAATCAGATCTCATAAATTATTTCTATCTTGATTGGAAAGACGGCGAACGGGTGCATAGAAGCTATTTGTCTAAGCTTTGATCATAGATAACTCAGAAACATCTCACAAACACCGACATAGCTACTTGATTATTTAAATTAAATAAATAGAAACACAGAAGCTAGTATTATAATGCTTTCAAAAAACCCTTCTTCTTCTTATCGTGTCACTAGTTTCTTTCGATACAGTGTGGTGAAAGGATTTAAGTGAGCCTCAAGAGGCTCCTTTCGAGCACTTGACACTTTTTTTTAAAAACAAATAGCTGATGGAACAAGCAGATGGCCCACATGATGTTATGTGGTAACCATCACCTATAAACAAAACATTGTCACGCACAATAGGAACGTGCCCTACGATGCACTGCCCCACGTCCATCAACTTGAGGCATACAGATGTTAAACCTCATGTGCCTGTAATTACACCGGCGGCCACACTCTTCAAACCGAAACACAGCGTTGCTGCTTGGCGGCAGAAAAAGGCGTGGTGGTAGTACTTCCCCGGACGAGCCCTTCACAAAGAGCTCTACTACTCTTGAACTTGTATGTTATAGAACTTATTAGGTTTTTACATCATGCCGGTTTCCTCACAACCCTCAACTGTAATCTCTAGTTTTCATAGTCTTTTTAATAATCTCTTGTCTTCTTCGGTTTCTTTTGGAACAGTGCAAGAATTCTAGGTGCGTCTCAAAGAATACAGATATATGAGACTTCGCAACGTTTTAATTCCAATCGGTAGATATGTACAGTAGAGACAACCAATATTCAAATGAAGTAATTAATATCACATTCACCTGATACTGACCCCACGATGCGCTGAGAAATGATCCCAGATATCTTGCTGATATCCATATCTCTCTAATTTCCATGCGAGTGATAAATTGATAAATTGAGGGCTCGTCTCAAATTAAATGCTCGTTAGATTTTATGTTCTTAAGTGCGTAGCAGGTTTCGAACAGTCTTATTAGGTGATGCCGCTTTTCTTGTTGTCCGTCCATAAATCAAGTACCCGCTTACAGGAAATTGTAAATTTTGAGATAGCCATGAGCTTTTGGAACACACTGTGTAGTCAAATATTCAATAGAAAGATTTGGATACACTGGCACTGGCCTATATTTTCATCTTTCCCACGGTGCATTAAAACTGCAATAATTCAGGTTGCCACTACGTATAAACAATTTGGTAAAGATTTTAGGCTAACATATCTGCAATGTCTTTACTATTATGTTATTTAAAAATAAAAGATTTTTTTTTTATTGTTGTTTGACTTAATACTTCTTACTTATGTATTAGTATTATTCGTTTGAAGCGTGTGTTCTTTTATGAATCTGTTTACTTTTCCTTTTTCTGTTAGATTACTTAATGTATTATATAGCTTCAATAGTGTAGGTATTTTATTACATTGTAACGAGGATCATACAAAAGAGTGATAGATACCAAGCCGAGTTTGTTGCCTGTTCTTCTCGGTGTCGGTCGCGTGGAACTGGCACTAGAGTCACCTAGTTTTAAGACGGTTCAAGATGGTCCTTGTGATTTTATTGAATAAACATATTTTGACTTTGACTTTGTACGATGCTACAAAACTTTTACAAAAAAAAATATGTTTATGTATTGTTACTTATGGCGTGCGTTTTTTTTATCCTATTAAAAAACTGAGTAGGCACTATACCTACCAACTAGCCGCATTTATGGTTATATTGTAATATTATTAGGTAGGTATGCTAAAAAATAAAACATGCACTATTTAAAAAAAATTAGAATTGGCCTTTATTATTTTGATTTCATAATAATCTATCCTCAAAATTTCTTGAGTAGATCCTAAGTTTTCAAGACATTAAAGATTACCTACAGACCCGAGCTTTCTTGTTGTTTTCAAATAACATTTTGTATTTTTTTTACAATTACTTAACTTTAATGCGCTTTATTAAGTTACGACTCAATTAAATTACCAAAGCAGTCCTTAAATATTTTTTTACGTAGGCATTAACATATTTATATTATTTAACGATTCATAAACTCTAGGGTAAGGTAGAAAGCTGTCATCGGTGAATTGCTTAATAATAATTGACATTTCGTCGAGGAATACACAAACGGACCCCTTGCTGAGTTCCTGTGGTGACAACGACTGTCGAAGCAGTTATGTCGAAATTACTTTACCCCAAATTGTAATTTTAGTCACCGAGCGAGTTAGGACTGATAGAGATAAACCCATGCATTCCTGCATAGTTGTAATGTATTATGATGATCCCATTTTTTCGACTTGCCGACAACTCGGACAAAATTTATTCAGAACCTAGTGTCCGAATTGTCAATTATTTTTGCTAGTGTCAATTCGGACACCACCGTCAAATTATTGAAGGTAAAACTATCAGGTAAAAAAAATATAGTGATACAGTTTGCGTTGCATTGCTTTGCGAGCGTGTGGTTCATTATCACAGTATTTTACAAAGCATATGGCACATAATTATTGTATTGTTTTCACTATAAGAAAAAAATCTAATTCTTATGTATTTTTAAACGCATAAACGTCCGTATGAAGAATATTTAGTAATTATCTGATTTACACACTAGATAGAAACCAATCGCAAGGATATGCTTTCCCTGTTTTATTAATGATGATGATGATATATAACATTACTCGTTAGGAATCCAAATCGAAACGCTAAAAACGCCATTTACCCCAAACAATAGCGTATTATGTTCATTGTTTACAAAATCCTAAATTGTTTAAGGGTCCGGTGACAGCGGCTCGCAATTTCGAGGTGCGATTGGCTATTATTTCATTTTATTTCATTTCGGGGAGGTTGTTTGAAATAATAACTCTAAAGAAACACGCATAAATACTGTTCGAACACAAATAATACAATAATATAAGGGAAATGTGCTTGAGTCAGAAATCATTTTGGTATTAGGTAAACGTAAGACCAAACATACTAATACCAAAATGATTTCTGATTCGGGCATGTTTCCCTTATATTATTGTATTATTTGTGTTCGAACAGTATTTATGCGTGTTTCTTTAGAGTTATTTTTTCAAACAACCTCCCCGAAATGAAATAAAATGAAATAATAGCCAATCGCACTTCGAAATTGCGAGTCGCTGTCACCGGAGCCTTAATTCTCTATCATAAAGTATAAAATACTTAATCGGGAATCCTCAACTTAGGTCAGAAATTTCAATTCCCTGTTTAAATGACCTAAGCCCTGTTAAAACTGCTAAATCTTTTTAGTATTTTACGTCTTCTAAACATTTTTAGTGCAATCCTATTATTTCCACACTTTGAAGACACCGCTACAACTGAGTCCAGATTAGACCCAGTGCCAATCAAAATTACGACCTGTCGAGCTGGGAATAAGGTTATTTTATTGCAAACAAGTCTAATCGTTTGAAGATAATCGATTAGGAAGGATAACAAGCTAGTTAAGGCACTTTTGTATCATTCCACAAGTTTGGTCTTTACATAGGACGATGCTACTACGACTCGAGAACGACATTAAATCCAGTATTTATATCAAAAATTATAAATTAGTGAGTTCTTCGTTATAAATCTTTATGTTTTATCTAAGTTGTGTGCAATGAGATTGCACAAAGTTTAGTTAAAATTTCATTATGATCTAAAACAGGTTTTCCTATTAAAAAGTTTACATAGAAATTTTCGTATGCAAAATTTTAAGTTGAAAAGTTTTGTTTCGAACAAAATGAAATTTTTACTTAACTGTGTGCAATTTGCTCACAAGCTAGTTGATTGCGATTGTTCAAAATAAGAGCTAAGTAATATTATGGTATATTTCAAAATGTTTAAATATTCAGCGACTGTTATTTGTAATAGCAGTTATTGTCTTCGCCGTAAAGTTTTCGCTAGATAACGAAGTTAAATCTAGCTAGATAGAGAACCTCTACTGGCCGATGTTGTCTATCTACCTATATCAGCTCTGCTCCAAAATGTATTTGGTTTCTTTAGGAGCATATTTTTCTCAGATATTGTTAATGATGACAGGGAAAACTGCTATAAAAATATTTACCCGTAAATCGAAATCATAGTAAAAGGTCTAAGCTGGTTAAGTCCATCCAACTTGACAGTATCGTAAAGTTCGAAAGGGCTCTTCAGTTATGTTCCATGCGTAGCTAATGTTCGTAATGGGTGTGCGTGCGTTTTTGTTTATTTTGTGACCACGCTATCTTCATACATAAAACATAATAAAGTCCCTTCCACATTTACGACGATTTTATGTTTTAATATAAGTTTATAGTTTAGTGAGCTGTAATAATCTGTAGTAATAGTTCTTTGCTCACTTCTACCTCTATAAAAACCAACTGTACTAACCACTATGGTAGATATTATAACCAACATAGTCGGAAACACGGATGAACTGCAAGCTTAGATTATCATGGTAAAGAATACCTAATAATAAATAAATAATGCTGGACAATCCACACAGCACCATCTAGCCCCAAAGTAAGCTACTCAAAGCTTGTGTTATGGGTACTAGATGACTGATATATTTAATATATTATATACTTACATAGATAGATATTTTTTATTATATATAAACACCCAGACCAACGGAACAAATTTCTGCAGATCGTACACAAATTTGTTCCGCGGCGGGAATCGAACCCGCAACCTCTTGCGTCGCAGGCTGACTCTCGCCCGCTGCGCCACTGACGTCGTCAAATGGAAATAGAATGTGGTAAAACAAACATAATGTCATAAAGTGAAATTTTTTTAACCCTTTTTCCTGCAGTTGCCGTGGCGTATATGTCAGCAGTGCAAGTACCGTTCTTATCGATCGCTTAATTTGACATTTAGAATAGTCAAAATTCGTTAAAAATGGTCTTATCCGTTGTTGAAACCAAGGAATTTGAATACTGTTGAAACCATTTTTAACTATTCTAAATGTCAATTAAGCGATCGATAAGAACGGTACTTGCACTGCAGGTGGAGAAGAGAATTGTTTCTACTGACAAAAACATAAAGAACAGGCAGTGGAAAGACAACTTTTCCACTGCCTGTGCTAGGCCTGTTGCTGCTGTAGGATGTTTTTAAAGTTCATACAGTACCCGAAGTCTGGTGGTTGTCACTCCTCGCTTTAGGTGCATGGTAAAAGAACGCTGGAAGAAAGTGGAGGGGGTGTGTTCGCGCATACAAAACACTCGCGTCATCACACCCCCTTTGCTTTTTTTCCAGCGTTCTTTTTACATGACGCGAGCTATAAGTTACCCGCGAGAATTTGCGACACAATAAACCCATAAAAGTGCCTAAAACCTTGAGAGTTATTATCTTTATAATTTTGCATAATTGCGGACGTGGCAGTAAAGTTGTTGAGCTTATAATTCTTACTGCTGTTTTACGATGCCTTTTATTTAATTACTGAGTTGCCAGCACTTGATATAATGAATGTTTTATTTTGAGTAGGTACAATAGTAAAATTACACAGCTCTAGAAGAGCTTATCGCTAGACGTATTTTGTACCAGCCAACCTTGACAGGTACAGAATTAAATTAATTAATTTCAGCTATTACTTAATTAAGAAATCAATCAATATAATCAATTCAATAAAGAGATTGCAAGTGATTTGACAGCCGATTGGCTTTAATCGAGCTTTTAGAAAATGGTTATATGTGTTTCAAATCAAAGGTAGATAAGTTGTTTTTAAAATTGCAACATTTCTTGCGCAACATTGTGACTACTTTGTTACATTGTGTATTTACAGATTGTTTTCATTCCATTATGTTTTAAATAATTTAAAAATAACCCTTTTGTTTTGTGAAGCTCAAAACAAAAGGACAATTTCCTGCATACCTTCAGCTTTTGAAAGCTTTTGAGCTTTCGTCGTTAATTTTATTCTGCACAGAAACCGGCAAAATAAACTCTTTACATCCGGTTTCTGAAAGCTCGATCAAAGCTAATTGGCTGTCAAGTCGCTTGCTATCTCTATCTAATTTTAAGTAAAAGCTGAACGCTTCACACGAAGCGCGGGCGGGTCGCTAGTTGCAAATAAAATATGCCTACGAAAGGAACCTAGAGTCTTGTCAAAATTCCAATACACATACCAAAGTTAAACTGAACATCGCTTCAGTAGTATTCCGTCAGGCATGAATTTGACCGCAGCGGCTCGAACTATTTACTTACCCTACGCGTATTCTATAAATATTGCTGAAAAGAATTCCTTACAGCTGTCGGACTTACATTGTTATTTGCCATGGTGGTAAGTACTTCACATCGTTATTGCTGTTCCAGTATTCTTCATTATTTTCATAATACGATGTAGTGATTCTATTCGCCTATATTTCTATTTGTAACCGACTGCATAAAAAGAGTCCAAACATAAAATTTGGCTTTGGCTTGAGGTACGCTCGACAGTAGATTTTAGTTTGCAAACCACTATTTGCACCTGAATGTCAATATGGGTATGTAAGGTACATTCTTGAAAGCCAGTCGACTGTGAACTGGGTACTACGGCACACATCACACCAGCCAGCCCAGCCTAGCGTACTAGACAAATGGACATCGATGACGAAATACGTAGCTTATTGCCTTATTAGTATGAAGACCCAAAAAAAACTGTTCAATGCATGTGAGTATTTCTTTCTCGCACTCAAATTTTGTTTTTAGTTATCAGTGAGCAAGTAATCATAATCATAATCATAGTGCAGTCCCTACCACATGAGCTTGCGTATCCATCATACCCCACTTCATGCACATGCAGAAGACATAGTGAAGTGCTCGGATTGTGCAGTGGAGGTAACCACTTTGGGCAACACTTTGCTTTAAATTTAAGGTTGTAACAGCGACACGAAAAAAGTTATCAGTGTTGCCACCATTCCCCTTACATATTGATTTGGTACACACGGATACTATATATCAAGCTACACAAGTCTAATGAAAAATGATGCTACAAGAAGATCAGCGAATATCAGCTGATTGCTGCTTTTAGCGAGGCTCGCGTATCTGTGTGCACTACAGTAGTAAATAAATATTAGCGGGTATTGAATTTTTACCCATAATATATAAAACCAGCCCCATGAGCATGGATGATAGATGCGATACAATTTTACAAATTGGCGTGCCTCGATGATCTAGGGGCAGATTGCTTGTGTGTAGATAACTAACAATATAGAACAGGAATCATACATCTTGTACCTCTGACAAAATTTGAACCCGCACCCGTGCACAGTTACCTAATCAGTACACTGCACATACAGACAACGTCAAGCCATAAAACACCCAATGTATTGTAGCCAAATAGACCGGTAACATCATTTTTAAAACATTTATTGCGCATTACCGCTTTGCAAAATATCGACAAGCAGCACTCTTTGCGCACTAGCGCTTTCGCGTGGCATTTATAGGCATTTATCTACGAGAGACGAATAGGTCAAAATATAAGTACCTACTGTGGTACCTACCTGTTTTACTTACCTAGTAGGTATTTGAAATCGTGTTGAAATCAGTGTGTTTATATATGGTTTACTTGGCTGACCTGAAGGCCCCTAAACACTATCTAGACTTAAGCATGTTTGCTTTCCTATACTGGGCCCAATTCTGTTGAATTTTCCTAACTTATCCTTATTTAACCGCACTAAAAATATTGCCATCCCTTTCTAAAAGACCGAAACAACAAGGACGGCTATAATTTTAGAGCTGTCAGATTAGGTTAGTCCATAATATCTGGTAGGTAGGTGTTGTAACAGAATTGGATTCTGTTACTACTACGGACATTTCGCAAGAAATCGCACCTCCGTTTCCGCCTCCGTATAATCACTGTGATGTCAAAAACGGGTATTGGGCAACGTGAAGTTACTCATTTGGATGCGCGGCAGACAATTTACGACCTTATGCAGTGACACTAAAATAATTACCAAATGACAAAATAAACTGCCTAGTAAAATATTTTTAACACAACAAATAAATCAAGAACTTGCTGTGATTTATAACAATATTAATTATAAATTGAAATGGAGACAAACACTACTCAAAACACAAAAAAAAAACGATCCTCACAATGTCTTCGGTCCAGTGGGCGTCTCACGCTTGGCATCTTTTCACACGTTTCATTCTTTCATCAACGTTTGCTTCTTTTCGCTTCACAAACTTTTAAAAATCAACCAAGCGGGAGTCGGACTTGCACACGAAGGGTTCCTTACCATTATACGGAACCCTTCGATATTATACATACTTACGGCAAAAAAACACGTTTGTAGTTTGTAGTATGGAAGCCTATAAATTTAATTTTAATTTAATTATCATTTTTGTTTTAGCAGCAGCAGAAATACATCATCTGTGTAAAATTCAATTGTCTTGTTATCACGGTTCATGAGACACAGCCAGGACGGACAGTAAAGTCTAGTATGGGTCCCGTTTTACACTTTGGGTACGGAACCCTAAAAATTGTGAAATTATTTGGTTTCGATTATGGTACAAATTGTATCAGGGTTACAAATAGAACTTTTTGGTACCTACACAGACAGATAAGAGAATACTGTAGGTACCTACCTTTTCATACCAATCATGACTTTATTCACTATTGCACACCTGCCATTCTGATTCACACTATCTTTGATTTTAATAAATAAAACCAACTACAAGAAGAGGCTTTACTGTGGTATAAATAACTATAACATAAAATAACCATCAACTGTAAACGTGTTTCTTTGTTGAAATTATAGATTTTACATCTTTACAACGGAACTGGGTTAATGAGCGAATAAATAAAACATTATGAGATGAATACGTAGAGATTTTTCTGAATGCAGATTAGGCCTGCGAGCTAACTTTAAATGTTAATCAAGTGTTATCCAATTAAATAATATAATAAATAACACAGGGACGACAAACTGTGCGGCGGAGCGGGGCTATTTTCTAATAACTGTAGCGATAGCAGAGTACTATTTATTAGTTTTTTTTTTGAGAACAATAACGGACAAAATCGTACGTAAATTCAAAAAATTAGAACAGATTAGTAATAAATAAATAATGCTGGACAATCCACACAGCACCATCTAGCCTCAAAGTAAGCTACTCAAAGCTACCACCATGTCTATTTCTACAATCAAGCAGTGTTGCTGTGTCGGTTTGACGGTTGCCGCCTTTTTTGTATGGAGATTCGATAAGCGCTGACATTACGAAAAACGAAAAATGGTTAACAAAATTCAGACTGCATGGGGACTGTATGCCTCATCTAACTGGTTCTCAGTAATTTGATTGACGTAGGTAGTACATCGTAGGGCACGTTCATATCGCGCTTGACTCGCGAGGCAATAGGTACGTTGATTTAGGTGATGGTATTATTACTAACAAGCTTTTGAAAGCCGGCGAACAGGAGGCGTATTTATTCAACAAGCAACAACTTCTTTTATTGCTACTGATAATGTTGTCGCTACTGCATGTTTTTACATAATTGACCCGCGGGTCGCCGTAATCGTAACTCATATTTTCTCAACTCGGTGGGTATCTTAGACATCAAATAGAATTTATTATACTGATGTTGTTGCTATCAAATTTAACTGAGTGGTTTTGAGAAAAATATTTTGACTTAAAAAAAATCAAAATTAAATATTTAATTTAATTAAATATTTAGTAAAATAATGTTTGGGGAAAGGGCGCGTAGGTACCTATACCTAGCTACTTACCATTTTCTGTAACAAAATCCTTACAGAATTAATGAGGTAGGTTTTTGCTGCAACTGATTGTTTCTTTGCATTGCGTCATTGCTTCGAAACCTTCGTATCTCTGATGTCGTGTTATTTTTACCAACACAGTTTATTTTTTCCAAAACCAGTTAGTTAAATTATTCAATGGTTTTCTCTTTCTTTGACAATTTTAATTATTTTAATTCCGTTTCTAAAGAAAGCACCTCCGGGCTACATAAACCAATAGGTAAGCTAAAAAATAGATTGTAAAAATTGTTAGTAAAAATTAGATAAATAGCTTCTGTTGTAATAAGCTTTTACGTGTCGTGTGTAAAGTGTGTTAAATCAATCAAACAAGTGAGGCTGTAGTTAAACTAATTGTATATTATCAGCGTATTACATCCATAGAACTATCAAAACCTGCGGTAATTCTACATTTCAGAACCATCGCTCCTAGCTATTTTTCCAAGAGTCCCTGAAGCCATCCTGCTTCTTCTTTATTTTTGTTTTGTAATCGATAGTCGTTATGTGAAATAACATCTATCGATTACAAATATCGACTCCAAGCTTCTTAACTACTATTTATGTAATTGTGAAACTTATAATTAATTAACATTCGACCATCCTGACAAGTGCCTGTCTCTAGGCACCTGAGGTCAACAGTCTTGAATAAGTTTTGCCATTCCCAATAACAGAAATTTTGATATTACCTATAATGACGTCATTGTTAAGTTAGCTCTGTCATTATTACAGTAAGACATGGTTATTTAGCTTGTACACACTATCTAGTGAATAATGTGCCTATCTTAATGAAGATAAAATATACATTAAGCAAAGCATTGTGTTTATCAAAGTAAAATGTTAATAATGTAATTTCAAAACTTAATACAGGACAACAATTTATATACTATTATATTGAAATATACAGGTTCAATCAATTCCACATAGCCTCCACTCTCCAATGACAAGATAATTAGGTACATTGCATCTATCACCTAGGTCGGTATAATAATCATAAAACAATAATAAATTAGGTGTTTAGCAAATAAAAAAAACATAGATATGGTAGGTACCTAAAATTTTGGTGCAGGCACACATTAAGTGATCATAGATATAGACAGTAATTTATTGATGTGATGAAGAGTTAACATGGCTTGTAGATGATTAGAGATTCAAGATCCTACACTAAGTCCTTGTAGACTTGTGCTGTAGGTGTCCCTTCCACATGACATTATACAGAGAAATAATACAACCATAGCTTTAATAACAAAACGTTAAGATCGGGAAATCTATGTCGATTTAAGATGTAGGTAATGTAATTATGTAAGTATAATTTATAATTATGTTTTTATTTTGAATTAGTCAAATATGTGCTCTTTAACATTGGCTCTTAAACGTTGGTTAGCCTGAAACAAAGATCAGAAATCATCTCAATGTAAGCCATGATTTAAGATGTACTTTATTTATGCGAAACTAAACCTAACATGACATAACATAAAAAATCTTGTGAATGCAAAGCAATACTAACCATCACACACATATTTTGCGTAATAAAAAAATAATAATATATAATGCTTTCAAATTGTATATTTTTTTATTCATTAAGATATTTGTATTGCTTGCATTGATAACATTTTATTTCAATGTCGGAGTAAAATTGATTTTCTTATTAGGTCATAGGGGTAACCATATTGAACGAGTTGGGAACCACTGACCTAGACTCTAGTATTCGGCCATCCATACACAGAAGAATGACCTCATTCGTATTTGACATAAATTACTTGTGACTTATAGGATTAAACAGATAAGAGTTTCCATACCAAAAAAAAAACGCTGCGCCGACTAATTCAAATTCAAATACAAAATAATAAATAGCAAGGATCATCTTGAAACGTCTTAAAACTAGGTGACTCTAGTGCCAGTTCCACGCGACCAACGCCGAGAAGAACAGGCAACAAACTCGGCTTGGTGTCTATCGCTCTTTTGTATGATCCTCGTTACAATGTAATAAAATACCTACACTACTGCAGCTTAGATATCATACAATAAGTAATTTAACAGAGAAAGGAAAAGTAAACAAATTCATAAAACAGCACACGCTTAAATACTATAAGATGACGGCGGCATAATACTCCATAAACTTAACACTTTATGGTTAGAATATCAATTATCTTCTTTTGATTTAGATATTAACACTTGATACCACACTACACTAGACAGACCATTGAATCACATTTATTATAAAACTTTATGCACAGCATTTATCACTTAAATTTCGTCGTTAGACGGAAATGACACGTTGTGTCGATGTCATGGCCCTCGACAGGCAACAGCTCTCGAGACTCTAGCCTCGTTTCTGGGTGGCCTTAACAGAGGCCAAGGATCGCCTTTGCAGCACGTAGCCTCTGCATCGTTGTCTGGCTAGATATTCATGTGTGCCGACTGGCGCCAACGCATACCCACACCGGGGGTTATGTTCTCAAGGTATTCAATTATTTGTCGACGCCTACCCACACGGGGGGTTACGCCTTCAGACATTCAATTATTTGTCGACGCTTACCCACACTGGGGTTACGCCTTCAGACATTCAATTATTTGTCGACGTCTACCCACACTGGGGGTTACGCCTTCAGACATTCAATTATTTGTCGACGCCTACCCACACTGGGGGTTACGCCTTCAGACATTCAATTATTTGTCGACGCCTACCCACACTGGGGGTTACGCCTTCAGACATTCAATTATATGTCGACGCTTACCCCCACGCAGGGGGGTTACGCCCTCAGACATTTCTGTATAATTCTTCGACGCTTACCCCCACACAGGGGGGGTTACGCCCTCCTTTCATTCATAGTGTCAAAACAGGATAGGATAAATGGAGTGGGAGATTTAACTAGATTATCTAAGATCTTGTAAGCTTATGTGAGAGAAATAAATAAATAAATAAAAAACGCAGTACAGGGGTAACGCTCGCCACGGATCAGATTGGTTCACTCACATTCTCTAGAGGAGCTATCAGACTAAAAACCTTTTAATTTACACCATTGTGGTTTCATGTCGTCTACCGAAATAAATAAATAATACTGGATAATCCACACATCACAATCTAGCCCCAAATTAAACTACTCAAACAAAACTACTCAAATGACGTATATTTTCTTCTGGGGTGACCTTCAACAGTCGTATACAGCTAGGGTTGCTTTCACCGGGGGTCTTAGTGTTTTCGTTGTACCATGACTAAATCACCAACTTCGTACTCTACTGGCTTTGCATAGCTTTTGTCTTATTGTCTGAATAATATCATATTTTTTCATAACGTTATGGTCATGCCAGTGTCCTTCGGACCTATTCATTCTGGGTCTTCCCCATAATATAATCTACCTGAGAGATTTACCAGTGATTTGGTTCTGTCGCTATATCTAATACTGGGCAATTCTTGCATATTTATTTATTTATTTAATTTGATACGATTTGAACTTCGATCGATTGTTTTTTTTTTAATATGACTTTCAAATTTCTATTGGCTCGTAATAATACAATTTTATAGCTACTTTACTAGATGGCGTTGTTAAGCAACCGAGCAAAGCTCGGTCAGCCAGATATTAAACGTACAATTAATAATGAACTCTGGCCTCTTCTGATCGTGTAGGTATATACCCAACAAAACTATACTCTTAGCTCGACTTTAAATAGCATACCGTATCTACATTTACATTATTGGTGTCTTAGCTCTCCGAGTGAGACCGGAAGTCTCACTCGGAGTATTATGTCAATCCGTGAACGACTGTTTCACCCAAGCGCTTATAATGTATCTTCTCAGATTTTGAACTGGGTTCTCAGTACGGAAACAGAACGCTATCGGTTATGTATGTTCTCACGACCGGTAATTCGGTCCGCGTACGTCTTAATAACATGACGGTGGCTAATCGACTCCGTCTCTTACTATACGCCTCTAGGGCGAGGATTTCCGAACGTGGCGCTCTCTTGCTCTCCGGGTGAACTTATTGTAATAACGTTTGCAATCTATTCTATATGCGGAACAACGTTTACAATGTTTTGGTATCCATTTCGTGTCATTTTACTCATTCTTATATTCCCATTGATCTTTCTATGTTTCATTTAGAGGTAGCTTTGTCATGTTTTTCTATCGGTCGAAATGTCACCAATCGTGTTTTTGTCTTGTGTGTGATGCACTAGGAAATGTCCACAGCTATAATATGTATGAACTTCAAAACTACATATCAATATGTCTTCAGTTATTAAAGTACGATCAATTAAAAATCGAGATAATCGGGAATGCCCCACCCCTTAATGCAATCACTTGGTACTTCACTGCAACTAATAAAATAAATAATTATTGGTGGACTTTTGAAACAGCACTATCTCACCCCGAACTGAGGCGAACCTTGTGATATGGGAACCAGATAGCTAGTGTACATCTTAATATACCTTCTTCCCTCAAACTGAAACTAATTCCTGAACCCATTCAGAGTGGGTACGTTGTGTTTGCCCTTTTAAGTACGTTGTAAAACCACCTTCGGGTCTCTTCTGAAAACAACGAGACGGGACCTGCTTGTCGTACTCGGCTTAGGGAACTCTACATTTTTCCGCTTTAGGCTTTACTATCAGATACTAGCTTATAACTTTTAGACTCTCCTATATTTGTATGACAAACAAATTAATTTTCTTCCTTTCTACTTCGTTTATGGCCTAAATCTACAATTGCCTTCACATTATAGGTTATTAACTTATAGTTCTTCCATACTTTTTTGTCCACTTGCAATGTTTAGGATGTTTTAATGGTATTAGTTGCATTCATTGTCGACGGGTCAATAGTAGGTACGAGCATAACCTAGTACTACCTACATCCAAATTAAGTATACACAGCTCGAGCCCAAACGTTATGGCCGTAAAAATCTATAATAAGATTCCAGAAAAAATTAAAGTCCTAGAAAACTATAACACATTTGTAAACCACCTAAAGGATATACTATTACAAAAATCATATTATACACTAGAAGAATACTTAAATGATGCATGTCTTTAGCGATTAATAAATTTGGATGATTGTTCATATTGGTCCGCTCCTCTCTATTGCAACACCCTAACGGGGTACATTATGTATTGATCTAACATTATTTAGTCATAAGGCCTGACAATGTAAAATCTACATACATACATACATAATAATGCAATAAATATACTGAATACTGAATACTGAATACGGGTACAAAATTCTTAGGTATGGCTGCAGTTCTGGTCTGTGTGACCTTACCGACGGCATTTTATGTACCGTGACCATGTTTCCCGTTTTTATTTCTTTTTTATTTACAGTTTAAACATATTAATAGTTAATAATAATTTTGCCATTGGTCCCCGCACTAGGACAAGCCTGTATCGCGGGAGGCCGAATACAATATACACTTTACTTAGTTTGAACCACAAATATGTTACAGTAGCAGAGCAAAAAAACAAAAAGGGAGATTTAATTTGTTCTACATGGGCGATTTTATTTTTAATTTGTATATAATATAATTAGTGTTACACTAAGTTATTGTACACCGCCGTCTTTAGTTACACCGATTGCTTCTCCGATTTTCCTTGTATCCTTTCCATCCAAAGGTTGTCTGGAAGAGATCGCTCTTAGCGATAAAGCCGCCATTGTACCAATTTTCTATACTTGTTTTGTTTTTCTTCGTGTACAATAAAGAATTTATCTATCTATCTATTTGCACTTGTGGTGTTCGTACTGATTCCGCTGGGGCATATGACCGATGCCATCCCCAATAATAGTATTTTTAATTGTCTCATTAGTGTTGTCAGTAATATTTTGAAGATATTTCTATACTTCTTCTGGTTCCTTATAGCTACTATCACTATCTTGTAGATAGGTATCTACGTTCGTCCTCTCGTTATAATCGTAGATTCCGTGAGTCAACTGCCCGTTTGCCGGTGAACTCGCACCTGTTTACGAGCGTCATTTTGTCATATTAGCTCTCCTCGATCATCGAGGGTTTCATTCACGCGAGATTTTCGGGCCAACATTTCAGTGAGTAAGCCTCTATGGTTATGTCCGCATGAGAATGCGGCAGTAAGTTTATCCTCTAACTCGGTCAATGTGTATTTTACTGTCATCATTATCAATTCCTCATATCACTTTCTTTAATCCTTCCAGTTTTGGTAACGCATAGAAAAAGGTTTGTCGCTCCGTCCATTCAAAGCGAGAGCAGACTTATCTACTTTAGCTAACCAGATCTTCATAGACCTAAACTAACTTCATAGCTAACCAGAATTCTTTGTAATTTACTATTAGGATCAAACCCATTTTGAGATCCTTGTAAACCTAGTCCAACAAAACTAGGAGCCCCGGTGTTCGAGTTGCATCCGACTCCTCGTTATAGGTAGGTACCCTTTTGACTTTTCAAATTCTTTGTTGGAGTGAGATCATCAGATAATAACAAATTTAAAGTAAAATCAATCGAAAAGGTAAGGAGGAAAGTGAAAGGAAAGGAAGACACAATATGAATATCTGAAATCAATTTCAACTGTTAATATAAGCATGTATCATGCTTCATCATCATCATCATCGTCATCATCATCAACATTGGTTTCTCATAATCAATCATAATGGCGTCCCAGCTTCGCCATTGAACAATGTTACCAAGGCTCGATCTGGATTATGTTTATTATACTCTACAGTATACCCTTATATTCTTATATCATGAAAATAATCACCAATAAAAATTCGGTCATCAAAACTATTTTACTTGGATGCATTATTGATTATTATAATAACAACTGAAAAGATCCAAACAACTCGACATTGGCAAATTCGTGGCAACCCCTATCGGCCACTGAACAGTCATATATAAAAGAAGAAGAAGATCCAAACAATTCAAAGTCAATGGATTTCTTGTTTTTCTTTATATACAATCAAACATCAAAATCAAGGTCATTTCGAGCCTGAAATGTTACTTGTTAGCTGAAACACTTGTTATGTACCTAATTAAATGTATGTCCACCAATGTTGCTAACTTGTGTTATGCTGTAAATTTTGAATGGTACCGACTCTTCAACACACACCAATTATTAAAATGCACACAAAAACCATGTACAGAAACCATCTCAAATTAAATAAGTTCCCTTTATTATATTATCATGATTCTTATATTATGCTGTACTTAATTTTGAAAAGAACCCAACTCTTCAACTCGTAACAACTATCTCCATACATAAGTAAAGCCCCATACCATAACTAGTTTCAGAATAGACTAGGTTCAAGTCACAATTGGTCACTCAATTGTCTTGCACTTGAAATTCAAAAAGAACCCAACACGGTTATGTATTAATTTCAGGTCATAAAACTGCTATTAATCATTAAAAAAAATCACTTAATGACGTTAACATTTTTGGTAATATACCTAAGGCTATTATAAAACTGCTTTCTAATAAATTCAAAACAAAAATGTATAATTAGTTAGTCGATAAGTATGATTTTTAATTTTCATAAAGTTACTTTTTTATTTTAATCATAATATAATATGTTTAATTTTAAATTGTATTTTATAATGCTTACTATTTATAAAAGTATTTGGTAATTATTTATTGAAAGCATAAGTATATTTTAATTTCCAACATGTAATTTTCTCTATTACTTATATTTGCATGCTCGGTTTTCTGACAAAGTGAGATTCATTATTTATAATATCATCATAATTGTGCCATACTTCACACAAATAAATTATTTCATTTCATTTCAAAGCTCAATTACAACTTTCAAAACCATTCGATGAATTCCAAAATAAAGCCAATTGGTTTATTGGGGTTAATTTTTAACTTTAAGGCATAATTTAGACATCAATAAAATAGAACATGCTCTCTGTGTAGACTCAAGCGCAGATAGTTTAATATGCCAGGGAGGAACTTATACCATTTTTTTTTTTTATTTACTCATCTATTGATTCAGGGCTTCCAGTTAGTTGGTACCTATATCACAATTTCTACCAAAAAAATACAATGATAATCCATTTCTTGCGCTTACGCCTTGAAGTTATTCATCCCTTGATTTAGGAAGCATCCAACCATAATAGATTACAAATCAATTAAAAGGCCAAGTTATGACATAATCCCTATTTATGGGTCTAGTCAGAGAATTAGTATTACTCACATGTCTACTTACCGAGCTATGTAAGTAATATTTACCTCTATTTCTTCCTCACACATAATGGACCACCTTAGTCTAAATGTGGATACGGGAGTCCAAGACACAAGTAACCTCTATTTCTTAATAAGGTATGGTTAGCTGTTCCAGTTTACCATGTTTTATTGTTTATCTTCAAATCTAGTTTCTGCCATCAACAGGAATCCTGCTTGATAGGTCAACCTTCCCGTACCCTAACTTTTATACAATTATTTATCACTCAGTATTCCAATCACACATTCATTGAACCTTTATTATTAAAGCATACGTAAAAAACCAAGAACATCAAGAAGTAATCTTTGAATCTATCATCATATTCACAACATTAAATAACATTACCTATGTAGATTACATACCAAACATAGGATTCTGTCCATGTTCCCAAGTAACCTGATCAACTTGTTGTAGCTGCTACCATGGCAGTAGTCAGCTAAAGCGCCGGCTTCAACTATATTTACATTGTAAAGTGCTTCAAAATAGCCAAGTACCAAAATCTTGAGTACCTGCACACACACCTCGACATTAGATAGTATTTGTGTCTGCAAATCCTTTTTCCAGTAGGAAACCAGCATTGTACATAATAGGATGACAAGTTGAGTACCTATGTACACAACAGAGGTGAATGCCATCATCAGGCCATGTTATTACCAAGTAGGTATGTAGGTAAATTATGAAGTGAACTGACAGCTATGATAGGTACCTGTTGAATCTATTGAGCCCAAGGAATATTCAAATTCCTTGATTGGGCCGCCAAGTTCTCTAACACTCCATTGGCGGGATCTGCCTTGTAGGTACCTTTTTTCCTCATATAAACACTGATTTGTACCTGATACCCATCTCGGACTGTACGATGAAGGATTTTATCATTTGAACTCAATGAAAAATACAAAGTAACTATAAAATTCAAGATAACTTACCAGGAAATTCTGCATAATTGTTTTACCTTGTTCTTCGCAATGAACGTGGGTGCACACTTCTGATTTGTTAAATCAATCAAACAAGTGAGGCTGTAGTTAAACTAATTGTATATTATCAGCGTATTACATCCATAGAACTATCAAAACCTGCGGTAATTCTACATTTCAGAACCATCGCTCCTAGCTATTTTTCCAAGAGTCCCTGAAGCCATCCTGCTTCTTCTTTATTTTTGTTTTGTAATCGATAGTCGTTATGTGAAATAACATCTATCGATTACAAATATCGACTCCAAGCTTCTTAACTACTATTTATGTAATTGTGAAACTTATAATTAATTAACAAGTGGTTCTAAAGAGTTCTACTGGTCGTTCAACTATTCGGGTATTTCGCAAAGATCTATACAGTTGTTTACGGAGTTTGTTTACGAGATTGCAGACAAGCTACCTACTTAATGTGGCACACATACGATCCAAAATAGCATGCGGGATACGGGATACTTAAGCAAGAGTAAAATGGGCCGTTTACGAAGTCTATCGAGATGGCTTTCAATTTGATTCCCATCCATCCATCAATTAATTGTTATTACATTTTTTTGTTATTAATTGTTATTACATAATCAAATTTCAAACTGAAAGCCATGGATGGGAAACGAATGCCAAATTGAAAGGCATCTGTACCAAGCGTAATAGCCCCCCAGGTTTATCACATCTGATGGCATGACAGTGTAAAGCAAGCTCGGATTTTTCTCGGATATTTTGGTGTTTTTTTCAACACAAGCTTTTATGTAATCATGGTTTATGGTCCGACACGATATCATTGCGCAGGTTACTTGGCTACATTCTACAAAAAAAAAACACAGCAATGTTTATTTAATTCTCAAAAATTTTACCTACAGTTATTGCCTCCTACAAAATTCCTTCTTCCATAGCAAACTTAAAGAGAGGTAAAAGTGTTTTTATACAACCAGCTCATGGAACAAGCAGATAACCTACCTGATGTTAAGTGGTAACCATCACCTATAACAAAGCATTGCCTCGTAAGTCACGCACGATATGAACGTGCCCTACGATGCACTGCCCTGTGTCAATCAACTTAAGGCGTACAGACGTTAAGCCTCATGTTGCCTAATTACACCGGCGACCACACTCTTCAAACCGAAACACAGCGTTGCTGCTTGGCGGCAGAAAAAGGCGTGGTGGTAGTACTTCCCCGGCCGAGCCCTTCACATAGAGCTCTATACTCTTTCTCTTAGTTTTTCACAGGAACTACATAGTCCCGTAATAAGAGGTAAAGGGGGTCTGTCAACGACATCACGATATTTTTTTTTTGCTATTGACTATTGCCAGTATGTTACAAGACCTTTAATGATTTTCCCTAGCATTTTTGCCAACGAAGAGAGACATCAACAGACTTATTAATGGAGCGCTCTGTGACCAATATCAATAAGACCATATCCTACTAATCCTACTAATATTATAAACGCGAAAGTTTGTAAGTATGAATGGATGGATGGATGTTTGTTACTCTTTCACGCTGGAACGGCTGAACGGATCTGGATGAAACTTGGCAGAGAAATAGATTATAGTCTGGAATAGCACATAGGCTACTTTTTATCCCTTGGGAATAAATAATAATAATAAAAGCTTCATTTGAACCTTACAAAACTATTTGCGGTATTCCCACGGGATAGAATACCGCGATTCAAAAATGCGCAGGTGAAACCGCGGGGCGCAACTAGTACATAATAATACACTATGCTGGACTACATAAACACCTATTTAAAAAGTAAGTAACAAGGTAAGAAAAGACGAAATTTGAAGAAAATTTAATATGCATGAGTTGCGTTTAGAGTTATTCAACAACAGTGACAAATATGATTTGTTGCCCCATAAAAACGCCCTTACATACAGAATGCGATGGGAAGTAGCTGCCAGCGCCAGAATACAGTACCAAGTAGCTGAGTACATTATGGTGTGTAGGGGAAGCAGGGGTAATGGCGATCGCGTCGGGTAATACCGCTCACTCCATTAAACTTAAATACTAGCGACCCGCCCGCGCGCCCATGCTTCGCACGGGTGCACATTGTTTTTCTACTATATATTGCATGTATTATACATATAAACCTTCCTCTTGAATCACTTTATCTATTAAAAAAAACAGCAACAAAATCCGTTGCGTTATTTCTAAAGATTTAAGCATACATAGGGACATAGGTTCATAGGGATATAGAGACAGAGAAAGCGACTTTGTTTTATACTATGTAGTGATAGTGAAGGTGCCGCTGCAGCGCAGGGGTTGTAACGCTTGAGCCGACAGTCTCTAAAACTCAAAACTAACTTATGACAAATGGAAAAACCAATAGAGCATTGTTCTCTCAGGTAATCGGCATTCCCCCATCTTCCCCTACCTACCTACTTGGGAATAATCCCCCGCAAGGCTGTTTTATGTTCGCCTTCGAAGAAACGCCCGTGCGCGGTTTGAGCCTGTGATTTTCGAAGCAATATCTACTTTTCCGTTTGGTCATAGTCGTCATGGCCAGTAGGTACCGACCGTCTTAGTTTATCTAGGACTAGTTGCGCCCCGCGGTTTCACCCGCGCAGATTTAAATCCCGGTGATCGGAAAATGTTTAAAATACGATTGCTGATGTCACTAATTGCTCAAAACGCAACGATTGCGCGTGCTAATCTTTCCTGTGGCGACATAATATTATGTATTACAGCTAAATACGGTAAAATGCAAATCTGCCAAAACCCGGTATTCCCACGGGATAAAAAGTAGCCTATGCGTTATTCCAGACTATAATCTACCTCTCTGCCAAGTTTCATACAGATCCGTTCAGCCGTTCCGGCGTGAAAGAGTAACAAACATCCATCTATCCATCCATCCATCCACCCCTCCATCCATCCATACTTACAAACTTTCACGTTTATAATATTAGTAGGATATTACTGTTCTGTGGTACATGCGGCGCCCGTCGCATAGGCTGGATCACGAAACACTTGTATTTTTTTTTTCACAAAAATCATAATCTAAAGCCTAAAGAACATGGTAGGTGCACGGCAGTGCATCGTAGGCGCGCGGCCATATAATGTGTGCCTAACAACGCAATGCTTTGTTATAGGTGAAGGCTACCACTTAACACCAGGTGGGCTATAAGCTTGTAGAAACAAGCTTCCTAGGAATATTTTACCGGTAATATATCGGATTGGATAGTGTATTTAGGGAGTTCTTCAACACTCTCACAAGCCTAGAAGACGTTGAGTCCACGCTAAATAAGTAATACAAAATGTCAGGACGTGCGAATAAATAAGTACGTAAGAAGAGAATCCACCAGTGACCATAATGTGGGCTCACTGGTCTGTGAACGTGTTTAAATGGCAACAATTAACACCGACCGCCGCGGGTCCTGAAAGCTTGAAAGCTCGATCAAAGCCAATCGGCTGTCACGTCACTTGCTATCTCTATCGAATTTGAAGTAAAAGCTGAAATAGCAAGTGATAGTCGATTAGTGTTGATCGAGCTTTCAGAAAGCTGTAGTAGACAGAGGAATATCTTTGTTCATTGCTTAGGTATATGTTTAAATCATGGCCTACAGCTCAGAAGGCGAGTTACTACCAACCTACTAATAAATAATTATTTATTCGTGACAGAGATTGTGAGCTGTCAAGCACCTGTATGAAAATTCTAAAAGTATGAATTTGATTCAGAATAATAGAACGAAATGAAAAAGATCCAATCCTAGATACTATTCACAGGAGTTACGAAATAAATTGAAGCCGCTACTCTATGCATTTTCATAGAACGAAACAATGGACTTGCTCTTCAAACTTATCACGCTGTTAAGATAAAATAGAGCAATTTTCAGGGAGTTTCGAACAGGGCCGCAGCAGGGGGGCATTTTGTTACAGAGCTCAAGAAGTTAGGTTGGTATAACCTCTCTGTTTATCTATCCTACTACTACTAATAAAAACGCGAAAGTTTGTAAGTATAAGTAGTAGTCAAGTACCTATAGATGGATGGATGTTTGTTGCTCTTTCACGCCGGAACGGCTGAAAGGATCGGGATGAAACTTGGCAGAGAGAAAGACTTCGATAGTCTCTTCTGATTCAGATAGTCTGGAATAGCACATAATTATGAAATTTTTTATCCCATGGGAATACCGGGATTTAAATCTGCGCGGGTGAAACCGCGGGGCAAAACTAGTACAACATAAAAGTAAAAATTCGTTTAATAAATGTGACATAGCGCTGGTCTACAGGCTTGGTTGTTTAGGACATCAAAACTATTTGGCGATAACCCTAATACCCCCCTCCTGAGTAGGACCCTGGCGATCGTCTGATACAATTCAAAGTGCACTCTCCCGTTTGCGAGCAATTTATTTTTACATCCAGGCTGGGAATAACAAGGTTATTGAGAGCTCGTTAAGCAATCAGCCACGGCGATTGCAACAATAAAAGTTTTCTCTTTACGGACCCGAATCTGATACAAATAAATTTGAAATTTGAATTTGATACAACCACAGAAGAAATACCTAATAGGTACTCTACAACTTACTGACTTTTGATAGCTTCAGCTAAGTAGATCCTCTGCTCTGGCTTAGTCCTCTGCTCTGGCTGCGACATCGACATTTATTGTATGTATCCACTTTGATTAGGTACCCACTTTTACCTATGTACCTAGGGATACCCCTATTTTTACAGACGTTAAAGTAATAAAAGTTATTGCAAAGGCCTGTTTACTTTATAAGATATAGAAAGCATGAAAGTGGATTATGCAAAATAAGTATCTACCAGCCTACTGATACGATATCTACCTACCTGACTGCCTAAAACTTGAATGTAATAATCGTGACACGATCACGTAGCCCGCATAACACGTCTCCGTGACACGGTAAGCACACGGCTCCCGGCACGACGGACGTAAACCAATAAAAGAAGGTTCAAATGAAGATCCTATCTTTATATAAATATTATAAACACATAAAAGCAGTTTCTGGAAGAAATCAAGGTACCTATCACAATCACTAATCTGTAATATACGACCTACAACCACTTGACTATAACCTGTAGAACAAAACTTAATGAATTAAAAAAACTTGTTAAACGTTTAATTAAAAAAACCTGTAATGATGTTAATTTCTCAATAAATAAAATAAATAAATAAAAATGCATTTAACTCTGTGGCTTCTACCAACACCAACCCAGAGGCGTTCCTACTTATCAACAGTTTTCTAGATTTTCCATCTTTAACGTAGGTACATAGGTGATAGAGGAAGACGGGGGAAAGCCGATCACCTGAGAGAAAAATGCTCTATTTTATTTTTTTATTTGTCCTGAGTTAGTTTTGAGGCTAAGAGACTGACTGCTCAAGCGTTACCCCTGCGCTGCAGCGTGCAAGGTGAAGACAAGAGCTAATGTGACTCTCGCTCGCACGTTTTGACTTGTTAAAGGATATAAAATCTATGAACCCATTTTCGAAAAATCGCAATTTTATGTGCGATTACATTGCACACAGTTTAGTAAAAAAAAATCATTTTGATCGATACAAGTTTTCCTGCTTAAAACTTTGCATTTCTAGTTTTCGTACACAAGCAAACTTTTAATCAGGAAAACTTGTATCGATCAAAGTGAAATTTTCACTAAACTGTGTGTAATGTGATTGCAAACAAAATGGTTGTTTGCGATTTTTCAAAATTGGATTGAGTTATTTTATATCTTTCAAAATGTCGAATCGTGCGAGCGAGAGGTATATTAGGTGTTGTCAACGCCTTTTATTTAATAAGTTATTGGAGTGAGCAGTATTACCCGACACGATCGCCATTACCCCTGCTTCCCCTATACCAGTATACCAAATTATAAAATCAACAAAAAAAATTAGCTACTACGAGTACTTAAGAGTCCGGTGACAGCGGCTCGCAATTTCGAGGTGCGATTGGCTATTATTTCATTTTATTTCATTTTGGGGAGGTTGTTTGAAAAAATAACTCTAGAGAAACACGCATTCGAACACAAATAATACAATAATATAAGGGAAATGTGCTTGAGTCAGAAATCATTTTGGTATTAGGTAAACGTATAACCAAACATACTAATACCAAAATGATTTCTGATTCGGGCATGTTTCCCTTATATTATTGTATTATTTGTGTTCGAACAGTATTTATGCGTGTTTCTCTAGAGTTATTTTTTCAAACAACCTCCCCGAAATGAAATAAAATGAAATAATAGCCAATCGCACTTCGAAATTGCGAGCCACTGTCACCGGAGCCTTAACATAGTCGTGAATATACAGCGACAACTTGGTAATTTTTTCATTTTATAGCAACACAAAAGAATAAAACAGAAAACAAATAATCAATAGGTACCTTATGTACCTACCTACCGCACAAAATAAAAAATTGTACTGTGAAAGTTGGTGGTCCTCATTAAAAATAAATGAACATTAACATCTGCTTCTCGGTATCTGTAAACACATCATCACGAGTACCTACGTACTCATCATCGGCTGTCAATTTAATTAAAAAGAAGTTACACGGCCGATACAGGATGAAAAGGGCTTGTTAACCTGTTGTGGCCTCAACTTAAACGCATATCAATGAAGGTAACGGCTAGGATACTTCATGCAATTTATGTTATAGAACCATTTAAATTATGAACTGTACCCGAAGTCCGAGTTTTGTTTTTCGTTTATTATATGCTAAGTGGAAAACGAAAAAAGTGGAAAATACCTACTGTAAGAAAATAAGTAAACAAATCTTAAAAAGGTTATAAAGAAGAGATTACCAGCTGCTTTTTCTGAGCTGTTTTTGAGCTCATTATCGTGTTATTTCATCGTAATGAGTGTGGCTGGCTTGACTGTAATCAACTGAACGAAACTGAAAAAATTATATGAGTAGGTATTTCTCAACAAAATGTACGTAACGAAAAAGGAAAAGTTACCTACGAAAAAGTAGGTAGGTACTTACTTTTTCGTAACTTTTCCTTCCTTAAGTTATGTTACGAACTAGTAAAATTTCGTAACAAATACTTTTTCGTTACGAACATTTTGTTTGAGAAATACCTACTCATAAAGGTTTATAAATAGTATCTAGTCCAGGGATTGATAGGCTTGCATCCCATTAGCAACCTGCAAGAGCCAGGAAGAGGACAACCTGTAGGTACCTACCTACAAATCAGACGACGACGTTACGAGGGTGTATCGTTGGCCGAAGGTTACGAGAAACTAATTACTAAGTACTTTTAGAAAACCGTACAAATACGAGCTTAACTTTATTCGTTCATGGTAGGACCTTGGCGCCATCTTGTGATGAGGGTAGCAACTTATTCGACATTGCATAATAGAGCACACAGTTGGATGGCTCATTCATGTTGCAAATGTGTACCGCCATCTATTGATACAATTTCACACGTTTGGTCTTGAACAGTGTACGCCACCTCCAGGCTGTCAACAGAAACAAATCATAGTGGCTGATTTATTGACTTGACATTGACAGTTGAGTGAGTTAGTTTTTTTTTTATATTTATTGGTTTTATATTTCATGATTTGTATGAAATTGTTTTAAAACATTGTTTGTTTGATTGGTCATTTTGAAGTTCCACCAATCGAGTCGACTATTCTAACTGCATTTGAGGATTTCCATTTACGTCAGGCAGGCTCAAAGAGAACTTACTTTATATGTATGTTGTTGACTTCGTTTCGTTTTCTTCGAACTTTTCGTTCGATTCGATCTCGTGTTTCCACTGTGCAAGTTCACGTCACGACAAAGTGCATTTATAAGTGTTAGGGCATAAAATGACCTATATTGTTCTAAGTGAGACTTAATTATTGTAAATCCAATAGATAAATCAACAGGCTTTAGTGGAAAGCGCTATGATACTCTCCTTGGCAGTGTTCTAAGATTGTGATCAAAGTGAAGTTTTATTATTGTTCTATCGAGATGTCTTCCAAATCAGCTAATCAGAAGAGAAGGTAAGTGTTTATAATTATATTTGAGGTTCTTGCCTCCTTATCTAGACTAAGGTTAACAGTTAACAGGCGGTACATGTGCATTTCATGTTTTTACGTTTTCCTGCTATAGTACAGTTAGGTGTCACATCATCTCAGAGATAACTTTCTCTTCGTGTTTCAATGATTGCGTTAAGTTTATAGCTTCTATCCCTTGTTATATCTTTATTCTATGTGAATTTCTATTGTGAATTGATGTATGCCTGGGGAATACTGTACATTCCAATAGGTACTATTCACATTTGGATTTAATATCATAACCTGACTCTTTTACACTTAGCATTGCAATGCAAGTTAGATAAACAAAAGTCACCAAAAACGTAGGTATATGAGCTAGCACAGACATGAACCAGACACACCAAAATATGTAAGGTTATTGAAGACAAAAACATCATAATCTATTGGTCTATGATGGCATTGAATTGATAAACATTTAGGTAGGTACTTCACTATAAGTTAATAAACTAAACAAGTGATGTCACAAATCCATACATGTAACCTGAATTACTTAACTATAAAACCCAAATTCATAATCAGATGGTTAATATTTTACCTGCAAAATATTTAGGTTGTTCATGTTGTTTTTGATATATAGGCGTATATATGTTGTTGACTCGAAATCATTATTTTATTTATGTTTTACGAAGTAAGTATTCAGGTAAAGTTTCAATCGAGTTTACCGTACCCCTTGATGGAATTGTTAATGTAGATGAAATATAACTTATTAAAGTGCAATGCCATAGCAGCGTAAGAAAGTGTTTACGCAACGGTCCAGCGATTTAACCGAATTATTTAAAAAATAATGTCCAACTATTGATTGCCACCAACCCAAGGTCCTTCTCCGCTACTTTAAGGAGTTGGGCTGGCTGGGGTAAGGTTACCAGGTGGACAATGTACAATACAGCCTATTGCCGGACGTTCGTGCATATCTCATTCCCCACTACGAATTAGAATGTCCACCTGTATGAAGGCTCTACTAGCGGCCTGTCCCGGGGACAGGCCTGTCGGTGGGACAGATAGCTACAGAGCAGAGTTGCTGGAGACAGATCGTCTATGCCGGTCAGTTGAGTCGGTTCAGAAATGAAGTACCTACCATACATGAGAAAAGCAAGGGTGAAGACAGATTGTACCCTTGTGACAATCGAAATCTATTAATAAATTGAAAATCAGTCATTGATTCAAGTGGCGAGCACTTTCTAATAGAATTTGATATAAAGTAGTGAATTGATCAAGCATACGATCTCTGTTAAGTGTGTTGACCTTGACAATCATACTGTAAATACTTATTATAAGCTTTTGGTTAAACTAAGATAAGGGCTACACTTACTACAAATTATCCATTAGCTTTATGAGGTTCTCATTCCGGTATGCTCGCGGCTGTTCCGTCGCCTGTACCTAGTTCCATCGTAAAAAAATTAAATGAATACTAAACTCATTTAAATATTTATGCCAGACGTTGGTAAATCATTATGAAAAGTAAGGGACATAAAGTTGGCCGCACGCAGCACAAATGCTATAGCAATATATAGGTCGCGTCACGCAAAAAGAACGCCGGAAGGAGGGGGGGGGCAAGCATATCCCCTCCACTGTTTTCCAGCGTTCTTTATGGTTGACGCGACCTATACGCTACATTACGTTGGCCTACCACTTGTTTTACGTTTCACCAGTTCTGTAATGTCGTAAATAATCGTAACGAAGTAGGTATATAGTATACCTACCTTGAAATATTCTTATTAGTAAATTATCGGTTTGCTGTCCATTGCTCGAATTACATCATTTCCAGATTATCATCATCACTGCATTTTTGAGGGCTCGGTGAATTTTCCTGAGATTCTTAACCTTTATGAAGATGACATAGTAGATAACTGCAGGCTTACAGTCATAAAATAGAATTGACACGGGGGCATATTATAGCTATCACGTGTAAAAAACGCAAGGCGTTAACCGATTGCGTCATCATCATAAGCATACGGAGCAACCAAATTCGGCCATATTGCCTCTCTTCTGTGCCCAGCCAAGACGGATTTTGTTTGCCTCTAGTCATGCCACCAACGTAGTGTAGGACGCCCTTCGACTAGATGGAGCGACGATTTGCGCAGGGTTGCGCGCAGCAACGCCAGCAACTGGATGGGAAGAGCCGGAGACTGGGCTCAGTGGCGCACCATGGGAGAGACCATGTCCAGCAGAAGACTGCAATAGGTTGATGATGATGATGATACCACCAGAATAGTTTTAATTTATCGGTCGTCAGCTGTTACGCAAATGATAATAATGCGTAATACTTAAATGTATATAGACACTCCTTAAACCAGCATACAATGAAATCCAGTTTAATAATTACCATTTGAGTTGTAAATATTTTTGTAATCGTACAAGCTCTACATGTTTACCCCTCTATTCTTAAATAACTGATTTATACGGTTAACTAGCTGATCCCGCGGCTTTGCTCGCGCTCGTTTACTTTGAAAATCTCATACAAACTTTCATCCCCTATTTTATCCCCTTGGGGGTAGAATTGATCAAAATCCTTTCTTAGCGGATGCCTACGTCATAACATCTACCTGCATGCCAAATTTCAGCCCGATCCATCCAGTGGTTTGGGCTGTGCGTTGATAGATCACTATGTCAGTCAGTCAGTCAGTCACCTTTGAGTTATATATATTAATTATGTCATCTTCACTCTCAGAGAAGCCTTTTTGTTTACTAATGTAGTATCTATGCTGATACGACCCAACATTCGCACAAATGTTTAGAGGTAGACAGTGAAAGCAAAACACTTCCATGCACTGTCTCACCTCTCGCCTGACTCATTCTTGTTCGTGCGCGCACGGCGTTCGCACAGGTGTGTCATTGTTTTTACTTCGATCGAGCGATGGCGAAAAAATTCCGAAACAAAGACGTGAAAGAACCAAAGAAGATAGATGGATGGGAGGAAAATTATTGGAAGAAGTTTCGTGCAACTATTGACCTCTTTTCTTTTATATTATCCGTTGTATTCTTCGGATATCCTTGATGCATTCATCGAGCTGTGCACTATTTGCAACTACCATGCATGTACCGGCCTTTTACTTTTATAGTTTTTTACATATCCGCTGTATTCTTCGGATATCTCGATGCATTCATCGAGCGGTGCACTATTTGCAACTAACATGCAACTACCGACCTTTTTACTTTTATAGTTTTTTTTTTTACATATCCGTTGTATTTTTCGGATAATCCTCGATGCATTCATCGAGCGGTGGCGTGCACTATAATACATATTTTGTATCTAGTGGGTACCTAGTGTTTCGTGCATTCAACGATAACACATATTTTTATCTTTACTTATGCACCTACCCACATATACTATGTGCCTATCAGCCTCTTGAATTCTTGGGATGTATCAAATTAATGGTTATTTCGTTGTATTCTTCAAATAACCGAATTTTGTGAGAAACATGTTCTGTACTATTAAAAATATATTTGGCTAGCAGCAGCGCCCGTTCGGTTTAACCCTTCTACTGCAGCTATACATTTTATCTTTATTTTGTTTAACGGACCATTTCGATGCATTAGTTGACTGTTCATTTCCTACGGATATCGAAGAAAGGTCTGAAGGAATACCACTGGTATATATTATACCTATGATATTGTTGCTATTTCCAGCGCTGGATGGTATATTATATACTGGAGCTGATCTAAAGTACAGCTCTCGACGGTCTTGCGATATTAGAAGTTTATATTTGCCGAATAATGGCCATTATTGGCTTCAAGCTGGTAAAAGCCTAAGCCAGCAGAAGCTTCAAAAGCTCACGTTGTGAAGGATGGTGATAATTTTCAAGCCAATTTGGCCTGTATATTCTACTAGAACTGCTTTCCTTCAAAAAGAAACGAATGTTAAATTTAAGAAATAATCTGAATCCTAAAATGTTATCACTTGCTAAGAGTCTACTCTAAACCTGGAAATTGGCACTATGCTGGTCGATACCTGCAGATTTTTTAATAGATAAGCAAATACAAAACAAGGTCAGCTTGGCAAAGTTGTACCGAGCCCGAGGCAATGTCATAATATGTATTGAAAATAATTTTGATATTCCGGATGTGATCCGCACGCTAAGTGATGCGGCTAGGATAGTAGCTGATTTTGATGACGTATTAATGGACACTTGATAATCCCTGATTATGCCACTTGTCGATATATCTTTGTTAAAACCATTCAAAGATAGAAAGAAAAAAAAAAAAAAAAAGTACTAAGTAATACAGCTGATTCAAGCAGCTGTTTCTCCTTATAGAAATTTATATGTGAGACGCTCATCATCTTGCGGTGCGAGGAACCAGCGTGGACGGCGCCGACATCCAGCACGTTCAACCGCGCTGATGCCGGTAGGCAGAGTCGGACGGCGTCATAGTAATACCTGACGAACCTTCGGCGTACCTGCCACAGATAGCGGTGCACTCCGAGCCGCCTGTGCGGCGCCACCTGGGCAGCTAGCTACGCGTAGCTACCTACCTACCTACCGATACACTATCTTAGACTCGCCTCGCCGCCACTGCAAGTACACGCAAGTCGTCTGAAGTTCTTTTGAACGAATGATCGCACCTACCACTAAGTGCTTTGTTTTATGATACTTTTATTAATAGCGGCATATGTATTCCGAATTTGCAATTGCAGCGATACAAAAAGGAGTAAAGTATTTTTATAATACCTATACTCAGACTATTGGAAGGTGTAATCCAATTGCAGAACAATCTAAAAAAAAAAAAAAAAAAAAAAAAACTGGTGTCAATTTATTTTATACCTATTTTAAAACAATTTTAAAAGTACGTATATTAAACGGAACATTTTAAGATGAGAGGCACATAAATGCTTCTAAACTCGTACTCAAGGATCCCGTATGTCTAATTCAATAAATAAAATAAAAGAAAAAAGGTATATTTTCAAGGACTTATAACGGGTAAAGGCGAAATATTTTCGTAAGCGCAATGTGCCGTTAACATTAAAGTTTGTGAACTTTCTACAAAACACTTTCTAGCGCCAAACTGGGAACCAGATATTGGAAAATTAATTGCTTATTAATTAATTGAACAATAGTGCTTAATAAAAGCTACTTGCTAGTTTTTAAGCATCCTAATTTGATACTGAGATTATAATACCTAATGATTATACACCTACTTAACTCGAAAAGTCTTGAAATTATTCTAATGAGCTTAAAAATAATTCAGATAAGAGCATTTCCGTGATTGGTATTTAGAATATTTAACTACGGCATGTCCAGCTATATAGCTAGTGGTTTACGAAATCCTTCTAAAGGGTTACGTTAGCCCTACTTAAAAATAACGTTAGCTATGAAACATTTCCGTAACTGTTATCCTGCGTGATGATCTGATTTGGAGACACAAAAACATTTCCTTTCTGCTACAGCAGTTCTATTTCCAACATGATCTGGTATGATTGTGAAGTTTTTTTTTTTTGTTACTGATGCTTCAAACACTAATAACAATTGGGGGTGTTTTCTGTGGCTCTGAACGAGTTGGGGGATGTGGGTCCACCACGGAGCAATCCAATTATAATAATTTACCTACCTGGAACTGGTGCAAATTATTTTTGGGAAAAAAGGAGTTGCAGAAGATAAAAGAGATTGTGATATCCTACGCGTAAACAATAGTTACCTACAATTACTAGGTATAATATCTTGCTACTGCTCAGTATCCACGTCTTACCTAAAGCAGTAATTAACACGATTTGGAAATGGAGTGAGTCACACGTGTCGACAATTTTGTGTTCAAGTCGTATTCTTTTTTCTGAAAATATATAAGCAGACGCATAATCTAGGACGCTTCATATTGATAAGGAGTACGAATTAGATTTTTATGAGTTAAAACATTTTCAAATAAATCAATATTTGGTTTACCAATACGTACCAATACATACCAATACGTATCTACGAGACATTAAAAAAAAAAAAATGCTTGTTTTGATGTTTTCAAAATTAAATTAATTTCCATGCGTTCCTAGCGTTTGACATAACAATAATAATAAAAATAAAAAGTTTCTTATCAGTCAACTGGTATTGTTTGTACCAGTTGGTATAGGTTGGTATAAGTTCTGAACGTCTCAACCGTTCCCTTGGTATATGTATTGAAGAGATATTGGTTCTCTCTCCGAGTAAATATCTTCTTCTTTCTCCTTGCATATCAATAACCCGTTTCATCAAAAAATCTCCCTGGTAATGTGTCTCATCAAAAAGGCTTTCCACAGCCAATCTGTCCTGGAATTAGCATTTGGTGTTTCCAACTATTTCTGTTTTTTCACAGGATGCTAGATCACAATACAATGTGTTATGCTTTGGTGGAAGTTTTGTGTAGGTATCTACAAAATAATAATGTTTCTCTTGAATGAAAAAAAAGATCACCTTTATTACAGTTTCTTACAACTTGTTTCAAGTATTATCATCTCTAGTATATTTTTTGAATAAACATACATATTTCTTTGATATCATTAAAAAATAAAAATACGTTTAGATATGAAAGTAAAAGATAACTTTCCTTCAAAAACATTTTTTTTACAAAGATAACATTCCCTTGTTATTTTATTATAGAAATCCGAGTATAGTACGGTTTATATTAGATTTTATACTTTTAGAAAGACTACAGATTGGTTCATTCAATTTCGAATTTTATCGAAAATTTGTCATGCTGTTCGTGCTATCAACCAGCCGTAGAAAACAAACATTTTGTTTGATTCAGATTCAGATAATATCAAATCTTTCGATCAAGCTTCCGGGGTTGACTGACAGAATGTAACCTTCTTTAATCAGCAACATCCATAATTAGGAAGATGATAATTGACGTCTTGTTCTGACCGAACAATCCATTGAACACTGGATTCAACAAACGCTTGCTGATAGTGGCATCGATATTTCTGCTGGTAACTCACAGCCTCTACTTTAGCCACTTCTCGGGCTAGATTCAGTCATTTCATGAGTTGGTTTTTTTTAGGCCGATTTTTTGTGTCAACATAATATTATTTGAGTTTGAGAGACCACCTTTTAACTTTTACGATTATGGTTCTGGTGATCAAAATTTTTTCGCATTCAAGTTTTAATTTTGAGTATTTTGTTTCGTGTTTTTTTTTAAAGTTCTATTTATTTAATTTTGCGTTATTTAATAATGCTTTAGTCTTATGTAATTATTCGTTTATGATTTAAATAAGCACCTACTCAAGCAAGCTTTTACGATTATTTTTTTGCAAAGTTATTAAACCTATTGCTTCATTTATTTCATCAATAATTTTTTCTTTCTCTACCCATAGATAATCAAAGAATATCTTGGTGCATCATTGATCTTGTTCTCTAAACATCTACATTAGTAAACAAAAAGGCTTCTCTGAGAGTGAAGATGACATAATTGAATGATCAAGCGAGCTTACCTGAAGCGAAGCTCGATCTTAATTATGTCATCTTCACCGAAGAGAAGCAAGGTCCCTCCCTTCCCTAGAAAAGTTCCCCTGAAGATCAATGTTGCTGTAACACTACTCTGAAGATAATGAGTCAGGCGAGAGGTGAGACAGTGCATGGAAGTGTTTTGCTTTCACTGTCTACCTCTAAACATTTGTGCGAATGTTGGGTCGTATCAGCATAGATACTACATTAGTAAACAAAAAGGCTTCTCTTCGGTGAAGATGACATAATTAAGATCGAGCTTCGCTTCAGGTAAGCTCGCTTGATCATTCAAAAATACGGTTAATATTGTGCAGTAATAGAGAGAGAATTCATAATGCATTTTTTTGTCCCTACCTGTTCAAAAAAAAATGACTTTCAAAATGGTTCTGATAAATATTCTTCTGTATAGGTACTTAGTTAAAACGATTCTGTTGATTGTGCATATCTCTAGAACTAGGTAGGTAAGTTAAATAGGCGAATACAAACACAGATATTACAATCTGTATAAAAAATATTTTAAATAGTCTTTGTTCATCATTAAATGCTACTGAGTAGGTACCTTCAAACAGTCTACCTAGCAGTAAAGAAGCCTTTATTCTTTAGAATGATTCATACATTGTCATGGCAACTTTTTGCTAGCACTGTGTCTTCTATATTTGGAGGCACTGAAGCGTCGGGGACCGGACTTTATGATGGTGTGCTTGCCCAGTATAGGTCGTGAAAAAAATAACATTGGAAGGAGGGGGAGGGGGTGTGATGGCGCGAGTGTTATGTGTGCGCAAACACACCCCCCTCCACTGTTATCCAACGTTCTTTTTAATGACGCGACCTCTACAAGCATCTCTCAGCCTAATCTACCTTAACCACAAGGAACGTGGTACGTGGTAGGTTCTCTAATGGATGTTTGCGAAGCCTTCCGATTCTAGCGTCGTTTTGTGTACAAAAAATGCAAATACTACGGTCGTGCGCGTATGTTCATCGTCATCATTATCCACCTGAAGAAGTAGACGGCTGGATATAGGCACCTCCTTATAGGCTCATTTCCAGGAAGAGCGATTCTGGGCCCTCTCCATCTACCAACAGCCCGCGATCTTCATAATGTCGTCAGTCCATCCAGCAGGAGGGCGTCTCATCATTCTTTATTTGTTCGTGACCAGTCGTTGCCAATTCAACGTGCTAATTATTGCGTGTATGTGGATTTTGGAAACATGATAGTAAGCAGGTAAACTTAAAATCTTGTTGCTTGCTATTATTTACTTACTGCACGTGGATGGAACTGATTGTCAGCAAAATAATAGTTATTTGTTATACAAGAGTGCAAAGTTGCTTTTTAACCGCGTGTTCAATTTTGATGACCGAGCAAGCGAAGGATTCTAAAATTTAATCACGAGCGCAGCGAGTGATTTAAAATTAGAATCCTGAGCATTAGCGAGGGAATCAAAAGAGCACGAGGTGAAAAATCTTTGCACTCGAGTGCAACACGTAACTTTTCATTCCACCTCAGCGAGGAAATGACTCAATGCAAAAAAAAAAACGTTTACAATCACATGTTGGCGTCAAACAAACTTCCTCGTCGCTAGAATCACTCATTTTAGTTTTTTCACTTGTTTTCAAGTTTCTTGTTTTTAATATAAGGTGATATGATACAATGACGTGAAAAAATGCCGCGTAAAGAACCGCGTACAAAGCAATTGAAAAAAGAACACCAAGAAGGTTCCGAGTCTGAGTTTTTAACAAATTAAAAAAAAGTTGTATGCTATATTCGGCACCATAGAGGTAGCAGTAAATAGGTTTAATGTTTTTTTTAATGCACAAACTTAGTGCACACGATGTTCTAAATTTAATTTACTTTATCCTCTAGAGAATAAAAACGGCTTTTGCACTCAGATATTGAAGAGCAAAAATACTCTTTCCGAGATGGTGGGATGAAAAATATTTTTTACCTACTTAATACCTAGGTCGATTCCTAGAAACATAAACATAACAACTTAATAGTGATTGATGATGAATTTAAGTAGTTATTATAATAAGTTCATAGGTCATTCCACCGTGTGCTATTGTCTCAACACGCTTAATAATTCGCCAACAAGAAGATTTATTAAAAAATTAAAAAATCCGAGTGTAGGTAAGTAAGATAATGTTTTAAATTTGGTACTTTTTAATATTGAAATCCTTTCTTCAGTCTAGACGAATGATAAAAATGTAATGATCGCAGACAGTAGGAGGCTCGTGTACCTATGTCCTAGCAGTTTACTGACGCCTGTGGTTGTATAACTCATATTGATCACTTTGGGGTTACCAAAAGACCAGGAAGACCTTTTTTTTTTGACGCTGGGAAAAATGCGTTGCGCATTCCCCCCATTGGAGGATGGCAAGGATATGTGGGACTCCCCGGTTTCCGCTACCGGTATACCCACTAAACAACCCAGCGGCACTCCCGCGTCGTCTTTGTTGGAGGGAACTGGGAAACTGGCAGAGCCTTTTCATCCAGTCCCCCGCCGACGACCGCCCGCCTTTACAGCGGGGCCCGCAAATGTCCCCGCCTTTACGGCGGGGCCCGCTTGCCCCCCCCTTTGTAGGGAGGGGCCCGGGAACGACCGCGAGTGCTCGGCCGTTCCCGCCCGACGGGAGTGGTGAATATGTGCAATGCGGGAGAAGGTGCCCCCAGGTCTTCTCCCGCTATTCACCACGTAGCGGCGCGAGAAGTTAAGGTGTCTCTCGCGCTCGCTCTACCGCCTCATCCGTCCGGGCTGCCTAAACAGCCCAGACCCACCTGGGCAGACCAAAAGGTCTACCCTGCCTCATCACACTGTGCCCTCTGCTAATCAGAGGGACGCGTGGAGAGGCCCACCGTGTCGGATTATTAGCCACCATGAAACACGTCCGCAGTGCTCTGAATAGAATAGAATATATGTTTATTTGACGACAACACACAGAAGAAACATACAGACAAGAAAGAACAGAAAAAAAGGCAGTAGGTAGAGAATACACAGTAGGTAGATTAACAAAAACTTAAAAAATAAAGATAGCCTACACACAAATAACAAGCCTCTCCCTGTGTGAGTCACTCTGCAGGCGTGTTTCATGGTGTTACCAGGGTGCACCACGAGGAGGTTACCCGACCTAGCACCCCAGACCAGGAAGACCTAGGTTAAGCTAATTGAGCCAAATAAAAGCGAAGGTTGCCGTCATGTCTTATAAGGAGGTCAAGGAGGTTGCCCTAAAAAGAAACACCTGGAGAGAAATGTATCAATTACGCCGACAAGAGCAGAGGGGTTACCAGCAATCACATTTTTTATTACAAAACTCTTAATATCTTCGAAACGGCTTTATCGATTTGGATGCGGTTTTTTCTAAACGATTTGTATAACCATAGAGAAGGTTTTATGATATATTTTAGTATCACTCATGGCCTAGTTCACTGAAGTGACTTAACGAATTTTGCGTTCTGGTTTTGTCTTTGAGGGTTTACTTTAAATTCAAAAACTAATACATTATTTTGAAAACACTTCATCACTCTCTTGTTTTTGATACCCATATTGCTATGATAGCGAAAAGTTTTTTTTAATGTAAAAGAATATCGCTCCTGCTTTCCTTCCCACGTGACTTTTTGTTTTTTTTTATTCTAAGGACACTTGGGAAGTTGCGGCGAATCTTTTAATACCAAAATCATCAAAATCCGTCCAGCCGATTGGTTGCTAAGTGGTAATAAAGGAAATATCGAAGGAAGGATACATACATACATGGATAGATACACGCCAAACACATAACCCTCGCGGCACTCGGGTAAAAAGAATGAGTGGCTCGTCTTGGTAGAGACCTACATCCAACAGTGGACTACCATAGATTGATGATGAGGCCGTCCCTAAAAAATCTATTAGTGATTCTTTCGTCGTACAGATCAGAAACAACTGAAAGCGATATATAAACTGTAAAATATATCATCTGTTCCAAAGTACCCACCAGTTATTGACCTAGAGTTCAATTATTGTTTATGCACGTAATGCTAGTATCGACTTATTATGTTGATAGTGAGAAGATATGTCATTACTCCAATTGTTATTACATGTTCATAGATTTATTTCAGCTGCATTTGACATAAAATGTAGGTACTTAAATATATTTTATTTCTAAGCGTCTTTTTATCCTCTCTCTACTCCTAGAACTCCTTGTAGCCTGTTTCTCATAGTGGATCCAGGTTAATCATCATCTTCCTGCCCTTATCCCACGCTAAGTTGGTCGGCGCTACAGGTTTCTTCACACTTTCCTCTATCATTCGTCGTCTTTGAGCTCGGTAACTTCTTTCTTACTTAAATAGGTATGTCATCTTTCATGTGGTTCCAGGTTATCATTAAAAAATGTCCACTAAGCAATTATTAGGGTTGAAATAGAGCGTTATCTTGAAACATTGTATTTATCAAGTATGCTACTATGGCTTTTATGCGCGGTCGAGATAAGAACATCTTTCTGTTATCAGTCAGTCGTTGATTTCGTTCCTCGATGGACTGTTCATTTGTTTCGTCTCCGGGTTGAAGAATCCGCTCGCAAATATGCTCGTGAACGGATTTGCTGAGGGATTTCCCCAACATTGTCCCGTGGTGGGAGCTTTCGAGGAGACAGGATGGAGTATGCAGTGCCCAATGTCCCACCAGTGGTCCAAGCAGATGATCAATGTGTGCAGTACCAGTGTTCACAATGAATATGTCGATCGACCAGTGCAGTGTTATAGGAGTGACTCCTACGCCAGTTATGTGCCCGAGAATGTGATTCCGCAATACTATCCTCAAATCGCGTATCATCCCCCTCGGTATATCCAACAGCCGGTGATTCCGAACCTGCCGTGCCACCAGAACCAAAACCAAGAATGGGACTACAATAGCATGTGCTACAATGTCTATGGTCAGCCCTGCCAGTACACGAATGTTGTTGATTTGGAAGATTTTATGTGAGCTCTTAGTTGTTTTATTGCTTTCGGCTGGTTTCTTAGTGCAATTACAGGAAGATATATTTCAAAATCAAATCAAATCAAATAAAAAATGTTTATTTGCAACTATATAGGTAATAATTAATAAATATGTATTAATATTTCGATCGTCGTAGGTTGAAGCTTCAATAAGAAAGCATGTTTTTTGGAAGGCACTCCCTTAATTAAAGGCTTGAGGCATTTCGTAATTATTATAAATCTTCAACTGTTACAAAACCTGTTTTAGAAATCATGCGACTCCAATTTACTGTCCCGTAGCTATTTTAAACTGGCAGTAATGTTTTCCTCGTCTGATTTATAGCAGAGTTTATTAAATGAACACGTACTTACAAACTACTTAGTATTCAAGCGTGTTTATGTATTCAAAACCACGTGTACGTTTGAATGGGTTTGAGCCATGCCACCGCTTTTGTGAATGAGAAATCCAAATGGCGAGAGCTGAACTGTTATCATGTAGGCAGACCATGTCCTTCTTTATTTACGTCCTTGTGCACATCCCTATTTTATCCTTAGATTCTTTGGGAAGCTTCTAAAGAGCGATGCCCAACTCAGTTTTTTTACATTTTAGGTAGGTAAGTACTTATGTATTTTTTGTCGCTACTAAAATCATTGCCCTACATAAACACTCTATTATCTAATCGAACTTTTGTCAATGTAATTCATTATCATAATACGTACTAATCGGAAATCCATTACAAAAAACTTATCGGCTACAGTCATAAAAGCTCCTTGCTGGCTAGAAGCTATCGAATTAGGTTTATGTTTGGACGTATGCCAACATAAAGATTATCAGCTGATTAAACCACGTGAAGGCGTTGTTGATTCACTTTTCCCCGGTCTCGTGACTTATTCTAACTTTAGATACCAATCCGGCAAAAGATCCAGACAGGAGGCGAGGTCGGGGCCGACCAAGAAAGCGTTGAAAGGCCGAACGCGATGCTTTCGAGACATTGGTGGGAGAACGTATGGTGTAGAGACGGTTCGATGAATTTGGGAGAGAACTGCGACCTATGATATGGAATGAAAAAAAAAAACAGATATCAATTCTTGTTTTTGCAAGTTTTACAAGACATTTACGAGCTTTTAATTAAATGGTACATAGGTATTTCATTTATAAAGGTTGGATGTAATGTACACTAGAATTAATTACATCAAAGTATTACTTGGGATTTCCGGCTTTCAATCTAAATCGCTCTTAGGTCTATGTAATGTTTTGTTTACGCAAAAGTGCAAAACCTTGTTTACTTTGCGTCACAATTTTTCAAGGCTTGTCACGCTCTATAATGAAGGACGAACGAAATGATTTGTAAGCACGCCATGGTTTCTTAGATACTCTACTATTTTTCAAATCTTTGCGCGGTAAAAATCACCATTCTTTTCTTGCAATGATGGTGTAAAAATAAAATAGAAGAATTTTAATAAAAAAAAAATGGGAAAAATAAGAGTCATGCTTACTGCATTGTTTGTGACTTTTATCATTAACCTATGCGCGCTGACTGGGTAGGCCTGCGTCACGCCGCGGCGCCGGCGGGTACCCACGAAACACGCGTGGCACGATCGATCGATCTCAATCCCAGCTGGCCGACCATCGCGCACGTTAAACTGACCCCCGATTTCTGAAAGCGCGATCAACACTAATCGCCTGTCAAGTTACTTGCTATTTCAGCTTTTACTTCAAATTGGATAGAGATAGCAAGTAACTTAACAGCCGATTAGTGTTGATCGCGCTTTCAGAAAACGGGGGTTAGTGTTTTATTTGGTGGTTTTAATACCCAAGTACACTGTACACTTACCAGACCACATGTGTAAACGACAAACAAACAAAAAGCACGTGCTTGAAAAGTTGCAAATAAGACGTACTTATGTGTTCAAAATATAATAAGTAACAATTTATTGATGGTAGGTACAGTTTTTTAATCCGTGTTTTCAGGCAAGTAAATAGATAAATACAACTGAAAAATATGACTTCCTCATATCTATTGGCGAGTAATAATACTAAGCATACATATATACATAGGTGGTATAAAGCCAATGTTACTTGAGGACCTCAAGTTGAGGTATACAGATCAGTGCTTGAATTGTTTACAAGCAAACAAAACGAGAAAATATTTTTTTAAGCTACTTCAGTAGGTGGCGTTGTTCCGTAACCACCCACAGCCTTACTTATAAAAACTGCTTAAATAGGAGTTTTAGCATTGTTTAGTTAAGAGTTGTTTAGCGCCTTTAGTACTACTTTAATATTTCTTACTTATAAAAAATATTTAAGCAACGATTAGCAAAGTATTGGTTGAGCTCTCCTTGTCTATGGAAATGATCAGTTTTGCATCATTTTTCTAATACTGGCCACATTTTGCACCAAAGAAAAGTAAAGTTGACACGACGGTGACGTTCAAGGAATTTGAATACAAGTATAGGTGTCTTATCCAAGGAATTTGAATACAAGTGTCTTATCTATATTCCTTGGTGACGTTACTACAATTCACGACACTAGTTGCGCCCCGCAGTTTCACCCGCGCAGATTTAAATCCCGGTATTCCCACGGAATAAAAAGTAGCCTATGTGCTATTCCAGACTATAATTTATCCCTCTGACGAGTTTCATCCATACTCTGCGAAAGTTTGTACTTTCACGCCGGAACGGCTGAACTCTGAACGGATGTTCAGCCGTTCCGGCGCGAAAGTACAAACTTTCGCGTTTCCAATACCTATTCAAATTCAAATCATTTATTCTCAGACCATCCAAGTCCAATTTGTTAGTACACACACAAATAAAAACTTAAAAACTAATGTTAGTCTTATAATGTCATATATTCAATACCTACAAATTATTATATATTATCACAAAAAGAATATTGAAAACCCCTTACCTGAGTTTATTTTTGTTTGTCATTACATGAACCATACAGCAATGGTTCATATAATGACAGTCAAACCTACTGGCGAACACGCTCAGGATGGTGTTGGAGCTGGCGCGCACCCGGCGCAGCAGAAACGTGCAGCGCTTGCGCATACTGCTGTGGAAGCAGTCCACTCGCGCGTCGGCAAACATCCCAGACGCGCTCACAGAGTACATGCAGAAGCGAGGCAGCCCCACCAACACTGAACGCGTTATTAAATTGAACGCGAAGGGCATTGTATTGTTTTTGAGCATAGTCAGCCCACAGGCTGCTCGTGTAGAAACTGGTACAGTAAGCTCAGAAAAGTGTAATTTTGACATCAGTGGAGCAACGAGCAAACCTGCGGGCTATATTCGCTCTAACACACAAGGCCCTCCGTTCTCTCTCTATATCCACATCATCCTTCAGGTCAGAAGTAACTAAATGCCCGAGGTATTTAAATTGATCCACTCTATTTAGTGGTGTATTAGTAGGATTTATCATGGGTTTGGCCAAAGAATTTGGATACTTGTTTAATTCTTCTTAGGGTTTGTCCAAAGAATTTAGAAACGGTTTGCTGAATTTGTTTCAAATTCCGCAAATACCTAGTACCACCTTTCTACCTACCACTAACTAGTAGGTATGCTAACGCATCTACCTACCTATGTTTATTGTAAGGAAGCTGAATTGAAAAGTTGAAGGACATTCCTGAAAACAACTTGTGTATTTATTGAATTTCATTTCATTTAACAAAGTCTAACAAACACAGCACCTCCACTCCACACACTACGTTGATGTGATGATGATTTACGGAAATCCGCTAAAAGACCGAAATCACTCTGCAGCTTCTGTTTTCTCCCGCACTGTTGATGTAATCATGGAGCATTGTGATGCCGGTGCGATGGCCACTCTAACGCACAGGCGTGTTATTGCTTGCTGGCTGATGCCATGAATATCTGATCTGCGCGGTCTTGTTGTATCTTATGTCGCCCCAGTATCTTATAACCGCCATGACTTGTATTTCAACCGGTATGTCTCCTCCACGGCTGTCTTCGGTCAAGTCATGGCGAAGAATTTAGAATAGAATAGAATAGAAAATTGTTTATTTTATCTCATAATTTCAATGATCCTCAGCATATTTTCTTTTGAGAATTGGTACCTCCCTCTGAAGTCCTCTTCAGAGTTCAACAAGCGTATCCCACCTTTCTCTGAACTCTCTGGGCCTCCACTGCTGGATTAAGTTTAGGCCGAAGACAGTATCCCCGACCTTGTCGCGAAAAACGCGTAGGTACATCGTTCAAGTCCTCCTTTTTTAGGAAAAAAATATTCTCAGTTGGTAAACAAGATAATCATGGCACACAAACACGGTATATATCTTCTTCTTCTTGGACCGCAGATTAAAAATCAGCTACTTAGGCTCGCTAAACCTGGGGTCGAGGTTGTTTAATTTGACAGCTCTCTAAACATTGGTTTTAGAGGCTGTTTAGCCCTATTATGTGTTTATAAGTAAGAAAATCCTTAAGTAACGGTTTAAGAGTGGTTTAACTTTTAAATTGCGTTTATAAGTAAGGCTGCCAGATATTACAGATGATAATCGTATAGGGATAACAGCGAGGGGCGCGCTATACTTTCACCGCATCCACACATCATGCCAGTATGCTTGCTTCCTTAGTGAGGCGAAAGACATGATATCGCACCATATCTCAGCTTCGCAGCTTTCAACTTCTAACAGTTCAAAGTCCAAACTGTGTAGTATGATGCGTTTGGGCAATGTCCACCCGTGGGAAGCCGCGGCAGGCCGCTAGATTTGTAATAAAATGCTCAATAGCGTACACCACTGTATCGACTTACTCATATCGACATTAAATCGCTTGCCATCAGTTGCTTGTTGCATGCTTGTCTTTAATCGTGTTATAAAGGTGACCTTCTGTTGTATTAGGTACTTATTCATGAACTTGCTATCAGATTAATAAATAAATAAATAATGCTGGACAATCCACACAGCACTATCTAGCCCCAAAGTAAGCTATTCAAAGCTTGTGTTATGAGTACTAGATAACTGATATATTTAATACATTATATGTATACTTACATAGATAGATATTTTTTATTATACATAGAAAACACCCAGACCATCGGAACAAATTTCTGCAGATCGTACACAAATTTGTTCCAAGGCGGGAATCGAACCGCAACCTCTTGCGTCGCATGCAGGCTCTCGCCCGCTGCGCCACAGGGTCGTCATTATTAAATTAACTTTTTATCTGTCGATAATAATCACGACCATCTGTCT
This sequence comes from Plemyria rubiginata, assembly GCA_963576535.1. Lineage (NCBI taxonomy): Eukaryota > Metazoa > Arthropoda > Insecta > Lepidoptera > Geometridae > Plemyria > Plemyria rubiginata. Next base: position 4,238,378 of record OY754925.1, on the reverse strand, counting down.
GCTATTGTGAAAGTGTGAATCAGAGTTCTTTAGATAAATAATAAAATGTGTTTTACCAATGAAAAAATTGAGTTCTTAAAATAGGCCCTATGAAATCCTAATGGTTGTTATGGCGCTGCCACCCGTCAAAGTACTTAGTAGTAGTAAGTAGTAGTACTCCTACCGAACGATTTCTTTTTGTGATTTCTAGTTTTCGTAATTTTATGCAGTTCCAAGTTCGGTGTTTTATATTTTTACGAGATCGAGGGTTCGTATGGATAGAGAATGCACAATAATAATCTAAGAAATGACTCATTTATTTATCTGGCATTTTACAGAACTAAAACACTACTTAGCACACTTAATTTGCACTCTTAAACTCTCACTCACTTACACTCTTAAACTCACTCTTTCACTCAAAAGTTCCAAAAGTATTTTCTATCCGTTCCCTCCAACTGGCTTCTTCCTCAAGCCTTTCCCACGAACTGACTGACTGCCGTTTTTTCCGTTTTTTTTTGCGTTACTGGGCTACTGACTAATGTGACTGCCGCTCCCACCGACTGGCTTTATAAATCACGCCGCTAACCCGTGAATGTTCTAGATTGTACTAGATCATACTTGCATCTCCTTCCACACTTGCATTATCTCGTTTGTTTCCTTCAATTCATTCTATAACAGAAGTCTAGAATGTTCGAACGCCTGCTATCTCTCTTATAATATATATGGATTTAAACTGCAATCTTCTTCCTTTATTATAATTAAACTGCAGTCCTTCAAAGAGTCTGAAAACGCCTGAAAATCGCATTGATCGATGGGTCTGGCCTGAAACAGACTTAAAACATGTTTCAGGTGCCTGAAAACCACGGCAACTTGATCGAAATTTCTATCCTCTGGGGGTGATATAGCCTCTTCTGGCTGAAATGAAATTTGGGCCTTCTGAAAACACCTGAACGTCAGGAAAATAACGAAACAAATTGCTTGGTGTCCGGCGCAACAATATCATTCAAAATGATGAAATGTTCGAGCGAGAGTTTAGCAAGACTTCGCCGTAAGCTAGATTCTCAGTCACAATATCAGAGTCCAACGCGTGTAGCTACACTCTGAACACGAGCCGGTACTAGGAGCGATAACCTATTCATGTAAAATGACCCGATTACTACCAGGATAATTGTGATGTGAACTATAAACTCTAAAAACTTGGTAAACACCAACCACCCTACCCACCCTATACTATGAAGTTACATAGAATAACCAATGGCTTTTAAATAGTTAGCATATTACTTAGTTACAAGCTGAATATTATTTATTGTTACTAGAAAATTGCGACAGTAATGTTCATAGTAGCTGTGATTTATTGCTGTAACCTGTCTAGTAATTATTAGCCTCCAAATAGCAACTAGCGAAGCAAAATGGCGCTACCAGCCACATAAATGTCGGCATTGGGATCAATTGTTTATTAATCGCATTTTAATTGTCTTTAGATCACAAATTATTGTTCTCTTACGAGGAAATATCGATTTGTTCTATTTTTGGTTTCTTTTGTTCATCTACAAAACTTTACCCTGTAATTTCACTGAATGCTTCGTCCTTATAGCAAGCAGTAACTGAGCAATGAATGAGGCCGGCTTTACAAATATCGTCACCAGAATTCGTAAATATTAAAATACAAATATAATATTACTTAGTTAGATAAAGTGATACAAGTTTTCCTTTACAATAAAAACAGCAGTTTTTATGAATATTCGAGAATCGTTTTTATAGTGAACTGATAAATTGACCTGCAATATTTATCGTAGCATAAACATATCATAAGTCTAGATACGAATTCGTTGATGAAGAAAGGTCATCAGTCAGGCAGTCTTTGTTTCACGATTTCGGCTAAAAATTTATAAGTCTTAAAAATTAATTTTGAAGCCAAAGTTCGTAAGATTCGTACTTAGTAGGTTAGGTACTGCCCTATACCTTGATGGATACTTTGCTTTGCTCTACGAAATTGTTTATCAAAACAAGTAAGTAGCAAGTAAGGGCTATATTTGGAACATCGGTATTTAATTAACAAGATCAAAGAGCGTAATGGTGGCCAAAATTCGTTCAGTCCTTGTTTTGTGTGACACATACGGCTCATTATTGTGTTACTCTCTAGAAAAATGGTTGGATGACGCAAGCTAAGCTAAGACGTCACAGGCAGTGCCTATATAAAATCTACGTCATTAATACATCCTCAAATTTACGGCTACCCGTCCTGTAAACTGTGGGATCCATCGTCAGGCACGTTTTGTAGAACTTGCGTCACTTACTCAATTGGCAGACGGGAACGCGATTATTTTTGCAATCAGAACCAATTGCCGGTCCTCCTCGAATAGATCGGTAAAGTGAACTGCTCATTCGTCTAGCATTGGCCTGAAAATATTTATATCTCTAGAAACTTTTTAGGTTTGAGTGGTTTTAAAAATTATTCCGATAGTTTAGCTTGTCACTTGGAACCATTCATACCGTATCGATTGTTTAGTTACGATCGGAAACCTTTCCCAAGTGTCCTTAGATTAAAAAACCATAAAAGTCACGTGGGAAGGAAAGCAGGAGCGATATTCTCTCACATTAAAAAAAATCTTTTCGCTATCATAGCAATATGGGTATCAAAATCAAGAGAGTGGTAAAGTGTTTTCAAATAATGTATTAGTTTTTGATTTAAAGTAAACCCTCAAAGACAAAACCAGAACGCAAAATTCGTTAAGTCACTTTAGTGAACTAGGCCATGAGTGATACTAAAATATATCATAAAACCTTCCCTATGGTCATACAAATCGTTTAGAAAAAACCGCATCAAAATCGATGAAGCCGTTTCGAAGATATTAAGAGTTTTGTAATAAAAAAATGTGATTGCTGGTAACCCCAAAGTGATCAAAATGAGTTATAGAATAGAATAGAAAATTGTTTATTTTATCTCATAATTATTTGAAACACTTTTACGATTTGTTTGATGACAAAAAAGGCCACCACTCAGCATTTGCTGTATGGGCGCAAGCCCATACAGCGCTGGTTTTCATTGGCGCCATAATATACAACCACAGGCATCAGTAAACTGCTAGGACATAGGTACGCGAGCCTCCGACTGTCTGCGATCTTTACATTTTTATCATTCGTCAAGACTGAAGAAAGGATTTCAATATTAAAAAGTACCAAACTTAAGGGTCCGGCGACAGCGGCTCGCAATTTCAAGGTGCGATTGGCTATTATTTCATTTTATTTCATTTCGGGGAGGTTGTTTGAAAGAATAACTCTAAAGTGACACGCATAAATACTGTTCGAACACAAATAATACAATAATATAAGGGAAATGTGCTTGAGTCAGAAATCATTTTGGTATTAGGTAAACGTAAGACCAAACATACTAATATGATTTCTGATTCAGACATGTTTCCCTTATATTATTGTATTATTTGTGTTCGAACAGTATTTATGCGTGTCACTAGTTATTCTTTCAAACAACCTCCCCGAAATGAAATAAAATGAAATAATAGCCAATCGCACCTCGAAATTGCGAGCCGCTTTCGCCGGAGCCTTAAAACATTATCTTATTTACCTACCTACATACTTTTAGTTCGGGCACTCGGGTTTTTTAATTTTTTAATAAATCTTCTTGTTCTCTTAGCATTATAAACCTACTCTTTGATTGATTTATCAATTAAGTAGACCATTTTGGACTCACAGATAGTCCCAAATATTTTTCTTATACCCAAAACATGCCACTAAGCCCGGTCTCCGGCTATATTTGCAGCTATATTTCGCAGATCGTCGGCCCACCTCTTCATCATCATCATCAAACTATGTTAGTCGACTGCAGGTCTCTCCCAAGACATGCTGCTGAGCCCAGTCCGGCTCTTCTCATCCAATGTTTGCAGCTATATTTCGCAGATTGTCGGCCCACCTCTTCATCATCATCAAACTATGTTAGTCCACTGCAGGTCTCTCCCAAGACATGCCGCTGAGCCCAGTCTTCGGCTCTTCTCATCCAATGTTTGCAGCTATATTTCGCAGATCGTTAGCCCACCTCTTCATCATCATCATCAAAGTATGTTATTTCACTGCAGGTCTCTCCCAAGACATGCCGCTGAGCCCAGTCTTCGGCTCTTCTCATCCAATGTTTGGAGCTATCTTTTGCAGATTGTCGGCCCACCTCTTCATCATCATCAAACTATGTTAGTCCACTGCAGGTCTCTCCCAAGACATTCCGCTGAGCCCAGTCTTCGGCTCTTCTCATCCAATGTTTGCAGCTATATTTCCCAGATCGTCGGCCCACCTCGCCGGAGGGCGTCCTACACTACGCTTCCTTAAAAACAGTTACGCTAGCAAAATCAAAGCCTTTGCCTTGGCAACAGATAACAAATGTCGTTTATCAAATAACAGATTACTTCAGCTGTTTATATCGTTTTATTTCCATATTTTATCTGTTGTACTTCACGAAGTGACTTATGATTTCTGGGTTTTATGTGCCTATCAAGAAATCTCACGTTGTAACAATGTGCCTCAGAAATTCATTCGTAAACCTGTTTCTTTATTCCTACTAAGTTTTTGGGATTTGATTATCGTGTATAGTTTGAATGTATAGGAATTATTGTTTTGTACAGTCTTCGAGAGATTTAATCCCGCCATTCCTTGATTATAATTCTTGCTTACTACTGACTGCGATTTTAAATAAATCTTACTGTAAAATACCTAATACAAAAAAATATATTATTATGATTCGGGGGTTTTACATAGGAAATCATCCACGTTGATCGTTTACCGAGAATTCAAATAATTCACTCGTGTTTACGGCTGGCTGGCTCCTCTTCCATAATTACATTTTCCTCAATACGTTGCACGTGTGTTCTTATCTGTGGCAGTTGCATCGGTAGCGCCGAAAGTTATCGCCAATAAGTATTTGTTTATTGACCGAGCGAGCGAAGCGAGCGAAGCGTCTCAGTTTCCACATTGGCCAAAAATGCGTTTGTCCGGATGTCTGTCTGTCTGTCTGTCTGTTCTCCTCTACAGGTCGCATTTTTCAACCGATCTGGACGAAACTTGGTACACAGGTTATATGACTTATTAGAATTTTTTTGTCGTTGGGGATTTTTGATCGGAGGGGTACTTCCCCCAAAAAAAGTTTCAAAAAGGGGGCTATTTGATATACTGGATATCTCCACCAAATGAGATCCGATTTCGATTATTCTTTTTTTATTTGAAAGGTAGTAACTATAAGTTGGTCTCATAAAAGTTTGGCGAAGATCTGATAAGGATCTTCAGCATGATGAACAGGATAGCTCATCAAACAATCGATGGTTTTCAATCAAATTTGAGAGAAACACAAAGTACCTCATTCTACACAAGATGATGCAAAAAAAATCAAAAAGATCAAAAAAATCACAAACGGAAAATGCACTTGCACATTACATTCCTCAAATAGCTCACTTTTAGTATGCTCGCGAGGTCTACAGCTCCCAGAGCCACTAGTATTATTTAAGCCAATCGATCGACAGCGATGTATCGCCCAATCATATCCTCATTACCCAATCTTATGTCCTCATTGGCCTTGTTTATCCTGCCTGATATACTTAGTTAGTACCATAATAATATATCCTTGAAACAGTCACGAATTGTTTTTAATAACTTTAATGCATGTCAGTAAGTAGTTCTCTCTCGGTGATGCTACGCAATTTAGGTAATTTACTAATCCCAACTAATATTATAAATGCGAAAAAAAAATAAAAAAAACGAAATTAAAAAAAAAATGCTGTCTGTCTGTCTGTCTGTTACGCTTTCCCGCTTAAACCTCTCAACCGATTTTGATGAAATTTGGCACAGACAATCTTTAGACCCTGAGAAAGTACATAGGCTACCTTTTATTGCGAAAAAAAGAGATGAAGAGATTAAAAGTACGCAGACGAAGTCGCGAGTACCAGCTAGTCAGACAATAAGTGTTTCAGGTCTTATTGCTTTGATGTTTTGCGCTTTAGATGACCCGCTCATGTGAAGTTTGGCCCATTAACTGGTTTGAATTTAAATATTTTAGTTTGTTATTGTTTATCTAATAGGCACCAGTTATATTAATTATTTGTAAATAAACTATATCCTGATACTTACTCAGCAGCGAGCGAATTATACTAAATTAGGTAAGCTACCTACTTATAAAAACCTGTCGAAAGATGAACGATTGCCATCTCTTTCTAACGGGTAATAAAAAACAGTGACATAAACAATGGTTTGTTTTAATTTAAGTATTGCTTATAATAAAAAATGCTTTGCAGCAGTGTATTTTAGGAAGTAACATAACAAGACGATAGTGAGATATGAATTTTATAGGTATATAAGAAAAATAAATTATGTACTTTTAAATTTATCTATTACTTAAGGCTCCGGTGACAGCGGCTCGCAATTTCGAGGTGCGATTGGCTATTATTTCATTTTATTTCATTTCGGAGAGGTTGTTTAAAATAATAACTCTAAAGAAACACGCATAAATACTGTTCGAACACAAATAATACAAGGGAAACATGCCCTAATCAGAAATCATTTTGATATTAGTATGTTTGGTCTTACGTTTACCTAATACCAAAATGATTTCTGACTCAAGCACATTTCCCTTATATTATTGTATTATTTGTGTTCGAACAGTATTTATGCGTGTTTCTTTAGAGTTATTCTTTCAAACAACCTCCCCGAAATGAAATAAAATGAAATAATAGCCAATCGCACCTCGAAATTGCGAGCCGCTGTCACCGGACCCTTAAGTAATATTTTGTTAAATTCGTCAAAACAAAGAGAGAATGACTGAAGTCATTTTAACGTCTAGACTTGGTTTTGATGTTCTTAGAATAGATATAAATCACACTGCGTTATTATTTATTATTCTTGGAACACTACTTAATTAGCACAAAGGCTATTTTATCATTTAAGTCATCATTCGTAATTATTTTAGTCTTGCTTCTTATACTGAGGTTATATCTGTCATAACAGATTTTTATTGGATTCATTAGTTACAAACTTTTTTCCCCAACTACTCTCAGGGTCATCGCAATGTCGTTGAACTTGTCTCTTGTTTAAATCTATTTGAATCGTTTTATAGTATCTGATTTATTGTGCCAGCTACAAATGGAGACATTTTAGACGACCTCTGTAGCGCAGCGGGCGAGAGCCTGCCTGCGACGCAAGAGGTTGCGGGTTCGATTCCCGCCTTGGAACAAATTTGTGTACGATCTGCAGAAATTTGTTCCGATGGTCTGGGTGTTTTCTATGTATAATAAAAAAATATCTATCTATGTAAGTATATAATGTATTAAATATATCAGTTATCTAGTACCCTTAACACAAGCTTTGAATAGCTTACTTTGGGGCTAGATAGTGCTGTGTGGATTGTCCAGCATTATTTATTTATTTATTTATTATTTATTTTCCCAACTCAAGGAATTTCAATATTATCTATATTCATTGGTCCCGACCTCTTTAATCTTTAATCCGTGTTCGATAGCTACTGTCCTACAATAAACTTTACATGCATATACCTTGAGTTTTGTAGAGCTCATCCAACTTGGTTTATATCACTAAAAATCAACGATCTATCTAAAATGAGCCTAATCGAGTTGCCTTTAGATGCATTATGGCAGTTAATGACAAACGACTATCCTTTGCCAGAAAAAGTATGATGTTTGTTGTTTCCATTCTTTAAAAGTAGTCTTAAGTCATACAGCTCTATGGTGTCGCTTTTGGGGTAAACCTTTTGCTAGCACTTATTATTTCTTCTGTGGCGGCTACATTTGCTACCGTGCTCCGCTTTATAAGTATTCCAACTTATAAAGCGGAGCACGTTCTAAGGCCCAAGTTACGTCAATTGTGTAGTCGATTCAATACATGTTCGATATTCTCGCCTATCCATTGTATCTGTATTCTGAATTATATCAATATCCACAAAGAACAAAGTCACTGGATGTTAAATTAACATTTGAACTCTCGCAAACACTTTACGTCATATACCTACCAGAAAATTGCAATGTTACCTAAATTTGCATCAAAATAAACGGAACAGGCGTTCGACAGAAGAGACAGAGGCATACATTTTTACTCTAAACTAAAGAGAAGGCAGCTGGTGCCAATAACGAGAAAAGCAGTATTGGTAGACGCATTATTTTCCTTGCGAAATAAACGATAGAGGTCTATCCCCACACATCAGTGCCGTGTCAGAGACGGGGCAGCGAAGTATTTCGTCAGGAGTCTACAAAAATATCATTACATACATTGTCTATGAACTCGAGCACACTGTCCGTGCCCGTGCCGGCAAACGAAGCAACGAAGGCAAGTAAGTTCCTGCCCCGTCCTTGACACAGCACTGATGTGGGGGGACAGACCACAATACCTAGCAAGAATGGCACCACGCCGCCGCCCCTTCGTGTCGTTTCGTTCTTCTTTTTACTTGTCTATCTACTAAAGTTTTAAAAATTGCATCTCTGACGCATAACCTATTTAGGGTAATCGACGGCTCGTGGACTAATGATAAATTAATTGAATACATATTTTGTAAATCACCATACCGCTCATGTTTCGACCAGTGTTGGTAGTGTCTTGTGCTTTATTTCGTGGAATATTTGTAGTAAAATTTGAATAAGAGCTCTTAAAAATGTGCCTTCCAGGAATTTCAGATTTTATTGAGAAGAAAGTGTGCTCTGTAAATAAAAGGTAGGTATTTATACCTTTCCAAGTAGGTGAAATGAAAAGCATACTACCGCATTTGATAGAAGGCATTTCTAGAATATGTACAAATAATACTTCTAGTTAGTTCTTCTTTGGGTCTATTGGGGTCGGTATAACAGTTTTTTTTTCTCAACTTGCCCCTATCATCCATCATCTCAGTAGTCACTCCTTTTTACCCATGTCATCTTTCACACAATCCTTCCGTCTTTTCTTTAAATAAATAAATAAATAATGCTGGACAATCCACACAGCGCCATCTAGCCCCAATGTAAGCTACTCAAAGCTTGTGTTATGGGTAGTAGATGACTGATATATTTAATACATTATATACTTACATAGATATAGATTTTTTATTATGCATAAACACCGAGACTAACGGAACAAATTTCTGCAGATCGTACACAAGTTTGTTCCGAGGCGCGAATCGAACCCGCAACCTCTTGCGTCGCAGGCGGACTCTCGCCCGCTGCGCCACAGAGGTCGTTGTTGGCTTACCTCTACTCCTTAATCCATATAGGTACCTACCTAACCTATTTGCACTTATTTGTTGATACAAAATATATTTTTTCCAGGAATAATGAGAAGCGCAAAGAGAAGTCGCGCGTCGCAGCTCGATGCCGACGCACCAAGGAGATGCAGATCTTCTCCGAGCTGACTGCAGCGCTCCCTGCGAAGAAGGAGGAGGTGGAACAGCTGGACAAGGCATCAGTCATGCGCCTGGCTATTTCGTATCTGCGCGTCAGGGACGTCGTTTCTATGCGTGAGCATTTCACTAATATTTTATTTGTTTTGTAGCTTCGTTTATTTCCTTAGGGGGCAGCATACGGCGTGCCGCTATCTCGCTCGCACAATTGAACATTTTTAAAGATATAAAATCACTGAATGTAGTTTATACGTAAAATTCGGTTGTTGTGATCTAGCATTACAAAAATTAAGTGATTTTTTTTAATCTAAGCATGTTTTCTGACTTAAAAATGGGATTTTATATTTTTCGGATTAAGTATTATGTATGAAAACTTACCACCGGTAACCACCGTAGCACCGGTGGTCTACTGGGAGTGACCCCGCCTTCCGATCTTAAGGTCGCAGGTTCGAATCCGGTCGTGCACCAATGGATTTTTCTATCGAAAAATTTATGTGCGCAATGCCAGTGCTCTTAAACGGTGAAGGAAAACATCGTGAGGAAACCAGTTAGTATTCTAACAGCGGCGATGGGCTTGCAACCTGTCACGTATGGAATACTAACTACTGCAAAATGTGGGTATGTGCCAAATGTAATGTTTGGACGTACCTCTGACTACCCCCCTTAGACATCCTCAAAGAATCTTGAATTAGTACCTACTTGGTACTGGGAGATCTGAAGGGATATCTACCGTGCCTGGGGATCAAAGTCGTGAAGCTGTTTCAGTTTTTCAGTTATGAAAACTTGCTTGGATTAAAAAAGTTTTTCACTAAATCTTTGTAATGCTAGATCACCACTTGACCAATTGCAATTTTACGAAACTACATTCAGTGATTTTATATCTTCAAAAATGTTCAATTGCGTTCAAATGTGTTGCATCTTTTTGGTTCCATCAGCGAGTCGTATAAAAATCATTAGCTAATAGCCAAAGGTAATAGGATGCGTGTTTACAGATTATTTGTAGGTTAATCACGTATCGGAGTCGCACGTGAAAACCGCAAAACGCACGTCACTGGTTCTCCATCTTTATCAGCGACGGTTTTGGAATTGGCTATCAGTTTTTTCTACGGATGTTTTGACTGTTAAACTCAGAATAATTAGAACATGTGCGGATTTTAATGTATCTGTGGTTAAAGTGCGTCAATGGTGATCAAACCGCTCTAAGAAATTTGGCCTCAAAATAACATGCATCCAGGAGCTGGACGTACTTTTGAAGTCAAGACTAGCTGCAGTGTGTCAGAGAAATTCTAAAACGAAAACGTGTTTATTTGATTACTGAGTATTGAAACTTGTAGATTTTCGAATTCAATGATGAAAGCCAACGAACTTTCTTCTAGAAAGAAAGAAAGAAAACATATTTATTTTGACCCACAAACATAGGTAAGTACTTACCTAAAACTAACAGAAAATACAATAATAACCTACACTAATAAACAAAGATCAGTACGAACCTACCTAACGTTGTGCGGGGCAAAAAGGTCACGTCTCTTCTAAGTATATAGTAAAACATTGTGCGTTCCTATAGCTATTATTTAAGGAACTGCCATATGACTTGGTTTAACTTGGTTAGCGTTAATGTAAGCGCAGTGTAGGTCGCTTTGGTAAAGTGGAGCGACGATCTGTGAAATGTAACTGGCAAATACTGCATGAGAAGAGCCGGAAGACCGGGCTCTATGGCACGTCTTGGGAAGAACCTACGTCCATCCGTGGACTAAAATAGGTTGATGAAGATAATGATAGGACTTGGTCCCCTTTCACATTGCAACTATTTCTCGCAAAACACAGTCGATTGTACCTAACAAAAAATGAATACCATTTCAACGAGGACTTTGCGGTCAAGAGGTAGTTCTAAATAAATTCCTTACAATCGTATGCAGGCCCACCGAGATCAATCACTGTCGGATTATAATATAGTCAGTGTGAGTGAGTCTGCCTGCGTGTTCGAAATCCAAGGCTTTACATAATTTGTCTCAATAAAAAATATTATCGAACCATTTTGAAAGCTAAACCGTGAAGCCAAATAAACATTTATTTTGCTGTAAAAAAAGTAGCTTATTTAAACCTGAAGCTCGGGAGAAGGCTCAAAAAAAGGTAGCCTAGGCAACCATGCGAATCTAGGACAGACCGCTAGTATTTAAATATACCTACTTGATACGTTCCTTTACCGTTTGAAAAGCATTGATACACATTTGAAGCCCTTTTTCTTGTCGAGTGACTAGTTTCTTTTGAAACAGTGTGGTGAAAGGATTTTAAGTGCGCCTCAAAAGGCTTCTTTGGACCACTATATTTTAAGCCCAATAAAAAATGAGTCATTTTGATTTTCAGTACCCGAGTCGGAGTCGGATCAACCTAAGCTTCAGGATCCAAAAGGCATGGAGGAGATATCTTCGGAGCTGTCGTACATGAAGGCTTTGGACGGCTTTGTGCTAGTCCTCTCTCAGCAAGGAGACATCGTATACTGCAGTGAAAACATCGCCGACCATCTTGGGGTGTCGCAGGTAAGATTTCATAAACTGAAACTGAAAAACTGAAACAGCTTCACGACTGATCCCTAGGCACGGTAGATATCCCTTCAGATCTCTCAGTACCAAGTGCTAACTCAAGATTCTTTGAGGATGTCTAAGGGGGTAGTCAGAGGTACGTCCAAACATTACATTTGACACATACTACATAAATGTATACTATATATATATATATATTTTATTATGCGTACAGCCAAAGAGTGGAATGCCTTACCGGCGTCGGTTTTTCCGGATGCGTACAATTTGGATGTTTTCAAGAGACGAGTGAATAGGTTTCTTCTAGGTAAGCGTGCTACACCGTAGACCGCATCATCACTTAACATCAGGGGAGATTGCGGTCAAACGTTTTACCTATAGATTGTAAAAAAAAAAATACCCACATTTTGCAGTAGTTAGTATTCCATACGTGACAGGTTGCAAGCCCATCGCCGCTCTTAGAATAGTAACTGGTTTCCTCACGATGTTTTCCTTCACCGTTTAAGAGCACTGGCATTGCGCACATAAATTTTGCGATAGAAAAATCCATTGGTGCACGACCGGATTCGAACCTGCGACCTTACGATCGGAAGGCGGGGTCACTCCCACTAGACCACCGGTGCTCTTCATAAACTCATCACCATAAACTTAGATTAACTACTCGCCCTTCGCTAATAGGTAATCACCCAATTGCAACTGTAAAATACCATGATACCTCGTACTCCTGAGACCCAAGATACAGGCTAATTATATCTACTATGAAACTATTGTGTCATGAACTGTTTACCTCTAACTTGTAATCCTGTTTGAAATAAATTATTCTTATTATTATTATTATGACGACCTCAGTGGCGCAGCGGGCGAGAGTCCGCCTGCGACGCAAGAGGTTGCGGGTTCGATTCCCGCCTCGGAACAAATTTGTGTACGATCTGCAGAAATTTGTTCCGTTGGTCTGGGTGTTTTCTATGTATAATAAAAAATATCTATCTAAGTATTATAATGTATTAAATATATCAGTCATCTAGTACCCATAACACAAGCTTTGAATAGCTTACTTTGGGGCTAGATGGTGCTGTGTGGATTGTCCAGCATTATTTATTATTTTATTTATTATTCTTATTTATTCATACATGATTTCATGAAAGCTACCGAAGGAAGTTTATTTAAAAATAACTTATGAAAGCGAATTATCCATAGAGTCCACTACAATCGAGTATTTTTATCTCACCTGTGGTGTTTGTTATGTTTTCATGTTACCTATAATTTTATAAGTTGGAAATTTATAGTAATATTGTACGTCCAAAATGGATACACTGTTAACTCTTGTATTAATTTATGAATGAATGAATGAATGAAAATGCTTTATTGTACACCTTACAAACTAACAAAAAAATTAAACAAGGAATAACAACTAGGGATATGTACAATGGGTGGTCTTATCGCTAACAAGCGATCTCTTCCAGACATTAGTGACTGGCTAAAATTCTGAAACCAACTACTTAGCTGTTGAGTGAGTCTAGCGTAGTTTAATCAGTTGCTACAAGCAAGGCTCGAAGATTGAAAAATAACATTCCATTGCGAGCATAATTTAGCTTTCTTATGGTGAAAGAATTTTTGAAATCGGACCAGTAGTTTTTGAGCCTATTGGTAACAAACAAAAACCCAAAATTACAGTTTGCCTCTTTAATTATTATTATCTTAGATCAATAACACAATCCGAGACGTTGTACTGTACAGCGGTTACATAACCTATGGTTCGATTAGATCGAGGGCAGCGTTATGGAGGTCAAATTATGTTAGGTAGATAAAAATGTGAAGTCAATCGAAATAGTTAACCACTACTCATTTCTATTTTGTGCTACAACTACAATCTATTCCTATAGTTGTCTTATAAAATGATTGGTTCGGTATGATTAGGACAAAGTAGTGTGTCATGAGTGTGTCCTACAAAACAAGAAGTGTTTGTTCGACGAACTCCTCATAGGTACTTATATCCAAACATGTCAATGTTGCTATAAGCATTTTTTTTTTGCACAAATGGACAATTAATTCGTTTTGTGTTTGTGTTTAAATTCAGGAGACTAACCATTAAAATATACCTACTGATTTATTTCTGCAACAAAATATAGATAAAGTATCTTATCATATCCATGATACAATTCGTGTCCACGTGTTACAAATTTGTTTTTCCGATTGATTGTGCTTTGAGTTCTAGGTGATAGAGACTATTTTGTTTGAGTTAAGTTGTTGGCAGAGTTGACAACTGGTTTGAACGTTCCGGCATTTAGGTCGTTGGCGTCTCCTTGGTGGCTGTGATTAGTGGCGAATGGCGATGGGTCATTCCAAAACGTGAAAGCTAAAGGAAACATTTATAAGAGAAAAATTCTTTAGAATCGGGATTATTTTATGTCAGATATTGAGGAAAGATGATTGGCCACCTTGTAAGACATGACAGCTTTTTAAGAAAAATAATCGAAGGAAAGGTAGAAGGAAAGAGAGGCAGAAGACCTAGGATAAGCTACATTGGCCAAATAATTGCATTAATTACGCCGACAAGAGCATTGCTCTTAAATTAGAAGAAAAAAGAAGAAAAAAAAATCTAGCACATGAATAAATAAATGATGGAATGGGGTGGGGTTACATTCGCTACCTGCAACGCCAGAGCTGATGCTAATGCGCTGCTGGCTTTTCCAGCATAGATAAAACAGCCTTATGCCGCCATGTCCTACCTAACTTCCGAAGGAAACCCCAGTCCGAGGGTGCGTTTCTCTCTTGTTTTGAGCACGAGTGGTCCCGGTATAGAGTTTATTTATTTATTTATTTACTTAAGGAAGACCAACCGCTTATCAAAACTTAAATTCTGAGTAATATAGTTTGATTCATGAGTTGGATTCATGTCGTAGGAGACGACTTCACAAGAAAGAAGACGTCACCAAGCCCCCTGCTAAACGTTGCGACAATGAAAAACCCCCTCATATATGCGATAGGTATGTCGAGCACTGATTTATGTAGGCTGATGATGAAACCCCTTATGTAGGTATAAATAAATAAATAAATAAATATTGGTGGACTTTCCACACAGCACTATCTAGCCCCAAACTAAGCTTATGCTTGTAATATGGGAACCAGATAGCTGATATACTACTTATAATACTTTTTTTTGTAAATACATAGGTACTTATAATATTATATAACACCCAGACAGAGAACAAACATTTATGTTCATCACACAAATGTTTGTTCAGGGTGGGAATCGAACCCACGACCTACGGCGCAGAAGGCAGAGCTACTACCAACTAAGCTACGTAGGCTGTCATATGTATATTGCTGTATATATGAGGTATATACGTTGAATGGCGCGGAATGTGCAAAGAGGGGGAGAGGAGGCAGACATTTGCCCTGCAGTGGGACAAAATAAGGATATTAATTATTTTCCTTAAAGGTAATGCCATTGTGCACAACTAAATATCAAAGTGCAAATTAAGTGGCATCATGTTTTTTTATCATTGTTTAGTGCACTTATTCCTTTGGTGCAAGACAGGGATTCAAACTCGCGCAAAATAGACCAAAAAGCTCCGGATAAGTAATAATAAATAAATAAATATTGGTAGACTTTCCACACAGCACTATCTAGCCCCAAACTAAGCTTATGCTTGTGAAATGGGAACCAGATAGCTGATATACTACTTGTATACTTTTTTTTTTGAAAATACATAAGTACTTATAATATTATATAACACCCAGACAGAGAACAAACATCTATGTTCATCACACAAATGTTTGTTCACAAGTTTAAAAATAATTTGATTTAAGCACCTTTAGATAAAATATACTTCACAATAGGCACACTAAAATATTAAAATAGTTGATACTGAAGGCTCTCGTGCACCTCCTACTTTGCTAACAGCAATCGCAGATTAAATGGATAATAGACATAATTTGATAATTACTACATATATCCAACGAAAAGATTACCTGAAATGATTAATATTTATTACAAGTTGCGCCCCGCGGTTTCACGGGAAAAGGTAGCCTATTCCAGACTATAATGTATCTCTCTGCCATGTTTCATCCAGATGCGTTCAGCCGTTCCGGCGTGAAAGAGTAATAAACATCCATCCATCCATAACAAACTTTCGCGTTTATAGTAGTAGGATTAGTAAAATATTTTTAAGTTATGTCAGACAAAAATCATTTATGAGTGACAATCTCGTTACAGATGGAGATAATGGGCCAGAGTGTGTTCGAATTCAGCCATCCGTGCGACCACGAGGAAATCCGCGAAGCACTGCGCCACGGGAAAAGCGGGCGTCGTGACATGCTACTGCGTCTCAAGTGCACTCTTACCAGCAAGGGGAGGAACGTGCATTTGAAATCAGCTTCTTACAAGGTAAAGATAAGTCTCAAAGTGCAATAAGGCTTATAAAGAAGCTTCTCATAGGTTTTTCCTATACGAGTAGTAAGGTACTCCTGACCTTTAGTACGGAATATAGTAAACTAGTTATTGTGCACTTGTAAGGAGCACCGGTGGTCTAGTGGGAGTGACCCCGCCTTCCGATCGTAAGGTCGCAGGTTCGAATCCGGTCGTGCACCAATGGATTTTTCTATCGCAAAATTTATGTGCGCAATGCCAGTGCTCTTAAACGGTGAAGGAAAACATCGTGAGGAAACCAGTTAGTATTCTAACAGCGGCGATGGGCTTGCAACCTGTCACGTATGGAATACTAACTACTTCAAAATGTGGGTATGTGCCAAATGTAATGTTTGGACGTACCTCTGACTACCCCCCTTAGACATCCTCATAGAATCTTGAATTAGTACCTACTTGGTACTGGGAGATCTGAAGGGATATCTACCGTGCCTGGGGATCAAAGTCGTGAAGCTGTTTTCAGTTTCAGTTATTGTGCCCCACGGTTTTACCCGCGCAGAGTTTTATCCCGGTATTCCCACGTGATTAAAAGTATCTTATGTGTTATTCCAGACTATAATCTATCTCTCTGCCAAGTTTCATCCAGATCCCTTCAGCCGTTTCGGCGTGAAAGAGCAACAAACATCCATCCATCCATCCATCTATCCATCCATCCATCCATCCATCCATCCATCCATCCATCCATCCATCCATCCATCCATCCATCCATCCATCCATCCATCCATCCATACTTACAAACTTTCGCGTTTATAATATTAGTAGGATTTAGAGCACACCGAGCTATTGTATCGCCCTAAAGAGTCCTCCTACCCGATGGACTGACGACATTGTTAGGATCGCGATTAGTCGGTGGATGGAAAGGGCTCAGAATCGTTCTTCCTGCAAGCGGATAGGGGAGGCCTATGTCCAGCAGTGGACTTCTATAGGCTGATGATGATAATGAAAGATTTGCCAGGTGGTTGGGAAACAGTTGTCTGGAACTGACATCCTCAAAAAAATACGTAAACACGTTATAATTATAATAAAACTGGGTTAGATTTATTTAAACAATGTTTGACGTAAAATTTGACTAATCGTCTTATAATTCTGGTCCCGCGTAATTGCATCATATTGAAGTTCCTACTGCTCGCTATTTCTCCACAAATAGCTCTATGATGAAATAATTCTCTATTATTATGTTGTTTATGATGATAATTAAATTACTTGGAATATTATTACTGCTGATTCTAAAAATGGATTTTCCACACACATGCTGCAGCGAAGCGAACGAAGATCTGTCTGGCAACTTGGGAGATTAGGCATTGTATGTTGCATAGCTTTCAAATTGTTGATCCATCCAAACTGCATGGCATTTTGTAGGTTGAGGTTGTACTTGGGTTGGCTATAGCAATCCTTGTACCTGAGTTGAGGGTTGGGGATAGGGGGGATGCAAGTGGGGGTAGATGGCAAGTCTTCCCCTTGAGTCCTTTTTTCTAGGAAATGAAAAAAAATAATTTAATTTTTCAGGTAAGTTACTAGTTAGGTTAGGGTTTTTTTTTTTATATGAAAAAAATTGTTATTAATATTTTATCTCTATGACAAAAAGACTCAAGGGAAGGAATTCTCATTAGGTTAGGGTTATTTTTTTTTTTGTTTTTTAAGTGAAGAAATTTAAAGGAAATTTTTTGGAAATTTTTTTTCATTTCCTAGAAAAAAGAACTATAGGGAAAGACTTGCCATCTACCCCCACATGCTTTCCCACTATCCCCAACCCTCAACTCAGGTACCAGGGTAGCTATAGTTTAACCTTGTACTTGATAAAGCTAGTATTTTTCGAGTTACGGGTTTAAAATGGACTAGACACTAGGAGGCAAAAACACACACACTAATATTATCTAGGTACTACTTAATGAGAATAAAATAGAATAAAATATAACTTTTTTATACACCAAAACTATAATGGTAAAAATAAGACTTACATAAATTAAAACTTTTGTCTACATGCACTATAATATTCTTATTTAGACTAGATGGCTTCACAAATCAATTTTGAATATTATAATGTGTTAGCAGTTAGCAGCATCTTCGTTTAGGCGACTGTACTGAACTCAGGTTAATATTGCCTAAACTTGAAACGATAACCGGTACCACTTTTCCTGTAGCTGAGGGTGTTTGGCAATTATTTCTGCGAATAAGCGTCCATAATTTCATAACTGGTGAATATTACGTCACTGAGAGAAATTCGCGTACTCTTATATCCACAAACCACTAGCTAGTTGAGAAAATAAAAACATTGCATAGTCCGAGTAGGGCAGACTGTTTGTACTTTTTATATTTTCAACACCTTATACATTCAACAGTTTACAATAAAGATTATTCTGATTCTGACACTAGTGTCAGAATCAGAATAATCTTCGTAGTAGTTCTGATTCCCGTAGTACTACTGTTAATAGAATATAAGATTTTTTATTCGACACACGAACACGTATCTAGCATCACTGTACTTGGCCTTACCGATACCTAATCCAAAACGGTTATGGAAATCAAGAAAGTTTTGATATATTTAGTCTTAGCAATATCCAAATCCTGTAAAACTTAACTAGGGATCCCCCCAGTTAAGTTTTTCCTGTCAACCTTTATTTACTAAAAAATACAATGAATGGTAGTAGTACCTAGAAGTAAAAAAAAGTGAGTAGTAGTATCTAAATAGGCCTTTTTCATATTCTTTGAGCGTGCCAATAGCTTAACAGACCGATAAGACCAAGTACTTCTTCTTTCTTCTTTTTATGGCTCCTGTCATAGACAATCTTGCCAATGTCAAGTGATTCAGAGATTATACTCTTTGAAGTTATGTTTCTAGTCACGTCAGTCCAAAGTCGAGTCAGTCAATTGTTTTGAAGAAAATGGTGGCGGTTTCTTCAAAAATATTTGAAACATTTTCGGTCAAATCACGATATCACATAATACACTTTCATTTCAAATGCTTACACTTTGTGCTAAGACCACAAGTAATGTTGGTTAAAATACCACCAAAATTACACAACACAACTCAAAATAACACTAGAAAAACAATTAAAATGAAAATGCTATGTTGCTTCGTTAGATGACAGGAAACGAATCTCTAAGACCAAGTAAGTGCTGTGTCTTCGTTGGTGACAGTGGCAAGTACAGCATGAAAGTGACAGTGACAGGTATACTCTATGCTATAACATGGCAGGGATTATGAATAAGAAAGATAATGTTTGCAAGTAGGATTCGTTTCTTGTCATCTAACGAAGCAACAAAACATTTTCATTTTAATTGTTTTTCTAGTGTTATTTTGAGTTGTGTTGTGTAATTTTGGTAGTATTTTAACCATCATTACTTGTGGTCTTAGCACAATGTGTAAGCATTTGGAATGAAAGTGTATTATGTGATATCGTGATTTGACCGAAAATGTTTTGAAGAAACCGCCACCATTTTCTTCAAAACAATTGACTGACTCGACACAATTGACTGACTCGACTTTGGACTGACGTGACTAGAAACTTATCTACAAAGAGTATAATCTCTGAATCACTTGACATTGGCAAGATTGTCTATGACAGGAGCCATAAAAAGGAGAAAGAAAAGAAAGATGCTTGCAAGTAGTTAACTAACCCCATACAAATTCCCAGGTGATCCACATCACCGGCCACATGCTGACATCAGATGAAGATACCAACGAGGACAAGAAGGAACATAACGGGTCTATGGTGGCGGTGGGCAGACCTATCCCCCACCCGTCCAACATCGAGATACCACTGGATTGCAAAACGTTTCTTTCGAAGCACAGTCTCGATATGAAGTTCACTTATGTTGATGAGGCGTGAGTAATTTTTTTTATGACACAGTATAGTCTGGTTTTAAAAGGGTTTTTTTAGACACAGTGTAGTCTGGTTTTGATAGGTTTTTTTTACAACTAACTGATGGAACAAGCAGATGGTATCAGATGTAAAGAGGTAACCATCACCTATAACAAAGCATTGCCTTGCAAGTCACGCACGATAGGAATGTGGCCTACGATGCATGCCCTGCGTCCATCAACTAGGCATACAGATGTTAACATTTTTCCAAAAAGAAGCCGACTTGAAATACAATGGAAAACATAAACAAGTTTTGCTGAAGGTAAACAACCACAGAACAAAACGTTATCTGTGTTTGTGTACATATTTATTGTTTTTGTAGATTATTTCGAAAAGCGCTCAATCATTTTCGGTACAATTTATATGGTCAAAGTCAAAGTCAGAATATGTTTATTCAATAAAATCACAAGAACCATCTTGAACCGTCTTAAAACTAGGTGACTCTAGTCTAGTATGGGAAAAAAAATAATACCTGTAAAATATGAAAAACTATTCAAACACAAACGAATCATCAAAATCAGTTCCTAATTGATGGAGTGATCCCGTAACAAACATACAAAAATAAACTCCGTCTTCGTCGAATTTTCGTCGAACTTCGTCCAAAGGGAATTCTTTCTTCTTTTTATGGCTCCTGTCATAGACAATCTTGCCAATGTCAAGTGATTCAGAGATTATACTCTTTGTAGTTATGTTTCTAGTCACGTCAGTCCAAAGTCGAGTCAGTCAATTGTTTTGAAGAAAATGGTGGCGGTTTCTTCAAAACATTTGAAACATTTTCGGTCAAATCACGATATCACATGATACACTTTCATTTCAAATGCTTACACTTTGTGCTAAGACCACAAGTAAAGTTGGTTAAAATACCACCAAAATTACACAATACAACTCAAAATAACACTAGAAAAACAATTAAAATGAAAATGCTATGTTGCTTCGTTAGATGACAGGAAACGAATCCCAAAGGGAATTTTTCAGTCGGTCAAAAACAATAAAGTAAGAACCTTTTTAGTAAACTAGCTGCTTACCTGTTGCCAACATTTTTCAAAAGATGGCGTTGCGCCGAATCTCTCCAAGTATTACCGGACCGAAATTAAGAAGCCCGCGTTTCGTGTCACTGTAGCCTTCGCCGCCGACCGTTGAAACCGTCTGACTTATATCAACAGAAATATCACCTTCAAACCTATTTTGTAGGTTAAACACGATTTCGCGGCTTTGTACACAGTACGCGGTATTCTATCAGTGTAACTACTTGTTTATAAAAGTTTTCCGTGATTCTAAGCTAAGGTCCTATATTTTGGAATCTGTGCTGTGTGTGAAGTGTTTGATTAGTGGATTCAAAATAAAGACCAAAACATCTTTATTTTGAATCGATATGGCGGGAGGTTCAAATATCTACCCTGTAAGTTTGAATACGTTCATAAACCCTAGAAACAATGTGGCATGGCTTATGATATGTTTTGTTTTTGTTTATAATGCAAAAATAATATATGTGTAATGTTTTGTTTGAGCGGTGCAGCGGTAGGTCATTCAAGGTTATCTATAGGCACCGGTTAACATAACCTAATCATGGTTTGAGTCACATTGGGTGACCTTTGAGTTTCACATAGGTGAGACATTTCGGCCTAGATAAACCAAATAGGTAATGCTTTTTTATTTGCCCTCATTCAGGAAATGATTTATTGACATAATGAACTTAAAACCGTCCAATATATTTTGAGCCAAAGAAAAACTAAACTATACCATACAAAAGTTATAAAAAACTTAAGAATTACTAATAGTATGAAGACAGCTAAAGTTAAGTTTTCTATGCAGTTAAAGTTTATCTGATGACATCAAAATTTAATGTGAAACATTTTATTCGGTGTTATTGTCAAGGTCATTTTGTACGTTCTTTGCTTTTAAGCTTATCAAAGAAACCCGCTTCTAACGTCACATACATACCTACCTAGGTATAAACCCAAGAAAAAGTTTACCTTCCACATCATCTCTTCACCTTTGGTTTACGAAAATTAATTGGAAAGCGTTCACAGTAAAGTATATTAAAAGTACTTTAAGTGCACATCGATGAAAATATTAATTTTTTTGAACTCTTATTATCGTTATAACAATATCAATCTCTCGTGTAAGGATCTCCTCTTTCTGTATTTGTATGAGCATACTATTTTTTTCGATAATTCTTGATAGTATACGCAATATTATTGTCTCCTAATATCTAGTTTCTTGTTCCAGTCTCACCAATACCTTGGGCTTCGAATCGGACGAGTTGCTCGGGCATTCGCTCTACGATTATCACCATGCAGCAGACAGTGCCGCTATGGCGCATCAGTTCAAATCATGTAAGTGATCTTTAACTTTACCACCATAAAAATAGCTTATATTGTTTGAGCAGCACGTTTTTGATATAAGTTCAGGTGATAAAGCCTTAGAAATCTAAAATAAATTTATGTTATTTTTATTTAATTTAATATGACCTTTCTTAAGGTCATACGATCGTACGTGCACTCGTTTTATTTTCTGATTCAAAATGTTAAGTATCGTGTTTATCAATTTATATTAGCGCCCTCTAGTATGTATGGAGAAATGGTTTCGCGACATCTGTTAGCGTGGGAGATGGCAGTTCGAGTGAATGATTGTAGGTGGCAGCACTGAAACCAATCGGTATGTGGTTGGTGGATTTTAGTTTAATTCATGATTTAATTTCATTGATTTTCTCATGGTTAATTGATTCAAAAATAAAACACATTTAAATTAGATTACGCCAAATATTGAAACTCAATGTAACCAAAATAAATCAGTAAACTTTACTGCTAACCAACAGCATCTCGTTTTGTTCTGGTGATTTTTTTCTCTCAAATTGTGCGGTATTTTTGTATGAAGAGTAATTTTAGCATAGTTGGCTGACCGCCATACATAACTTTATGCGAACAAGAATAATAGTTTAAAGTCAGCTGATTCGCACTATTTGAAACTGAGTAGAGTGCAAATACCGAGCATAATAATATATTGTAAACACATTCACAATTTATACGCGGATACATCTTCTTTGGATGTTTATGTCTTAATCACGTCGGTAGCCATTGAACTGTTTGAAATAAAATTAGAAGCAAATAAATAATTATTGGTGGTTGTTGCCAGATATTTATAAGCAAAGCGTATAGGCCTTTTATCCAAGCTCCACACAAGCAAATTGCAGGTGGAAGTTAGCCTAGTACCTGAACCTAATGAAATAAACATGAACCATAGCTTCGATACCTTTAATGTAATTTTTTTATTAGTTTTACTAAACTTATGGAAATCACAAAGATTTTTAAAATGTTCCAAGATGTACCGAGCGAGATAAAATTAATAATCCCGCTCGGATAAAAACACAATTTTGGGTCATTATAAAAATCTTTATGATACTGTTATCCCACAGATCAACCAGAAACAAAATCATAAACCTCATCACGATGATAATAATTATCGTGTTGACATCACCAGCTGATTACCGGAATCACAGGATATTTGTAATTCATGAAGATACTGGATATCATAATAAATAGCGATTACGTGATAGCTGCGGTTCTAAGTGGCCTGTCGTAATGGGTAGCTGCGCGTATAATGGTCTGAGCGTTCGCGATCCGAATATTAAAACAGAATGGATGAGGTTAGGGTTTAAACAGCCGAAGGAGAGCAAAACAGATGAAGTACCTACATAATAGCAACAGTTTTCTTAGGTTTCGTTAAAGCCTTTGACACGGTATAAATTTTTCTTTAACTAAAATTACTTTGATAGTTCAGTGTTTCTGCTGTTATCCGCTGGTTATGTATCCGCCTCAGAATTGGCACACCTACATAAATCAATTGCTTAATTTCAAATAATTTTTACGATAGGAGTCCCTCAAGGTTGTATGTTTTGTCTCGAGTTCTATATTACCTAAAATGCAATTCATTAGGCCTGCTAAAGTTCTATCATTTTATTTAGCCAACCTCACTGATTCTTATTATTCACATCACATACACCATCTTATACCTAACTAGCGACCCGCCCGCGCGCCCCTGCTTCGCACGGGTGCACATTGTTTTTCTACTATATTATTATAATACATGTATTATACATATAAACCTTCCTCTTGAATCACTCTATCTTTTAAAAAAACCGCTAATACTAAAAATACTACTAATATTTTAAAGATTTAAGCATACATAGGGACATAGGGATATAGGGACAGAGAAAGCGACTTTGTTTTATACTATGTAGTGATAATGTATGTATGTAGGTACATGGGAAACGCACCATTAAGCAGCCCGAGGCAACGAGCCCTAAATAATTTACGTAAGTTGCTTGTATTTAAGGAAAAATGTCAACGTCGAAAGCTCTTACCAAACGTCGAGGGGTGTTAACTTCGAAGTGGTTGCCTTGTAATTTCATGGTGTTAAAATTATGTTGGTACTCCAGTGAGTGTTTTAAGCTAATTCCTTTGAAACCTAATTATTATTTTAAAATACAGGAAAGATACATTAACTTTGATACAAGTTAGTTAGTGAGTGTTATTTATTTGTATGTCAAACTAACGGGCCTTTGTGCCATAACACAGGGCTATCCTAGTTTGGGTACCAATGTTGTCCAACCAGGAAATACCGAAATCGTAATACGATTCAACCCTATTTTATAAGATATTGTGATGTTTGTTACGAATCTAAATAAATTTCATTTCAAATTTCATTTGTCATTTCTGATGTCTTTCAATATGTACGTAATTATAATACAGCATTTTACAAAGAACCTCTGAAGTGCATATAAAATCATACACAAATGACACGACAAGAAAAAGAATCAGTTCTTGCAATTATTTCTAATCTGACTTTCTAGACTGATTGTTTATCTTCTCTGTTGTTGAAAAACAAATATAGATATACATTAACGTTGTTTTGAGTAGTTTAATCAAAGATAAAAAAAACATCTATTTATTACACGCCAGTAAACATTCCAATAAAGCGTCCCGGATTTCACGAAAGATCAATTTGAGGTTAAGGGCGAGTCTCTCGCCTGATCAAAACAACTGGCAGTGATTTATATTGTTTATTGCTTCATAAAACGATATTGGGTGGGGGCAATGACTATGTATTATACTTACTAGCAGCGCCCTGCGGCTTTACCCGCGTAGTTTTAAATCCCGGTATTTCCACGGGGTAAAAAGTAGCCGTTGTGCTATTCCAGATTATAATCTCTATGCCAAATTTCATCCAGATCTGTTCAGCGGTTCTGGAGTTATTGAGTAACAAACATCCAGTCATCAATCCATTCATCCACCCATACTTACAAACATTCGCGTTTATAATACTCTTGAGATCTTTTCTTTACAAAACGTGTTCTAAATTCTAATTTAGATTTCGTCTGGATTATTATCAAACCATATTTAGGTATTGGTTGAAACCGGCTGGTACACTATTCGGTTCAATATGAATTAAATTTGGTTCATTATGTCCACTTACCATATCACTTGTTCATCCGAGATAGTGTGATGAAAGGATCTCAAATCCGCCTTAAAGATACTGATTTCAGTCCTATACGATGAGATGGATAGAAGATTTAAACACATGTGTGTTCATGGGTGTTTTCTATGTATAATAAAAAATATCTATCTATGTAAATATATAATGTATTAAATATATCAGTTATCTAGTACCCATAACACAAGCTTTGCTTTTTAGCTTACTTTGGGCCTAGATAGTGCTGTATGGATTGTCCAGCATTATTTATTTTATTTATTTATTTACATCGTGGGCAAGATCTATGTAGATGATACAAGACTAGCACAAGACAGTCACAGTGGTAGGTACATACAACGAGGCATATACTCAACAGTGGTTGAAGTCAGGCTGTGATAATTATGATGATGATTCTGTAGGTAGTAGAGCTCTTTGTGAATAGCTCGTCCTGGAAGTACTACCACCATTCCTTTTTCTGTCGCCAAGCAGCGTTGCTATGTTTTGGTTGGCGGTGTAATTACAGGCACATGAGGCTCAAATTGATGGACGCAGGGCAGTGCATCGTAGGGCACGATCCTATTGTGCGTGATTTACGAGGCAATGCTATGTTAGGTGATGGTTACCACTTAACATCAGATGAGCCATCTGCTTGTTCCATCAGCTAGTTGTGTAAAAATAATGCCCTAAGCCGAAGTTTGAAATAATTACTAATTGAAATCGATTTTCATGTTGTTTTACGGTTCAACATAAAGTTTGGAATTACCTTTAGTTATATCTCTTTTAAAGACCGCTCCATTTCTCTTGATCGGAGAAAGTAATTTATTCTCTGAAGTATGTATATATCGCCATCAAAATCGTTGTACAGTTGTAAACTTCCGATTTTAAGAGGCTGATAACCGTGAAACGCGATTCGACTGCGCATATTGTAATTTCTGAAGATATGAAATTAATGGAGGTAGTTTTTTTGTTTTTCAATAATCGCAACTCCTGTACGTGTAACTCGAGTAGAGTTTCGGGAATAAAATGCTCGCCAAAGTTATTGCACAAGTTTTCTTATAATGAGTAAGTAAAATGTAAGAAAATTTGCCAACAAAGAAGAATGGCCATGATCCATACAAACCCATTTTAAGGCAAATTAACTAACAAAAAAATTACTAACAAAATGAGATGTTTCGTTTGCGCCGGGCCTGGGTCACAAATGACCATTTTTCTTTAGGTTGCAAAGCATTGTTTAGTACAAGTATTCTACGACACTTGGTTATAAATTTAAAAACTTGATAGCGCGCGAGAAGTTGTTTGCAGTAAGTAGTCTGCGTCTTAAGTTAAAGCTAAGTACTAAAGTACTTTTAGAAGTATTTTAATGGTAAAGTAAGGGTTCCTGTCGATCGAAGCGCTTAAGGCGCATGTAGGACCTTGGGCGAATGTCGTTTCGATCTCGCACCTTCTAAACTAATATGGATATAAACAGTAACGCCCACTGATTATACGGAATAATGAAAAATATTTAATTGCCACGTGAAAAAAAACATTGCACCACAAATTCATTTGTACCCAGGGACTGAAAGCGGTTACGGTATAATTATAAAGAGGCATTATAACCTTTACGGTCCTGTAGTAATCGTATCCACTGTAGTTCGACCACGCTGATGATGTCAGCCGACTTGTAGGCTGGTGGTCTGCTTCTCAGTCCTCATGCATCCCGTGGCCACCACTGACTTACCTAATCCGATGTCCATCGTCCTTTGGCGGCAGAAATAGGCATGCTGGTAGCACTTCCCCAAACGAGACCGTCACAAAGAACTCTCTTAAAACTTATCTTGTGTTGCTCAATCTCTCTTAAAATAGGCAACATTGCTTTTATTTATCCACATTGAATCGATATTTAAAAAAGAAGATGCTATGTAACTAAACATCTAAACCTATTTCTAGATCAAACTGCGAATTGATTAGAGTTACTTTGACATGAGTGAAAAATTTGTTGGTAAAAAAACATGAAATTATAACTTCTAGATTCTTATGTTATGTTAACCTTGATCACTATGGTACATGATTAATGCATTATAATCTGTGCAACTTAACAAATAAATATACTTAGTACAAACACAAGGAAGTTGACATTATTTATCGTTCATAATAATATGCGCCAGTTAAGATTGTAATATATTGCATTATAATTAGCTTATGGAGAACAGCTGGGACATGGAAAATAAATCGTCACTAGAACATACAAATAGGTACATTCACAGGTTTAACTAGAAATGTGTAGGAAAGTACAAAAAACGAGAACAAATCATTTAAATGGTTTAAAAAAAAATAAAGTTAGGTCGTGGGACCTATTTTTTTTATCGTGGGGTATCCGAATCGTCCTCGCATGCATATGCGATTGCTCATAGTTTTCGAGTTATGAATTTGTATTTGAATTTTCGAGAACTCTTGACAAAAAAAAAATTAAAGATATTTTGACTTTTTTTGCAACTGTATCTTCATAAGTTGTTCATTCATTCATAAAAACAATCAGCTTCGTAACTTTGATGAAAGTTATAAAAATATTGCTTGTCAATCTGTTGATTATGACTTATGCAAGATTTCTACAAAAAAATCTGTGATTAAAATAAATGCTGTGGGTATGTAATATTCAATATTTGCCAATTATGCCTGTTCGGTTACACAGACGGCTCTGTAGTCGAAATCGGCTGGGATGACATCATTACATACATCTGCATTGATTTAATTGAAATTACGAGAATAAGGTATAATATTGACATGTACCGCAAAGTACAGCTTGTGTCGCAAAAACAGAAAAGACTTTACTCGACTTTAACTTTTTGTTCTCAATCGGTAAAATGAAAACAAAATCATCTGTATGCCTCAAATCGATGGACGCCGGGCAGTGCATCGTAGGACACGTGCCTATCGTGCGTGACTTACGAGGCAATGCTTTGTTATAGGTGATGGTTACAATTTAACATCAGGTAGGCCATCTGCTTGTTCCATCAATTAGTTGTATAAATAAAAAAGCAGGCTCACGGCCGGATTCGAACCGATGACCTTGCCAGAAAGTAGGGTTAATCCCACTAGACCATTGGTACTCTTTGGGCTGAGACGAGCAGATTGAACCAGCTGCGTAATGCATACATACTTGTTTTCAGTTAACATAGCAACAATCGGCGATAGAAGGAGTGTATCACGTTTTCGCCACGCATTGCCAATGTGACAGATAGTAGATAGTAGCCCATTACTCGTAATGATTGACTCATGGATTTTTATAAACTCAATATAATAATTATCATGTAATATTTCCTATGATAAAAATACCTTTACCAACTCTAATTCGTTGCTGAAACTGAACTCATGATCGTCAATAGATTTTTGACATATTTTTTTATTAAATAGCCTAAGGCTGTTAATCATTCCAAACCAACGTGACTTGTACGGCACCCTACATCTCCCAGCATTATTATGTTATAGGTACTTCTGAAAGTTTTCTTAATATTTTGTCTATGGAATTTGACACGCCATCTCAAGTAATCACTCCATTCATCCATTCCACATCATCCATCAGTTTCATAGCAAAATAACACCTATTGGAACTACAGTAATGTCTGGTACTCCTAGCGCTATATTGAGAGGAACAATGAGGAAACGATGTAGATAGAACCCTCAGCTGAAGAAGTTGCATTCTAAAGACGAGTTGAATATACTCGTATATGTGATATAGGTATATTTATATATAAGAATGTCGGTGCACTTACCGCTATATTGAGTAACAAATAAACAAACAACCGCCTGGCCGTACCAAAATATCGTTGCCATGACGTAGGAAGCCTGTATTTTCTTTATTGGAAAAGGAACGGATACACATATTGCGGTACGACAAGATACGAATTTACTAGAAGAGAAAACATTTGACATCTTCCGAAAGTCTCATTTGATTCCGTCGGTATACCCGAAACATAAGCTCTGAAATCTGAAGGCGGTTTCATTTTAGACAGATTGGAATGCGGATAGTAAGATAGTTCTTGGGCTATGTTCGTGATATCATTTCCAAGATCATCAACTCTGAAATCTGTACCATCGGAGATTTTCAAATAGATGTAATCTAGCTTTGGAAGATAGTTACATTCAGGCTACTATATACTGTTTTGACCACAGATATAACCTAGTCACCATTAACTAGTCATACATGAAACTTAAGCGTGCGTGCACAATAACATAAATCTTAAGCTTTTCCATCAAAACAACAAGTTCTGCTCTGATTAGATAGGTAATTATTGAATGGAATTTTACCTAATTACTAATAGTAATAGTACGTCGTATCTATTCTGAGGTGATAGTTATTGTGTATTCCGTGTTATTCCTATTTACTATCCTATTAATGGCCCCTATGTACTGTAGATAGCTATATTAATAATTAAAGTGCGTGCCCCGCTCGATGTCCCGGTCGCTCTGCCCATCATCGGTAGCTAACATGTCAGCAATGTCTATATGTTTTTTTTTCTCTACTTGAACAGATTGCATGTATGGGGTATTAGGTATTATTATGCGTTAGCATCCTACTAGTCTGTGATGCCGCCTAAATCACGACTCGGCCTTGATCTTGAACAAGCACAAACTATTCACGTATTTCGTAATAAATGTTGCCTTTAGTTATTTGCCCCTAGCTTTCTCTGGAGTCTATTAAATATATATATAAATAAGATGGTGTCTTGTTTATTACTGACTATGAAGTACCCTTGCTGTTTTAAGTCTAATTCTAAAGATTCGGCACATGATCTAAATTTAGTCATACTCATTTTAAACAATATTTAGTTGTATGTGAGATTAGACCTCGAATTCGAAATGTAAAATAATGTTTATACTCAAATGTTCGAACATTTACAGGGACCAATAACGCGTCCAATGAAAAAATCAATAAAATGGAGACCAACCTTATCCATTATCCCAAACCCAATTTGATAAATTGAATCTCGACAAGTTTAGAGATTAATACGTGTGTACGAATGCTTACCATAAAAGTAAATATAAAGAATTTAGCAAAAGAATTCAAACATATTCTTCAGTAGAACGCTAGTCTAGACCTTTGGGCTAGGAGAGGTCGCGTTGTCGCCGAAAATATCGTCAGACGTAACATGTACGTAAACAAACGTGATACTTTAGATAACACGACAATTCATCTACATTAGAGACAGGTAACGTGTAACGTTTACGCAGTACAGCATTCTCTCTTACACTCTCGGCTAGATACTGGTGCAAAAAGTGCGAATACTAAAAAAAACTACAGAGTTTTAGACTGAAATTTTCTTCTACTATCAGATATCAATATTCAATAACGACACACCCAGTATTTGTTAACAGAAAAGTTAATTATTAAATCAAAGGAAGCTCCAGCGGCAATAATCTTATTTATAGGAATTCGAATTAAGTGTTATTTAAAGGTTATTTCCCAAATTGTAACCTTGTTTAACTCAAAGAACCCAGAGGAGCTTATAGCTAATAGTTAGTTTCGGATCCGAAGGTAATATTGGTACCGGGATTATGTAAATGGAAGCAGAAAATCCTAATAATACCCTTTCTAATATCATACGTGCCTTGTCGTATTGATACGTCGTTACCGAACTTTAGTATAACTATGTAAGAGTTACAAATCTGGTGATAATATTCACTTGATATAGGTTAAAAGGGCATCTAAATTATGATGATAAAAACCTAAAAAATATATATTATGTATTTTCACATCAATCACGATGTCTATAGAGGGGTTTCATAAATCCGATTCTTCTATAGTATAGTATAAATACTTAAGTGTCCATCGAAGCGTTATTGACTGATACCAATTGCAAAATACTTACTAACCTGATAATATAACCTGATTTATTCGTCAACTTCAAGTGTCTTCTCTTCTAATGTTCCATATTTCATGCGAAATATATAAAACCCTTGCAAGGCGAGAGACCCATCTAGGCTCTAACACACGGATTAAACCATAGGTCCTAGATCCCATGGGGCGAGGGATTCCCCATGTTGTATTTTCAGTTTTTTTTATTGTAGTAGTGCATTAGGGAAGGAGTTCCCCAAATTCAATGTGTATAGCGAAAATACAAGAAAACGCAAACTAAGTCGTGGCCTTTCCAATAAGTAGATTCGACCTCTTCAGTATTCGTTTATGTAATGAAGCGTTCGTCTGTGAAATTGTAATAATTGTCTTATCATTGAAAGTTAAATTCTTACCCACATACGCTCTTCCACACAATTATCATGTTCTTTTTGTGTTATTGTTACGTTTTCATAGCTTCACGGAATTGAAGTGATGAAGTACATTGATGATTTACTTATTTGTCTTTGAGACAATCACAGGCTTTCAGGGAGATAAACATATTAAAAACTGCGTTAACACTTTTATTGAAATTTTTGAAACTTTTTACTTACCTTTTTACTAAGATTGCTTTAAACACAAGACATGAGTAATTTATATACCTATTTGTAAAACTCAATAAAAAAACTCGTTGAGTATAACGATAACCAAACAAAGCATCATACAAAATTATTTGAAGTCTGTTGTAAATTATTGCTTTCTTTTTATTCCAAAAACAAAAAGCGTTCTAAAGTTTCATTTATTTTTTCTAGGTTTGCCATTCAATTTATCAGTCACCCTGGCTATGTGGGCATTCAATTCCACCAGATAACAAGCGTTGGGTTTTACGAGCACCTAGAATTTGTCGTGTCGGCTTGGATGTCATAAAGAATCCAAACCACATTTAATGTTTCTAGATTTTTCTGAAACTCTTCTCTTTACGATTGTAATAAATATACTTCGTTCGTTTCATTTTCAGCATTTTATGGCGTTCTTGACTTTCATCATTGGACGTTGACCTTATAGATTTACTTAGGTCTTGAAGATATATTTATGTATGAAAAAATTTTCTCACTGATTTTTCTTCCTTCCAAGCATTGTGGACGTACAGCCCCTCAAATCTCCAGAGAGACTCCAGATTCTTGTAGATGGCACAAATATATAATTTTAACGTCCCATCTACAAGAATTAAGAGTAGATTCTTTTATATGGCTCGTTAAAATTATAGATTTGATACATGCTCGCTTTGTCCACATATATGTAATTAGTGTTCCATACACATGACTAGTTGCATACCCATCTCAGTAATTCACGATTATATCTTTCACTGCTCAAGTGCAATGGAATTGGGCACATATGTTTTTAAAATTGAAATGTGTATTGGGTTTGATTGAAGCGAGTTGAATAAACTATTCGAATCACTTAAAAATCTGTTCCAATTCAAAATATTGTGATGTTGTGTGTTTTCGGCGACCGCACGGTGCAAAATGACCTCATTGAATTTTGCTATCACATTTACAGTTACGCGACCTGTTTTGTTTCGAGCTACCCTGAAAATAATTTTACATATTCTAGTTGTCTGGAGCGATGTCGTCTCTCAAAATGTTTGTTCTCACAATATCTCGTTTCATTTCATCTGACTGAATGAGCACTTCTTGTTCTGGAAATTCATATTATTCTGCAGTCCACTTTCTACTGGGCTTGTTTTATTTAACTATATTTTAACATTTTCTTTGAGATGTTTTTGTAAGCCTCTTTTCATTTCTGTAAAATTCAGTTCGGTGTCATGAAATTATCATTATTTACGCGACCTTTCAAAACTCCATCGTTTTGACTACCTTTTTATATTGATCACCTGAGACGACGTGTTGTAAAAACCGTCACAATCATCATTTTGAATCTAATTCTAACTTTGAGAGACTTACCCCCGGTTTCTGAGAGCTCGATCAAAGCTAATCGGCTGTCAAGTCACTTGCTATTTCTTTCTAATTTGAAGTAAAAGCTGAATTAGCAAGTGACTTGACAGCCGATTAGTGTTGATCGAGCTTTCAGAAACCGGGAGTTAACCTTGTTTATGCGACGATTACACGTATTTTGTAGTTAAATTCCTTCGTTAGATTCTTTCAAAACCATACTAAGTAGTAATGTTAACATTTTTGTCGACTACGAAGCATTAACGTTTGTTTATCCAGGATCGTTCGGGTATTAAAAGGTAAACACATTTTTATATTAGGTATGCTGACGAAAAGCGCAGCTGGATTTAGCCAACGAATGTTTTATACAACCAACGCTCGCCTACAAAATATGAAAATGTTTTGTAAATCGTTAGAAATGTCGTTCTTTTATTTATTCTTGGGTAACGTTAGCTTTATTAATTCAAGAATCCTGTTTCAGCATAATTTTCCTGACCCGTTTTCAGCGCGCATAAACATGAATCCTAAATTAGAATCCCTGAAGTAAAATATTTTTATATGTGCTATTAAACATTGCAGTATATTTTAAATATTTTACGAAAGTACTAATTTCTTCGAGTGATTCTTCAGTGCTTACTCAAATCGTTTCAATTACATCTTGAAAGAACTCGCTGGTATTTTTACGTTTCTTGATTCCATTCTGGTATCCATTATTCTGATCTTGCTTTGTGATGTCATCGACCGAACGTACCTGGCTTCCTTCCGTCCATTCTGTTTAATTTCTAATTTATACAGGAAAAGTTTTAAATAAAAGCATTTTTTAAATGACTCTTTTTAAGAGACGTTTCGGAAAGTTTTCATATTTAGAATGCTTCATGGATTCATTACATTTTCATAAAGTTTGTAAAAGTTAGTGTTGATTACTTTTTAGCAAATCGCTAAAAGATTACTAAAATTGATGTAATAATGATTGGTAAGCGTTTGTAGAAAATAACAATTTATAACGGTGTTATTAGGGCCTAAGTGCTAATTACCGTAATTACGTCATCACCTCGAGTATTTACATAACAAACAAGGTAGTTGAAATCATTTACAACTTGAATTAAACACTAACTGATTGATTTGTTAAAGTCTAGCTGGTCAGCCTCACAACTAAGTTGGTAAATGTTATAGTAGGTACCATGTTATAGTAGTACCTTACTACTGAAATACCTCTGAGGCTTCCACTCTATCCAAGTTTTTTCTACTCTATCCAAGTTTTTTTCTACTCTATCCAAGTTTTTTTTTCTACTCTATCCAAGTTTTTTTCTACTCTATCCAAAATTCGAAACCCTGGCCCAGGTACCGCGTCCCGGAATTAAGTAAAAAGTTGTTCCCGACGCTGTATAATTTTTTCAAATCATCTACAATAGGTGCTAACGTCTGTTTAACCCCCGGTTTCTGAAATCTCGATCAAAGCTAATCGGCTGTCAAGTCACTTATTATTTCAGCTTTTACATCAAATTAGATAGAGATAGCAAGTGACTTGACAGCCGATTAGTGTTGATGGGCCTTTCAGAAACCAGGGTAAGTATTGTTAAAATTCCTTCAAAATAAATAGGTAGAAAACTACGGTAAAGGATCACTGTTACGTGATTTAAAGTGCCAACTCCACGCGACCAAGCGTAGAAGGCAAGGCAACAATCTTACGGCTCGGTGTCTTCCGTTAGTGTGTATGATAACTTCACTTTACTAAGATAACGCATGCGTATGGCGGAAGAAACGCAGTCTATACATGCTGCGATCACGCAGAAATAATATTCATAACACACATAATATTATATAGATATGTGTGTTATGAATCTTATGAATATTATTTACGCATGTGGCCGATCGTTAATATTTTTATTTAGATATCGAGGCAGTTAATTAGATCACGCTTTGACTGTCATATATCAGGGACCTATTGCATGTTTACGACTGGTTACAACGCCCTTATTTATACAAGATAGAACACAGCTTCAGCTACATTGTTGAATCCCTCAAATGGGACACCCAACCTCCCAAAAATACATGTATCGGTGTGATGATAACAGTTTACGTACATTGAATACTTTGAAAATAGTTGAGTGTTCAGTGTTCATTGGGGATGCGTAACTCGAGGAAAAGTTTCCCTATATCTTCATAGCATGTATAAATGAAGTCCCTGTTCGAAGCCAGGTTCATGGCATACATTCAGCACAAATATGCTGTTGACAATGATTCGTGTTATACAGATAGCCTTGCCATCTAACTCACCAGATAACCACAACTGTTTTATGCTAATGACTCCTTAGCTTATCAGGCTTTGTTTTTGGGTCTGTTTGAGGATCTGGACCTTGATCACGAATACGTTTTGATATTGATGGGGTAACGTAACGATAACGATATACGTATACGCGACTGACGCCAAATTCGTATTCGGCCTTATCGGCCCCTGCAAAAAAAATGTACAACTAATATGCTTCATAAGCAAGCACTCAAATCTTCTTTCCTCTAATACATATTAAAACTTTTTTTTGGGCCTTGTGTATCAGTGGCCTCGGAAAAAAATTGTGTATGACCTGCAGAAATTTGTTCCGTTGGTCTGGGTGTTTTCTATAGGTATGTATAATAAAAAATATCTATGTAAGTATATAATGTATTAAATATAGCAGCTAACTAGGTAGTACCCATAACACAAGCTTTGAGTAGCTTACTTTGGGGCTAGATGGTGCTGTGTGGATTGTCCAGCATTAATTATTTATTTATTATTATTATAGATCAGTTTTACAAAATGCCGCTATTAATGTTGCAGTTAACCGCTGTTATTGTTTTATTGGTGGGTTGTTATAAACTTACAACAATTAAGTGCTTGTCTTTTGGCGGCGTAGCCTCAAAGCATTTGTAAGCGTAGGATTAAACCGCTCCTTACAGATAGTTGAACGACTTCGACTATTATAGTGCCCGTATCAGAGTTCGATGACACCGGTCTGAAATGGATAGTTTGCGATTCCCTCTTAATTCCTTCAACGTTTTGTAAACTATCCTGTTTTTGTCTGAAGAAAACTACCAAAGATAAAAATACATACATAGATAAAAAACACTTTTTTCTTTGTACATTTTGTGAGCCTATGTTTATAATATGTATCTTGTCGCACATTTGTAAATATTCAGATGGTGTTTTTCGTGTTTTAAATGAAAGAAACGACTGCGATCAGACCAATTAACCAAAAGCATTCCCAACCTTCTACAATAACACGGCGGGTACGGAAGAAATATCACTTACGCTTTCTGGCACTCAGTAAAATAGCGCGAAACAGCGCGAAACTTACTTCAGATATTGGGTTCATCGAATTAGGCTAAGTGGTACTGATTCGATTTCCATTCTGAGTGCATTGCCTGGTGAGAATGTTTCTGTCGGTATCGATTTTATTTATACAATATCGACATTTCAGTGAATCGATTTAGTTTAGTTAATACGTGACGAATCCTATCAGAATCAGAAAACAAATTCAAGAAAAAACATAATGCAGTTGTATACCGACCGTAAAATAAAGTATGTCGTATTTATTACTTTCTTGGTTTTTTTGCGTTACTAAGCGCAAGCTTGGCGTTTATCCAATTGTTCTGGATTTGACAGAACCCGCGAAAATTGGCTCAACTGCCACTTGCGTTTGCTGTTCCGTGTTCCGTTAGTGTGTTGCTTTAGCCATCACCTTCATCTATGTTGTTTTTCCGTCCTCTGGTGTTCCTAGGTTGTCTTTGCTCTGGTATACAACGAAATTTTAAATTTTAAGTAATATACGATTTCATTCGGTCATTTCACCTCTATAGGAAACGTATAAACAAAGCCGTTATTAATTTCCAGTGTAACTTGTTTATCTAGCTTTTGGTACCAAACAATATTTTGTGAATTAGATATTATAATGCTGGACAATCCACACAGCACTATCTAGCCCCAAAGTAAGCTATTCAAAGCTTGTGTTATGGGTACAGCTGATATATTTAATACATTATATATTTACATAGATAGATATTTTTTATTATACATAGAAAACACCCAGACCATCGGAACAAATTTCTGCAGATCGTACACAAATTTGTTCCAAGGGCGGGAATCGAACCCGCAACCTCTTGCGTCGCAGGCAGGCTCTCGCCCGCTGCGCCACAGAGATCGTCAATATACCTATTTGTAATGATTACTTTAAAGTTTATGTTGACATCTTAAATTCATTTGTTTGTGATATTATCTTAAGTTGTCGTTCTCAGACATAGGTAATGTTAGTTTATGTTTTATGCAACTGAATATTCTGTTTCTCTTCACATTTGAATTATAGTTATATTATTTTCTACCACATAATGGTGTATAAGAGAAACATTCTGTTTCTCTTCACATTTGAATTATAGTTATATTATTTTCTACCACATAATGGTGTATAAGAGAAACACATTTTTCTCAATAATCAAGCTCAAAACTGTACCACGGTCTTATAATTTTAAAATCTACCAATTTAAATATTATTGTTATTGCCTGCACACATTCAATTCTTTACAAATGTCTATATTATTTAAATAGGAAGGAGTGACAGATATTAATCGACACCGCATCCTATCCGTATCCTGACAAGTGGAACACGTAGAATAGTGTTAACGGATATTAAACCTTACTGTAGTTTTTATAGTGGCACTAGTTGCCGCTTAATACAATTTAAATCGCTTAAACTTCTTACATGCATCGCTCATGTGTCGATTCGTTCGAATCGATGCTTTCCTTGTTTGAGAACTGTTCAGCTATATAAAAATTATATAATAGGCTTACACTGATATTTAGCTGTTTCCGAATTCTCGAGGGCTCTCTCATTATTACTTCTGCGCCTTGTTGCTATTAATAAAAAATAATAAAAAAAAAATAAAAAAAACTACTGACTACGGATAATACTGCTCAGAGTTTTAGTCATGATATTTCGATCTCACTTGACTCACAATGTAGATAAAAAAATAAATAATAGCATAACAGTTAATAAATATCACTGCGATAGTATTGTAGAAATCCCTAGAAAGAATGTAATCTGAGTTCCAGACGTCCACTACTCGCTCGATCCCATTTTACGAACCGGGTGTGCACGATAAGGGAATTCGCCTTTTATATTATTAGTTATTTGACCTTGAACAAAGTAGAAAACACACATCCTCCAGAATGGATTTGGGTTCCATAAATCCTTCTAATCTCTTGTTTAGTATCGTTTCCGTCATTACATAATGATGTTTTGCTGTAATAATGAAAACAATAACTAAAAACAAGTCTGTGTTTGAAGTACTTTTTTACCTAATCTTGAATTTAAACCATAATTTATCCGCAACTTATTAAAATCTGATGTTATACTGATAATTAAACGAATTATCCCAGTAATCTTAATTATTATGGTAGGAAAGGAACCTATTCTAACTTCTAGTGAATCGTGTTGTGCATTGTATAATATCGTAGGTCCGAGTCCCGAAAAACTCATATTATTATGTACTATTTGCTCTGACAATATGCCATCATCAATCTATGTGGTAGATTTAGATAGACAATTTTTTTGTGTCATTTCGATATAAAAAGGGATGAAAATGACAGCCAATGACGTATCGCATTATGGAATGGAATTCAGTGCTCCATATTTCCATTTCTGTTGATGGAGTAGGTACTC
The DNA here is from genome assembly GCA_963576535.1 of Plemyria rubiginata. NCBI lineage: Eukaryota > Metazoa > Arthropoda > Insecta > Lepidoptera > Geometridae > Plemyria > Plemyria rubiginata. The sequence continues at coordinate 4,199,277 of OY754925.1, read as the reverse complement.
GTAGGAAAAGGAATACCATGTTTTTACTGCATTATGTATTATAGTGCTAAAATCGGGTTGTTGTTACATTGTTCGCGTGGAGTCGTTATACTAAACTGAAATTCGATTATGATTAAGCCCATGACTGATATAATGGCCCCTTCGTGTCATCATGATTCGTGTGCTTATTGTTTGGCGTCATTACAAAACAGTTTTCGCACTATCACTTAATCTACGCTATTCACCTAGTAATACACATCTGACGCAATTTCATTATCTTCTAATTATGATATCGGTTGATTATTTGTGACGAAGTAGAAAGCCAATCTAAATGCAATCAATTTTCTCTTTACACGTGCCGTTTTCTTTCGTCACTAGACACTGGATATGAACAACTTTCCTAAAACTTTACTAGGTGTCACGATGTTGTAAAATGTTGTTTTTTTTTAATTTATAAGAAAATGCGTTATACTTATCATTACACTTGTTTAGCAGGTAAATTACCTAATTTAAAGATCAGGGCGTTTATGTTTAATATTTTATGCAGTTGATATAAAACGAGTATGTCTTTATATGCGGTGCGGCCACTTATGTCGCTTGCAAGCTCTTGCACACAAGTAATGATCTTATGTATGTTATGTTTTCCTTGTTGCAGTGTTCTCCAAAGGACAATGCGAGACTGGCCAGTACCGCTTTCTCGCCAAGAAAGGCGGATTCGCCTGGGTTCAGACCCAAGCCACTGTCATCACCGACAAGCAACAGAAGCCCATAAGCATCGTCTGCGTCAACTACGTCATAAGGTAGGACTAGAATAAGATACATTTCAAATTGATATGACGTGCATATAATCGTGTCTTTTTCAGCATTTTTTACATATCAAGAAACACATTTCAAGAAAATTATATAAATATTTTGACATACAAAACGCTATGTTGATCAAGGTGAGTATTCCGTTACTTTATGATGTTTTTGTAAGTTGTTTATTTGGTCTGCCGCCATAACCTAGTTTTACGATAGACGATAGTGCCGTACCGTACACGTAACTCTAGATTATACTTTCAGCGTGTCTTATCTAGATGAGCCATGCCACTCCCAACGACAGCACTTTCATTAATTTTGTTGTGTAACAATTTGTTACAGTCGACTTTTGGGTAATTAATTCAGTTTCAGTGTTACGAAAATGTATTATTTTTGTAACGAAGTATTATAGTTAATGTATTGACACTTATTGGTTAGGTGTGTGCTTGTTTAGACAATAACAAGTTCTTGTATTATTTTTTTGATTAACTGAGTCATTCTAACTCAAATTCACATTACAACTAGTAGTACCTTTAATGCTTACTTTTTTTTGTTGAGTAATAATACTAAACTTTAATAATACGTCCGTCGACTTTTGATGTTGACACCGTAAGAACCCAAATTTTAGCCCTTTAACAAATTTATTATATGGATTTTGACTGTTATATATATCAGACAATACGCAACTCCACTAGGTTTTTTAGTGTTTTTTTTTGCTTTTTTATAAAGATTTATCTTTTTATGTCGTATTCACGTGTGTACACTGCGTGAAGTACGATAGCGGAAGCTCTTATCCGTGCAGTTCCGAGTTAAAGGTGTTGGCATATATTTACATCTAATGATGTAGGTAGTTGAACGTTGCAATATCAAAGCCATTTGGCCACTATGTCAGGGGCAACAGTTTGGCTCTTAACTCTGCCAGATCGTCTACAATGTATATGATTGAAAACGGGATTGTATAAACATTGTATTTAATTCAGTGTTCGATGTACGGTCAAGTGCATGATTCTAATTGTCTGTCACATCTCTAGCAACCAGGTTTTTTATTGCTAATCAATCAAGAAGGATTATTTAATTTTCAAAAAGTGTAGGCCAACTTTTTTCTTGTATTACACATGAACCTCTCGTTGCATAAACTTATACAGCGCAGCATACTAAGTGTAAACCTTTCGCTCACTAGCTTTGAACATAATCTATGACCACCCTTGAAGTGTTGACTATAAAACTACCTACTAAGAACTAACTTTTAACCATATTTCTCGCAAATAAACTTTTCATTTCATTTCATTTCAAAAGTAAAGGTTAGTCATGCGTAACATTGCTCTTGTTGATATTAAAATGCATATATTTGAATGATTTATCTGAATTCTTTGTTAATTTTATATCTCGTACTTTTATCTATCTAGTATCATTCCTAATTGTTTTGCAATTTTAATTTCACCTTCAGTTCACTTACTTAGTTGTTTAAAACTTCATTTTTTTTTTGTTATTTAATTAATGTTTTTATCTGAAATCGAACCATAAAATCCAATTAACACGATGCCTAGTTACTCTTATCAAAATTGTTTTAACCTCCAACCCTCGGCTTAAGCCAAATCTGTTGGGGTTTCTAAAAGTTTGAAGCTGAAAACGGTTAAATGTCTTAAAGTTTGTATAATTAAGATTACTTTAGCGTCGTCGCGTAAGATTTTGATTCTTGCTATGTATGTTTCTACCAAGATAACTGAGAGGTTGTCTATCGTACCTGGGGCTTTACGTCGCGCGTGATTTTATTTTTTTTGTCAACTGTTATAACAAAGTCTATGAGGTGACAGTATAGGCCATATGAAACACAAATTATTAACTAGTGCCTGAATACATTGATACCAGTAAATGTGTAACACCTTATTCAAAACAAAACATGGTATTTCTTCAAATAAACTACGATTTTATTTGTTTTGAAGATCCGAATACCCAAAAATCAGGTGAATCTGATTGTTATAAAAATATCATCATAAAAAACGTAAATAACGTTATTAACACATGCAAGTCATTTAATGATTGAAAATTTGATAGTGCCATTAAATCGATGATTATTCGACAAATAAGAAGACATTATTGAAGATAACAAAGCTTCTGAAGTTAATTACACAGCCTACGTAGCTCAGTTGGTAGTAGCTCTGCCTTCTGCGCCGTAGGTCGTGGGTTCGATTCCCACCGTGAACAAACACATTTGTGTGATGAACACAGATGTTTGTTCTCTATCTGGGTGTTATATAATATTATAAGTATGTATTTACAAAAAAAAAGTATATAAGTAGTATATCAGCTATCTGGTTCCCATATCACAAGCATAAGCTTAGTTTGGGGCTAGATAGTGCTGTGTGGAAAGTCCACCAATATTTATATTTTATTTATTTATAATTAAATAACGTTAAATATCCCTTGCTTATACTTAATGTAAAGTAAACCCAAGTTTTCATGTTAAAATTATTTGGTACGTTTGGTTTGTTGTTTACCAAGTTTGGATATTTAGATTTTGACGTTTTCATTTGATTTTAACGACAGCATTTTAGTCCGCAATAACATCAACACTCATCGAAAGGAAAGAATATTTTCGCCAAGTAGATATTAGGTTTAAGACGAAGACAAGAGCTAATGTGACTCTCGCTCGCACGTTTTGACTTTTTGAAAGATATAAAATCTTTAAACCCGTTTTCGAAAAATCGCACACAACTATTTTGTGTGCAATCACATTGCGCACAGTTTAGTAAAAAAATCATTTTGATCGATACAAGTTTTCCTACTTAAAAGTTTGCTTTTCTAGTTTTCGTACATAAGCAAACTTTTGAGTAGGAAAACTTGCATCAATCAAAATGTAATTTTTACCAAACTATGCGCAATGTGATTGCACACAAAATGGTTGTTTGCGATTTTTCAGAATTGGAATTTGTGATTTTATGTCTTTCAAAATGTCGAATCGTGCGAGCGAGAGAAATGTTAGGTGTTGTCACCGCCTTAATGGAGTTCCCTTATTACTGGTTTTATATTAAAAGCTGTTGTGAATTGACGTTTTCAATCATCTCGGAAATATTAAGGTAGGTTTAAAGTATTTTTTTTTGCCTTAATTTCAGTTTACAGCTTGTGAATATGAATTAGCTCTAAATTAGTTATTTTGGCTTCAATTGCTTCTTGGACTGTCACTTGACTGACGTAACTTTGTTTGTTTATTTAACTAGTTCCGCCCAGCGGTTTCACCCGCGCAGATTTTAATCCCGCCCGGTATTGCCACGGCATACAAAATAGCCTATGTATTATTCCAGACTATAATCTATCGCTCTGCCTTGTTTCATCCAGATCTGTTAAGCCGTTCCGGCTTGAAAAAGTAACAAACATCCATCCATCCATCCATCCATCCATCCATACTTACAAACTTTCACGTTTATAATATTAGTAGGATTTTTATACTGCATAGCGCTCACGCATTCTCTTCATGGAACGTGGAACACAGCCTTTGTATGCTAACAGTTCTTCTTCTTCTTCTTTTTTTGTTTATGGCTGTTCAGTGGATTTTTCTTCTCGCAACACTTACATCCGTCTAGCTGGCATGAAATGTTGCTTTCTGTTGAAAGTGTTCTCTATTCTATTGTACAAGTCGTACAGTTTTATGGGTACTCCGCCCGGCTTTAACAGTTTGGGGTCACGGCAAACGCTTAGGAGTTTTGTCGAGTGTTATAATATAGCGCTATATCGCTACCCTTTCTGTCTGCGATGATTTGTGCTGATCTATGTATATTCATGATAATATTGTTTATATATGGCGATTCGGTAAACTCAGATATATAAATAAATAATGCTGGGCAATCCACACAGCACCATCTAGCCCCAAAGTAAGCTACTCAAATCTTGTGTTATGGGTACTAGATAACTGATATATTTAATACATCAAATACTTACATACTTACATAAATAGATATTTTTTATTATACGTCAAAAACCAACGGACCAACGGAACAAATTTCTGCATTTCGTACACAAATTTGTTCCGAGGCGGGAATTGAACTCGCAACTTCTGCGTCGCAGGCGGACTTTCGCCCGCTGCGCCACAGATCGTCAAAGATAGGTAATGTTATAGAATATTCACTGATAAAATGAAATTGCTATAGTATGAAACGCCGGTTAAATTATCTACTTTACTTAAGATAAAGTACATCATATACGAACTTGAACTAAATACCTTAGAAATAGCATAACAAAAATATAGTAAAACAACATTTAAAATTAACTATGATTTGTGAGTTGGATTGCTTCCTGATACTCGCATAAAATCACCCATGAACATGGCGCATGTAACTGTGACGAAATATCGGGAAACAACTATGGTAAACTATTCATTAAATATCTCGTTGTTCGTGAAATTAATGATCAGATAAAATAAATATTATATAAAAAAAACAAAACGTACTAAAAAAACTTTGCCAGTCCTGAAAATAAATTTTATATAATCAAGTTCCAGGGCTTCCTTAATTTTCGTTTTTATTGAAAAGAAAATTTTCGAAACTCATAAATAATTGTACAATTAACAGTAATTGTTTTCTTAAAGTGATATCGTTATCTTTAATGTCGTTTTTTTAAAACTCGGGTAGTTTTTAAATAGCTCTTTTTTTCGTGTAAAAATGTTATTTTTCCGAGATTTAAGACCAAAGACTAACGTTTAAAAGTAAAGTGTTTGTAACATAAATTGTTTAGTTTTTGCCGTTTTTGTCTGTTTATTCACATAAATTATTCATATGAATGAAACTGCTACTTTTATAGAAACTTTATCGTTAACACTAAACAAACTACCAGCTTATCTGCTGTTGATGATTGCTATTGACAACATCATCGGTGCATGTTATCAAGTAGGGTTATCAGAGGTGACTGTTGCTATGTGATGCACCCTAGCTTCATAATTTTAATTATCGTTCTAATCTCTGTTGAACTTGTTATCTTTTCAACTTTATCATGCGACCGTTTCATATTATACATGCTACTTTCAATACACTCATTACTACTACACTCACACATCATTCATGTTTTCTGCATATTACGTCATTCCATAACTTTCTAATATATAAAATTCTCGTGTCACAGTGTTTATAACAAAACTCCTCCAAAACGGCTTGACAGATTATTATGAAATTTTGTGTATAGGTATATTCAGTAGATCTGAGAATAGGACGTAAACTACTTTTCATACCCCTAATTTCTTTTTCGGCAAAAATTTTTATTTTTATACTTTTTCAGTTCATTTTCACCCTTCTACAACCGACGCCCATTTTTTTAATCTGGAGATTTCTACAGAATCATCGTTATAATCATCTCCTTCCATAGATATCCCGTTCTTTTTTTACCGAATCCAATAATTTTTTTCTATAAAAATTTTATAAAACTTGTAATCCATAACGGAATATAAAGTTTTGTGTAAAATTTGTTGATTTTCTCTTCATAAAGTAGGTAACTTAAACAATCTGGTAGGCTTATCTAGAGTTGTTTGATGCGAGGTTTACCTGTTTTGCAAGAGACTTGTGCATGAGAAATGTTTAAATTAATTAATTTAGCACCACATCAATAATGACATCATGAAGTGCAATACTCCAATTTCCTCAAAGTAAAACATAGTGCCAATTTCGTAGCTACAATATTGTAACTACAATATAATTCTAAAATTATGAAGCTTTAAATTACAGTCCTTGGTCCTTGGAAATGCACCTGAATATTTGAAATTCAATGAAATGAAATGGTTACTATTGAATTGTAAACTACTGAATGTTTCAGTTTCTATACTATTCTATTGTGGTAGGCATCGATATTGTATTGAAACGAAATTGTTATTTTTGTACTAAGCTTAAATTATGCACATTCACTTAAACTAGTGGCTCTGGGAGCTGTAGACCTCGCGAGCATACTAAAAATGAGCTATTTGAGGAATGTAATGTGCAAGTGCATTTTCCGTTTTTTTTTTGCATCATCTTGTGTAGAATGAGGTCCTTTGTGTTTCTCTCAAATTTGATTGAAAACCATCGATTGTTTGATGAGCTATCCTGTTCATCATGCTGAAGATCCTTATCAGATCTTCGCCAAACTTTTATGAGACCAACTTATAGTACTACCTTTCAAATAAAAAAAGAATAATCGAAATCGGATCTCATTTGGTGGAGATATCCAGTATATCAAATACCCCCCTTTTTGCCCTTTTTTGGGGGAAGTACCCCTCCAATCAAAAATCCCCGACGAAAAAAAAAATTCTAAAAGGTCATATAACCTGTGTACCAAGTTTCGTCCAGATCGGTTGAAAAATGCGACCTGTAGAACAGACAGACAGACATCCGGACAAACGCATTTTTGGCCAATGTGGAAACTGAGACGCTTCGCTCGCTCGGTCAAAAACTGCCAAAAATACTGGAAAAGTAATCACAAATTTTCGGTGTGTTTAAAGAATTTGCGACATCAGAAAGAACTTGTTACTGAATTTAACATTCCTATTATTTCATGTTCAACTTAAAAAATGTAGTTTATATTTTCCATTTGCGAAATACACATTGCAACTGGCATTATTGCTGACAGTTTTCTAGAATTTCTGGAATCCCGTTTGCAGTCTTTTGACATTTCCATTATTTCGCACGGAAACTAGAATTTTTGATGTGCACTGGAACAGAATAATTGTTAGTGTATTTTGATCCGTTTCATGTTCGCATCCTTTCATTTGGAAGTTTTCTATTTAAAGCAAAATTGTTATAATAAGCCTGGACTCGTGTCCGATAAAGCCGTGAATTGCAAGCCGTTGCAATTTATTTTCACACATGTGGGTCAATGTAAGACCACGTTCTGTATCTATTACACACGAACTGACACGCCTCGCTTTTTCTATAATTAGACTTAATCGTGTCTTGGTCGCGAGTGCACCTGAGGTATACCTATGCTCACACAAAGCATGCTAATCACCGAAAAGACCCTGAAATTATGCACAAAGCCCTGTAAAAGAACTCAATAAAGATGACGAACAATCAGAAACCAATCATAAATCTAATCATGAATCTCATTCTTTCCAAATTCTGAATGTAAAAGTCTCATAAATCTTTAATTGATTTCTGAGCTTTTATCTGATGCGTAACTCAAGGTACAATTCTAAATACTAAAAAATTAGCTAGAAAATCGTCTAGATCCAGTCCATAAAAATACAATAAAGCAGTGCCTCGTGAATCGCTTCTAGACATAAAGCTGGACCATTACGGGGTACCGCAAGGAACGAATTCAAATTTATTCATTACACCAATGAATACTGATTGTTCCAACGTATGCTGACCTGTATTGCAAACTAGACTGGCAATATTTTTCTTAGAGTATTTTCTGACATAGCATTCTGCCGCTCAATAGTCTGGCTGGTTTCTATTTTCTATGTCTGCGTTCAGACGCCCTCAAGCTTTTATACTAAGTATCCTTTGAATTAAAAAAAAATACACCCAATTTTCTTTATAACTTATTCTGCTATATTTTACTTATCCACCTCTCGGGAAATTACTCCAAAGCTTTTCTATTATATTGTTTGGCAGAAAATTCTGAATGAGTACAAAGTAAGAGTAAAAGCATGTTGGGAATGCGACTAGAGAAATTTGTATTCCAGGATTTCCTTTTTCCATTCCCTGTTGTACCGACTGAGAGTTCTGCGGTCGTCGGTCGGTTTATGCAACTGTGGGCGAATGCACCCCTTCCCCCGGTCGTTGACCTCACCTTCCTAGTGCAAGTACTAGAGCAGTTTTCGTTTCAGCTTGAATGGGGCGTGGGTGTTGCCCCGTTTGTTGAACCTAGCTCGTGACATAAGTTAGATCTCGACTTGAATACCTGGTGCTTTGTTGTAACTCTCTCGTGCTCAGGAGAATTCCTAACGAATGTCTAAGCATGTCGAATGCAGTGCAATAAGTTTAGCAAGTCCAGTTGTATTGGGAAGACATTAATACTGTCATTTATCCTTATGAATCAATGCCATTCCTCTATACCTATTATATCGCCAAGAGCTTATTACAATTGTTGTACTGGCGAAACGCATTTGTTGATATGGTTTGATAATCGGCTATAAAAGACGCTAGCAGCTCGTTAGTTATCTGAAGCTCCAAACTAATTTAGATTGTTTAGTGGGTACGAGTACTTGACTCATACATGTTAATGGTCGTACGGTCAACAAAGATGAGAAAATTCCAACCAATGGGTATGTCTGTGATATCAGTATCGTCATTGTAACTTGCAACTGACTCGAAACCTTGAACCGTAGGTATTCGTTTAATCTTTATTGAGCTAGATTGACATTGCTACAGTTACGTTGTTGCCTATTGTGGTAGTATTCGTCGTTTGAAAGTTTACCTGCACCCTCTTGTTCTGTATGACCCAGTTCCATCACTGCCTAGGCCTATATTCCGCTAGTTGAAGAAAAAGGACCTTGTTTCACTCAGGGGCACACAACGCCAGCTTACAGACAGGCTACCCAAGCTGGTTAAACTTAACATGCAAGCATCTGACCTTTTCAATACTAATCGGAATCGATATCTTTGCACGATCACAAATCAAGGAGAAGTCACATCTACCGTTTTTATAAAGAACACCTAATTTCATTGCATTAGCCATCACGCGATTTCAGGCTAACTCGTTATTTGCCTCGAACCGGTTTATATGTAGTTTTTGCGATGATATTTGCGTTTCTATAATAAACCAACATTACATTCGATGCTCAAATTACATTTCTTAAACGCGTTTTAATTATCATAAATGTAATATTACTGATTTATTTTATAGGTTTGCTTAGTATTATAAAAAAAATACTACCAACCTAGCCTAGTACCCAAAATTTACATAGAAATAAAAAATATTATAGGGACCAAAATACAGTTTAAACATTAAAATTATAATTAAAAATTCAGTAGGAAGGTATGCCAAATTACAGACATGACATACCTAATCTACAAATAAAATATTACTGTGATTATACCTACTTTCATTTAATTATGATTTATTTAATCAAATAATATAATAATATTTAACCGTCCCGGCTTAAAGCGGCTGATGTTATCTCTACTTGGCATTAAGAGCCATTAATTTTTCATTTGCCCTCAAACATTTCTTTATCAGCAGTCTATGAAACCGTTTTGTTTTATGTTTTAGGCACTCCGGGACTTCATTTCACTTTGTCATAAAAACTTGTAGAACTCATCAATTTCATTTTATGAGCCCTCCTTGCTCTCTTGGAAATATTGACTATGTTTGTAATTCTGTATTCATTCATAGTACAATCGTCCGCTTCTTATTCACTTTTTCTACTCTTTTTATTAATTATTCCATTCAATTGTTTTCTGATACCTACATTATTTTTTTGTTTGCATCGTTCCAATTCTGTACCGTTTACAGTCTGACGAATGCACTTGCTGTTTTTTATTACGGCACAGCATCATTATGTCAGTAGATATCTCCATTTAAAAATATAATCGCAGCTTCTGCGTATCACACGGGCAACTTTCAGATAAAAACGTTTGGAAATGTAGCGTTCGTGATATCAACATAAACGACTAACTTTTTTAGAGTGGGCTACGTGACACGAAGCACAGCTTCTATGAACTCATAGAAAGAAGTTTCCGCGAAGTTATAATTTACTGATTTGATCTTTAGACACTCTTACGATGATCTCTAAGAGTAGTAGAACTCTTTGTGAAGGGCTCGTCCGGGGAAGTACTACCACCACGCCTTTTTCTGCCGCCAAGCAGCAACGCTGTGTTTCGGTTTGAAGAGTGTGTCGCCGGTGTAATTACAGGCACATGAGGCTTAACATCTGTATGCCTCAAGTTGATGGACGCAGAGCAGGGCATCGTAAGGCACGTTTTTTTTTTTTTTTTTATACAACTAGCTGATGGAACAAGCAGATGGCCCACCTGATGTTAAGTGGTAACCATCACCTATAAACAAAACATTGCCCCGTAGGTCACGCACAATAGGAACGTGCCCTACGATGCACTGCCCTGCGTCCATCAACTTGAGGCATACAGATGTTAAGCCTCATGTGCCTGTAATTACACCGGCGACCACACTCTTCAAACCGAAACACAGCGTTGCTGCTTGGCGGCAGAAAAAGGCGTGGTGGTAGTACTTCCCCGGACGAGCCCTTCACAAAGAGCTCTACTACTCTTCCTATCGTTCCTATCGAGCGTGACTTGCGAGGCAATGCTTTGTTATAGGCGATGGTTACCACTTAACATCAGGTGGGCCATCTGCTTGTTCTATCAGCTGGTTGTATAAAAAAAAAAAAAAAAATTTGCACTACATGGAACAAGTTTGCTTGCAACTGGAGTCACGTAGCCAGCCTCAAAAGCGAATACAGGTAAAAGTGATTTATATGGTATGTGAGTTGTCGAACCATATTATATAATCAGGTTATTTCGGGACGCCATTGAAAGCATGGCATGCCTCATAACGGTGATGATGTAAGGTGTTTGCAACTGGAGTCACGTAGCCTGCCAGAAAGCGCTGGGGGTGCGGCAGTTCAATGACCACGACCCTAATTGCACAATATCTTGCAGAACGCATTTATGCCACGCATACGCCAGTGTTTCCGAAGCTGACTGACCAATTAACACCTTGGACACTGCAGAAATTATAATGCTCTGAATGCAGAACTGCTAAATGTTGTAATTGACGTGTTAATCGAGTTGTTTATTGAAGCTGATTCAGTTTTATGACCAGCGCTACAATGCCACACTAAATGAAAAAATAACAATCTTGGTTAATAATAATAGACATGATTATCGTAACGTAAGGCTTCTGAACTAAAATATCTTAGACCAAAAACCAGTAAGACCGGGACATCTCACTTGTCTTGTTTTTTTACCAAACACTTAACTTTCAGAGACCATGACTTCAATACGACTGATCTTTACTCAGAAGTTTGACAGCGTTCGTTATGACACGTAGCACTAAACCTCACTATTATTAATAACGGTGAAATGAAATATTCATTCTTTATCAGGCTTAATATGTCTACTACTCCACATTAGATTACCCTTATATTTGCGGGGATTGCTGTAGTCATCACGCTTGGCATGTTGATGAGAGATCGTAGTATATAAATTGTGTTCTGTACTAAGAAGATGTTGGTGCCAATATCTTGCGTTCCCTTGATCATCTCTTATGACATCTACGGTGATAGAGAAGTAGGTACCTACAATTCTATGCAGATGCAGACTACGAAGGAGTTATAAGAGTAGTAGAGCTCTTTGTGAAGGGCTCGTCCAGGGAAGTACTACCACCACGCCTTTTTCTGCCGCCAAGCAGCAACGCTGTGTTTCGTTTTGAAGAGTGTGGTTGCCGGTGTAATTACAGACACATGAGGCTTAACATCTGTATGCCTCAAGTTGATGGACGCAGGGTAGTGCATCGTAGGGCACGTTCCTATTGTGCGTGACCTACGGGGCAATGTTTTGTTTATAGGTGATGGTTACCACGTAACATCAGGTGGGCCATCTGCTTGTTCCATCAGCTAGTTGTATAAAAAAAAAATCTGAGCGAATATTCATGTAGTGCCTGGCCTAGCAATCCTCATCATTACTTATTTTATCATGTAGTCTAACTCCAATACAAGATATAACCATCGAAAAATACCCGTAACTTGATTCGTCACCGCGATGCGTGTGTAAAAGTGTTCCATGCACAAAGTTTCAACTAGTTTCGTCACTCATCAACTTTCAGAATAGGTATCGGTAGCTTTTTTTCTTTTTACGGAAAATTGAGACAATATTAAAGAAAAATTTCACCATTAAAATTATATTACATCAGAATTATGATTTGTGACTTGAGCAATACTTTTCAAAACTGAGTAATCATTCTCAGCGCATGCTCCAAGGTTCATTCATATCCTTGTTCCGCGCGCCAAACCTCTAGAACCTCTGAATATTTCCACGAATAAACATGAAATTCTTTTAAGAAATTTTATGAAACGAAAACTTTTGAAAAATCCAAGTGATCTTACATTTACGTGTGAAATATTATCGTAAGTAAAAGCATTCGCGACAACTGCAAGTCTGGCATTAATGTTCGTACGGCTATTTGCTTACAAATTATAGCTGAGGTGATGTAAATCTGAAATAGACGATAGTGAACAGATATAGCACAGCTATGTGCTTCATCCAAGTGTTGTTTGTCGACGTTCTGCGTAAACTGACAGTATTGTCTCGTTGAAAAAAAAAGTGCACACAGATATTTTTGTAAGTCAAATGTCCGTTGGTCTCACACACAACTCTGCTTTCTGCACTGTAGATTGTACTTTCTATTTGCACCCAAGATAAATGGTTTGATCATTGTCCGTGTGACATTTAAAGTATCAATAGCTAGATGACGTTGCGTGAAAAGTCCACCAATTTCCATTATTGGAATAATTGTGTTTTCTTGGTTCCATTGTTGGAATAATTGTGTTTTCTAGGAATCTTAATTAGTTAGTACGAATCCAGCGTTCTTACGGTGATTTACTATATTATTGGTCGCTAAGTTAAATAGTCGAAAAACTTTTGATCATGATGATGAAATCATGAGCAGTGGGAAACAGACACGCTCATTTTTTAAATGGCTCTCCTGATTATTAAGGTAGGTTTGATAGTACTTAGCTATTACCTAGAAAGGGAGCTCGCAAGGGGCCATTAGTGAACGGTGTTCAGTTTCGCGGGTAAATTGCGGAACAACGCGGGGGTATCGTGTGTCTTACATGCCATAGTGATTGATTGATCTATTGCACACTGCGTTAGTGTTCACTCCTAAATCTTCATCTATTTGTAATGATTAGTCCTATACCACCTCCGTTTGTAAAGATAAATAAATTAATTAGAATTTTGAATAATGATAAAAGATTCTGTATTGCAAAATAGCATTAGGTGTGGTGCTTAGACTGGGCTCTCCATGGTCACTATTTTTGACTTTGTTATTTCGTTGGCTCAATTATAGCGTTTCTTAAAAAAAATATTGTTTTCACAGAGTTATTAAAAAACTAGTGTTTAACACTACTTGATTGCACCCTTAACCTGGATTTTAATAGTAATGATAAGTGTGTTATTTTGTTGATTGCTTATCCAGTTTACCCACTCGTCTTTGCGGATAGCAAGTACTTACTTAATTTTATGTAGTGGTTGTAGAAATGGTAGGTATGTTCGGAATCGGAATTATCATAACTGGGTGATTGGTTTAATTTATGTTTATCAGAAACTTACATAGCGTAAATGTTGTTTGTTTTAGAAATTTCGATATGTTCGTACGTAGATAAATTAACGTCCTTGCAGACTCAAATTACGAAGTTGTTTTCAAGATATTCCATTGTTTACAGATTTAATATTATTACGCAATCTCATTAATGTTTATGTTAGGTATTTAGGTATGTTATTTACCTGAAAAAAACTGAAACAGCTTCACGACTTTGATCCCCAGGTACGGTAGATATCCCTTCAGATCTCCCAGTACCAAGTAGGTACTAATTCAAGATTCTTTGAGGATGTCTAAGGGGGGTAGTCAGAGGTACGTCCAAACATTACATTTGGCACATACCCACATTTTGCAGTAGTTAGTATTCCATACGTGACAGGTTGCAAGCCCATCGCCGCTGTTAGAATACTAACTGGTTTCCTCACGATGTTTTCCTTCACCGTTTAAGAGCACTGGCAATGCGCACATAAATTTTTCGATAGAAAAATCCATTGGTGCACGACCGGATTCGAACCTGCGACCTTACGATCGGAAGGCGGGGTCACTCCCACTAGACCACCGGTACTCCGGTTATTTACCTATTAGCCTATTATTTGATTTGGCCTTCTGTAATACGACCTTCACTGCACATGGTTCATTGACCTTTTTTAGAATATAATGCTTTAACCAAAATAGCTTTATCCAATTAACCTGTGGCTCCTGTCCGCTCGTTGAATATATTTCAAATGAGCTATTTTAAAACGTTCCGAAATGAGAATAAAATACGCGCCGTCGTCGCGTCGTTGAGCTCCTGTCACATGCTGGTATCACTCGATCACCATTCAACACTGATATCTCATTAACCTGGCCGTGATCGGCGCCACGATAGACCACCGGTGGATCGTGATAATCGTGAACCCGGTTATCGTTTCGCGTGGCTAGCGAATGGGCATTCTCAAAATTTTATAATATCGTCGGGCCATGTCGCGCGTTCTGTGTTTATGTAGGCAGCGTCTCAAGTGCGCCGCTGCGCTGCGCTCGCCCTCGCTTCATTCGCGCTACAGGCGTCGTCGGAAGAACTCCCTAGCGGCCACTCGCGCGTTCACACGAACTTGGCATAACTGGCAACTCGCGATCTCGATCAGCTGTTCGAAGTTTGAACTTACCGGCGTTTTACCAAACGCCCAAACTTTGTTTGACAACAAAAAGGAAAGTTCACGAATCATGGTAAGGAACGGTGCAGTGAAGACGGTGTAGTGCATAGTGAACGTGCTCATACTAGTGCCCTTATCGTGTGTTTGTTTTACAACGTTTCTAGTAAAGAAATATCGAAGGTTAACTGAGTGATATAACCGGCTAATAATTTCGTTGGATATTCGTACAAAGTGAATAGTTCGGTGTTGATGGTAGCCATCTCGTTTATTTTTCGCACTACAATGTTTACTAAACTACCTTCATTTTTCCTCAACATAATGTTTACCTCAAATTTTTTATGTTTCCATCACGTGGTTTTAGTGCATAGTAACCGTGCTAATAGTAGTGCTCAGGTTGACTGGGTGATATAACCGGTAGTTCGGTGTTGCTCGTTTGACATCGTTTATTTTTCGCACCACGATGTTTACTAGGTACCTATCGTAATTTTTCCTCAACATTTATTTCTCATTTTTTGTATTCATCACGTGATATGTTGACAGCGTAAAATGGTTACGTTCTTCTTTATTTATAGATCTGTTACTCGGAGAAGATGCCAAGTGTTCTTTACTTAGCTTTGTTAAGTGTTTCGTGGCTTCCTGCTGCATGTATATGTGCATGAATGTGCAGGATAGTGCGTTCGCGAGTCATCTGTCGTGTGTGTTGTTTGCGAGCGCGACTAAAATAGCGGTCCTCGCCCCCCACTGTCCAGCTAACCAGCTATTGGTTACATAAGCACGCCACCGACCGGCGGCCTTGACTCCCGCGCCGCACACTACTTGCCAGACATTATTGATCATACAATCGATCCTCATCCATTATTACCAATTATTCTTTATTAGTTTACTTTCCAGTGTTACCTACTTGAATCACATGCATATTACATAGGTATTATTACATTCGTTATTTATTATAAATACTTCTTAGTACCTAAGTAGGTACTCGATTGAACTCTACGTCCGCTTTATTTTTTCCTCCACTTCGTTGTCTGTCTTTGAGTCTATGAGTTTTACAATATTGTCTATCATATTTGGCTTTCAAATGTTCTTTGAATGTAGTAAGTACCTATATTGTAAATATTTATTGCAAACATTACAGAGTAGGTAGGTACAATGTAGGTTTAGGTAAGCAGGTAAAATGGTCGGTTATATCGCTGAGAAAACCCTAGTGCTAAATTTAACATCTACGTTACGTTAATTGCGTTATCTTATCTAATCAAATGTAGTGATAAGTAATCACTTCGGCGATCACAGGTCTAGACTTTTGCTGTAGGCTAAATAACTGTAAGTAAATTTCTGACTGCACCTAGGTTTATTCCTAATTTTGTTCATAATAGGTACATTTTTACCCTTTCCTACATTTCACTTTTTCTTACTAGGTACTTTACAAATTACTTTCTCTATTCCTTGCTTATTTACTAGTGGTTTGTTCTAGTAATTGGACCCAGTATTCTCGGTTTACTCTCTACTTGATGAAACATTGTTCTACTTGCAAACATACTTATCTTATATTAATTTTCAAAAAGTTTGGCGTTTATAAAATACCGGCCACAGAGCTAAAATGATAGTGCTTCAGTATTGTTTAAAACTGAAGACAAAAAAAATCTTTGCCTTTTTATTGATTACTCTACAAATCGTTTTCTACATGCTGAAAACATTGATTGATTTAGTTTTAACGTCACGATTTGACCTCGACCGTGAAAAGAAGTAATTGTTGAATTATGCCGGCAACGGTATCACGGCCAAGGTCAAAACCGCCACTAAACAGCTGTTCTATCCAGATCTTTCACGTTACGCAACTCCTACTACGCAATACCCTCAAACACGGGATCTTCGCATTTCCATTTTGCTCACGATTTCATCGAGGCTTAAGTTCCTACATACAGACTTATAGCATCAAGTTGTTGGATAACAACACGTCTCATTAAGTTCTAAATTCCAATTGATGTATATTTTTCCTCCAAAATTATTCGCTATGGAATCAATACGGAACCTACAGCGTGTTTGTGATGCGCGCGCAAACCGGCTTCTAGTGAATGGCCCGTCTAAAGAAAACATGGGGAGGCTCATCAGAGGGGGTGAATTCGACAAGGTCGACTGCAAGGCCGTCCTTACTATCTTCTGTATATCCCTTTCTCTCAGCCTGAATCACGTTATTTCTTCCTACTCCAACAGACTCACTTTCAAATATCGCGTAAATGCACCTACCCAAACACTCCCGTCCGAAAGATTTATGTTTTGTGTACAATTTTCGTAATTTTTCAAACGGTGATAATTGCAACGCTTAGTAAAATCAGTCAGTCTATTGTATTTGATAATATGAAATTTATATTTTAATGGCCGACTGAATATTGGTCGGATCGGATTACTAAACTATTACGGTGATTAGACGATTAAAAAGGATATGGAGATAGAGGACGATGGATAGGAGACGATAGGCTCCAAGTCTTAACTTGAGTATCTTGTCAATAATAAAATAACATTATATCTTGAATCTTAAACAACCATAATGCATATTGATATCTATTGATTGACGCAAGTGACCAGTAAGGGCCAATCTTTAGGTTATCTGCCAACCGGATGATCCTTAATTAATCTATAATTCGTATAGCGCCGCTGTAAATGTAGGCTTAATTATCTGTTATCAGGTATCTTACCGGTCGCGTTTCAAACCCAATATCGCCACTTTTCTATTGAATAGTAACTTTTACATTCGCGTTCTCCTGTAACTCTTTTAACGACCTATATAGTTTTACCATATAAGTTGTTCTGTCTAATGTCATCGGGTACTTACATACTTAGTTACGATTACTTAGAATGTGAGTACTTTTTCTTGCTCATGGTATTTTATCGTCAATTATTAGGTACCGGATGGTGAATGGTTTTATTACTTTATAAACATTGAGTTATTAGTGGTTACATTATTTTTTTGACTATAGATTCTTCCTGTAGTACATACAACCCGTGTTTCACTTTTCTTCTTCAACTTTCTTTTTCATCTTTCACTGCATTCAGTACAAAGTGTAGACTTGGTATTAGCTCTTTAGGCTTGCGTCATTGCCGTCAGCATTGTAACCTTGAATATTGTTGACTGATTAAACTCTATTGTGTATCTTCATAGGCGTACTCTGATGATAATGTGATTTAGCCACAGTAGTCAGATAAACTGTTATTCTCAACACAAACTCATAACTTCTCTAAATTGCTTGTCCACATATGTACATGTACCTACTAATAACCGGGGCACTGGCATTGAGCACGCGTAATTAGGCGGCAGATCACTTCTTAAATAATATCGGCCTGAGGCCCCTACATTACTAAGTTATTTTGTTTACAGCGGTATCGAGTGCAAAGATGAGGTGTTTGCATCACATCAATTGCAGCATGCGGATCTGAAACCAGCTGTCGCTCCGATCGCACTGGCTACTGCGCCTCACAGCAAACCTTTGCTTCCAGTGGAACATCCTGGCAACGGCGCCATTGTCGCCATCATACCTCCCGAAGAGGAGCAACCCATACCTGTTACTGAGCAAATATTTGCACCGCTCAATCAAAATATGAATAAAGGCTTTTTCATACCCTTCCAAGACAAGAGTCATAAAAGTGAGTGGCATCTGGATTATTAATGCTTTGGCGTCCGATTTCGTTCTTTTCCTGCACACCACAGATTTTATAATGACATTATTTTTACAGTGCTTAAAGACGATCCGGAAATTTTGGACCATTTGGCACCCTCGGCTGGTGACGCCTGCATCCCACTCGAGAATAGTCCCTTCGATGAAATGTTCAATGACTTTCTAACTGACGACTACTGCAGCCTTTCTTCATTCTTGGGCAATGACTTGGCCAATGGGTCCCCCGTGGATTGTATGACTCCAGATTCGTTATTGCTGTCATCGCCAGAATCTCGGGTAAAGTTTAACCATTGTGTTAATTAATTAAATGGTTTTTGAAAATATCACATTCTTCAGAAGTGTCTTAACTATCGATTTTCTTTCAGGAAAACGATTCATCATGCGAGCAGTCTTCACTTTTAACAGAATTATCGTTAGACGCTTTTGACAGCACAAGGTCTGACAATGACATTGACGATGGAAACTCTCCATTTATACCGACTAGTGATGAGCTCCCGGTTCTGGAGCCTGCTGTCATGTGGGGGGCTTTGCCGGACAGCGTCAGCTTGGCGAGACCTCAACGACCAGAACCGGCGACGGTGACTTCTTCACCGGCACCTGCTTTACAGCGTTTGCTCACAACGACCCCTGCGGGCCCAACCACACAAGATCTCATATCTAACTTATACTCAGATCAAGGTAAAGATTCTTACTTATACTTTTGTTATTTTTTTACTAAGGGATCATACTGTGGGACATAATATTTTTTTATTTTTTTAAGGTCTCATACCAAGCAGAACACTCTCACCCTGGGACACTCGTTGCAAGAGAGTACTAATAAAACAGGAGCAAGAACCGTGCGCTAAACGCATAAAACGCAGTCCATCTCCCGCGCAACAGAAGCCCACCAGCACACAGTCCTCTAGTGTCCTCATGAACCTCCTGGTGAGCGGGTGTGATGTCGATGCCGGTTATATCTGCATGGTGCAGTGCCGACCGCGGAAAACAAAGGCATGAGGCCCGAGCCCACGCCTTAAAAGCTGTGATAAAACGCGTCCAGTATAAAACCTCATGCTATGTGCACCCTACGAAAACTAGACCGTCGATACTATTGATAGTTTACCCTACCGGTAGCAGTATCAGAATGAGAGTCGTAACTAGAATCGAAAGGACAATGAGTGCCGGCTTAATGTTGGCTCATTCGATTCATTCCGATTCCGAGGGACTAGGGCCGGGTGTAGATAATCTTCCAGGCTTGCAATCTCGTGCTTTCGCCCGAGGGCGTTCACCACTTTAGTCGTAACTTGTAGGCCCAGTTGGTCTTTATCTGTCGGTGTCATATTTTCGAACTATCGATTAATGTTAATTTTAGTGCTTAATTAAACGTGCGCATATCGTTGTGGTTATGTGATGAATCGTTCCTAGGACTTAATGTAGTTACCGTTTGCTCCCATTGAGTGCGCCGCAATCAGTCTTATGTTCATTGTTTTAACTTTATCGGAGTCACGTTAGTAGATTTATTGTGTCCTATACTAGGTCAGTCGTTATTTATTCGATAGTTGTTTTTAATCTGCATTGTATGAGTGTATGAGTGAGTTGGTTACATTTTGTTTTTTTACATTACACAGCAGCTTAAAGCGAAGGACCAATGGGTCTTGTATGCGGCAGTTGTAGTATGAAAAGTATAATAATAGTCACTGCCATATGACACAAAGTACAACATAGAACAAAATCTAGCTAGTGCAATACGTCTTATTGAATGTCGACGCATAGGCGTTGAAATCCCCATTTTACAATAAAGATATAATGGGGATATTTTACTACAGTGTATTATTGATATAGTATTGGGAATATTGAATAACACTCGAAATTTTGGCGTTACGTGCTTAGCACTTATACAAATGACTCAAATTTAAAAAGACGTAAAGTGTAGTTTTAACATCGTTAACTGTTATTTTTAATATATTTATATGGTGCATGACTGTGTACTAGAGAAACGTTATGAATTATTTATTTTTCTGAAGAGAAATAAATATTTGACAGGTTTGTAAAATAAAAGAGATATAGTACTGTCAAAAGGTGCACGCTTGTTTTAATTCCCCTTTCCTCGTCCTATCCATAATTGGTATTAGCTTTGACTAAAAGAAATCTAAGATGGTATAAACCACCGATATTTTTTTAGCCTTTTTTGGCACTGCTGGGCAAAGAAAACCTTTTAGTCCAGTCGGGGCAGACATTTAAATAGAAAAAATTCCGGGGAACGATTTTTTTTAAACGTCGGGGGGGGGGGTGTGATTGGAAGTAGAAATCTCGATTTTCGAACTAATCTCGGTAGAGGGTTCGCCACCATCTTGTTTTAAAGTTTTTCTGAAATAACTCGTTAATTTTCAACTTTAGAGCAAAAATGGTGGTATCCAAAGTTGTTGGAAATTTAATTTCTGATCAATATTTGCAGAGTTATACTATCAAGTTTGTCAAAAAAATCGTAATGGGTGGAATTTTATTTTCTTCAACTTTGGTTCTCGCACTTTTCTTACTCCACGATCAATATTAACTCAAATCGGAGCTGAAATTGTTTTTATTTTTCACATATTTTGTTGAAAATAAAATTCCACCCATTACGATTTTTTTGACAAACTTGATACAAACTCTGCAAATATTATTGATCCTAGCGTAAAAATGATAATGACCAAACTTGTGATAAATTAAATTTCCAACAACTTTGCCGTTACCATTTTTGCTCTAAAGTTGAAAATTTACGAGTTATTTCAGAAAAACAAAAAAAGCGGAACTTTAAAACAAGATGGCGGCGAACCCTCTACCGGGATTAGTTCTCAAATCGAGATTTATACTTCCAACTCCCCCCCCCCCCGACGTTTAAAAAAATCGCGCTCCCCGGAATTTTATCTATTTCAGGCTTAGAGCATTTATAACATATAAGTTATAAATGCTCTAAGATTTCAGGCTTATTTTATGTCGGGGTAGACATAAAACTAGCCTGACAGAACTGACTGGACTATTTACCGTTTATCGTTCAAAGCTTCATAATTATATAAGTGATACGATAGAAGTAACATTGTTTAATTGAAATGAAAATTCTTATTAGGTATGTACCTACTAGTATATCATTCAAAGCGAAAATATGTAGGTAATATAATAAGAAACAAACATGCGAAACACTACTCCTATGTGTGTATGCTTTTAAATTTTAGATCCTCACTAGTAGCGCCCTGCGAATTCACCCGCGTAGTTTTAAAACCCGGTATTCCCACGGGATAAAAATAGCCTATGTGTTATTCCAGACTATAATATATCTCTGTGCCAATTTTCACCACGATCCGTTCAGCCGTTCTGGAGTTATAGAGTAACAAACATCCATCCGTCCATACTTACAAACTTTCGCATTTATAATATTAGTAGGATAATATGGTGTGACAAATTAATCCATTTTCTTCCTTTCTTCTTACGTTGTATTCGAAATATTCATAATAAGAGATATAAAACAAAATATAACATAATTCTTACCTATTCATAGCCAGGATATTTTATGATGATTTTATAAAACACTATCGTATGATTTACTAGCTCAAAAGGAACTCCTTTGTGTTAGTGTTCAGTGGTTATGGCGTCATTGAGCCAAAAACATCAAATCATGCTCATCTTAACTTGTATTTAAATATTAGTACTACATTTTTAATATACTAGTTAAAAGTTTTGTACCTAAACCAGAAACCTAATTAACAAACAGACGTAAAATGCAATAACATATATTTATACTCTGATAATAATTAAAAACATCCGATTCCTATACTAGTCTCGATTGAAATAGGTCGTGTAACGGGTGGCAATAATGGGACATCATACAGAAATATATAATGTTACATCTCTTCTATGATCTTAGGTTAGGGTTAAGGCTTACATAAAATTTGTAATGATCTCTAAATTAAATGAAACACACTTGTACCTTCTAGACAGATATTTAAATAAATGTAGATGTCGTGTTGAGTCTATTTGAAGTGTCGAGACTCGAGAGCAAGCCCTAGACCCTAGACCTTGCTTTTAAGATCGATATCCAGTAGAAGGTTAGTCTCAACTAAGAACGGAGGCCGTGATTTACTTTTAAACATGCTATCTCTAAAACAACTAAGGAAAACACTTCTCCAATTTAACTTGGCGAATGCTCGACTAAAGCAAAGAAAACAATGGAATGCCGTCCGTACTTCAGTTGCTAGAGGCATCTTTGGATGCCCTTATCTCAAAGGATGGCTTACGAGAGAATCTCGTTTTACTTATTGCAGAGCTTCGGGCTTAAAATATATTGGAGCCCTCGACGCGACTATAGCTCGTAACTAGGCCGGCTTATGGCTGATTGAAGTTCCGGAGCTAGTATTTCTTTGGAATTGGAATTGGTTGATGAAATCCTAGGTAATGTAACATTTGTAAAAGTGTAAACATCTCCAATTTTGTATGTTGACACAAGCTGTGTAAATTATATGAATTCTGTAATCAAATAAACACATAAGTAATTTGAATCATCATGAAAATGTCATCATCATCAGCATGGACGTAGGCTTCCTTCATAGGTACGTTTTCAGGATAACTACGGTCAATAACATTATAGGTACATATCAGAAATTAAATCAGTTATTACCATGTTATTACACACGTTGTAAGATGTAGCCGCTTCTGTGTAAATTCCAAAAAAAAGAATTTATTTACTTTATGTAGAAAACTCAGGTTGAAACAGAAAATTTATTCTTATTTGAAAACCTTTAAAAATTATAACATACGTTGCGGATCGAACTATGACATTACAGTGTCCCGTGTAAGCGCTGACTCCTCGTAACGTTATACGACAGCTACTGCTATACACATCTTGATGAAAGATAGTAAGCCTGCATCTAAGAGCCAATTCGCGGATGAAGTCACGAGCAAAACCTAGTAATTTATAATTCCTTTGAAGAAATATGAAAAGTTTGTGTCTGTGAGATATGTTTCTACAATGTCGACGTTGACATAAATAATGGGCTTACCCCAAAAACGGTAGTCGACATCCCCAAAAACTTTTAGTATTCAATATCATTGAGAATGAAGATTTAGGACCTGCAAGACTAGAGGCACATACCAATAAAAAGTTCCCCGTTCAGTGTCAGAACTTACCGAAAACCATTACAATGTCTGATTAGAGCATCATCGGAAACCCCTAAATCCCGATAGCCGAACAGTTCCCTGGGGAGTGATAATGTCGCCATCGTTGGTCAGACACAGGATATGTCAATTACTCGAGGAGCGTCAGTGGAGATAATAGCATAGTATTATATTTGCAAACTCAGAATGAAGCCGGTGTCAATACCAACTGCTTAAAGATAATGATGAATAAATACCCTGAGACAAAATAATCGTACAATAGTGATATCTGAGAAAAAAAAAGTTTATAAACTAAAAAAAGTTTATAAACTTTTTTTTTCAGCAGGTAGTCTATAGAGTAAATAAAAAGCCTTGAAAAGCGTGATGGTAGTGGACCGTGAGCGGATTTAGTTGAGTGGAACGGAATGGGATGAAAATGACGACTTGCGTGTTCCAACGAAACTAAATAAACGAATAAGTAATAGTAGGGAAGGTATATACTCTCCCGAATAACGCCGAAACTTTATAGTATGAAAATAAAATCATTAATAGCCAGCGATTTTGAGAAAGATCAACATGACGTAATCACGACTTCCTATTAATTTCAAATATTTACAACAGGTTTGCACATCTCAGTATTTTTTTCCAATCTGTTGTTAGCTCATGAAATAGTTTTTGGTAGATACGGAGAGCGATGGTGGGCTCTTTGGTCGACTGGGCCCGCTCGAACTGGACCCACGGGTCCAGTTGACCTAATGCATGTTTTGAATTGGTCAACTGGCCCCGCTTACAAAATTTGTTATAAGAAAGTACTCGTAAATTGTAAAAGTCTTTATGTCAATGAATGAAGGCTCAATATAGTGAAAATATAGGGGAATCTTATGGCTACTAAATTAAATATAACTTCTTAATAGTGATAATTAATGTACCAGTGTACCATCAGTAGATTTAACTGCCTCTACGACCTCCGAAAAAATCGAATATTAACTTAATACTAAGACCGTAAGTTGCTACCTATGTTCGCAGTAATGAAAATAAATGTACAACATACATCGTTGTTAGCACTACTATCCCCAGATATTAAATCTTCCATTACCTCGTAAACCTTATACTAACGTTTTTGTACCATAAAAATTTCATAAAAAATGGGAAATAACATGGTTTAATTTTCTCTAAGGGTTTCAAGGATTTACAGTTCCTTTTATGAAACATGGCTAGAGATTTATTATGAAAACTAGCTGATCCCGCGGCTTTGCTCGCGCCCGTTTACTTTGAAAATCTCATACAAACTTTCATCCCCTATTTTATCCCTTTGGGGGTAGAATTGATTAAAATCCTGGGCTGTGCGTTGATAGATCACTATGTCAGTCAGTCAGTCACCTTTGAGTTATACAGGGTGTCCCAAAAGGTTACGTAACTAGGAAGAGGGGTGATAGGGGCGGTCACAAGGGTCACCCGAAAAATAATAAAAAAAATCCCCTCTGGGTATTAAAAAAAATAAAATGCATTTTTTAAAAAACTAAAAATTTTACGCCTTGCCTTTTTTTTATTTCAATTTGAAAAAGGGTTATTTACGATAACATAACAGCATTTTTTTTTAATATACCAATATTTGTAGGTCATCGGGAGCAAAATCACCCCACAAGGCGTAAAATTTTTAGTTTTTTAAAAAATGTCTTTTATTTTTTTTAATACCCAGAGGGGATTTTTTTTATTATTTTTCTGGTGACCCTTGTGACCACCCCTATCACCCCTCTTCCTAGTTACGTAACCTTTTAGGACACCCTGTATATATTTAGATTATGACTACGTAAGACTACGTGAGGCAATAAAAAATTCAAGAGCCTATCTAGACCTTCGGAAATTAGAGAACAATCAATAGCGTATTTGGACTTATCTTGGGAATCTTCTATCTTGGGTATTTGCACATTTAGCGATTTCGCTAGTACTTTTTATTAGTTGGTCATGAGTATGAATTACTGACATGCAGGTATACTTAGCCAGTAATTTAGATGTTTTATCGATCAAAACTGGCGCCTGCTACACCGCAATGCACCAGCTCGCCAGCGTCTGATGCCCCAATTTTTTTTCCACTACACAATAAAGCAAAAAACCGTTTGCGTCACTTTTTATCTTGCAGGTAAAAAAATATCGGTGGTTATTAGAATTAGAAAATAGAACTAGGCCTGCAGATTTAGAGGTAACCAACATGTGGGGTAATAATACCTCGCTTGCTTATTCATATTCTTTGTCTTGGGTACCATACCGATTACTTAGGAGATAGGTAAGTTTGAAATCAGGCTACATCAGGCATGTCCATAAACAGTGATGAAGCAGGTTAAGATCGTTGCTAACACATTGACAATCAAATACATTTTATTCGATCCGTTTATATCTGTGTAGGAATAATATTGCTGTCGTTTTTTTTTTTTTTTTTTTTAATACAACTAGCTGATGGAACAAGCAGATGGCCCACCTGATTTTAAGTGGTAACCATCACCTATAAACAAAACATTGCCCCGTAGGTCACGCACAATAGGAACGTGCCCTACGATGCACTGCCCTGCATCCATCAACTTGAGGCATACAGATGTTAAGCCTCATGTGCCTGTAATTACACCGGCGACCACACTCACTGTCGTGTGGCGTGTTATCTAAGTAATATTATGTAAATGCTTACAAAGTGTACTTGTTTGTGCCAATACGACATTTCCTTACTACTGTTTATGCTATAGGTACCATGGTCACTATAAGGAATGTCCCATTTGCAAAATTTACAGTAAAATAAATATGCTCTAGTCAGATGTATAGGGTAAAATATGCAATGCATATATTATAATAAATCATTGTTAGGTGTTTCTTGTTCATGGTCAAAGCTAATGCCTATACTTATCTCCTTCCCATAGTGTGCATCTTCAATAATAATTATCTAAGAACGTATATAAATGTGTAAAAGTAACGTTTCTCTAGTGTCTGCATAATTGATATATATGTACACAAATTAAAATCAAGAAATGAATATTATCTAATATTTTTTCACTCTGTTTTCAGGATCAGCAACAGCAAGTTGGCCCGAAATACAGAATGGCGAGAAATCCACATCCACTCCAGGAAACTCACAGCGCTGTTCCAACAATCAACATCCAGGCAGTACCGAACAGTCAGATCATGCGCACAATCTCACCCGCGAACCAGATTCGCACGAGCGTGCCAAACCTAGGTAGCCCTATGACTCCTCTCAGCTTGAGCATTGGCAGCCCGATGTACTCGCTCCCTTCCAGCCCAAACTACTCCCCAGCGATTAGTCCAGCGCAACGCGAGCGAGTGACGAGCCCCTATACACCTCAATCCATGTCCCCAGTAGGAAAGTACCAAGTATACAGTCCGAACAGGCTACTATCCCCCCCCGGTGTGATACAAGGAAACGATCCGTATCTGACTAAGATGCAGCCGAGCCCGATTCTTTCGCTCCAGCGTAACGAGCTGATGATGGATTCGAACCCGCTGTTGACTTCGTCCGACTTCTGGCCTGATCCTGAGATAATGCAGGGGACTTCGGATTTGCTGACAGCGTTTGATGACGTCAAGCTTGGCTAAAATGACGTGTGCTTGGAGGGCGATTTTCGCCAGGATCTGGACACTGCCGAAACGCATTTTATCTGCTAACATTACGCATTCAAGAACCAAAAGTGGAGTACCTACTATAGGCACTTACGTTCAAAACAGACTAGAATTTCACTAGAAATCGCTCGAATTAAAATCGGCTCGGAGAGGGTAGCCATAAGGGTTCCAATCGAGGTTCCCTAAACCAAAGTTTAAAACATTTTCATTTTATTTATTTTAATGATGAAAACGGATAGTTTTCATTATGCTTGTGCTGATTATAATAAAAATTGCTTCACGTAAAAAGAACACTGGAAGGAGGGGAAGGGGTTGTGAAGGCGCGAGTGTTTTGTTTAACACGTCCCCTCCACTGTTTTCCAGCGTTATTTTTAAATGACCCGATCTGTCATGCTATCAGATAAAATACCAAACTAATCGTTCATCAGCACAGCAGAGTAAATACATTTTATATACCGACGTAGATTCGTACAGGCCTAGGCGTTGGGCTTTCAAAGAACTTAAGAAATTCTAACGGCCGGTTTCTAAATGCTCGATCGAAGCTAATCTGCTGCCAAATCACTTGCTCGTTTAGCTTTTACTTTAAATTGGATAGAGGTAGCAAGTGACTTGACAGCCGATTTTTGTCGAGCATTCAGAAACCGGGCGTAATGTGGTGGTGTGGGATCCTTCCGAGGTGATAAGAATAATTGCAACGATGGTACTTAGAAAAACTATGTGCATTATTGTATAAATGAATGGAGGTATATTATGTTAACATTTCAAGGCAGTAGTAATCGCCCAAGGGTTATTTAAATTGGTTAATTTGATAGCTACCAATTTTTAAAACAAGTTATTTTTTTTGCACATGTCTAGATCACACGTTTAGATACATATAATTTTTTTAAGAAAATTAACAATTATTTAATTAAATTAAATTATATAGCTTCAGATAAAGTTGTAGCCGCTGTAGTTATTATCGGTATGGTATTCATAATTTTCATATAACTCACAATGATAAATAATTAATTAAATAAGTATACGAGACGTAATTATATAGTTTTAATAATATTTTAAATAATGATCAAAATTATATACTCAGTAATGATAAGAGAACGTTATATCTTTTTCTATTTAAATCTGTTTCCAAAGATTTCATTTCTATATTTTCTGACTTGTGTTGTTAACACATTACCTTTTAAGCTGATGGTGCAAAGAAGAATGGTATTGGTCATGATCCATACAAAATTTACACAGGCCCGGCGCAAAATAAATATAGTTATTTTATGTACATTGAAAATCAATAAAAACTAAATTAGCCTACAAAAAAATTACTGATTTTCAATGTACCTCTACATAAAATAACAAGAAAAAACTGAAATACTTTGCCCCGGGCCCGGGTCACAAATGACAATTTTTAGGTAATTCTTTGGATTTTCAACAGAATAACTTTTTTATAGTTTGTATTAAAGTACTAACATAATATTAATATAGTTGCTACACGTTGCTACAAAGAAGTTTCCCACTGAATATCTAACCACGTGAACTGAGCAGAAAAAAAAAACAAAAATCATATTATTATGAGAAATTCGTTCTGCGCACCTTAGTCACGTGGTTTTTCAGTCCATCCCAAGCTTGTCTGATGTAAGATGTAAGATCATTGTAGAGACTCCACTTTGATGTTTTTCTGTTCTCATAAGTGTATAACATACATATGTGGTATAAAGTACTTTCTATTCGATTCGTCAGAGGGCAACTTATTAGGTAGTGGTTAACTATAATTCGCACTTCACATTCACTATTCGATATGTATTTCATTGTGTCAATGGAACACTTTACAATATGGAAATAATGCTTGGCCACCATTCAGTGAGGTGGCCAAGCATTGTAGACCAGAATATTTTGGGAGGTCTTAAAATTATAAGATACACATTGTATTTTAAGTACATGCATACAACTATGTTATACATTATTTTGATGAGGAATATTCATGAATCGTTCTAATAATCCAAAATTATTTCACTATATGGATGGATTAGGTATATTTAACATCAATGTACCTATAAACATATTATTTACATATTAATACACCGTACATAAATTACAGTCTAAGTACAATCTTTTAAGAAAACATTACCACTGTTTAAATGCAATTTTTTGTAAAATTTAATCTCGTAGATTTACTGTGTAATCGATAATTTCAGTAATTTAAGATTAAATGAGTTTAGTTATAATAAACGAGTCGATACATCATTAATTATAAAAAAATTATTAGGCCTAATTATTATGTTAATGTTATGTTAATGTTTAATGGGTTGTTTGCAAAAAATAGGTATCTCAGTCAAATTGATGTGTTCGTATTGGATTAAAAGATATACCAAAAGTACTTTCTACATTTGACTTATTTTAATTGTTACAATAATATTTCGAAATAATAATAAAATAAATGGGACTCGTGGGTATGTATGTACGTAATCGTAAAAAATATAAATCAACATGATAGACTCATAAAATGCTATCTAAATAGGTAATATAAGTACCTATATTCTACCCTACTGTTATTTTAGACATACTGCCAATTTTCATTACCTATTTGTAAGAATCTTGTTATGGATGTACCTAAAAAAAAAAAGTGACAAACCTAGGCGTTATCGATTTCATGATAACTTTTAAGGTACCTACCTATTGCGAAATCATTGTTTAGAATTGATTAAAGTTCGCTCTGTGCCATAGACTATAAAAAGGGTGTTAAAACGTCCTCAAAATGTTAGCTGTGTCATGATCAGGTGTATTTCGGGTGTTTTGGAAAGTTTAATCTTAGGTCATCTGATAAGCGAATCCAGATATAAATTCTAAAATGTAAATAATTAAATCAGATTGTTATAAATATTTAGAAAATAAATAAATATCATAAATCTTGTGATTTCATTTTGATCCTGATCCTAAATATCTTAAAGTGTAGTGAGGATAACACACCTAATCCTAAGAAAAAAAACCTGTTGTGGCGACCCCACAATAAGTTGGTTAAAAGGGCAGAAAAATTATGAATCGATGTACTAATCGAATGTAAGAAAATAATGTTGAATGCTATTCGGGTAACGCCATCTGCCGGTAAAATTATACAAGCCATAATATGATTGACAACATCGCCCTCTAGTTTTCACTCCGGTAACGCTGTCGGCAATCGTCATCGTCATACGATACTACCCAAAGGAATTTAGATACTATCCAAATTCCTTGATTTTTAATAGTCCATTCGAAAAAAGTACACAAGTGACATTATCCAAATTCCTTAGTGACATACAGGAGCATATCAAATTATGCCCTTTTTTCAAAACAACATCTCATTTTTAGGCTAGTACAAGTTTGCCTTGTCAGTACATAATATTTTAATATAACACCTAGTCAAAATTATTATAGTAACTCATTCAATAGGTATCCAACTACCCTTGACATTTTCGCCCCTCTATCGTTACAGATATTAACATGAGACGATTTTTCCCAGCGGGCGGCATTATCGGCCATATTTTCGCGGTTCGCGCGGCACTTCGTGCAACCACAGTTGCCAGGGGCGTACGATAGGGGTAGGAGGGTAGGAGATACTTTGCCCTGAGTGCATGACACCGGCTCACAGAACATAATAACCGGCTGCCTTGTCTTAGCTTAGCTGTGATCGCGGTGCAAATGGTCATAGTGAATAAGGCAAGGAATTTGAATATTCAAATTCCTTGGAATAAGGTTCCAGTTTTTTTTAGACCTACTTAGGTAGTTCTTCTTTCTTTTCTAGGACTCCTGTCTAAATACAATCTTGCCAATGTCAAGTGTTATGTTATCAGAAATCGTCAGTCAAACAAAAGTCGAGTCAGTCAATTGTTTTGAACAAAATGGTGGCGGCTTCTTCAAAACATTTGAAACTTACACATTCAAATCCAAAGACTTTGTACTTATAACATACTTTGTACTATAAGTACTAAGTCTTTGTTCAAATCACGTAATTTTTAAAATTGACATGTAAATGACGCAACGCATATGCAATAATGTCCTTGTCATGTTAGTTGTACTGTTTCTGTCTCCAAAAAATATTACTGTCAATTTTTCTTGTCAGTTGTCTTGTCTTCAGTCTTTCAAAGTCCGTCCAATCCAACTCCAACCAAATTCTGTCGGTCGGTTGGCTAATTTGCTATAACGATGATTGTTTTCTTTGTAAAAAATGGAATAAAATAATAAATCACGACGACCTAAGCTTTAGCAAAATCCCATTGATATAACCCATAACTGTTTTTCAATTATTTGTAGTGTGTTTTTAATGTTCCACTTTGTTTTGTGAATGTGAGTCGTCGCTTACATAAATGGCATCAATACCAAAACAAGTGAACGGCAATGGTTCGAGCAGCTCTCTGGGAAAGCGGAAAAAATCTCGTGGGAGCAAGTCTACGTATCTCTCGAAATGGCTAGACAAGACAATGCATCACATCCAGGAAGCGACACCGAGTGAATCTTACGATTTCGTTAACCCGACCATGAACTGGGCGATCGGTGGGTCTCAGTTTGCGCCTGGCTACGATCCATACAGGCATATGTATGGGGCACCGGAGCCGATGTCGCTCCCCACACTACCCAGCTACTACAGTCCAACAGTTATCCCCCATGGGCTACCTTACTACCCTGCCGACCATAGGTACATTCAAAGCGTAAAGAGCACCCAGGTCCAAAGACAACGAATGCGCCGCCGAAACGGGCAGAGACCCGAAGAGATGAAGAATTGCCTAGAAGAGCGCTTGCAACCAAAGAATTTGTCAGACCAAGACTACGCCAGTCTACCGCCTATAATCACATCTGTAGGTGATACCAGCTCCAACAGTGATATGATTGATAAAGAGAAGGAAGATGGCAGCAATGCGAGGCGGTATAGTGATCCTTGTGTAAGAGGATTACCTGATGTAGCTAGGCCTGCAAATGGGGAGATTGAATCGGAATCGGATGAAAGCTCAGCTGCATCTGGTAGTCAAGTAGGAAGCAGGCTGCTGTCTTGCCTTTTGGACCAAATAGCCACCTTGAAAATAGCCAATGACAGACTGAACAAAGACTTATTGGAAACAAGAGGTGAGTAAAAGTAGCAAAGTTGACTTATTAATTTCACAGCTATCAAACCTATCATTTCCGATAACCATAGATAATTTGGCACCATTTTTTCATTTACTTAACCACTTACCTAGGTACACCTACATTCATCTCAAAACTAAAACAACCATGTAGCATTTAGCAACTTTCTTTAAAGATTACTTTATAAAGAAGAAATAGTTAAATAAGAGTAAGAACCTACCTAAGTAACCTACCTTTTTTCTGTAGGTAACATTATTCTACCACATTTTTTCATCCTACATAAAATCAGTCAGAGGTTGTCCTTTCTAATGGCCACCCACTGATGGATCCCACACAGTAGTCAAGTGCATCTAAGTCAAGGTTGATTGACCATAATAATATATTGTCGCCAGCATTGGTCACTTGGTGCCTTCCCAAAAATTTTCTGATATGGTGTGATTGAATAACAAACTTTCAAACGTTTGTATCAACCTATTTTAAGTAGACAAACCTAATATAGGTTTTAAGCCACTACTAACCAACATATGAAACTCTGTTTTTTAATAAATAAATTAATAATAAATAGGAAGGTATTTGGATGTTGCAAAAAACAAGAACTTGAAGCTAAGTAAGTATCATGTTTTATCATAAACTAGCGACCCGCCCGTGCGCCCATGCTACGCACGGGTGCACATATCATGCATGTATTATACGTATAAACCTTCCTCTTGAATCACTCTATCTATTAAAAACCACATCAAAATCCGTTGCGCAGTTTTAAAGATTTAAGCTTACAAAGGGACATAGGGACAGAGAAAGCGACTTTGTTTTATACTATGTAGTGATTTCACTTTGAATATGGGATATTTTTACCACAATTATGATGTTCATAATTTAATTTTTGTAGATAGAATGGGCTCAGAATTGTTCTTCCTGGAAACATAATTATAGGGGAGCCCTATGTCCAGCAGTGGACTTCTGTAGGCTGGTGATGATGATGACATATTTTGTACATTAGCAGTTAATAAACTCACCTACGCTATAAATTCAGTTTTTATCCAAAATTAAACCCTATTAACTGTGCCATTCAATCAATTTGCTTGTGTGTGGCTTCACACTTTATTCAATTAGGTATCTAGGAAATAGAGTAGGTACCATAATGGTAACTAAGTACCTTGATCCAGGTCAAGTCAATATTCAGCTTTTGAACTTTAACTATGGCTTTATATGAATAAATTTTCTTAAGAAAATCTGTCTGTCTGGTGTGAGTGCAAGGTACTTCCTTTTTCCCATAAAACTAAGATATCTAAATATATATATAACTCAAAGGTGACTGACTGACATAGTGATCTATCAACGCACAGCCCAAACCACTGGACGGATCAGGCTGAAATTTGGCATGCAGGTAGATGTTATGACGTAGGCATCCGCTAACAAAGGATTTTGATCAATTCTACCCCCAAGGGGATAAAATAGGGGATGAAAGTTTGTATGAGATTTTCAAAGTAAACGAGCGCGAGCAACGCCGCGGGATCAGCTAGTTTTCTATAAGTATGGTAGGTACCGTACCATCAAGGAGTCTGCATTGGAATGAGTCAATTGTAGGAAACTAAAAAAAAGGTACATGTCCATTCCTAGAATGCTCTGCCAAACATGGAGATTTCACAGCAAAAATTTTGGTCACAAACAAACTTTCACATGTATAATACCTACTTAGGTACCTATCATTGATTGTGGTCTTCCACAAACTAATGATAGTGAATTACTTACTAGTAATTTAACTGATATGGAGAATAAAGCAATGCCACATAACAGTTACCTGTTCACATTAAATCCTGTTATCTAAAACAGGATTTTCTTGTTTACCAACATCTTCAAGATTTCCTTCATGTATACACAATACCTCTTACAAGTGTTGTTCCCGGTCTTAGCAAGTCTCCTATGTGGTCTGTTAGTATCACATGATCTTTATCGTTTTCAATGAGTCAAAAAATATAAAAAAATCTAACTTCAACTTTAAATCAAATCTCAAAATCAACTTCACCTCTGAATGGTTTGATCATAGGTATTACAGTGAAACCTAAATGTACCTACTTCATAATGTTATGTGACAGTACAAATGAATACAGGTCAAGCTATACAGAGCAAAATTTAATGCTTACTACAAGGCCATAAAAGCAAGCAGCGCAGCATTGTGCATTAAAATTTTTT
Source organism: Plemyria rubiginata (assembly GCA_963576535.1). NCBI lineage: Eukaryota > Metazoa > Arthropoda > Insecta > Lepidoptera > Geometridae > Plemyria > Plemyria rubiginata. The sequence continues at coordinate 4,164,458 of OY754925.1, read as the reverse complement.
TTTTTATTTGATCATGTTTTTTTGTTTTTTTTTTGCAGCGGAGCTCGAAAGCACAAGACAGCACAATGCCATACTGCACAAGGGGTCGGGTTCCAGTATTGGAGCTACGCCTAACCAGTCATTGGATAACGGTAAATGACATATTACTTACAGTATTAGAAATTTAGCTGCTATCTTTATCTGCTTCATGACTTTGATTCCCAGGCACCCAGGCTTTGATCCCCTCAGATCTCTTGGTATCAACTTGAGATTATTTGATGATGAGAGTCAGAGACATTTAAGTACGAAGTTGGTATACCAATGTGATAGATTCAATTTAGATCAACATTAAGACCATCGCTGCTTATATTCCGATGTGTATTGGACTCCTGTATCCTCATTTAGACTCTAGGGTGGCCTATTATGCGTAACAAATTCCGATGTGATAAAAGCAATATAATTTAGGTACTTCAATCATCTACCATCATTATGTTTTAATCTATTTAATCCTACTAATATTATGACCGCAAAAGTTTGTAAGTATGGATGGATGGATGTTTGTTTGATACTCTTTCACGCCGGATCAGGATCTGGATAAAACTTTGCAGAGAGTAGATTATAGTCTGGAATAGCACATAGGCTACTTTTTATCCCGTGGGAATGCCGGGATTTAAATCTGCGCGGATGAAACCGTGGGGGGCAACTAGTAAATCATAAATATGAGTATATCAAGGTCCATTAGATCCTAACTGGACTTTCACTTGCAAGAAATATTAATTTATTCGCATTTTGTATGATCTACTTATCTGGTTATTGATGCATAAATTGATTGTAATCAGATTGAATCAGACCTAGCTAAAAATTATTTTCACTTTCTATAGCCATTGGGTAGGTAATTTCAAAGTCAACTATATACACCCTTCAAACCGAAACACAGTACTAGCGACCCGCCCGCGCGCCCCTGCTTCGCACGGGTGCACATATCATGCATGTATTATACATATCAACCTTCCTCTTGAATCACTATCTATTAAAAAAACGCATCAAAATCCGTTGCGTAGTTTTAAAGATTTAAGCATACATAGGGATATAGGGATAGAGAAAGCGACTTTGCTTTATACTATGTAGTGATGATACATCGTTAACACTCAGCTCATGTCCGTGGCCATGCGAACGTAAACTCTCTCTCTCTCGCGTTGCCTTTCGCGCATTGCCCATGCATGTCCCTGCGCATTTGAGCTATGTGTAAACGCTGCATTACAATCATAAAGGATCTCAGGGCTATGTCGGTACGCGGTAAGTAAGTAAGTAGGTATCTGTATTGTATCACGTCTGTATTTTAAGTGTGCGTCCCCTGTCCCCAGCAATGGCATCATACCCGTCAATTACTGGTTGGTTCCATCCGCATGTTATAACGGGCTCCCCAAATTCAGTTTTGGAGATAGCATTTCAATTGGATTTCCGGTGATTGGGGCGTCCCTAGTGCCGTTTTAGTGAAAGAAAGAAATAAAAAATATTAGAAAATACATAATAGTGGTTTGTTTGTTTGTGGTCATAGTGGCCGATGCAGGAATCCAGAAAAATCTGTTGAATCAAACTGGCTTCTTTCGACATTCTAATATATTTTCGTTGATTTTTGAAAGCAAATTTCAATGATTTCGGACTAGTGCTAGGACATGGTAGACATTTTTTGGTCTTTGGTATCATGCACAAGATCTTTTGAGGAAAAATAATCGTAATTTCCGATCCTATCTTTCAAGATATTTATCCGATCGCGTTTAGATTAACTATCACAAAATAAATAATAATGGTATAACTAACTTTATATCAAAGTTTCATAAGTAACCTTATATCAAAGTTTGATAGCAGATTTAATGATTTATTGTCACACTAAGATATTCTCAAAAGTCGGTAATATACGGGTCGAAACGAATTCTCATCTCTATTAACGACCCCTAAATTGAACCTATATTGAATAAACTTTCTCGCTGCAACGACCGAGCCTAGGTACGAGTATAAAACGTGTGGTAGACGCGTGCATTGCCATTTCTAGTTAGTTGTGCTACTTGCAGTGGGTTTTTGTAGCATCGACTGAGGGAAAATACACTACTGTACTTGAAGTATTTTACTAACATATTTTTTTCGTTTCTCGCGGTTATTTTTACCACGCACGAGTTAGTTGTGGAACGAACTTCCCCCAGCGGTTCTCCCTCGGGAGTTAAGACATGGGGTCCTTCAAAAGGCGGGTTAATCACCTCTTATGTTAATCGTAGAGCACGTCCATATCGTGTTATATGTGAATGTCACCACTTAATATCATATGGCCCAGCTGTTTGTGCCATCAGCAAGCAATACAAAATAACTAACATCCGTGCGTACAATAAAAGGGCATGTTTAAAAGTTTGCACCGAAGAACAACGAAAATGAATCGAATGGTCGTAGACTCGCAGTTACGGTTCGTACACGTAGTGCACTGTACTGTGTATAACAAAAGAGCATGTCAAAAAGTGCCTAAGAACATCGGAAACAAATCGTTCGTATTGCATTTATCACCTCATTATGTTAGGTACATGTAATTCGGCAAATAAATATACTCGTACTTTGACTTTTGCTTACGGTTCATACATGCAGAGCACTATATAGTACTAGCTGAACCCGCGGCTTTGCTCGCGCCAAGGAATTCAAAGTTTCATACAAACTTTCATCCCCTATTTTATCTCCTTGGGGGTAGAATTGATCAAAATCCTTTCTTAGCGGATGCCTACGTCATAACATCTACCTGCATGCCAAATTTCAGCCCGATCCGTCCAGTGGTTTGGGATGTGCGTTGATAGATCACTATGTCAGTCAGTCAGTCACCTTTGAGTTATATATATTTAGATTACTCCTCTCTTGTAGCATCTTTATGCTCAGCTGGTCGATACGATGGGTAGCTTTAGGAATTAATAATGAGCGTGCTCACATTACGAAGACCATAAATAGATTCTTGTACACGGCGAATCAATTATTTGAGTATCGTGCAAGCTATGATATTTTCTAACTTATAACTTTGCTTATTGATTGGAACAGAACAAGCTTACCCTGCGTCAAATAAATTGCGTTTTCAAATTGTCTACGAAAATTAAACGAAAAAACTTTCAAGTAGGTTGTTATTCCAGACTACTGTATACAGGTTGCCCGGATGGTCGATGCAAAGCCGTGAGGGGGGAGGCCACCTCGTTACGCATCTATTCAGGTTAGATTACCTTAGTCCAATGTCGTCGAATTCCGAGTTATTATCCATGATTTTTGAAAAATTTACCAAAATCATATGCTTGTTTGTTCATAGTGTTCAAACAGTTACTAGTACCTAACAATTTGTTTGTGTCCTAGCATGATTTGTATTCAATCGATAAACACCAAAAAAAAAACCTGAATAGATGCGTAACAAGGTGACCTCCCCCCCCCCCCCCCCCATCACGGCTTTGCATCGACCTTCCGGACACCCTGTATATATCTGTGCCAATTTTCACCAAGATCCGATTAGCTTTCTGGAGTTATAGAGTAACAAACATCCATCCATCCATACTTACAGACTTTCTTATTTATAATATTAGTAGGATTTCATTATTTATCAAAAATAAAAAACATACAGGTATCATTTCCCGGGCCTGTATGATAAGAAAGATATAGATGAGGATACAATTTATCGCATGTTAAACGATGCTAAACCAACTTCCAAAATTTCCCAAAAGTTTCCCCCACTTATTAACTCGTTTGTCTGAAATAGCGCGTTAAACTTTTTGACCTACCCTTGATTTTACCTTATTTTGCAGCGAAACAGTTTGGCGTGAGCGCACACAACAGCACGGTAGCCCTATATAGATGTAGTATACCATAGAGCTCATTTCTTTAACTTTTTTTTTCTTCTCAGTGTTTTTTTTTCTTGTCAGTCGTGTCAGTAGTTCTTTCGGAACAGTGTGGTGAAAGGATTTTCAGTGCGCATCAAAAAGAATCATTTCGAACACTTCACACCATGTTTTAGATTTTTTTAGGTGTTACGACGACATGCCGGTTTTCTCTCGATGTGTGAGAGTAGTTATTTATTTATTTCTTTTTTCAATGCCACTGTTACTGGCATGATGATTATAAAATAAGCTGAAGTAGAAATTAAAACTATTCAGTATTTATAGTTTTATAACATTATTTTTGTAATGAGGTGCAATAAGGTTTAAAATAGAATGGTTTGAAAGAAAAGTAGAAACGATCACACATTGAAATAGCGTGCTGACCTGTGTTTGATAGCCTTTCGGCATAAATAAACCACTCTGTGGGAACATGGCAAATTGACAGATAGACCAATAAAATTACAAGGAATATCTTACTTGCATAAAACCGGTGAATTTCTATATTTCAAATAATATTAGTAAAATATGTTAATGCATGTTGTATGCAAATATAGGTTACGTAGAGCAAGGTGATATAGGAGCAACTTAATATCAAGTTCTGGACTCGTAGGAGGTCGAAAGGAGTCATAAACATGATCATAAATAAATCTACTCTCTATTCGCTCCACATATTATAGAACTGACGACTACATGTTGGAACAGTCCGTTTATTACTAATTTTATTATAAACGCGAAAGTTTGTAAGTATGGATGGATGAATGGATGTGTGTTACCCTTCCACGCCGGAACGGCTGAAAGGATCTGGATGAAACTTGGGAGAGATAGATTATAGTCTGGAATAGCACATAGGCAAAATTTAATTCCGTGGGGATACCGGGATTTAAATTTGCGCGGGTTAAACCACGGCGCGCAACTAGTTAATAATAAATAGTCTAGATTACATAGGTACACTATGGGTTGTACTACAAAACGGTGTCTACTTTAAACAATGTCTATAATTAGCGCTGTCTCTGTTTGCCATTACGCAATGGCAAGAGATGTCAAAAGTTTAGGCAGTGTTTAACGTTTGCCTATATTTTTGTAGTAAGGCCCTAAACCTCCTCCTCTGTGGCGCAGCGGGCGAGAGCCTGCCTGCGACGCAAGAGGTTGCGGGTTCGATTCCCGCCTTGGAATAAATTTGTGTACGATCTGCAGAAATTTGTTCCGATGGTCTGGGTGTTTTCTATGTTTAATAAAAATATCTATCTATGTAAGTATATAATGTATTAAATATATCAGTTATCTAGTTAGTACCCATAACACAAGCTTTGAATAGCTTACTTTGGGGCTAGATAGTGCTGTGTAGATTGTCCAGCATTATTTATTTTGTTTATTTATTTATTTAAACCACCTAAATATAGTCCTAAATGTAGACAGTACGTTTTTTCAAAAACGTCAAAATTAAGACAAAACAAACGAGAAACCGTGTCGAGATTGAATCAGATTCCATAATGCAATAGGTACTAAGCACCACTGAGTTTGAATTCAATTTAAGTGTACCTAAACAATAGGAGAATATTAATAATATATAGATAAACAAGGGAGGTGTACAGACACATACAGCTGTTGCTAAAATAGTCAGTTTGACTTTGAAACTTTGAATGAATGGCGGCTAAAATACATTGTATAATGTGCCTGGGTGCTATTGTATAAATAAGTATGTATTTACAAAACGTATTAAGAATCACCTATCTGAGTTTCCATAGTTTAAGCTATGATAATGGTGCTGCATGAGAAATGACCACCGATATTCAATACTTAACTTCGTAGAAATTGTATCGTTTCGTAGTTGGTAATTTCCTCTGGCGAGGTGGGGCGATCTGCGAAATGTAGCTGACAAGCACTGGATGAGAAGAGCCGAGGAGCCGAGATTGATTGACCGGGCTCAGTGCCATGTCTTCGGAGAGACTTGCGTCCAGCAGAGGACTAATATAGGTTGATGATGATGATATTTCCTGCTACTGTACCTATATCTCAAGGTAAATTGATCTTTGCTACCGTAGATATTACCAAAGATTAGATAGCGGATTTCTACATTTCAGCACTGTTGTATTGTTTCCTATCGCTGTCAGTTGATTGCAACCAACGGGAATTAGATGGTTTGTCTGCTACCAAAGACATAGCTGTACTAGATATACCAATTTACTCTCTTCGCTCGCCTTACACCTCAAGTGAATACATGTCGTACTTTGTTAAACTTAGTCGAGAAACGTATGTGGCACTACTGGCACTCTCAAACAGACTGAAAATGGTGTCAGTCTGTTTGCACTCATTGCATAAGCCCTCTTTTTACGCCACTTTTCCGGTCCCTTGCACACCCAATGCTGAGTATAGATAGGCCTCCTCTTTATTACACCACTCTTTCCTGTCAATTGCGAATCTCATTCAGTCAATTCCTAACGCTGGCAACGTCGCGTCGTTCGACTAACAACGGGCGAACATTCTGTAAAAATCATATTAATATAATAATAATAATAATGCTGGACAATCCACACAGCATCATCTAGCCCCAAAGTAAGCTACTCAAGCTTGTGTTATAGGTACTAGATGACTGATATATTTAATACATTATATACTTACATAGATGGATATTTTTTATTATACATACAAACACCCAGACCAACGGAACAAATTTCTGCAGATCGTACACAAATTTGTTCCGAGGCGGGAATCGAACCCGCAACCTCTTGCGTCGCAGTCGGACTCTCGCCCGCTGCGCCACTGAGGTCGTCAAAGTCGTATTAAAGGTTTGTTTCATCTAGCGTCTCTTAGTTTAGTGCTGTGCACTTATTTGTATGTTGCTAAATTCAGTTGGTGACTATATAAAATGGCATGACTGGTTTATATGCAATAAGAATTCCAAGCGGTATCCAGTTCAATGTATATCTCTGGCTGTAACTAATCCATTCTCTGCCAGAAGTCCACAGAAGTAAACTTTATTTATATTAAACAGTGGCGTGAAATTTTATTTAGCTTTGGATTACTTAGACAAGTGGGAACGTGGGACTAACGGAGTACTGATTGCTATAGAAGCCAGAGGATTGTGAGCTTTAAGACCTTTCTATCTAACTTCTGTAAAATCTGTAGTGAAATTTATTTCCAGCAGTAAATTTCTTTAGGCGTTTGATGAACACAACATCAAGTACCTACTTGATGTTGGTGACATGATCTCTCTCTTCTAACTTAAGAGCAATGCTCTTGTCGGCATAATTGTTGCATTTTTCTCCCAGGTGTTTCTTTTTAGGGCAACCTCTTTGACCTCCTTAAAAGACATGACGGCAACCTTCGCAACATGATCATAAGCCTAAAAAAGAAAGAGCCTCATTGACTCGCACTTAAATCCTTTCAGCACACTGTTTTGATATAACTAGTGATACCATTAAAAAAGAAAAAGGGTTAAAAATCACCAACAAAGAAAGATTAGGTGCGTCTAATACAATCGTGGCAATGATATTAAACGTGAGAAAGTTTAGGTTTCACGCATACCCATTGTTAACGAGATATCTATCTTAGTCGAAGCACTGGATTGATACTCAAATCACGTCTCAACTTGTATCATGAGATATGTATTAACTTTCCATTGTGGTGAGTGTTTATAATATAAATTATGTACAGTGATAAAGCGTTTTTGTATCTAAAAGGTAAATGAAAACAAATTGAGACTGAGGAAAACAAATGTAGGCTTTAGCAAAAGCTATGGGACAGCAACTACCGGAAAAAACTGGAAAAGTGCTAGTTTAAGGCTGCCTGACGCGAAGCGAGGCTGCGGAGCGGAGAAACGGAGAAATATTAACCAATAGGATTGCATAACGGAGCCGATCGGAGATTTTATTTTTCAGTTTTTTTCGCTCCGCAGCCTCGCTCCGCGCAATGGAAAGGCAGCCTTAAACGTGCTTTGACGACTTCCAGACACCGTCTGCGATCTCGAGCACCAACAACTCTATGTTTGCGTCTAGGAATTTCGTTAAAACAGTATTAAACGTATCTTAAAACACTTTTTAAACTACTAAAATTGAAATCTGAATCTTATCCAAATAAGTCAAATTCACAAGAGTCACACTGATGACAAAAAGCGTAGTTTTGTTTGGTTAATTCTTAGTAAAAAACCTGCATTCTAGTGTAGGTTTGATAACCTCTTTTTTTTGCCTAGGGGAAATCCTTTATGGATACCAACTAGCCGGGGGGTTAGAGGGTTATGTCGGACTCTTGATACCGACTAAAACCCCTGGGGTGTTCCTCTGCTGTGCTTGGGACGAGGTTACGGGTTCGGTTTGCACCAAACCTCTGGGTTATCTTAGTCTAACTCTCCATTAGAAAGGCTCTTCACCGTTGCAGTCATGTTGTCTGTTCTGTTATTCACCATACTCTTTCTCGTTCCAGGGTTGCTCGGCGGACAGTACAGTCCAGGATTCCTGACAGACTTGATTCGGGAGATCAGAGACGCGGCGCGGATACGGGAAGAAGCGATGTATACGAGAGTCAAAGCCATGGTTCTTGAAAGGACAGATGTAAGTAAAATGTAACCTACACCGACTACACATAGAATAGAATAGAAAAATATTTATTTTACGACAAAAACAATAAGACATACCTATATATACCTAAATATACTCGTAGTGTCATAAAAAAGGCTTCCACTCAGCATTTGCCATATATGAGCCATAGTGGCTTCTATGGCGCTGGTTTTCAGTGACGCCAAAAGTATGTAGTGCAGCAACGTCTGCGACACGCATTACTTTAAATAAAATAACTGCCTACTTACAATGTATTTTACAACTATGTGCTTAAAACAATAACTGTCCACATTGCGTGTTTCCAGGTAGCACTTAGATATGCACCGATATTTCGGGCACTCATAAAAAAAGTCACACATAAAGGTGAATCTGTTAGGTGCCAGTCCCACGCGACCAAGCATAGAAGGTTTGGTACCTTATAACCGTTCATTTGTATGATCCTTATTCATCCCCAATAGGGTGCCAATCGCGTAAAATGTTAATGGGCAAAATGATATTTATATAGTGAATATACCTATTTCTATCTCTCTTTATAGATTTCAGGAAATCTGTTTGAACAGGTCTTAAAAAATATGTTCGGCCAATATTACATACCGAATGTTTGCAAGTTAGTTGATACGAATTTTGTGTTTTATAACTGCCTAAACAAGTCGCTTCCTTTAACCTTCGACGCTGTATTATTAGGCTCTGTTTGTAGGTGGATTTAGTTTCCTATTGTTCAAGGGCGTGTGTCAAAAGTACCAATAAATCGCACTTTTGTCTGCGGTTTCTAACTTCATAGGTTATTATTTTATGTTATCTGAAGACGTGCGACAATGCGAATCTAGAGGCATACAGGGTGTCCGGAAGGTCGATGCAAAGCCGTGAGGGGGGGGGGGGTAGGTCACCTCGTTACGCATCTATTCAGGCTAGATTACCTTAGTCCAATGTCGTTTTTATTAAGCTCGTAATTTATAACCCAGCCATATTCTCTAGAAAAGCATTTCGAATATTTTGTACAAGGGCGAAAACCAACAAATACCTAATATTAAAAATTATGCATGTAAGTACACTTTACTTAAGGGTCCGGCGACAGCGGCTCGCAATTTCGAGGTGCGATTGGCTATTATTTCATTTTATTTTATTCCGGGGAGGTTGTTTGAAAGAATAACTCTAAAGTGACACGCATAAATACTGTTCGAACACAAATAATACAATAATATAAGGGAAATGTGCTTGAGTCAGAAATCATTTTGGTATTAGGTAAACGTAAGACCAAACATACTAATACCAAAATGATTTCTGATTCGGGCATGTTTCCCTTATATTATTGTATTATTTGTGTTCGAACAGTATTTATGCGTGTCACTTTAGAGTTATTCTTTCAAACAACCTCCCCGAAATGAAATAAAATGAAATAATAGCCAATCGCACCTCGAAATTGCGAGCCGCTGTCGCCGAAGCCTTAAGGCTAATCGCTTGCTATGTCACTACGATAACCTATTGGTATCGGTTGACGCAATTAATTTGTTTATCTTTACCGCGAGTAGACTGGAAAGCTCTAGAAATTACAAGGACGAAAATACTATTAATAAAGCTGGCAACACTCCTTAGGTTTCAGCGAAGTGTTTCCCCTAGCAGATACTGAATTTACCTGGCGTCGTCGATTCCATACAAAAAAAAACGGGGAATGTTTCCCCGTCCCGATTCGAGACGTCTGGTTTTAAAAACCAACGCGCGGGCGTTTAGGAGGATCATTTTGTACCTACTTGCAGATTGTATGATTAAAAAGTTTTGCCCGATCAGATGACATTAATTAGTTTACTCATATAAGTAATAATAATAATAATAACGCTGGACAATCCACACAGCACCATCTAGCCCAAAGTAAGCTACTCAAAGCTTGTGTTATGGGTACTAGATGACTGATATATTTAATACATTATATACTTACAAAGATAGATATTTTTTATTATACATAAACACCCAGACCAACGGAACAAATTTCTGCAGATCGTACACAAATTTGTTCCGAGGCGGGAATCGAACCCGCAACCTCTAGCGTCGTAGGCGGACTCTCGCCCGCTGCGCCCTGAGGTCGTCTTAATAAAAAAAAAGTTAAATGTAAAGTAAATATGTCTATAGCTCCCATCATCCCATCGTTAGACAAAGGCCAATCCCGCCACTCTTCACGATGTACCTAATGCCACCAGTCGCAAGTCCTTTCAAAGGCGTTCAGCTTGTTTTGTCATCGTCTGCGTGGTCTATCTCTCTGTCTCAGGGCTCATAATGTGGAGATTTTGACCCACAGCGAGGCAAACGGCTTACGTGGCCGGCCCAGTCTCATTTCAGCTTAGCGGCTTTTTGTCATGGAGCTCAGTGTGGTGTGAAGTAAATATATTTGTCATTTTTCAATTCACTTCCGTCCCAGTCTGTACGCCACTCTAGTTTAGTTGGGCTAGTGACTAGACTACACAGTACACACACCTCCAGATAAATGGCTGGACAATACTTAGGACTATGACATTTAGAGAAACTGGCGTGCCTCCAAAATATGCTACGGTTCGTATTGCAGTTCAATGAACTCCAGTTTTGTATACTTTACGCAATTCCAGACAATGAAAGGTATTTTTAATTAGGACTTTGTCATAAACTCTTTTTTTACCCGAAAGACATATTGGTCTAAGTGGCTGTAAAAATTATTAAACTGTTGATCGTCGACTCGAAAGAAGAAGAAGACCCGAAAGAAACTTACCACAGAGCAGAGTTTTTCTATGTTCTCCATAAATCTATCTAATATCTAATTCTATCTCCATAATTTAAACAAAAGTAATAATTTTATTAATAGCTTAGTACAGAATGTATAATTCAAGGTTTGTTATTTTAGTCAAAGAAGCGCCTTGCCAGACAATGACTAATGATAATGACAGATTGATGATTTCATAGTATTGTCCATTTAGGTTTAAAGACATTTTTATTCTCATAAAAATACATATAGAAACAGCCAGTCAGATATTATGCACTCAGCTTATATAAATTACATATAAGGCGCTTTTTATAATTTTCTCATCTTAGAGTCAGATATGGCAACTTAAAGGAACCCAGATAGGGAATAAAATACTTCTTCTTTTTATAAAATACTTCTACTGTTTTTAGTTGTCTTCTAGACCGTTCTCCTCCAACGTCGGCTACATCTTACCATGTATAATTCACTAGCTGCGCCCCGTGGTTTCACCCGCGTAGTTTTCGATCTTATTCCAGATTATAATCTAAGTCTGTGCCAAATTTCGTCCGGATCCGTTCAGCAGTTTGGGCGTTATTGAGTAATCAAATCTAAAACAAACATCCAAACTTTCACAGTTTTAATATTAGTGGGATGGAATGGGATAGTGGGATAGAGTGATTATAAAAATAAAAGAAGACGGGTCGGTGATTTTGTGGTTTCCGGTACTAAATGACAGACAAGGAACCCACAGCTTACAAACAGACAACATAGTCTCACGGTTGGACCATTTACCTATCTATAGTACGGTAAAACTGAGTGTGTTCAGACCAGCCAAAAACCTTTCGTTTAGAAAATTTACTAGAATTTGTATAGCAAACATTAAAAAGTGTATTTTTATTTACAGAATTTGGCATCAACAGAAGCTAAGCTGACGGAGAAATCTCTTGAGGATATCAAGGTGTGTATAAAAATAACAATAATATTATTGCTGAAACAGCGCCATCTGTGTAGTTTTCACTGTAGCATGTATTTAGGTGCGTGGGGTGCTCGAATGTTTTTCCTAGTTGGTAGAACGACCAAGAACTCTTTAGTTGCAAGCTTGCAACATGTTGACATAGATGGCGCTTTGAACAATTAACACGCAGAATAAAAAAACCTACTGTTAGCACCGCGTGTGTGTGCTATTCATTATATGTATTCCTATTCTTATCAACTTCACATACATTAATGTAACACTGGTTAATTTTTTCTCTGGCACCGTTTGTCTTTATTAATTTTATCGCTCTTTTGACTCATCTCTTGTAACATTCCGTCAGATAAAAATGTTTTCGTCTCTATTCTAAAATAATACTTAATTAGGAAATTTTCTATGCAATACTCTGATATAGTAAAACCCGTCCCAAATTAATTGTCATTAGGATACGAAGTAGGAGAAAAACTAAATAATATTTAAATAGATACAGCGATACTACGTTTCATAAAATGCAAGTAAACACTTAAAACAATTCTTTTTGTCCTGGTCAGAAGTGTTTTCTTTACCAAATCTAACCAATTTATTACAAAAAATAAAACCTCACTCGAGCGGTGAACTCTTTTTCACCCAATTTTTTTCCACATCCACGTCATATTTAAAGTTTTTTCGTAAACCTCAATTCGGTATTACGAGGTATTTGCTTGCGACATGGGTGGTCTGTGAAGTGCACTTATCACCTCGCCTCCCGTCAGACGTGTCCACAGGAAAAGTAGACGGGAGCTGGGTAACTAACTACAATTAGTGGTACAAATGGTCAATAGCGCTGCGTTGGTCGTCGTCGTCCCACGGCGAAGTAACATCAAAGCGCATCACAGACGACGAAGATACTATTTTAATATTTAATTTTCATCTTAAGGTGAAGACAAGAGCTAATGTGACTTTCGCTCGCACGTTTTGACTTGTTTTGAATGAAATTTTTGCCAAACTGTGTGCAATCACATTGCACACAGTTTGGCAAAAACTTCATTCAAAATGGTAGCTTGCGTTTTTTCAAATTTAGGCTTAGTGATTTTATATCTTTCAAAATGTCGAATCGTGCGAGCGAGAGGTAATTTAGGTGTTGTCAACGCCTTAAGATGACATCTTAGGATAATTTATGCTCCCAGACAATCACTATGGGCCAGTATCTTAAGATACCGTAATATGAAATTCTAACCGTCGTCGGTGATGGCTCATAGTGATTGTATGGCGAGCGATATTTTATCTTAAGATGAAATAGTATAGTATCTTTGTCTTCTGTGATGCGCTTTAGAAGCTAACCGTCAAACCTCTCGCTCGCCCAACGCTGCGTCTTCTACCGTCGGCTGTGCAGCATAAAAGGCTGCGGTCATTCTACTCGCTACCACATTTCAAAATTTTTGAAGATGGTATACTAATTTTTATTAGATTTATAGTGTTTACTACACTTAAGGAAATCTTGTGATGGCTTTGTGATGGTATACTAGTTTTCTTGATAGTTCTAGTTTTGTTTGATAGACTTGTTTGAATCAAAATGGTATCTTTGCCAAACCCTGTATTATTCATGTAATTTGAACTTGGTTGTTTTGATTTTTCACATTATCTACCCTCAGTAATTTTATTTCAAAAATGTTGAAGCCCTCGAGCGAAAAGTTGTTTCTAGCTGCTACAAATAAACAATATTTGTGTAATTATTTTTTCCTAAACCTTTCGTCGCCTAAAACTTTATCTTGCTTTTTTTCATAACTACTTTCAGTAATTTATCATCTTCAAGAATTTTGAAATGAGCGCGCGAGATATTGTTTGAACTTTGTCAGCTGAATAATATTCCTCGATTTAAATGAACCAGCTGAATGTTTATCAGGCTGTATAGTGCTATAAGTCCGTCACAATTTTGCATCGCATTTGTTGGTGTAACGCCTACAAGTGTGTCTGCGCAATGTTGATGTTGCATGCAGTACCTGAAGTCTGAGTTTGTTTTTACTGTTTCTGTAACCATGGGGGTGTCACTCCGCAGTTTAGGTACGTTCGGGCGGCACCTAAACTTGTGTAGTAATTTAATTTAGTAAATCAGTAGCAGGGACAGGCAATTGACGACCTCAGTGGCGGAGCGGGCGAGAGTCCGCCTGCGACGCAAGAGGTTGCGGGTTCGATTCCCACCTCGGAACAAATTTGTGTACGATCTGCAGAAATTTGTACCGTTGGTCTGGGTGTTTTCTATGTATAATAAAAATTATATATCTATGTAAGAATATAATGTATTAAATATATCAGTTATGTAGTACCCATAACACAAGCAGCTTTGAGTAGCTTTCTTTGGGACTTGATGGTGCTGTGTGGATTGTCCAGCATTATTTATTTAATTATCGAGGTATGCAGGTATCGCTGTGCGATCTGAATTGCGCTTTATTATGCCGCAGCAAAGTTCGTTTTTTTATTTATAACTTGTGGATGTAGTAGACTCGATAGGCGCATCTGTGGGGCGTGCTAAGAGTTCACGAGTCCATACAAAAATGGTCTGCTAGTACAGAAAACAAGCATACGGTCCATCTGATGGGAAGCGGTTACCGTAGCCTATGGGAGTTTGCAACACCAGTGTCTCACTCGCGTTTTTGACCCTTTAAAAATTGTAACATGCTTTTTTTGAAGAACCTTATGCTGTATTCTCCAGGGAAAACATCCGCAGGGTGCGCATTTCACAACCTTGCGCGACAAGAGTGCGCGTGAGGAAGTTCCTCTAAACTAAAACCACAAAACGTAAAAGTCTTAAGAGTCCGGTGACAGCGGCTCGCAATTTCGAGGTGCGATTGGCTATTATTTCATTTTATTTCATTTTGGGGAGGTTGTTTGAAATAATAACTCTAAAGAAACACGCATAAATACTGTTCGAACACAAATAATACAATAATGTAAGGGAAATGTGCTTGAGTCAGAAATCATTTTGGTATTAGGTAAACGTAAGACCAAACATACTAATACCAAAATGATTTCTGATTCGGGCATGTTTCCCTTATATTATTGTATTATTTGTGTTCGAACAGTATTTATGCGTGTTTCTTTAGAGTTATTTTTTCAAACAACCTCCCCGAAATGAAATAAAATGACATAATAGCCAATCGCACTTCGAAATTGCGAGCCACTATCACCGGAGCCTTAAGACGAAGACAAGAGCTAATGTGGCTCTCGCTCGCACGTTTTGACTTGTTGAAAGATATAAAATCACTTAACCCATTTTCGAAAAATCGCAAACAACTATTTTGTGTGCAATCACATTGCTCACAGTTTAGTAAAAAAAAACATTTTGATCGGTACAATTTTTCCTACTTAAAAGTTTGCTTTTCTAGTTTTCGTACTCAAGCAAACTTTTGAGTAGGAAAACTTGCATCAATCAAAATTAAATTTTTACCAAACTATGCGCAATGTGATTGCACACAAAATGGTTGTTTGCGATTTTTCAATATTGGAATTTGTGATTTTATATCTTTCAAAATGTCGAATCATGCGAGTGAGAGAAATATTAGGTGTTGTCAACGCCTTAAAACTAAGATCCAAAACTCAGACTTGGGGTAGGTAGGTATATTAGTTAGCTCTTCGGATATGTTGAAGGAGGGGTGTGATTCTAGCTTTTATTTTCTAGTGTAGGGCTCAGAATGACTGTCTTAGTCATTATTACACTAGAAAAACAAATGCTAGAATACGCTATACTAGTTGCGTCACGCGGTTTCACCGCGCAGATTTAAATCCCGGTATTCCCACGGGATAAAAAGTAGTCTATGTGCTATCTCAGACTATAATCTATCTCTCTGCCAAGTTTCATCCAGATCCGTTCCGCCGTTCTGGCGTGAAAGAGTAACATACATCCATCCATACTTACAATCTTTCGCGTTTATAATATTAGTAGGAAGGATGAGATCCGAAACCCTGCTACTAAACCGTTACTATTCAGCTAAACAACGAGGTACCTACTTACAAAAAGAAAAAGCATACATTTTGTAGGCACAATCGCATATCCGGAGGATTATAAATTCGCCGTGTGCCGGTATAACGGCACGCATCGATTTAACTAAACGCGAGGGCATTCCACGTCCGATACTTGATTCGACTGCTTTTACACCGTCACGTAACATCTGACGTTACAGCTTCATTTTAACAAACAAAAAACTATGACAAAGATAATGTCCCAAAAGTTATTCTCCGAGCGGTGTGATTTCCCTAAGTGTAGCAAACACTATAAAACTATTAAAAAATAAAAATAAACTATGCATTCATCATGCATATATTACTCATATGTATTACATCTGTAAAACTTTCCTTGTTTTGTATGTTAAAAAAATACTTGTACGGGATTTTCCACCGATTTCAAAACAGCGGATCTTCTCAAATCTAGTGCTTTCAATAGATCAAGGAAAACATCATGAAACTACGGAAAAAGAGGGCGTATGCCAAATGTAATATTAGGACATACCTATGGAGTTGGTTGGTAGGTACTTGCCATGGTGACGCCATGTCCCTTTCAACCAAAGCCTAGAAGAATAGACAATAAACTTCCAGTTTGCTCCTAAGAACGGACGCGATCGTTCTTACAATAATGTAGAGATCATCCATTCTAAAAATGCACGCCCCTCTACCTGCCTTCACCCTCACAAGCAAATGAGGTGTATAGACGCAATACATGACACCTGATAATTTTATTCGTCATTCAATTTCCCGCGGAACGTGAAAGTGACACTTTCATGTCTGGCGGGAAACTGAATAACGAATGAAATTGCTTGGTGGCATGTATTGCATCTATACACCTCATTTGCTTGTGTGGGTGAAGGCAGGTAAGGGGCGTGCATTTTTAGAGTGGATGATCTCTACTAAATTGTTAGTTGGGGCCTATTACAGATTGGTGTGACGGGATCCGAGCTGGTATTTTGTAGTCTTGTACACTCCCCACATCATAGCATTGAAATATGAACGGGTGCGTGAGGGGTGCGCGAGGGGTGGCTCTAGGTAAATATTGGCAGATGTGAGTGGATGGTTGCAGCCTGGCGCCACCCTTGTAGTGACGTCACAGCTCCGCGGGTACTACCCGTCTTCAATCACTGCAATATACTTCTATTGTAAAATGAGATGTATTCCCCTGAATCAAGATTCAGTGTAGCGTGAGGTTGTTGTGATGCAAAGACAGTAGATGTTGATAGTTTCGCTATAGGAATATGTCTTGTAATCCTTTTGGTTTACAGTTCAATGTTGCTATTTCTATAGATTCGTTGTCTGTTAGTTTATCTACCCTCGCTTCGATGTGCCGTACCTGCAGATACCAGTGCATTCAAACAGTAAGAGATGAATAAAAGATTCAAATTATTTATTATTCAAAATATACATTAAGTACAACCTAGAAAATATAATTATATTCTTAATTGTACTATAATGTTAAATGGCTAATACAGTTGACGCAGTACCGGAAAGAGTGGCGTGCTAAGGAGGAAGCCAGTGGGTGAATGTGGGCTGATTAGATATATGTACTATAATAAAGGGACTCAACGGGGAAATTAGATAATGTTTGTTGGGGTTCCGACGACAGATTCTGTGACCAACAGCACCATCCTGCGAACTGCTAGATAATAATATAGGGAAGAAAAGCGGGTTGAGCAAGCTAGGCCGAATATTCTGTCACTACAGCGTCTATGCCCACTTACATCAATATATTTATTTGAGGGCAGGGGCGTTATACACTATGACCAATCCAATCGCGTTTGCGTCTAGATCACGTTGTGACGTCACACGGTTAGGGCAAAGTATATCCTATGTCATAAAGAATAAACTCCAAGGTCTTTACTGGTGGTTGTGACTTTACACGGTTCGGGGCAAGGAATCGCCTATGTCATAGAGAATAATGCCCTAGTGTCTATGCCCCTGACAGTGTCATCATCATCTAGAAATAGATTTGTGCATGCTGGCTAGCGAGTGAAAGTGTTGTGCGTTCCATCTATCGTTGATTCTGTGGATAGGGAGGGCACTACCCCGTAGCACCAAGTATTGTTGCAATTGTTGTCGGCGCCTTTTGAATTTAATTATTTTAAACCCCGTGTCGTGGTATTTTGCTATTGTGTGATGTTATTTTGCTTGTGATAATTTTGTTAAGTGATCTGAATGGAAGTTACAAATATTATATGGTACGCGTTTAGATTTTTATAATATATCTAAACGCGTATCATATATAAGTTAATTTTTAAAGATAATTTTAGATTAGAGATCGCTACTTAGCGATAAGGCCGCCCATTGTACTTTTAGTTTTTAGTTTGTTTTTTGTTGTATCCTTAAGTTGTGTGCAATAAAGTATTTTCTATCTATCTATCTATTTGGGTTTATTAAGTGTTCTGTAAAGTACAAAATTAACAGCGTGCTGTTGGTAGTCGACGATTTCGTACGACAATTATTGTGGCGAATAATAATAAAATAGGAAATTCCAGAGGTCCAAACAAAAAACCCTCATAAGCTAAATATTCTTAATTTCTTGTTTATTTTAAAACAGTATGAGTATCTTATTTTAGAGACATAAAAATAATATAGACTTAATATAGGTAAATTCGCAATAAATTCACTGTCACTTTTGGACGGCAGAGAGATAAAACGCTCAAAATGAGCATACAAAGCATTTGAAAAGCCAGTAATGTTTTCCATCTCAGGTGAATTCCGGCACTTAGTTAGTGTTATTACCGTAACCCGTTTAGCGCGGCGAGGCATCGGCTCGTGTGAATAGATGTGTCCAATGCTTTTGCACTTCAATCAACGTATTAGGAGCTGGGCGCGCCGGTACCGTGCTAATTGCCAACGCACACTTGCACTTACTGTGCCGTGGAGCAACGAAACCGAATGTGGAGGGAACGCGCTCTTTGTGAGAGCGAACTATACATTATAATCAGCCTGAAAATTAATGATTAAACGAACTTACCCTGTACGTGAAGTTCTATCATAATTATACGAAGTGCTTAGTCTGAATAGATTAGTACAATTAATTTATTATTTACACAATGTAGTAACGCGCAAGTGATACCACTTCAACACTATAGTTTAGAGAATTTGTTTTGATCTGAAGTCAACAACGGTTCTTTTTTATTAAGTTTTTTCCCGGTACCCGCGCTCAAGCTATTTTACCTGCGCTAGGTTCAGGCGTTTGCTCCTCATTTAGTTTAGAGAATTTAGATATAATTTAGATATTTCTGAAACATATTGGGTTCCTCAGGGAGGGTGGGGTTTAGGTACTAATCTATTCAGACTAAGCACTTCGTATAATTATGATAGAACTTCACGTACAGGGTAAGTTCGTTTAATCATTAATTATACTCGTGCTTAGTCTTCTAGATTAGTACAATTAATTTATTATTTACACAATGTAGATGTTGAGAGCGAGTGAAAGAAATATCGTAAATAAAAGAGCTAATGATTTCAACATTAGGATATTATTTATTTACTTATATATCAACAGATAGGTGTTACAAATACCTAAGTATCTAGTATACTTATAATTAATACTTATTTTACCTAATGAGAACAAATTGTTCTAGCTAATGCCATGTTATCCTCGTTGTGGATAATAGGCCTGTTATAAAATCTGGCAAAGGTACTGGAATTGGCGCTCCATCCTGCAGTTTGCCTAAGAACATCTATATTAACTCCTAGTTTATAAGCCTTGGAAGTCGCAGCGTGGCGTGTGCTGTGCGAGGAAAACACAGAGACGTCAATTCCACTATCTTTAAGAGTAGATTTGATCCATCTACTGAGTGTCTGAGATGAAACACAATTGTGTGGTTTACGGCTTGCAATAAAAAGTTCATTAGACTTTCTAATGTTTTTACTTTTATCAATATATGTAACAAGCGTCTTTGCAGGGCATATACCAGGTCTTTCTTCAAAGAAGGGCAAGTGTAGTGTTGGTTGTTTAGAACCTACTTTCGATGTTTTAATCAAGTCTGTTATTTTTATAATAATTTGATTGTTTAAAACAACTATTTGATCAGTTTTAATCTTAGATAGAGTTTGTATCCTATGTGCAGTTACGAGTGCAAGTAATGTGACACACTTCTTTGAAAGCTTTTCGAGGGAAAGTGTGTCATTCGGATATAAAGATTCTAAGTAATTTAAAACTACACTTGCATCCCAAGTGGCGTTATAGCGTGGAAGCGGTGGTCTTAACCTATAAACGCCTTTGCAAAATCTGGTTATCCTGTCATCATCTGAAATGTTTCCTATAATTAGGGAAAGCGCACAGCGGTGAGTATTTATTGAACCATATTGACCACCATCATTAAATAATTTTGTAAGAAATTCTATGACCATTGGTATAGATGGTTGGTACATGTTAATGTCATTTTCATTGCAATAAATAAACCATCGTTTCAGGCAGATGTCATATTGCTTCAGAGTGTTGTCTGACAGGGATGCCAGCACGATGTCTAAGGCGGAGGACGGGACTAGTCGCTGTAGCATCGCCGCCCGGACAATACTCCGGCAACCAGGGTAGTGTGGGTTTGAATGTTCCGGTTGCTGCAATTAGGAATTATGACATCATTAGACTTCAGTTTTAATAAATCTGAAGATAGTAGTCGCATAAAAAGTGGGTACCACGGCTGTGCTGGCCAATCAGGAACGACAACTATACCTATAGCTTTATCTGATATTATTTTTCGCAGTGTTTTAAGAACAACTGCTACTGGAGGAAAAGCATAAAACGAATGTTTAGACCAGTCTAATGTGAAGGCATCTATTGTAAAGGCCTCTGGATCCTTGTGCCAAGATACGAATTTCTGGCATTTTTTATTAATGCGAGTAGCGAACAAATCAATCTGAGGGACAGTAAATTTATCAATGATTTTTTGGAAGCCTATGTCTGATAGTTCCCATTCCGCGTCGGGGTGGGTTCGCCTAGACTCCCTATCTGCAGTGACATTATCTGCAGATTTTATGTATGAAGCTACGACAAAGATTTTTCGGGCCTCACACCACTGCCATAAGTCTTTTGTTACTTTGGTTAAATGGGGATATTGGATACCCCCCATACGGTTGATATAGCTAACAGCAGTAGTGTTATCAACCCGTAGCAGTATTTGACAATTATAGAAGTCTTTTGCGAATATTTTTAGAGCGAAATATGCAGCTATAAGTTCGAGGTTGTTTATGTGTAATATCTTTTCATTACTAGACCACTGGCCACTAGCTGTTTGTTCGTTACAGGCTGCGCCCCACCCAGTCGTTGAGGCGTCAGAGAATATTTCTAACACGTATTTATCATTTTTAATTTTATGAACCGAATGGTCAATAGAATTTAGCCACCAGTCTATCTCCGGTAAAAGTGACCTCGGTAAAGTCATGTATTTATCGTAATCTTCATTGTCTTTTAAGTTAAGAAACTTACAGCGTTCTAGTTGCTTTGTGTAAAGCCATCCATACTCAATGGCAGGGCAAGCAGAGACTAACAAACCTATAATCTGAGCAAATTTCCTAATTTTGCAACGGTTTAGTTTCCTGATGTTTTCAAGCTCTGATTTAATGCGATTTCTTTTATCTGTGGGCAAACTTAGTTGCCATTTTTGGGTGTTTATAATATAACCTAAGTACTTGCAAGACTTAGAGGGTATTGTGACACTTTTTTCGTGATTGAGAATAAAGCCTAATGATTGTAATAACGTTTGAGTGGCCTCAACGTTCTGTTTACATTCTTGGTAGGTATAACCTGTTAGAAATAAATCATCTAAGTAAATAGATGATATGTAACCACAAGACCTCAATAATTGAACAACTGGTTTCATAAGTTTGGTAAAAACATATGGGGCCGTACAGATTCCAAATGGTAGAACATTAAATTCATACATTTTTTCATCAATAATGAATCGTAGGTATTTTCTCGACTCCTCGTGGATATTTATAAGAAAATAAGCGTCTTTCAAATCCAAAGTCGCGATATAGCATTCCTTAGATATAAGTTTAAGTGCTGTACGGATGTCTTCTAGCTTAAAATGTCTTGTACTAATGAACTTATTTAACCCTTTTAAATTCAGAATGAATCTCATCTTGCCATTAGGTTTTGGTATCAAAAAAACACGTGATATATATTGATCCGAACAGGGTTCACACGTGGAAATGGCTCCAATAGATTCCAGATTCTTGATAGTATCTACTAAGTGAAACCTTTCTACATCTGAAAAATTATTCGGTGTTGGTAAACAAGACTGATGCACCGGGTGATCAAACTTAATTTGATAACCCTTAATCCATGATAATATAGTACGGTCACGGGTTATGAGAGACCATTGGTCGTAGAAATGTGCAAGTCTGCCAGCGTAGCGTACCGTGTCTAGTGGCGGCGGGCTGGCTTGGGCCGCTGCTTGTAGTTGTAGCTGTTGGAGGAGGTGGCGCGCGGGGGCGCGTGCTGCGACGCAGGCTGCTGTTGTCGAGGCGCCTGGGCCGGCGGCTGTCTGCGAGCCCCCGTCCTCGCCTTCCAGTTTAAATATTTGCTTGATGCATTATTCGATGTCGTGGGCTTAGGTCTTTTATCTGGCTCCGGTTTCAGATCGGAGGACGATTTCGAAACGGCTTTTGCCGTTTTTATGGTCTCCGTAAAGTTACTGCCGAACAAAAACTTATCTATTTTTGTAGCGGACAACTGATCTTTCAATTCTTTTTTGACGGTGTAAAGTGCAAAGTTGCGCCTTGCTTCCGATTCTGAATGTTGAATATCGCAAAGCATCCGGCCGATATCCATCAGATCTTTTATTAGGTCGTTGTTTTTGTCTTTGATACAAAGTTGGTCAGAAATTACTTTTCCAAGAGCAGAAATACCAGCCGCCATTTGTTTTTGTCTAGCCTCAATGGCTTTGTCTCTTTTAACGACTGGCTCAGTCAAAGCTGCTTTAATTTCTAAATTCAGCTGTGGTGCCGCAATATTTACGCAGTTACCCGGTACTAAGTACTTCTTGATGAGGTCTTTGCGAACCTCTTTATCTAATCCCGATGTTGCAATGTAGGTGAATCTGGTTGCAACTTCCTTATTGATGTCGGGTCCGTACTCTTGTGGTACTGACGGATCGGCCCCCAAAATTTCTAGTAATTCTGTGTCTGCGGTCGAGTGTTCCAGAATACTTGGAGCAGTCAAGTTTTCTACAGAATTATCGGATACTGAAGGTACTTCCGTATCTTGCACCAAACTACGGGGTTCATTATTTTCCGACGGGGGCGGGGGTAGTTCGGTATTAGTGGCCTCAACATGTACCATAGGTAATGTGATTTCTTCCTGGTCTGGAACAAGGAAGTAGGCAGCACTTCAAATATGTAGTAGGTATACATATTTATTTAAAAGAGATGAGTAGGTATGTACTGCAAAGTTGTTGAGAGTAAAACAACTTTACCTAAAACAATATACTTAGATTTAAATACTGCGGACTAGTCCTTCCGACTACCCTGATGTATTAAATCAAACAAGGCACAGCCATTCATTCAATGCGGCGAGATAGTCCTGCAGACTACTCTGATGCAGTATGTCAATGCGGCGAGATAGTCCCACAGACTATTCTGATGCATTACCTATATAGGTACATTAAGTTACGCTAAGTAGGTAGGTTTTTACAAACATTCCATTTTCATTGCGGCGAGATAGTCCTGTCCTTTTTTGGGTACTTACGGTCAGGATAAGTCTGAGTATTTGGCGAAGGTGATCTGGAACGATCCGATGGGCTCGACGACCGGCTGGAGGATGACGACGACGAACTTGTCGGAACACAGTTAGTTTTTCCGCGACGCGATCGTTTTACCTCTTTTTCTAACTTTCGTAATTTATTTGCTATGTATTCCAAACTATCATCACGACGGCGTTTCGGCATGATTTTATCCTGATATTTTTGTGCGAATGAACGAGTGAAGTGGATGAGCACTAAAAAGCGAATGAGGAGCAAACGCCTGAACCTAGCGCAGGTAAAATAGCTTGAGCGCGGGTACCGGGAAAAAACTTAATAAAAAAGAACCGTTGTTGACTTCAGATCAAAACAAATTCTCTAAACTATAGTGTTGAAGTGGTATCACTTGCGCGTTACTACATTGTGTAAATAATAAATTAATTGTACTAATCTAGAAGACTAAGCACGAGTATAATTCCAATACTAGACACAGGTCACAAGAAACATGCATGATTCTAGAAAAAACTGTTCGAATTATGTCCATACACGGAGTTCCTGAAATGTGCAGGTTGTCATTGCCATGTCAATGACAACCTCCACATTTCAGTAAAAGGCTGTATGACATTTTTTCTACGGCAAAGTCGGCAAACCCTCCAAGATAAAAAATACTTCGACAATACGGCACTAAACTCCTGCAAGAGTAGCGGAACTTCCTGACAAGTTTAGTGCCGTATTGTCGAAGTATTTTTCATCTTGGAGGGTTTGCCGACTGCCGTAGAAAAAATGACATACAGCCTTTGCAAATTGGACTGTCTTTAACTGCGATGCGATGCCATGTCCTCACAAAGATCTATATTGTCTTTGTAGACGACGTCACAGTCAAGAGCCACCATGGCTAGGAGTTGCTGCTTTTAATAGTGTCTCTAGGCAACCTTTGGGTTTATAAGACCTTTGGATTTTCTAGAATTCCATCTTTTGCTGCTAATTCTTAGAGTTTTGTCGGTGACATTGATTCTTTACAGATTTACAGATAGATTTCTGCGTAGATAAACTCCATAGTTCCATATATTGGGTAACTTGCTTACAATGTTAGTTAAATAACAACAAACAGCCATAAAACGCGTAACAATACTAACATTAAATAAATATACTTTGTCAATTCATTGGGTTGTGTGTCCATCATATAACACGATGGCCAATAAGCCAATAGTAACTAAAAGAACGGAACAAATAAAATTAGGCGGTCCACCCGCCTGTCTGTCTGTTTGTCCGCGCATATAGACTTAGCCGTGTAATCTTACTAACGCGACCCGAATCAGTTTCTAGTCAGAGGCTGTTGCGAGAGCGGAGAGGTTTTATCTGTTGAATATGCCGCATATCATCATCAGCCTGTCGAAGTTCACTGCTGGACATAAGGCTCCCTTTCAGGACAAACTAGATAGACAGATAGAAAACTCTTTATTGTACACCACAAGAAAATAACATAACATGGTAAGAAATTATTTAAACTACAGCGAAGTACAATGGGCGGTCTTATCGCTATGAGCGATCTCTTCCAGACAACATTTGGATGGACAGGATTGTAATGTCAAATGGGCGGTGTCACAAAGGACTTCTACACATATTTTATTCCAAAACAAACAAACAAAAACTAATTATGGTGTGAATGAATAAACTACTTACTTAGGTAGGTGCATACATATAGATAATTATACAATAATACATAAATATAAATACAAATGTTATATTAAATATATACAACTACACAATATACTACATTACATAATGGTAGAAATATATGTACATAAATAAATATCCTAATACTAAAAATAAAACGAGATACTATAGAATTAACTTTTGAAAACTATTGTAAGAATGTTCCATCCATAGACTTCTCTTGATCATTGCAGTGACGTTTTATCTGGGGATCGGTGCAACTTACGCTTGTCTTCCGGTTCATGGTCGCCAGAAACTGCTACATACAACCGCTAACTATTGCATGGTTCTACCAGCCATTGGGCCTACCCATTGTTTCTTCTAATTACTATCACTATACATAGTATAAAACAAATTCGCTTTTTCTGTCCCTATATCCCTATGTCTCCATGTCCCTTATGTATGCTTAAATCTTTAAAACTACGCAACGGATTTTGATGCGGTTTTTTTAATAGATAGAGTGATTCAAGAGGAAGGTTCGAGCGACTTCGAGACAAAAATATTATTGTTAGGGGGCAGTAGGTTATGTTATATTAGTAGTATGAAATCTGGAGACTTTTTTCATGCTTCAGCGGCTTTATGACATAAGGATTGGTATGGCCAGGATAAACTGATTCATGAAGAAGGTGGACCGCAAATGTCACCAAGTAATCAACTCAGTGTCAGTGGCAATAGCTGAATTTTTACTTACACCAAACAGCTTCCTCGCTGGCTTCCACCAGCATAAGATCCCTCGCCGTCCCACAATTCACACAAGAGTCGATTCAAAACCTGAAAGTCCTTTACTTTCCAGAGCTCTCGCTCGCTGATCGTTCGGCAAGTACTCTCGTGATGAATTTGCGAGGTAAATGTAGCCAATGATGTTTGGTGAAACGTGTAAGATAACAAAACGTTACTCTGTTGGCTGGGTAAACCGTATGGTAATGTTGGATACCTTTCGTTTGTGAATTTGGTAATGAATTTGTGCTGGATTTTTTCCCGAAGTGTCTTCTAATCAGTGGTAATGCTTTGCATGCCAAGATAGCTGGAATTTTTTCAATGCAATGTCTTTGGCCTTTATATTGGTTATTCCATATATTAATGTTAGGTAGGCTAGGCAATACAGGAAACCAAAGCCAACAAAACCTTGACTTGAGGTACAGTTGTATAGAAAACTGGCATAAACCATTTGATACGGCGCTTCCTAAGTCACTCCCCAGTCTGTATGCTAGAGATACGGCTAAACGAGTGTAGAGATCTTCGAAGAACACGGAGCCCTAAAATGCTGCTTGAATCGCAAAACGAGAAAAATCTATGTTATTAACTAAGACCCTTATTCATATTTAGTTTGGTGTACAGTTTTCATTTCATCCCGGCATTTTTTAGAGGCTATCCAGATGATCCTAGGTGAAGACAAGAGCTAATGTGACTCTTGCTCGCACGTTTTGACTTGTTGAAGGATATAAAATCACTGAACCCATTTTCGAAAAATCACAAACTACCATTTTGTGTGCAATCACATTGCGCACAGTTTAGTAAAAACACAATTTTGATCGATACAAGTTTTCCTACTTAAAAGTTTACTCTTCTAATTTTCGTAGTTAAGCAAACTTTTGAGTAGGAAAACTTGCATCGATCAAAATGAAATTTTCACCAAACTGGTTGTTTGCGATTTTTCAAAATTGGGCTAAGGTTTTATATCTTTCGAAATGTCGAATCGTGCGAGCGAGAGGTACATTAAGTGTTGTCAACGCCCTAACTACATTTTATCTCGCAGTTATTAAAGGTAAGCGCACACTTAGGCGCCGATCTCCGGTTGCGCGGTCAGCGCTGCGTGTCCGCGAATACATTAGCCGGCGGCGTAATGGCTCTCGGCTGCATTACGTGACCGGGACATGTGACCCGGATGGAATATCCAGGCCCGACTACCCTGAAACTATTAACCTTGATAATAATTCATGATAAAAAACATACTTGAGCTTTTTGTGAAAAGTTCCGTATCCCCTACGAATAAATATTATTTACTTGTTGCGCCCAGCGTTTTCACCCGCGCATATTTAAATCCCGATATTCACACGGGATAAAAAGTAGCCTATGTGCTATTCCAGACTATAATCTATCTCACTGCCAAGTTTTATCCAGATCCGTTCAGCTGTTCCAGCGTGAAAGAGTAACAAACATCCAGCCATCCATACTTACAAACTTTCGCGTTTATAATAGTAGTTAGGATTTGTAGGTTATCTCTTGAGAATTTTTAATCCTAAACATTGTCAGAATATTTCTTTTCTGTTTCTTATTTTCTTTTTGTCCTGTCACTAGTTCTATATGTAGGTATAGTGCGCGCCACGCAAAAAAAACGCCGGAAAGAGGGGGAGGGGGTGTGATGGCGCGAGTATTTTGTATGCGCAAACACATCCCCTCCACTGTTTCCCAGCGTTCTTTTTGGTTGACGCGACATGCTGATTTCCTTTGGATGTTTCTTCACCTTATGTGAAATTCCGTCACAGAATTTGCTTCGTATAAAAAAAGCTGGGAGTCGCGTAATTTTGTATGAAACCGATTCTGTTTAAAACCACTGAACGGCGATCGGAAGTTTCTGTATTTTATGTGGCGTATGAGTTTTGCAAAATCCATTGTTAGTTTCAACAAAATCCATTGTTAGTATCACCAAAATACATTGTTAGTTTTACAGTAGTCCCGTCTCGCAAGGCGCCCGTAGATTTCATGACGCTAGGCGCTTAAGGTATAGGACCTTACTAAATGACGCTGAACAAGTGGGTTTCTTAGTTGCAAAATGAAACAGAAACCGTCTTGTTCATTCCAGCCGAGTTTTTTGTCTGTTCTTCTCGGTGTTGGTCGCGTGGGACTGGCACTAGTCACCTAGTTTTAAGACGTTTCAAGATGGTCCTTGTGATTTTATTGAATAAACATATTTTGACTTTGACTTTATGAAACTGGAACCACTGGTACTATCTAGTACGGTACTTAATTATGTTCTTAAGCCTTCTTGCTGGAACACCTCAAGGGGTATCAAAAACATGTGGGTCCCAATGCCCCCACAGAATAACGTGGGTCTTTCTATTTCAACTTATCATTAATCGACTTCCAAAAAGCAGGAATTTCTCAATTCGAATATACGTTTTAATGTTTGTTTTTTTACTTTATAAGTTTTCACTGGGTGGACAGATTTAGTGGTTCTTTTTTTAGCGAAAGCTTGTCATGTAGTCCCATTTAAATTTGAGTCAGATCTGACGAATAGTTTTTGAGTTAAATTAGTCGGTATGAGTGTATTTTCGAGTGCATTTGCAGTAGGTTTTTTTCTTGCAAAAAAGTTTTGTTTATTGTTTCCAACAAAATATTAATAAAAATTATTTGATACTCTATGCCATAGATTCCATAGAGTCTATGAATTAAATACATAGAAACTGTGTCGGGAATACTTGTTGTTTTATTTACTTTTTTCTGAATCTCTGAACGTTTACGAGTATGTTTAACACGCAAAATGTATTATATCTTGCAGAATTCATTGAAGAATTCATTCATTCATAGAAGTTATTGTTACAACGGTGAAGGAAAACATCGTGAGGAAACCAGTTAGTATTCTAACAGCGGCGATGGGCTTGCAACCTGTCACGTATGGAATACTAACTACTGCAAAATGTGGGTATGTGCCAAATATAATGTTTGGACGTACCTCTGACTAACCCCCTTAGACATCCTCAAAGAATCTAGAATTACCTACTTGGTACTGGGAGATCTGAAGGGATATCTACCGTGCCTGGGGATCAAAGTCGTGAAGCTGTTTCAGTTATTGTTATTTGTTGCAGAGTTCTCTACGTGCTTCCGAAGGTGACAAGCGACGTATGATAGATCGGATCAACAAGCTGGAAGATGAAGTGCATTCTCTGAGACTTGCCAACGGGTATGACATTCTAAATGTTATATTATATAACACTAGCGGCCTGCCCCGGCTTTGTACGGTTGGACAACAGTTCAAATCAAACAGATCTAATCTGCAAAACTCTTTCTGCAGATTAGAAACGAACGATAATAATCTTACAAACGGAAACATCGGGGACTCTGGTACGGAATGTATGCGCCTGCGCAAGGAACTAACCGACGCGCGCAGAGCGAAGCAAACCGCAGACGAAACGGTTCACAAGTGAGTTTACATACCCATTTTATAGAACTACCTACATTTATTATTATTTTAATTACACTAACATAATAGTACACACGGATACGCATCAGGCTACACACAGCTTGATTTTATGTAATTTTTTATTCTTATTTATACTCGTATTAGGCACTTTTACCGACATGGCATGATAGTTCCATTATACCCTGAGTAACTTGCATTATCCTACTAATATTATAAACTTGAAAGTTTGTAAGGATGGATGGATGGATGTTTGTCACTCTTTCACGCCGGAACGGCTGAACGGATCTGAATGAAACTTGGCAGAGAGATACATTATAGTCTGGAATAACACATAGGCTACTTTTTATCCCGTGGGAATACCGGGATTTAAAACTACGCGAGTGAAACCGCGGGGCGCTACTAGTAAAACAAAATTGAACTAAATAAAACAATAACAACATTGAAACTGACAACAGTTACAACTCACCTACCACCCAAGTAGTGATCATTGGTGCAAAAATGTATTTATGTTCTTGGAGTAAAGCATTTATTATTTGACTTTGTATAGCTTGATCTGTATCTATGTGTACGTATAATATTTAACTATGAAATACAGGGCTTACCCACCTTCTTATTTATTAACTAGCAATTTCTGTTGGATTAACAAAAGTAATAGGTTTTTTGTTAAGTACCTTTTGTTAAAGAATTTTCCTCATTGGTATAGCTCTCATTCTGGTTACGACATTATAAAGTCCGTTTTACGAAAGGTGTCCCTTGGTTTCTTCGAAAAAGATTGCTTATTACGAAAGTTCATTGCCAACTATGACTGTTTGTGTGTTTTCGAATTTGTGTTATTTTTCAAAAAAACCAAGAGATTTCTGTCTTGAAAAATAGTTTGAAAAGTAGCTTGAAAAGGACTACGTTTAGTGTTGATAAACATTAAGGCGTTGACAACACCTAATATATCTCTCGCTCGCACGTTTCGACATTTTGAAAGATATAAAATCACTAATTACAATGGAATTGAAAAACCGCAAACATCCATTTTGTGTGCAATCACATTGCACATAGTTTAGTCAAAACTTGACTTTGATTGATGCATGTTTTCCTACTCAAAAGTTTGCTTATGTACGAAAACTAGAAAAGCAAACTTTTAAGTAGGAAAAAATTGTACCGATCAAAATGATTTTTTTACTAAACTGTGAGCACTGTGATTGCACACAAAATGGTTGTTTCCGATATTTGGAGAATGGGTTTAGTGATTTTATATTCTTCAACAAGTCAAAACGTGCGAGCGAGAGTCACATTAGCTCTTGTCTTCACCTTAAGGGGCTGACTGACTCTAGTCAAAGTTCTTTTCGCTCACACATTTTCAACATTTTGAAAGAAATTGGTATAAAGTTTGCCTACGAAAACAAGTTGGTAAAGCAAACTTTTTGCCTGCTGTTTGGATTAAAATTATTTTTTAACTAAACTGCGCCAAGTTACGAGTATTTCACACAACCTGCTTGATTACGATTTTTAATAAATAACTTCAGAGATTTTATATCCTTTACAGTTTTGAAATGTGCGAGCGAGAGGTACATTAGCGGTTGAAAAGAGCACAAAACTAAAATTGCTTGGGAATTGGTGACTTGGAAATGGTGGCGTTTTTCTATCGCTTATTGTATTATTCAAATATTGGTTATATGTTTTTAATGCGCTCAGTTGGCCTTTTAAGCTGGAATATAGACTCCCAAAATTATTTAATCAGCACACTACGGAATTTGAACCCAAACAGAACACAGAGTAGAATCAATAGATTATGTCAAAAAATAATTAGACAGTTTCAAGTTGATTACCAAACACTACAATTAGCTTTTGCACAAATTAAGAAATTGTTCCTAATAAGACCAGTAAACACATTTACAGTGCACGACGATTCATAAGGCACTCAGCACAGCTTCAAGACTCGGGTTGCGAACTATTAGGGGCATTAAAAATTCGTAGATAGTATAAATAGCTTGTATGACCCGCGCCGAAAAACAAAAGAAGATGGTGTCTAATTATTAACATACACGCACACTTGTTCACACTAGTAGCTAGTGTGAGTAAGTCGTTCCAGCTTTTTATTAGTTTCGTTTCCTCATTTGCGCGGGTTGCAATGTTTTCTTTTGACAATCCTTTAGCCGGCTTTTGTTGATCAATTGCGGAAAATAAAATATTTTTCGGGGGTTTCAGAACTGAGAGATGTTGAGAGTTTCAAATAATTTTGTAAGTACTATGTGAGTGTACTATGTATTTCCTTTCATCACTCTGACTATCTCCATCGCTCATAAGGTAATTTTAGTGCTAGTGACTTTTTAAATCTTGTCATAAAAAAATGTTGAAACGAATCATCTTATAGATTAATCGTCTAGTTTCATGATTACCTTGTCAAATTTAGTTTCATGATTACCCTCTCATTTCAAAATATTTTTATGGATTATTTTAAAGTCGTTCAATCTATTTTTAAAGTTACAATTTCTATTATCAAGCTAGATTTCTAGACTAGATCAAAAATTATTGAATTAGCATTCTTAAGTAATATAACTTCAATGATCAACAAAAGTCGGCCAATCGGAGAGCTTGGCCCGAACCGCACCCCGTGTTCCAGACTTGAACGTCTAGTGACGCAGATGCAATCCAAGTTCAACGGTCACAGCACGAACGGACCCGATTCGCTCCCGAGCGAGCCCGAACTCGAGCCAAACGTGCGCATTCGCCGCACGAGCCTCAACTCTTCCAACAATTCGACGGTCGTTTTCGGTCCAGTAACGGACTTGTAGCGAACGATTTGCAGACATTTCGTCTGGCCTCTTGCCACAGATTTATTCTGGTCTTTACTCTATAAGATTGTCAAAAAATGATTTTGTGGTTCCTCTGAGCCATTGACTCTTTAGTGAAGCATAGACTTAAACCTTGAATGTTTGGAAAATTATAAGTATTATTCTGGTTGTTAAACATGATACATTGGAATACCAATATGACACGCCTAGAAAATAACGATCTTATTTCACCCATTTCATCCCTTTCATTCATATGGCCCTTCTCTTTTCATCTCGGCGTGCCATATTGAACGGCGCATACTGTACTCGCTACTTCTTGTGAATGTTGTGACTAATGTTGACGGTTTAAAATACTTTTGTTTTTTTTTTTCAATGACTTAAGATTTGCTTTTTAATATTTGTTTTAGGGGTTCGTACTATTTGGTGTAGTGTTATGCTTCACTTCATGTCTACTTTTTGTGCTGTCGAATCTCAACGAAATATTGGAAATAATTCACAGAAAAATGTTGTGAAACTACATTTTATTATATTATTTGACTATTCAACTTTGTAATGAAAGTTTTTGCTATTGTACTCAGAATAAAAGTGTATTACTTAGAACTAGATGTTTTTGACTGTCGCTTTTTTTTAATTCACAGTGTTTTTTTGCAAAAATTTTCATCTGTCTTATTTAAGTTGTAGAATATTTGTGCTTGTTGGTTTTTTGAAAAAATTGTATACTTCCAGCTTTCCTGAATGGTTTTACTATTGAATTTGACTTAAATTTATGTGATTTTTTGTCTCAAAATGTTTGTAAAGTAGGTATTCATGCAGGTGCTAGCATCGTTTTGCTCATATTGCTTGTAAGTATAATAAATAATATTAGTATTGTTTACAACTAAGTAAACAAGCAAGGTTGTATAAAGGTTATTTGTAATTGGTTTTTGCTCAATAGTCACTACAGCTGCTGTCAATTGAGTCTAGGCTGAGGCCGAACTAGATATTTTGAAAATTGCGTTTTATGTCAAGTCAACTTTACATTCGGTATAGTGCGCGTCAACTAAAAAGAACGCTGGAAAACAGTGGAGGGGATGTGTTTGCGCATGCAAAATACTCGCGCCATCACACCCCCTCCCCTCCTTCCGGCGTTCTTTTTGCGTGACGCGCAAAAAGAACGCCGGAATCACACAACCGCCTAATATAGTTATTAGGCACTCTGTTAAAAAGTCATATCTCATGTTAAAAAATCTCACAAACACTTGTTTGGCCACAAGGGCTACACACGGCTATATACATGGTGGATTTCTGATCAAGGCAGTAAGAACAAGACGTACCTTAGCCGTTATATTACAGAAAAAACGTTCCCAGGAGATCATCCATACTAGTGAATGATAGGATATGCCATGTCTCAAAAAATTATGAAACGTTTCAAATCAAACGTTTACCTGTACTATAAGGGTCCTTACTGTCCCGTCTCAAAAATCTACCCTGTATATAGTGTGCAGACAGAAAGTTTTGTCCTAAATCAGGTCTGTGTTATATAATTTGATAATAACAAGAGTTATATCATCTGAACAAGCACCAATGCACCAATATACTTATTGATTTTAATAATTTTTATCTAATCAGATTTTGACACTTTTAGCGTATATTTTCAATGTTTGTATTTAATCGTTATGTTTATTCGACAAATGTTTGTTAAGTCGCGTTTACATTGAACTATGAATCTACTGCTCACGCACGATTTGTACGTTCTTATAACTGTTTATTGAGATAATATTATAAACAAATACTTACTTTATTAAGAAAGAAAATTACAACTCATTCAAGTGTTAACAAGGTACACATATAACAGTTGGGCTATCAACAGACCTTTGCAAACTAGACTAACTTTTATTTACAAACATGCAATGAAAAACAAGTATACAGGGTGGCCATAAGTCGTGGATCAAATGCAACTAGCAGCGGTTAGATATCAGCTGTAAAAAATTGTTCTACGAGAGTTCCTTAAGGTCAACCACCCGTGCAAGAACCTTCCGAAGAACAATTTTTTGCAGCTGATGACCCCAACTTAACATTGATACAAAACAAAGAAAGTGTAGTTTTTCATCAATTATTGTACTTTATTTTTAAGTGTTTTTTGTTCATTCATTCATTCAATCCAAAAGGCTTTGTTGGTAAATATTACAATACGAATATTATTTAAATTTTCTATTTTAAAATACATAATACGCAATACATTGATCATTATTGAATTTAATCATATTATCATAATAACAATATAATATTCGCTGTCGAATATTTTTTAGGATGCTAGAATTTCTTGTGTTAACAAAATTTCATTATATTATAATCATGTTTTATACTTACTAATAATATTTCATAGAAAATCTGTGTTCACGTTGGTAGTTATTTTATTTTTGTGTGCTACCAAGTTGTGTGATTTTCAGCACGTTTTTGTTTTATTAATTAATAATAATACACACCCAACAGTGACATTCATAGTCAAAACTCGCGCCAAAATAACGAAACGAATCTAAAATCGTGTTGCCAGTCCACCTTCCACGAGTCCGAATGAGAGGTAGCTATTGTTATAAATGTGGGATTTTTTTAATACCTACTAATTATATTTCTATATATTATATAGAAATACTTATAGCCATTTTGTGCTATATTATACTATTTAGCTAATACTAGTCTAAGATCCGTAGTATAATCGACCTTCACCCATCTGTTTAATGGATGAATGAAAATAATTTTCTAAGTAATTTAGTATGTTAAAAAGTAGGTATAAAAATAATGGGTTGACTGAAATAATCCTGGCCAGGTTATAATTAATAAATAATTAAAAAATCTGATATCACTCATTGCCCAAAACGCAACGACAGCGCGTTCTAATCTTTCCTGTGGCGACATCTAGTTATTATTTAGGAACTAAAAATGTATTAGCTAAATACGGTAAAATGCTGGGCCAGGATTTTTTCAGTCAACCCATTGTTTTTATAATTTTTAACATACTAAATTACTTATAAAATTATTTTCATCCATTAAACAGATGGGTGAAGGTCGATTATACTACGGATCCTTTACTATACGGATAATGGATTCAGATCTTTCGAACAGATGAGAGCAAACGACTCAAGCACAAGGAAAGTCTTATATTTGAGAGCAAACGACTCAAGCACAAGGAAAGTCTTATATTAGATTTTGCAGTTGGACATTGTGGGTCTACCGAGAAAGGCCCTGATCGACGAGCGAGTGTAACCGCGATCTGATGGCTCGTCGGTAAACCTCTAGTCCGTCCATCGTCGCCATAAGGACTAGAGCTTTACAGACGAGCCATAAGACCGCGGTTTTGCTCGTCGGTCAGGGCCTAAGAAGTTTCGAACTGACGTGTTGAGTTTCACAGACAAATTGCCGCCTCGAACAAAGCGCAGTGTAATTAAAAAAAAAAAGACTTCACATCTTCACGACTGTGATCCCCTGGGATGGTAGATATCCTCAGATATCTTGGTACTTAACTTACCAACTTAAGTTTCTTTAAGGATGCCTATGGGGTATGGTCAGATGTTTGCATAACTACCTAAAAACGTTAATACGAAACATAGTGTATCATATCAATGTTTTTTTTAATGTAGACCGAGTTGATCAAGATCATGCCTTGTACGCTTTAACGGTCGGTTTCTGGAAGCTTGATCAAAACTAATCGGCTGTCAAGTCAGTTGCTTATTCAGCTTTTACTTCAAATTAGAAATAGCAAGTGACTTGAAAGCCGATTAGTTTTTATCGAGCTTTCAGAAAGCGGCCGTAATTCTGCTTTCATTCGTTCGTTAAGTCTGGAACCGGCACTTGGAACCGGTGACTTTAAAATAATTACAATAATATTTCCATCACACCTACTAACCACCGACATCTTCATAGCATAGACTGAATTTATTATATTATTTATTAAACTAACACTTAAGTAACATACCAAATTGAATTTATCACTAAATCTTAGTAAGTAGCTTTAATTTATCTTGAAATTTTATATAATAATACTAGTTACATGTTATAACTTTGATCAAAATTGTACTTATTGGGCCTAGGACTGTGTAGATTTAGATAACAATGTTTGAATTAATTAAGAATCAAGAAGTGGAGTGTCTTATTACTAAAAACTCCTAATCACTTAGGTATGATTATACATAATTTGTTAATAGTTTGAACTCATTCTGTTTTCAAAAAAAATCCTTTAATAAAACAAAATATTTTTAGATATTCAAGAGTTCATTTCTTAAAATAAAAGATATTCCTTATTTTTAATTTTTGGATACTTTCTTAAAATATTTTAACCATGGTAATTGAATAGTAATAATCCTTACAATTATATTTTTTTAAAATATTTTATTCATCATCAGACAACTTGCAATAAGCTTAATATTTTGTAAATAAAATGTTTCAATATCATACAATTTCTGTAGATTCAATATGTTAGTAAAATGGTGCCTTATAATTGTAACGTATCCGCCCATAGTACATAAATAAATAAATAAATAAATAAATAATGCTGGACAATCCACACAGCACTATCTAGCCCCAAAGTAAGCTATTCAAAGCTTGTGTTATGGGTACTAGATAACTGATATATTTAATACATTATATACTTACATAGATAGATATTTTTTATTATACATAGAAAACACCCAGACCATCGGAACAAATTTCTGCAGATCGTACACAAATTTGTTCCACGGCGGGAATCGAACCCGCAACCTCTTGCGTCGCAGGCAGGCTCTCGCCCGCTGCGCCACAGAGGTCGTCTGAAACATAGAAAAACTGCTGTAAAAACATGTTTATCTTACTCTTAGTTACATTCATATGACTATTTATTGGCTTTTATGCTGTTTTACATTTAAAGAAAACGGAAAGATTATATAATGTCCTAAAATACTACCAGTGTCTTTCTGATGCCGTGAACTGCCAAATGAAACGGTAACCTGTTGTAGGTTATATCTTTTGGGTCACTATACAATCTTTATCATAACCTATTGACTCTTTTAAATAAGCTTATAGTAAGCAGTTCTTAGCCAAGCAGTTACAGAAATAACTGTTAAAAGTAAGGTTTGCGATTGTTCAAAAATGCATTATAAATGTCATATTAATCCTACCGGCTGCGCCAACTCGACTCTTGGCTAATATCACTGAACTAGGCAAGATTGTAGTACATATAAAGCTAAGCAAAAATTACATTCGCCTGCACTATGTAAAATTTCACAATTTGCTAAATTGCGTCATCAATTTGATATGATGTAAAAGTCATTTCATATCTATTCCTTTTAAGAACAGATAATGTTTGAAATATAACCATTTCAGTGCACGCAACTGCACACAGTGATAATATTTAGTTTTTCTCTAAATGTGTACATAATACTCTAAACTGGCTGATTAAGATTTTAGAA
Organism: Plemyria rubiginata; assembly: GCA_963576535.1. Classification (NCBI taxonomy): domain Eukaryota; kingdom Metazoa; phylum Arthropoda; class Insecta; order Lepidoptera; family Geometridae; genus Plemyria; species Plemyria rubiginata. Next base: position 4,126,627 of record OY754925.1, on the reverse strand, counting down.
TATATCAAAATAATAATTTGTGTTTTTGTTATAACAAACAAGTTTATTGTACCGATGAATGATGATGATAATCTTGAGTCTTTTTTGCATTATCCTTGAGAGACATAATTTGGCAACACTTAAGTTGTACCATACTTTGTCGTTTTCGTTTATAAGAAAGAGACAGCAGATTTTTTCTTGCATTTTTGTTAAACTATGTTAGTTTAGGATAATGCATCGAGATAATTTACAATTGGTTATTAGAATTGAATAATTTAAGTAGTGTCTACTACCTAGAAAGCTATGTTTATTGTTGAAACTTAATAAAATAAATAAAACTTTTAACCTAATATAAAAGAACAATAATTCCTGTGTATTTAACTGAAATACTCATTCTGTTGCAATTTGAATAATATTTACGTTACATTTTAATTGTATAATTCATCGATGATTGAATTAAGAATTATGACGGTATAAATAAATATATAACCAATCATTAAAAATTGTTTCATTTTAATAAGTAAAACTTATATTTCATAGCAAGCTCAGTTTTTCCAGGAACCTTCCAAAACTCTTATATAAATAAATAAATAATAAATAAATAATGCTGAACAATCCACACAGCACTATCTAGCCCCAAAGTAAGCTATTCAAAGCTTGTGTTATGGGTACTAGATAACTGATATATTTAATACATTATATACTTACATAGATAGATATTTTTTATTATACATAGAAAACACCCAGACCATCGGAACAAATTTCTGCAGATCGTACACAAATTTGTTCCAAGGCGGGAATCGAACCCGCAACCTCTGGCGTCGCAGGCAGGCTCTCGCCCGCTGCGCTACAGAGGTCGTCTAAAATATATCAGTTTTAATTTTTTTTGTCTACTGTAGCTTTTGTAGTATTCTACCGATGTATATTTTACACTATTTCCTTGCCGCAATGTTTAATAAATAGTTTTTTATTATATTTTGATAAGTGTCAGAGTGTAAACAGTGTTTTTTATAACCTACTTGCTCATGGAACAACCAGATGGCCCACCTGATGGTAAGTGGTAACCGTCACCAAAGCGTTGCCTTGCAAATCGATTAACTGAAATCTTTTAATTGTTAAGAAGCGATGGTGATAGAGTTAAAATTTATTTATCATTAAGCAACGAGTCATTTGACTGCTACTGCCTAGGAAATGCTTGTTTTTAAATAATTTCCCCATGGGTCTAATAGGTCTCCAAAGTGCTATTCGATTGATACATTGTAACTTCCACAAAAGCTTGTCACAATTTGCCACGGACCAACACTATTCTTATGCGTTAATAATGAGTTCAATTACATTTTAACCCCTGCCCACAACCAATTTATTCAAGAGTAAAACAACATTCAATGTTTTCATATCTCTTCAATGTTTTTATTCGTTTTATTGTAATGAGAATGGCGCGTGGCGGCCGCGTGGCGTATGCGTGGCGGCCGGTGGGTACCTACTGCGTGGTGGCGCGGGTGGGAACATCCTGGACACGTCATGGGAACGTGTGGTGATGCTCATTTGATGGTCATTTGTGGAATCGTTGCTTAAATATCTTACCTATTATTATAAACGTGAAAGTTTCTAAGTATGGATGGATGGATGTATGGATGGATGGATGGATGTTTGTTACTCTTTCACGCCGGAACAGCTGAACGGATCTGGATGAAACTTGGCAGAGAGATACATTATAGTCTGAAATAACACATAGGCTACTTCTTATCTCGTGGGAATACCGGGATTTAAATCTGCGCGGGTGAAACCGCAGGCGCAACCAGTGAAACTATGAACATAATCATTAAAACGGGGTCGTCACCATGATTTGTGAGTTTGATTGTTTCCCGATATTTCGGCAAAGTTGCATGCGCCATTACAGTTATTGCGTTCGACTCACGGAATAGAGAAAACTTGAGGTTCGACTCGTAACCATGGCGCATGCAACTGTGACAATCAAACTTACAAATCTTGGTAAATATCCCGTTTTAAATAAAAAAAAAATCCCAATAGCATTTTCAAGAACTGGGCTAGAGCTCTGCTGGTCTAGTAGTAGGTAGTGTCCCCGCCTTTCGATCCTAAGGTCGTGGGTTCAATACCGTTGGTGCAACAATGAGTTTATGAGCTGTTCAAAAATGTATGTGTATACAGTGCTGTTATCTCATCCAGTAAACATCGACAAAGCATGCCATGTCGTAGAACCAGGTAATTTCTAAAACATGTGTCAAGTGTCTTTAGTTAAGAGGTACTTATTCACTATGATTTAGGCCGATGATGGTGTTAATAGTATACCCTCGTAAAGAGGGCAGTCGCGGGTTCGAATCCCAAGTGCTGTAGTATCTTACGTAATTGTAATTTCGATTCGATTTCTATGTAATTTTCTGCAAAAGTCTGTCTAAAGTTAAAGTTTACCAGAAGATTCCGAAGAAAGTTCAGTTTGTATTAGTAAGTAATTTGTATAATTTTTTAAACATCCATAATATCCACTATTACCTATTGAATATTTTACGAAGGCTTACGCAGACCTGCTAATAAAATATGCAGGCGACCGCAGAGCGACAAATTGGGCACGAATCAATCGCGGCTACCATTGCGTCTTTACAACGACACGATGTCGTAGTATCGTACGGTTTAATATAGTAACCCCCGGTTTCTGAAACCTCGATCAACACTGGTCGGCTGTCAATTGACTTGCTACTTCAACTTTTACTTCAAATTAGACAGAGATAGCAAGTGACTTGACAGCCGATTATTGTTGATTGAACTTTCGGAAACCGGGTTAGTACAAAAAAAAAATTCCGGTTAGTACAAAAAAAATTATGAGGAACATTCTTTATAACACATCTAGGTGACGTTGTACATAAAGAGGAAACACATCGTTTCTTTCGATTGTTCCGACACTCATTAATTACAATCTACTAAGAACTTACTAGTAGGTTATGTACGTTACTTACACAAGGGAGTTTCACCAAGACATATCATCATCATCATCATCAACAGCCCACAGAAGTCCACTGCTGGACATAGGCCTCCCCTATCCGCTTCCAGGAAGAACGATTCTGAGCCCTTTCCATCCACCGACTACCCGCGATCCTAACAATGTCGTCAGTCCATCGGGTAGGAGGGCGTCCCACACTTCGCTTTCCTGTTCGTGGTCGCCATTCAAGAACCTTTATCCCCCATCGGTTGTCAGTTCTTCGAGCTATATGACCTGCCCATTGCCACTTCAACTTGCTGATTCTGAGAGCTATGTCGGCTACCTTGGTTCTCCTACGGATTTCCTCATTTCTGATTCTATCCCGTAGTGAAACTCCTAGCATAGCTCTCTCCATAGCTCGTTGTGCGACTTTGAGCTTGGTGATGAGGCCAATAGTAAGCGACCACGTCTCAGTTCCATATGTCATCACTGGAACACAAGACATATCGTAGTATTTAAACTCCTTGAGACATACCACCCTTCAAACCAAATCACAGCCACGCTTCTTGGCGGCAAGAATATGCATAGTGGTATTGGTATCCCCGGGCGAGCCCTTCACAAAGAGCTCTAATACTCTTATGTGCTAAAATCGTGTCGGATAATGCAAATGTCCTCCATCTACCGGCTACCGCTAAAAAGCACGACCTCATTACTGCGTATGAATTAATCACACTTGTCGTCGGCCTAGGGATGCGCCGATGAAAATATCGATAGGCTAGTTGTGGTACCTACCAATAACTGCATGAGTTTGAGAAAGCTACGAGTACGTAATATATTTAGAAATAATTAGTCTAATGTAGCTCTATCACAGGGCTACAATGTTGTCGATTCTGTTGTTGCAATATCATGAACTAACCTAATCTGACAGCTCTTAAATTATAGCCGTCCTTGTTGTTTCGGTCTTTTAGAAAGGGATGGCCATATTTTTAGTGCTGTCAAATTAGGACACGCTCGGAAAACTACAACAGAATTGGTACCAATATTTCCGTCTACGTTAGGTGGACTAGTCAAAAATAATGACGGAATTCTTTAATCTGACAGATATGAGGAATATTACTAATACTAACTATTACTTTGAGAATATAAAACGGTATTACCTAAACGGTAAAGGCTAATAGAAATCAATATAGGCTTAGGCTTATAAAAAAATATGTTAGATTAGATTTTTAAACATCTTACAATAAATGAGCGCAAATTCAAACTCCATGAGATGCCCTTCGTCAAACGCCATTACGATGCAGGAAGTTTTTTATACTTCTTGCTGGAGTATGGCTCACCGGATGTTAAGTGGCGTGGTAATGTAAATCATAACTGTGTATATTTACCTGTACCATTTCTGGCTATTTGAGAATCTGTTTTTTGAGAACAAAGGCAGGAAACCCTATATATAACGCCTAGACATAACGACGCTGCTGGGCGTCAGAGTAGGCATTTCTACGAACAAGCCGCTAGCGATCTACCAGATGGGTGGTATACAATTACTCTTTAAAAAAATTACTAACATGAATATGTAGTTTTGGATAAGTATCGATAAAGCGCACCTCCCTAGTGATGAATATTGTATGTTGCAATTTGTATAATTTGATTATGGCCCCACCTGTGTCGCGCAGGGTCACCATATCTACAACTATATTTTATGGTAATACGCCTTACTAGTTTTTTATCTCGGTATCGAAAGTTAGCAAAATACTTATAGTTATACAACTACCTATATATATATATCTAGCTGCAGCTGCCTCCCACTCGCTCAAGCAAGTGAATTAGCTAGAATTACATTTGTATTTTTCCTCGATTTAAATGAAATGAAAAATTTATTTATTCTCTCTTCACAACAGGTCACTTCACAAACTATGTCTAGGTATTAATTAAGTAGTACAAACAAGATATAAACCTACATTGCGAGAGACTGGTGCCTGTGTTAGGTTTAATAAAACCTGCGTTACAGGTCACCAGGGCCCCACTCCGCGGATGTTATAACTGAACACGGTATACTCTAGTAATAGACAATGATTAAAGAGTAGCGAACTTAGCTACCTACCTATGAATGCTAATCCAGGTTATGAACTATATTGCTTTTAAGTTTCCCCAATCATTTCTGTTAGGGTGCTAAAATAATCGATCGATCGACTGCATCGATTGACGTCGATTTAAGTTATCGATCGGAGTATTATGGAAAAAACTATCGATCGTCGTCGACTAATCCTTTTCTACCGATGGTAATAAAAAGATTATAATGATGACAATGTTGTCGATTCTATTGTTGCATTATCATAGACTAACCTAAACTGACAGCTCTAAAATTATAGCCGTCCTTGTTATTTCGGTCTTTTAGAAAAAGATAACAATATTTTTAGTGCGATCAAATTGGTTTGAGTTAGGAAAATTGAACAACAGACTTGGCACCATTATCGATCACGAGCCGAAAGACGAAGGGAACCGAAATGAAGATAGGTGTAAGTGCAATCTGTGGATGTAGAGCTTGCTTGATTCTTCCTTCTATTTTTCCTTCAGGCTGATGACGAAGTGTACCTAGCAACTGGCTACCTAGCAGCAGCAGTCGAAGCTAGCACTAAATAAACATCTTTGGACGATGCCTTATTTCAACGAAGGTTTATTTTATTTTGGATATGGTCTAAGACATTTTAACTAATAGTAAAATGCCCTCAGGTACCTACTAGCTAGACATTACCATATTGGCAGACAATAAGTTTTTTATGCTATTAGGTAACCGTTGGGTTAGAATTCTAACTCAATGGCTATCCGATTCATTATGCAGTACTTCACTCAAAGTCTTCGTTTGTGTAGTTAATTCAATTAAAAAGCTTGTTATGAGAGAAACCGGCGCCTGGATACGCCTCCTAGTATTTACAAGACTTCTAGACTAGTAAATGAGCGTCTTGATTTTATTGCATAAAATTAGCTTAAAAATTGACGCAGGATAGCTTCAGAGAGAGCCGTGGACTTTCTTCTGTATCTATGCAATTACGTAAAACGGAAGTGAGTGCGCGTTTTGTGCATATGGCACGCGCATTGCACGTCCCCTTTCTAACTGTCCGTCAAAAATCCAACTATTCAATAAAATGTAATATACCTTACCTACATTTCAAAATAAAGTTGGCAGGGGCTAAAAGTAATAATCAAGGAAAGTGGTAGGTAAATATAAAAGAAGAAAACGTTAGTCTACCTAAAACCAACATCATTGGTTACCTACGTGATTTTATCTTTACCAAAGCGTCTAATATAATTACCTACGATATGTAGGTAACCTAGCAGTTACCTGCTACCATAGCACGAAGAAATGTAGTATCAGCTAATACCTTACGACGGTAATAAACTACGTCATCCCCTCAATGTGTTTTATCAACGCATGTCCGTCTCAATTTTTATCAGCAGTTCACGAAGCAACCCTTATCATTAGACACGTTTAACCACCACCTATCTGCATTGTGCACACTTATTTAATCAATCAAACACCCTCTGCTTATCGGGATACCCATCCCGACAAATTACATATTAAGCGTTGGCAGCACTAAAAATGCGCTGTCAAACTGACAGTTATCGGCCTACCCTCAAATAAATCGGCGGAAGCTCGGACGCGCGCATATGATAATTCTGTTATTACAAGTATTTTTTAATGTGAGGGCCAGGGAGGGCGTTGTGGGAAGAGGGTGGCAGGTAGGGTGCAAGGATGAGCTCGTAATGTGTTTAATGAGAGTGATTTAAGCGGCCAGGTGGTGTGACTTCTGATGATGCGTGTGATGGAAGGATAGCTGAGGGTCACATCCACATTGATATTTACTTACCTACTTTTTTCCTTTTACCTATTTGTATTTCGGTAGGTATAATATTGTTAGAAAATAATATATTCATTCGGTGTCTACTTACCTTAATAACTACTCGTAGATGGATCATCTCTGATAAGTATTTAATCAGATTTTATTCAGATATTTTGTCTGGTTTTAAAAATTAGAAAGAAAAAATATACTGAAAATAAAAAAAAAATGAAAAAAATACGCAGTCGATCAAAGAGGTTTCTCTCATAGAAAGCGTGCGAGTTTCGTTCGAAAACCGCTCATCCGTGTCGCGCGAAGTGGGCGCGCTTGTCGGACACGCGTTTATCTATTTGGTTTTAATTTAATTAATTGAAGTTGTGACGAATCTGTTTGCGGGGTAGAACTCATTATTATCTTTATTATGTTTATGATTTTGGAGATACGATTGCTCAAGGTTCCTTTCCAAGTTTCCTTGCACAGGTTTATGTCGATATTTATAAATCTCATGTTTTCTACTTTTGTACGTGACCAACACTTAAACCTTTCTAACAAAAAATATACCACCGTTTCGTCTAAAAACGCAAAGTCATGTGATTTTCGACGAGTTCATAGAGACCATAGAGTGGTCAAGGAGACCACCCACGTCTGTTTGCTTTATGCCCCCGTTTAATTGTCTATGCAAACATTGATTAAGAGGCTTTTTCTCAGTACGCGGATAGTTGTTGGGGCAGGTCGTTATCGGTTTGATCCTGCTTTGTTCCTTGTGTTTAATTTATGACGCTGTGGTGTTTGTATGTTTTTTGTTTTATTAACATGCGTAGGTCCTAGAATCTTTTTATGAATCACAAAGAAGAATGGTCATGATCCATACAAGATTTTCCCAAACCCGGCGCAAACGAATTCTTAGATTTTTCGTTAATGTACATTGAAATATTTTTTTAATAATGACCTATAGTGGCTAGCTTAGTAAGATTTTGCAATTAACAAAAAGAAATTTTTATAAATTAGCATAGGTACCTAACTAATCAAAAAAAAAGACAAAACGATTGAGAAATGTTTCATTTGCCCGGGTCACAATAAATAATCATTCTTCTTTTGATTTTTACATCTATTTCTAGCCTATCTTCAATGTATTTAATTGTAAAGGAACCACTGTAGCATTTGGCCTATTTCCATGTATTTTTTTTTTTGCAATTTGCATACCTAATTGCATGTATGAAAATAATGTTTTGTAGGAAACTAGCGACCCGCCCGCGCGCCCCTGCTTCGCACGGGTGCACATATCATGCATGTATTATACATATAAACCTTCCTCTTGAATCACTCTATCTATTAAAAAAACCGCATCAAAATCCGTTGCTTAGTTTTAAAGATTTAAGCATACAAAGGGACAAGGGGACATAGGGACAGAGAAAGCGACTTTGTTTTATACTATGTAGTGATAGTGATAGTGATTTAGTGATAGTGATACTCAAACAGAAAATATTTTATTGGAAGTGGGTAGGCAACTCCTTTTTAAGATAATTGAATTATTATCTCTGTACCTACTATAAAGTGATAATAAAATAAAGACCCCTGTTATATAATAAAGACTATACCATAAAATCATCTGAACTGAGTTTCATTCTACTCCTTTGTTTATAATAAGTTAAAGTCCTCGAAAAATAAATACATATTAAAGGTGATACCTGCAGGCGATCTTTCACACAGTCTTCCCACACAAACTGTTCAAACACCTTGTTAGAACTAAGTACTAAATAAAAACACGCCGATGCGGGGGTGGTATCTAATTAAAGGGAGGCACGGTAGCCGTTAAGTGGCACTCGCTGTAAAACCATCATAAACTCGTCTGCACTAGCCTGTGCGGTGGCACGACCTTTTGGATTGTAGCCTGGCTGGAGAATATTAAAAAAAAACTGATCAGGGCCCGTACGGTACAACCAAATGCTGTAAGAGATGATGGTACGGGCCCAGTGATTGATACCAACAATTGCTGCTAAAATTAATGGTGGAATAACCGCTAGAGCCTCGGCTTTAGAAAAAAGTTTGACAACTTTGAAATGAGATTATGAGAGGAATAGAGGAATAGTGGTCTTAGCACAAAGTGTAAACATTTGGAATGAAAGTGTATTATGTAATATTGTGATTTGACCGAAAATGTTTCGAATGTTTTGAACAAAACCAACACCATTTTCTTCAAAACAAATGACTGACTCGACTTTGGACTGACGTGACTAGATACTTATCTCGAAAGAGTAGGTATAATCTCTGAATCACTTGACACTGGCTAGATTGTCTGTAGACAGGAGCCATAAAAAGAAGAAAGAAAGAAAGACAGGTGCGGGAATGTATGAAATAAAAAACAGGCCCTGAGAACTCACGAGTCTCCATAAAAAAATGGCTTGGTAATTGAGTGCTATGCTAACTTGAAGATCAATGCTAGCCTCGATCTTGTCTTCTGTATTATCGTACTAATTCTATTCTCCAGCCAAACTCAAGATCTGGGAACAAATTATTTGTCGTTGATTTTGCCTTTTGCATTTAAAACTGAGGTCCAAAAGATAATTTTCGATTTTTTTTCTTTCCAATGTTACAGTGACTAAGAAAGGACTAGTGGTAGTCACACATCGCGCTCAAGTGTCGTGCTAGCAGCGCCTGCGTTCGCACAAGACCACCCGAGTATCTGTTGAAGTACCTCTACATTCGACTAGGCTCCAGTTATACTAGCGCTGCATCCAGGAACCTTCTGTGGTTTACTGTTCCGGGGTTGGATATTGGAGAGCGTTACTTCTACCTAAATTTACGAACTCTTGTCGGGGCTTTGATGCATCGATTTCCCCAATTCGGTCTTTCAAAGTCTTAGGGAGTGATACTGGGTAAAATAACTTTTTGCAAGAAAACCCAACTTCATTTGCACAGGTATTAGAACTCAAAAACAATTCGTCAGATCTGACTCAAATTTAATGAATGAATGAATAATGCTGAACAATCCACACAGCACCATCTAGCCCCAAAGTAAGCTACTCAATGCTTGTGTTATGGGTACTAGATAACTGTTATATTTAATACATTATAGATTGATAGATATGTTTTATTATACATAGAAAACACCCAGACCAACGGAACAAATTTCTGCAGATCGTACACAAATTTGTTCCGAGGCGGGAATCGAACCCGCAACCTCTTGCGTCGCAGGCGAACCTTCGCCCGCTTCGCCACTGAGGTCATCATGGGACTACAAGACAAGCACCAGCTTTCGATTAAAAAATAATCATCAAAGTCGGTCCACCCAGCTAAAAGTTATAAAAACACAGACATAATAAAAACAGTCGAATTGCGAACCTCCTTTTTTGAAGTCGGTTGAAATTTTTGAAAGCTAAAAATCATATACATGCACTAAGAAAATTATCCTCTTCCAAACTCATCAAATTAAGTGGCAATTAGCGAGTAGGTCACATCACTAGCTCGAAAAAGTGACGACCACCAACTGGAAGGTGAAGTGTAGGCAATCTTACCCGATAGACCGACCCGACGACAAAGTGATCGAGGATCGCTGGCATAGTGGATAGAGAGGGCTCAGTTTCGTTGTCTCTGGGTATCTTTGCTTAGTTTGGGGCTAAACAGTTTGTGGTATGTCTGTTATGTATACTTACCGATTATTTTTTTTATTTTTTCTTGGAAAATTTACATTTTGGTGTATAAGACTTTTCACATCATCCAAACCCTGTATGTTAAGCTTCTACCCATTCTTTATCAACCCTTAAACAATAGAGTATTAAACTGGTCCCAAATAACAGATAGAGGGTACTTACTACTTTTAATATACACCAGATTAACCATTCTTCCCGCGGGGGTGGCCGCAAATTAATTCCTTATTACGGCTGTTAAATATTCCAATCTGTGCCTACAGCCCTTAGCTTTATAGTAAGAGCGAGAGCTGGCGATGGTCGTTTTACATCATTTACTAGCTCTTTCTGATTCAAGCAAGGCTGTAAAGCAAAGAAAGGATACCTTCTGCCAATAATTAACGTGAATTTTATTAGCTTTAGTGGGTTTCATACGAGATTTTAGTACGTGGTATAATTAGTATTTTTTTATTTATTAATCGTCAGCGAAAGTGTAATTGTCTGAGTACATTAATGTAAAAAAAACACCATGCACCAAACTTAAAGGTAGAGGTAGTGAAAAGCTAAAAAAACAGATGAAACATGCGTTCGTGTAGGTGAGGTCACTGGCTCAGTAACTGATGTGATTCTGCTGATATGACGTAAAAAAGCAGCCGATCTCTCCAGAACTACAACCCTCGGTCATGCTAGGACAAGGATTATAGCTAGCAGTATACACAAGTACCTACGTACAGTAATAATGTTCCCAGGGCCTCGGGCGGCAACGTGTCCCGGATTACGGGAGCTAGCCCGCGGCTGGTTCCCGGGTTCCCGGGACTCGCGACGTGTAATTAATTAGATAAGTTTACTGAAGATATATGTAGCTCAAGGGATTAGCTAGATGAAGTGGCATGTAGAATACACGCATACTAGAAAAGGTGCACAAAACGAGAGAAAAAATACGTTTTAAAATCCTATAAACGCGAGAGTTTGTAAGTATGGATGGATGTTTGTTACTCTTTCACGCCGGGACGGCTGAACGAATCTGGATGAAACTTGACAGAGAGTTAGATTATAGTCTGGAATAGCACATATGCTACTTATTATCCCGTGGGAATACCGGGATTTAAATCTGCGCTTGTAAAACCACGGAGCGCAACTAGTATAATATAAAAACGGGCAATGTTACTGACTTCATAGCTGTTCAGTTGGTTACTAGCTCTGCCTTCTGCGCTGTAGGCCGTGGGTTTGATTCACACCGAGAACAAACATTTGTGTCATGAATTAGATGCTTGGTCTGTCGGGCGTTATAATGTATTATATTATGTGCTTATTATAAGCATATATTATTATGTTTTAAAAAAAGTACATTAAATAAATTATCTGGTTTCAATATTATTGATTTTTGCTTTGACTTAGTTTGGGTGGGGCGAGATAGTGATAGTGGAAAGTCCAGCAATTCTGTCCTACTAATATTATAAATGCGAAAGTTTGTAAGTATGGATGGATGGATGGATGGATGGATGGATGGATGGATGGATGGATGGATGGATGGATGGATGGATGGATGGATGGATGGATGGATGGATGGATGGATGGATGGACGTATGGACAGATAGATGGATGGATGTTTGTTACTCTATAACTCCAGAACGACTGAACGGATCTTGGTGAAAATTGGCACAGAGATATATTATAGTCTGGAATAAAACATAGGCTACTTTTTAACCCGTCAGAACCCCCCAGCATTCGCTGGGATTTAAACTTGCGCGGGTGAAACCGTGCGCGGCAACTTGTATTCCATATTGAATGATGAGTATCCGTGTATACAACCTAGCCAGCTAGGCTCTCTATTATTCTCGAATGGCGACCAGGAACAGGAAAACTAATTTTATAAGTTACGGTAGACATAGCATAGCTTTCAAAAATAGAATAGAGTTGAAAACATTTATTTCGTCACAATTAGCAACATGAAATGGTAATGTGCAAGTCATAATTATGCTCAGCACGTTGTAACCATTTTAAACATAAGCCCCTTACGATTTTGTGGCATAACTTTAATTGTTTTTTAAGTGGGCACGCGGTCCCATTCACCTAAGGGCCTGAGAACTTCGCCTATGGGAACAATCGCGTGTATGACCCTTAATGTTCGCTCGCCTTAACTGAAGTGTGCTTTAGGAATAGACATAGTAAATGTTTATTAGTATCGATGTTTTTGACTTGAATTGCACTTAAAGTTAGGTAGATAGATATCCTATACACCACTATTTTGTAACTACCAAAAAAACTAAAAGGACTGTTTCAGCAGAGGCTGCTAATAAAAAAAATAAAGAAAGAAAACATATTTATTGTAATGAATGGGTAGACCTGAAAAATATTTTCTAGTAGGTACTGTGCCCATAATATTGGTCCAGTTTATGGCTAAAATCTAAAAAAACCCAAAATGTAAAAAAAAATGTTTTGCTCATGCCATTATCATTTATTAGCCTCTGCTGAAACAGTCCTTAATTTTTTTTGGTAGTTACAATAAATAGTGGTGTGTGTGCCTCTGAGGACCTTATTCGGCTCTTTAGTCGACGGACCCGGAAAATTTTTGGCCTTAGGTACGGGAACGGGGTCAGTCAACTAAAGAGCCCTCAGAAAAGTTCTACAAATGGTAGGTTTTTTGTATACTAGTTCTGAAAGAACAAGCAGATAGCTCACCTGATGAAATGTGGTGAACATCATCTATAACAACGCCTTGCCTCGCAAGTCTCGTACGATAGTAGGTACGTGCCCTACGAAAATGACGTCAAAAACTACGAATAACACCCCGCTTTTGGAAGAAATGCATTATGCAACGTAGGGTACGTCTTAGTTCCAACTAAGTGATCAGTGAGGTAATGAAATTCTATATCTGTTTTTATAAAAAAAAAAATTTTTGCACCTTTTTTCTTAAAAACATAAATTTAATGTTTCCGTGGATTATTGCCATATACCTAAATAGAAAAACTAAGAAGGTTTAGCTGGAAAGGTACGGTCTACCCACAGTCACGTATGTTGTTTTATTATCGTGTGGAGGAAACAAGTCCTTATGCCGAGGGGCTGAGTCGTACCTGCGCAGGCGCAGCGTACCTGACCTAGGAAAACAAACACGGCCGTCGGCGCTACGTGGTCTTAGTGTAGATATGAATTAGCTTGGTTTTCTCGCTTTCACGAAAATCTAAAATACTAGTAAATTCTGTCACCCAGATTAATCTACTACGACCATTGCAGTATGATTCAAGTTTTAGTTATGGATAGGTTTAGTGTCTGTCTTTGAATGTTTATATTTTTTTATTTTCGTTTGTTTTCTAATCATTTACTATTGAATGTTTCGGTCATTTCTTATTAAAGAGTATGCTGTCGTTGGCCTTTAATTGAAAGAGCACCTGATGTAATCCAAACTGTACATGGAATTTATTGTAATTGTGTGTATCTTAAATATATATAAATCTGCTAAATATTATAAACGTGAAAGTTTGGGTGGATGGATATAAATGACTGTATTGATGTTTGTTACTCAATAACTCCTGAACGGTTGAACGGATCTTGATGAAAATTGGCATAGATGCGTGTCACTTTTAGAGTTATTCTTTCAAACAACCTCCCCGAAATGAAATAAAATGAAATAATAGCCAATCGTACCTCGAAATTGCGAGCCGCTGTCACCGGACCCTTAAATAAATAATCCAACAACCTATACTCTCCTTAGTCCTATCCACCCTATCTCCACCTGTTATAGACACAAACGTTTGATATTTCCATATTTTGGTTGTTTTTGTGTGACGCGCTAAGTGCCGTGATAGACCACCCACCGCGGTACCCGCATCACCTATAATAAAATCATCAGCACCGAACAAACATTGGGTTTGGCAGCTATTCGTTATAATGTAAAATGAAATGAAATTAAATGTGCAATACTGTTTAAATGTTCCTTTATACGTTGGAACCAAGTTGATAATGCCAGCTTTACTTACCCTAGATGTTTAGAAATATTTTTTTGTTATTCAAATTCAAAATATGTTTATTCAATAAAATCACAAGGGTCATCTAGTAGATCATCTTGATTATCACTGAAACAGCTTTACAAAAGATTAATTATGAAAATGTATACTGTCTCATTCATCATCATCAGCAACGATCTGGACGAATCTTGGCAGAGAGATAGATTATATCTGGAATAGCACATTATGCTACGTTTTATTCCGTGGGAATACAGGGATTGAAATCTGCGCGGGCGCAACTAGTTCATACACAAGTGGCCACTGGAATAGTATAGGATCCTGAACACAAATATACAAGACATCCTCTGCTACTGACATGCGAGTCTGTGTAAATAATACACACACACACATTGAGGTAGTTGTGTAATAAAAATATTATATGTTACACACCAACCTATAATATCCAACCTTAACAACTATTAATCTACTACCTATAGGTACCTACTTCATCAGAAAACATCACGAGGAAACCGGTTGTTCTAGCATGGCTATGTTTTTTTACTGCTTGTTGGAACAAGCAAATTTCCTACCTGATGCTAAGTGGCAAACAATCAACAAAGCATTGCATCGTATAAGGCACGTTCAATCCTGAGTGACATACGAGATAATGCATTGTTACAGGTGCGTCCATCAACTTGGAGCATATAGATGTTAAGACTCATGGTCCTGTAATTTCACTGGCAACCATAGGTACTCTTCAAACTGAAACACAACAATGTAATGTGCAAGTGCATTTTACGTTTTGTGATTTTTTTGATCTTTTTGATTTTTTTGCATCATCTTGTGTAGAATGAGGTCCTTTGTGTTTCTCTCAAATTTGATTGAAAACCATCGATTGTTTGATGAGCTATCCTGTTCATCATGCTGAAGATCCTTATCAGATCTTCGCTAAACTTTTATGAGACCAACTTATAGTTACTACCTCTCAAATAAAAAAAGGATAATCGAAATCGGATCTCATTTGGTGGAGATATCCAGTATAGCAAATAGCCCCCTTTTTGCCCTTTTTTTGGGGGAAGTACCCCTCCAATCAAAAATCCCCGACGACAAAAAAAATCTAATAAGTCATATAACCTGTGTACCAAGTTTCGTCCAGATCGGTTGAAAAATGCGACCTGTAGAGGAGAAAAGACAGACAGACAGACAGACATCCGGACAAACGCATTTTTGGCCAATGTGGAAACTGAGACGCTTCGCTCGCTTCGTTCGCTCGGTCAATAACATCAACTGCAAAATGTGGGTATCGTACTACACTTATCACGCATATTCTAGATTCTAACTCGATGTATTCTACACATATTTTTGGTCGCTAAGAGAAGCTTGAGTCAACAGGTCTCAATTTAGGTCTAATGGCCGGTGAGGCGTGGGCGAAGGTAGTAGTGCTAATGTAGCATTATCCCAGCTTCCATTTTGAGAATTCCACCTTTCTGGTAAGTGCTATTTTACTAGCACACCAGTTCACATTACCCAATTAGTAGTCAACCAATGTGGTGAAACAAAATATACTAACTTCGAAACCTGGATTAGCTTATAGGTACGAACCCAATAAAATGAAAATTATTACTACGAGTCTCGTAACTACTTTGTAAAAATAAAAGTCTTGGCAAAAGGGGTCCAGGAAGCCCGTGACTTATCCCGGGTGTATCGCTTCTTCCTTGCGGTGATTTCGTAGAAACCACGCTTTGTTTCTACAATGCGTTTGTAGCTTTATTTCCACCTGTTCGGGCGAACATCTGATTTGAACGTCAATTTAGACCAGCTTGACGATACTGGCTTACTGCAAGGCAGCTGACCCCGAAAGGTGTTGTTTAATGGTTGGATATAATTCTAAGGTCGAGAAAATACCGTTTGCGCGATCTAGGAATTTAATATAAAAAACGGAGCATTTTATGTAAATTTGTGTAAAAACATAATTATTTTAGTAAAAACACGTTTAAAACTCCTATTATCATAAAAGAGTATTAGAACTAATGCAAAAAGTGTTTTGTTTTATAAAATAAGGAGAAATCAATTTTCACAATAACGGTTTGCCACAGTAGCGCCATCTATTTAAAAAAAGTCTTAAATTAACGTATCGTAATCGGAAAGTCGGGAACAAGGGGAAATTATAGATATATTGTAATTATTTGTTAAAAATTTATTGGAAAATTATTCTGAGTGGTATCGATACCAAAGTTATTCGATTGAATCACAAAGATCGATCTTTGAATCGTCTGTTTGGTACGTACCTACCTATTACCAGTTAATCATCTGCAAATAAGACTTGCTAAAAATATATGTAAGCATGTAATTAATTTAATTTTAGAACCTTTTTTCTAAACTATGTGCTCTGTGAGGTAGGCACCTATGCAATTTTATCGACAAAGGAAACCGCTCAATATTTGAATTATCAGTTTGCTCCATATTTTCTGATATAAAAATGTTTAAGATAATTACGCACTTTATACGCTAGCTTTCAGACCTCAAACCGTAGTGTTGGAGAGCATAGAAAAGTTCATTCTCACTCCGCCCTACCCTAGAGACAGAATGTCAGAAATTCTCACGTCACTTTCAACTCGATCTTTGCAACAAAGGCCTAATCCACAATACCTTGACACCCATTGAGTGAAGATTGGCTATCGCGTCTGTCTTTACGTGATATTGGCTCCACGCCCGGGATTACCTGTAAGAAGGTACCTGTCAGTGCAATTGTCTGTTTTGACTTTTAGCAAAACGTGTACCTACTTGTTATTTTTATCCTTTATTTTCATTGTGAGAATAATTGGCTTAGCACTGATAAGTTTGACCACAAAGCTCTATTTAGCTCTATTTGGCTATAATGTTATAAAAAAACCGTTTTGATTTGTTTGGAAAATTCCGAAAGTAAGGACTATTTCGGCAAGCGATGTCACTTCACCTGGGGCCGTACATTTACAATAAAATATAACTAGAGGCTAAAGAAATGTACCTACAACTACATAGCATTTTTTAAGAAAAGAAAATAGAAAACAAAAAGCATACAAGCATTAAAATGGCGAATCATAGATTGGTAAATATTCTATTTTTATGACTAGATGTACCAACTACTTAGATATGATGCCAGTCAGAACGATATACCTAAACTAAGTAATATCGCTAATTGGTAAACTTTGCACCCTCGTTATATTTGTTTACGATTAGGGAAGCTAATTAAAAGTCGTAAGGAGCGGAGACGTGCTACCATAGAGCTTGAGAAAATTGATTGTTAGACACTCATAGAGACCACCGTTTAGTTTTGTAGATAGAATAAACTTCATTGCACATCACATAACATAGACACGTAACAGAACAGAAAAAATCTAAGTGGAATAATCAATGGGCCTTCTTAACGCTAAAAGCTATCTTTTCCAGACACTCTTTGTAAGTACACTGATTAATAAAAACAAAGGTCTAAAATAATATGTTTTGATTCTAATACAAGTGATGTGATGAGACACACTATGTCGGCAGATTGATGTCGGTAGATAAAAAAGTTTGGGATATTCATTACAAAGACTAAGTAGGATAGTAAGAACGATATCATACGAAATAACTCTTTCAATTAAAAAACAGACATCAATTGCACTAGAAAATACACTCTTACTGCTATAAATAGTCCCAGAAAGTTAGTGTTAGGCGGAAGACCAGAGAGAGCAGCATTGGGTACCCGAATCACCCCGGCATGTAGGTATGTCCTGCGATTGTTCAGTTTCCGAATTAAGATTTTTTCTGAATTTTTGAGAACTTTCGACTTCTGAAAAAAAAGCGACAAATAAGTTAAAAAAGTTTTAAAAAATATTTTCGCCAATGGATAAAAAAATATAACCAAAACCGGTACCAAATACCTAGCCTACGTTACCGATACCAAAACCGTTGTTGAAAATAACTTACTTAGCCTTTTGTAATTCGAAGTACTTTTTTAAGACAGGCAGGATATAATAAATTGTATTTTCAAGATAATGTCTCTATTATTGATGACACACACGATCTATCAAAAGTAAGGAGTTTAATTTCGCCTCTATACTAGCTATCAAGAAAGTTTCGTTGCTCTCTGTTGGTCTAATTAAATGTTCTGTTTGTTATTGATAACGCTGCAGCTCGGTGATACTTTACGTGTAAGAACATAATTAAGAAAACACGTAGGTAACCTACGTCAAAGCAGTTTCTGTGACTTGAGTGAGGAATTAACAATGTTTTATAACCGTCGATGATGACTGATAGTAGTTTGACGGGGCATTCCTCGAACCGCACCTAGGCGAAGCACACCCAAGTACTTCTTCGATGCGGGTGCGCTTCGCCTAGGTCCGGTTCATTTAGGTGCGGTTCGAGG
Source organism: Plemyria rubiginata (assembly GCA_963576535.1). Classification (NCBI taxonomy): domain Eukaryota; kingdom Metazoa; phylum Arthropoda; class Insecta; order Lepidoptera; family Geometridae; genus Plemyria; species Plemyria rubiginata. Next base: position 4,107,923 of record OY754925.1, on the reverse strand, counting down.
AATGCCCCGTTTTCCAGCCTTCATAGCTCAGTTGGTAACTCTGCCTTCTGCGCCGTAGGCCGTGGGTCGATTCCCCCCGAGAACAAACATTTGTGTGTGTTCTCCGTCTGGGTGTTTATTAAGTAATATTATGTTTTATTTTGCTCTTTTACATTATTTTTACACATAAAACTCAATCTATTTACATATTTTTTTACAACTTATAGGAAAAAACGTTTGACCGCAATCTCACCTGATGTTAAGTGATGATGCGGTCGACGATGTGGCACGTTTACCTAGAAAATACCTTGAAAGTAACCAAATCATTGGTCATCGGACATTACATATTACTTTTAGACCACAGAAAAGAGGAGACTCCTCTTATACAGGTTTATATAACTTAAAAGAGGAGATCCCAACCCATGTTATTGTAAAAACTTGTGTTTATGAATAAAATATTTTTTAATTTTGATTTATGTATGTACTAGCTAAACCCGCGGCTTTGCTCGCGCCAAGGAATTCAAAGTTTCATACAAACTTTCATCCCCTATTTTATCCCCTTGGGGGTAGAATTGATCAAAATCCTTTCTTAGCGGATGCCTACGTCATAACATCTACCTGCATGCCAAATTTCAGCCCGATCCGTCCAGTGGTTTGCGTATGAAAACTAGTAGGTAAAGCAAACATTTTTGTAGAAAAATTGGTTTCGATCGAAATTATATTTTTACTAAAATATGTGCAAGGACAACTGACTGCGATTTTTTAAGTTCAGTGATTTTATATCTTTCAAAATGTTAAAATGTGGGAGTGAAACATTAAATAAATAAATAAAAATAAATATTGGTGGACTTTCCACACAGCACTATCTAGCCCCAAACAAAGCTAAGGTATGCATTGACGTATGGTTATAATAAAATACTGATACTCCAAAATGTTCCTCTTTCACAAAGAGCTCTTTCAATCTTTGTAAAAAGTACCTACACAACCACACCTTTCATATACATCGTTACATAGAATGTAAGTATATAAATAACCCCAGATCGTGAGTTTAAAAGTAACGGCACATGGAGATCAAGTTTCGGGTACACGCATCCACCATTAACGAGAATCCGGTGTCGGGTTGCATGTGGGCTCGCTTCTAAGGGCTCCGAGAGTCTGCTCTCGGCGCCTTTAGAAGCGAGCCTAGAAAAACAGTTTTACGAGAAAAGAGACATATTGACATAATAGAGAGTATACATATTGAGAAAGGACCATTTGACAATAAGACATGAGAATTACCTAGTAATTTTTCTAATGGAACGTTTTGAGTATAATTTTGGGATGAAGATGTTAAAAACGCATATGACTTAACTGCTCGACAAATGCAAACACAAAGTTTGGTTATTTTTTTAGGGGACGAAGACGAAAAAAAATTTAATGACGGTTACCTACAATAGTTCATAGTTCATTTATTTATAACAGATTATAGTTACATGTCGTAATATTAATATTAGATTACCTATATAGGTATGCTAGGTAAATACAAATTCTAATGTTATTTTAACAACTATAACATAACAATATTCCACATCAAAAACAATAAAATTAGTTAATAATACACAATGATGAAAAGGTTGAATCAGGCAGGTCTAAATGGAATACACCTATTTATTACCCTCATCGGCTGCCGCACGCAGTAATGTCTGTAACTTTATCTTATTCTATTTACTTATATTATGTAGCTAACTAGAGTCGTCTGTACCTATATATAAGTATACATATAGTCGGTCATGTAAACCGGGCTTTGAAGTGTAGCGCCACACGCAATCAGACAATCGTCTAAGGCGCTGCGCAGACGTAGAGACTTGTGCCCACACGGCACACCGTCACGGGAACTGTAGTTGCTGTGTCCTGTAGCGGTGGTCCAACACATTCACCCGTTACTGTTACTGGCCAGACACTGGTAACCGTAGAAGGTATAGCTAGTACAGCTAATTGTACTGAGCTAGTGCAGCTATAGCTCAATACAAATAATAAATAAATAAATAAATAATGCTGGACAATCCACACAGCACTATCTAGCCCCAAAGTAAGCTATTCAAAGCTTGTGTTATGGGTACTAGATAACTGATATATTTAATACATTATATACTTACATAGATAGATATTTTTTATTATACATAGAAAACACCCAGACCATCGGAACAAATTTCTGCAGATCGTACACAAATTTGTTCCACGGCGGGAATCGAACCCGCAACCTCTTGCGTCGCAGGCAGGCTCTCGCCCGCTGCGCCACAGAGGTCGTCGTGTAATGAAAAATTGTTATTTTTTATGCAATGAGCTGATGGAACAAGCAGATGGCCCACCTGATGTTATGTGGTAACCATCGCCAATAACAAAGCATTGCCTCGTAAGTCACGCACGATAGGAACGTGCACTGCCCTGCGTCCATCAACTTGAGACATACAGATGTTAAGCCTCATGTGCCTGTAATTACACCGGCGACCACACTCTTCAAACCGAAACACAGCGTTGCTGCTTGGCGGCAGGAAAAAGCGTGGTGGTAGTACTTCCCCGGCCGAGCCCTTCACAAAGAGCTCTACTTGTTCTACTATTACTTTTAAAACAGTGCACCTAACTCTTTAAACAGTTTAACTAAGTATAAAGCATTTATTGACAAAGAAAATTACAACTAATAGTTACAATTATTTACAAAATGTACAAAATATACAAAATACATATGAAACAGTTGAGCTATCTGCAGACCGTTGCAAACGATCTATAGATAGCTCAACTGATCCAAATCAGTGCCAGTCGGAAGCGTGCCCCCAAGACACTGGCTTCATTGCCACGCTGAATGGCAATGCTGATACGCTGAGCCAGATACTCACCAGCCCTCGGGTCACGCGTCGCCTCGATAAGTATAGTGTTACTATTTAATATTATACTACAATTACTACAAAACCACTAGCTACTACAGTATTACTACTACTATTTTTACAGTGGTTTTATGTCTTTAGAGATGTTTACGGGTCACAACCTTTACATTTTATGTCCTACTAGTACAGCCCTGCGGTTTCACCCGCGTAGTTTTAAATCCCTGTATTCCCACGGGATAAAAAGTAGCTAATGTATGTGTTATTCCAGACTATAATATATATCTGTGCCAACTGTGCAGTGCATCGTAAGGCACGTTCCTAACGTGCGTGACTTACGAGGCAACGCTTTTTTATAACAAAGCCATCGCCTATAGGCGATGGTTACCACTTAACATCAGGTAGGTTATCTGCTTGTTTCATCAACTGGTCGTATAAAAGAAAAATATTATATAATAGTTTTTTTATATAAAGTTTCGGAATGCTAATACCTAGAATGCCAGGTTCTAGGAGTTTTCCAAGTTCCCTACATCCATAAAGGTCGTCATGCCAGCATGTTAGCGCCGTAATTCAAAACACCAAATAAGTCTCCCAGCCTCCAGTTAACGGCCTGCAAACAAACGTCCGTAAACCAGCGCAAACACATTAGTACTAGGAAACTATTACTATGAAACCTTGTAATTATACAACTTTCCATAACACCCCTATAACCATAGTTATAGGGGTGCCCTATAACAGTCGTAGTAGTTCTTAAATTGTACTCCATGACAATTCGTTTTATGAAACAGGGTAGGTGTTCTACAGGTCATGGAGTACAATTTAAGAACTACTACGACTGTTGAATTTTCGAAGGTGTTCATTCCTGAAATGCTTCTTAAACTTTCTTCCGATATGAGACACACCATGAGGCCTAAACACCACTATTTTGTAAAAGCCAGGAAAAAATTAAGAACTGTTTCAGCAGAGGCTACTGATGATAGTAGCGCCGTCAGAACTTTTAAATCTCTATCTACCACTAAGTTAACGAGGTTAGCTTTTAGCCAAACAGTAGTAGAGCTCTTTGTGAAGGGCTCGTCCGGGGAAGTACTACCACCACGCCTTTTTCTGCCGCCAAGCAGCAACGCTGTGTTTCGGTTTGAAGAGTGTGGTCGTCGGTGTAATTACAGGCACATGAGGCTTAACATCTGTATGCCTCAAGTTGATGGACGCAGGGCAGTGCATCGTAGGGAACGTTTCTATTGTGCGTGACCTACGGGGCAATGTTTTGTTTATAGGTGATGTTTACCACTTAACATCAGGTGGGCCATCTGCTTGTTCCATCAGCTAAAGCCAAAAACGCGACAAAAGTTACGAAAATTGTTCCCAAAATTCTAAAGTAAAGCTCGTATGCATTGCGTATGAGGTTGACCTTAGAAGTATTTTCTAGTACTGTGACCATAATATTGGTCCCGTTTTTGGCTAAAAACTAAAAAGATAAAAAAATGTGTTGATCGTGTTATTACCATTAGTAGCATCTGCTGAAACAGTCATTAATTTTTTTCTGGATGAAAAAAAATATCCTAAAAAAAAAATACAAAAAATACAAATAATAATAATATATATAATAAATATACTAAATATACCCACTTAGCCGATTTTAGGGTATTGGGCGTTGATGTCTGTGTCAGATTTAAAGTACTACAGAGCTTCACAAAATAATGTAGATGTATCAGTGTCACTAGTTTCTTTTGAAACAGTGTGGTGAAAGGCTTTTAGCGCGCCTTAAGCCTATCGAGCACTTTTCACATGTCATAGAACTGTTAGGTTCTATACAACATGCCGGTTTCCTCAAGATGAAAACATCACCTTTTGAAAGTAGTAGCATTGTGCACATTATTCACAAAAACTCATTGGTGCACGACCGGTTTTGAACTCACGACCCTAGGATCGGAACGCGGGGCTGCTAGCTCTAGAACACCAGAGCTCTTCTCCTCCCTTAAGTGAGTGTAATGCTGCTAAGTTTGTGTAACTAGTGAATTGTGGCGATAATTTCTTATTAAAATTATCTTAGTCGATGAAATTGTATTCAATTATTTAAAATGCTAACTTTTATTCAGACTGGGTGGTTTCTATGTAAAATAAAAACTAGGTACCTATCTATGTAAGTATACAATGTATTAAATATATCATAGTACCCATAACACAAGCTTTGCGTAGCTTACTTTGGGGTTAGATGGTGCTGTGTGGATTGTCCAGCATTATTCTTTTATTTATTACTGATCAAATTCTGATACAGAAAATGCTATTCCAATAAAAAATTATCTGTAGCAACGCCGTTAAAACTGTAATTATAAGTTTATAATCAAAATTTAATGTTATTTTACTTTTGTAAAGTTACTAATGGGCGCACTCTCTTTAAACTTAAATGGTAAACATCGTTAGAAACTAGTAAAGTATACTTATAATTGATAATGAATACCACTACTTAACTAAATACTTGTTGTTTACTTCATTAGGTATCACTGTTTTGTATTTCAAAAACGAACGAATGATCGAACAGCAAAATCTTTGACATGATAAATAAGTTAAATTTCATAATTTGTTACTCCAACAAGTACCTACCTAAAGACTAGTAGGTACTACAGTATAAAATATAGATACATACAAGTACATTTATCCAAGATTTAATCGACTGGATATAATGTAGCTCTTATTGATAATTACTGATTCTGACTGAACTGACTGAAGTCGACTAGCCCCCGGCACGATCAAAGCTAATCGGCTGTCAAATCACTTGCTATTTTAGCTTTTTCTTCAAATTAGATAAAGATAGAAAGTGACTTGACAGCCGATTAGCTTTGATCGAGCTTTCAGAAACTGGCGGTAAGTCTATCAGCATACCTCTACCTCTAAGCATGAATTAAAACATTTGTCATTTACGACTGACCTTGTGATTATTTTGTGACGAGTTATTCGATGATAGTTAAAAAGCATTCTTGCGTAACTAATTCAGTCCGATTTTAAGCGATAACACAACCAGTATTCTGGTAGAGCACGCATTTAAAATTCGATACCGGAGCGATCAATACAACAACCTATCCGTGAAAACAAATTCGAAAGAGATTACAGCGACAATACCATAACTGAAATCGAATACTATAAAAGTTCACATTCCTTCCAAGCACTTATGATAATTCCATGTTTTTATCGTTGGAGCTGCGGTATTATTAGCGGCGGAAAGTAGCGCGCGTCGCGAGGCTGCGGCGCGGGAGGCGGGGGGGTCAGGCGCGGTGAGGGGAGCGGGGCGGGGGACAGGGTTCGTGGGAGGGGGGGTCGATGCGCGCGCCAGGGCGGGACCCCGAGCGGCCCGCCCCGCGGCGCGCCAATAGCCGGCGCGGTGGAGGGGAGCGCGGGCCCCCGGCCTCTATTTACTCTTTCAATCAGTGGTGTTGTTTGCCCCTGGCCGGCGTGCACGCGCGGGTGATGCGCTAGCCATGATCTCGCAGAAGCTGTCGTACGGCGACGTGCCGACGTCCGCGTCACTGTCCTCGCTGTCACCGGGCCTCGCGCCGCCCTACGTCAACGGCATGGGATGCATGCCAGCGCAGCCTTACCCGAACCTCTACTCCAACAACATGGTGGCGGGCGGCTCGTGCATGGGCTCGCCGGGCGTAGGCTACTCGCCGCCCAGCACCATGGCCTCGTGCATGGGCGGCGGCGGCGCCGTCTACGGCTCGCTGCCGCGCGACCAGGAGCCCGCCTCGCCCACCTCGGCGCTGCAGCGCGCGCGCAACGACAAGACCTACCGCCGCTCGTACACGCACGCCAAGCCGCCCTACTCCTACATCTCACTCATCACGATGGCCATCCAGAACAATCCGTCGCGCATGCTGACGCTCTCCGAGATCTACCAGTTCATCATGGACCTGTTCCCCTTCTACAGGCAGAACCAGCAACGGTGGCAGAACTCGATCCGGCACTCGTTGTCCTTCAACGATTGCTTTGTCAAAGTGCCGCGGACTCCGGACAAACCCGGCAAAGGATCGTTTTGGACGCTGCATCCGGACAGCGGGAACATGTTCGAGAACGGATGCTTTCTCCGGCGACAAAAAAGATTCAAAGATGAGAAAAAGGAAACTATTCGACAAGCTCAGAAGACAACGGGACACGGGCACGGCCACCACGGCGGACACGATAAGCGCGACCACGGGCACGACAAGACGCCCGGCGGGCCGGAGGAGAAGGAGATGCGCGACGAGCTACTGGCGCAGCTGCACGCAGCGCCGGAGCTCTGCCTGCCCGAGCACACGCCGCTAGCGTTGGAGCACTACGCGCAGCTAAAACAGGAGCCTCCGGGATACGCGCCCGCCCAGCACCCGTTCAGCATCACGCGCCTGCTCCCCGGCGCCGACACGAAAGCCGATCTAAAAATGTACGACGTGAACTATGGATACGGGCACTCTCCGGCGGATAACTACTACCAGTCTCCGCTGTACCACCACCACGCGCACGCGCACGCGCACGCGCAGCCGCCCTTGTGACAGTATCCCCTGGCGTAGGTGCCGCGGCGCGCACCAGCCTGGTGCCTGCCCATGGAGGACGCCGCTGTGCTGTAGCCATTCTGCCAGCAGCCAGCGCGCGCCACCAGCCGCCGGCCAACAAGTGTTAGCCAGCCGGCGGACGGTGATTCCTCCTAGCCTACGTCCGATGATGAACAATCTTATTGATATTGGACTCGTTCGTGAGCGTTGTGTTCTGGTGATATTAAAGCGTACCCCGAGACGCTTGTGTACATATTTACGTTTTGTGTGTTAGTCTAGCTGTCAGGGAGCCGACGCCACGGCGCCGGCGGCGAGAGCACGGTAGGCCTAAATTGTTATTGGAACTTTTGAGAAAGTGTCCTTTTGTAGTCATTATTATGTCTTTTGTTTGTATGCCGCTTCTATTTTGAAGCTTTTTGAACGAATTTAACCCTTCAAAAATCATTTTCTCCGATTTTGTGATTATTGAGTTTACAAAAAACAAAAGTACGGCGTACATAACTTTGGAAACAAAGCATAACTTTACGCGCCTAAAATAACAAATGTGACATAATAATGGAGACTGCGATCAATATAATGATACGTTATCGTCTCGTACTTGATAGGTATCTATCGGTGCAGATAAACACAACACAAGCGAAGCGTTTGTTTGCTTGGCGAGCGCGTTGATGTCTTTTGTTGCATGAAGTGTAAACAAAAATGTATGGACCTGTTACTATTTGTTTTTACAGACAGTTTTTTGCTTTTTAAACACTTCGAAATTCTACGGTATTTGAAATGACAACATTCAAAAATTTGCAAAAGTCTTGTCACTGAAATAATAAATGTCTTCAAATGCCTATTTCAATGAGATCTAAATGGTTTAGTAGCTTCATGTCAAAAAAAAATTCTTAAATTCAATTTACTATATTGACAAATTGTTTTTATAACGTAAGTTGCTAAAATACAACGTTTCTTAAAAAAATCATTTAAATTGTACTCAACGTGCGAAATAATTGGGTATACAAACAAAAGTCGTGACGTCATATCGTGGACGGCGAACAGTGCAATGTGTATTAAATGTGTAAATTAAAATTATTATTAAATAGATAGGTGAAATGGAATTTATGTTCGTCATCGACCATCACATTTAGGATTGTAGATAAGCCTTTGTATATATAGTTTGTAAGTTATATAAAAGTGTGTACTGGCGGCTTTTATGTGTAATACATAATTTGGAAAGTCACTTCAGAAAAATAAAACTGGTTTAAATTTTATTCGGGCATTTGAAACTTTAAACTTATCGCCAACAATTTTAGGCATTTACTCGTATCATTTTGTAAGTGTAAAAGATCTTGATTTTTGATTGGCGTAGCTCAACTTTTTCATTTTCTTTATTCAGCCAAAAAATGTTTTAAATGTGGAGCTAATTTCACAGTTAAGGCTATTTGTAAGAATTACTATTGTATAAGTCACGCCAGTACACACTTAAAGACTATGAATATGGTGTTTGGTGTAAGATAGGTTCCTATCGGTTTCAGCACATTCCGATTGAATTATATTTATATGCAAGCGTCAATTTAGCAGATGGCAAACGTGTAAAGTACCGTTTATTTTATTTTATGGGTAAAAATTAAATAAAACTTATATTTTTATTTTTAAATATATTTTTATTATACTCCAAAACTTAATTTTAGATAATAAATAACTTCTCATCTGTTTTAAGACAGATATGGTCGAGCATTAAATTTTCAATGAATTCTAGAATAATTGCAATCAAGTAATATTAATAAATTTTATTTGGACACAAATTACATAGGTACACGTAAGAATGTAAATTTGAATTAAATACACTGTAATGGTATAACGAAATCTAAACTTTTTATATAACATCAAGTGGTTAAGAGTCCGGTGACAGCGGCTCGCAATTTCGAGGTGCGATTGGCTATTATTTCATTTTATTTCATTTTGGGGAAGTTGTTTGAAATAATAACTCTAAAGAAACACGCATAAATACTGTTCGAACACAAATAATACAATAATATAAGGGAAATGTGCTTGAGTCAGAAATCATTTTGGTATTAGGTAAACGTAAGACCAAACATACTAATACCAAAATGATTTCTGATTCGGGCATGTTTCCCTTATATTATTGTATTATTTGTGTTCGAACAGTATTAATGCGTGTTTCTCTAGAGTTATTTTTTCAAACAACCTCCCCGAAATGAAATAAAATGAAATAATAGCCAATCGCACTTCGAAATTGCGAGCCACTGTCACCGGAGCCTTAACAGTTATTCAAATAATTGACAACCTCTGTGGCGCAGCGGGCGAGAGCCTGCCTGCGACGCTAGAGGTTGCGGGTTCGATTCCCGCCTTGGGACAAATTTGTGTACGATCTGCAGAAATTTGTTCCGATGGTCTGGGTGTTTTCTATGTATAATAAAAAATATCTATCTATGTAAGTATATAATGTATTAAATATATCAGTTATCTAGTACCCATACCACAAGCTTTGAATAGCTTACTTTGGGGCTAGATAGTGCTGTGTGGATTGTCCAGCATTATTTATTTTGTTAATATTTAATAATGGTGTCAGTTCATACTTTTTTGACATTTTATAGATTTTTATTAGTGCAAATAGTTCAAATAGTGCAAATAGTACTATCCATAAATATGCAAACATAATATTATAACTATATCGTTTTTTATATAAACATACGCGTTCTAAACGAAAAACTAGCATTAGCAGCACAAAAACATACAATCACTAGACATAGAACCAATGAATAGCACATTTTTTCATAGACGAAACTTTTTATCGTTTTCTACTTTATCGGAATGTCAAGTGGTCAAGCTTACAAAGGTTACCCAAAACTGGAAACGACGTGTATGTAGGTAAATGATGCTTACCTTGGAAACTTGAGTGCGAGGTAAAGTACTTACGTTCTTGCCTGACATTAGGTGCTTGCAAGTGAAGGTCGTAGATAAATTAAATTTTTGATATGTTGGTTTTTTTTAAATAATTATATTTACATAGAAACTTCGGTTAAACTAAAATTTCTCTTATCATTGTTATGTTGAAACGAAATAACCATTAGCAATTAGAGTAGGTACTGATATAATTTATGACAATAACTACTATCCAGACTACATTTTTCTTTCTCAAGATATTTAACTATTTCATTATAATAAAGTAAAAATTGTTTTCTTATTTATGTCACTAGGCATTAATTTTTGCCAATATTCTTTTTTTTCAAAGTTTTTATTATCCTATCGAAGTATTACATACTTAGAAGTGATATATTTGGATAGTCACTTTACACGTCTGCCTTAAATTTTTGTTGTTTGTAGTAACAACGCTAAATTTATTCTTGTAGTTATAAATATTATTTCATGCATACTCGAATCTAGATAGGATACTTATTCATCTGTTAGTTTCCGAGTTAATAAAAATAAGTATTTACAAAAAGGTTTGTTTTCTTTTAAAACTGTAAATATCTCTCACGTATCAAATCACTTTAAACATTTTTACAAGAGAATTTTATTTTATCCTGTCTTGTTTAGGAACTTAGTAGAAACCGAATCAATTATTTAAATGAAAAAGTATATTTTGAGTTGCAGTAGCATAAAATTGTGTACATACTAGTTTAGGTTTTTTTAAACAACTTCCAACCCATTGAACTTGAATTGACGACCTCTGTGGCGCAGCGGGCGAGAGCCTGCCTGCGACGCAAGAGGTTGCGGGTTCGATTCCCTCCTTGGAACAAATTTGTGTGCGATCTGCAGAAATTTGTTCCAATGGTCTGGGTGTTTTCTATGTATAAAAAAAAAATATCTATCTATGTAAGTATATAATGTATTAAATATATCAGTTATCTAGTACCCATAACACAAGCTTATTTAATAGCTTACTTTGGGGCTAGATAGTGCTGTGTGGATTGTCCAGCATTATTTATTTATTTATTGAAACAAAGCTATCTATAATTAGCTCTCCGTTCATTTTAACCCTTTAACAAACAATAGTGGTGCTTGTAAAATTGTAAAACTATAACAAAACTCAATATTGCAACTTTTACCATCGGATTTCACTTTTGTCGGCTTGCGCAAGCTTATTTCGGACAGGTTATCTCGCCACAGAATAATGCTAAAGAATCATACAAAAGCCACCATAAAACTATAAAAGCACACAAAAGAGTTAACACGTGGAAGCCGTGTCAGTTTCTTAGGGAATGTAGGATGGCCCATTGACTTACAATGCTGCATTTGTTGTTGTTTTTTGGTGAAGCGAAATTTTAGGCAAATTTTAAAGTGTTGTCGCAATTTATATTTTAAATAGGAGCTGAATAATTTATTCAACTCCCCCATATGATAAATTCTTAAACTTACTTCAACTTGAAAAATTATAAAACACCATTGTACCCCGGCCCCTCTGATTTTTTCATATCCTTTCCATCCAAAGGTTGTCTGGAAGAGATCGCTTTTAGCGATAAGGCCGCCCACTGTACCTATTCTTTTTTTCAATTTTCTGTATATATTTTCTTTTTGCTTTGTGTACAATAAAGAATTTATCTATATATCTAAAACACAAATTCGGACATTATCTCGCCACTTACTTAGTTTTCTAAGTGGAAGCTTTGAAATAGCCATAGAGAACGCACTGATTTGGATCAGTTGAGCTATCTCTAGATCGCAACGGTCTGCAGATAGCTCAACTGTTTTATATTGACAAAGAAAATTACAATTATTTGGTAAAAATATTTACAAAATGTAACAATTTACTTGTACATTTTGTAAATACTTTGACCAATTAATTGTATATTTTGTACATTTTGTAAATACCTACCTTTACCAATCAAATGTAATTTTCTTTGTAAATAAATATTATTTAGTAAAAAAAATTGTAATTATCTCACAATGATAGGTATAGTTTTTATCATCGACACAACAACGGCGAAACTTCAGTTTTTTATGCAAATTCCATCACACACTTCATCAGATGCCCTGTTCCGTACAGCATCGTTTCATTCACAACTCATAATCATATTTAGTCGTGATTAGTGAATCCATTCATTTTTTCCACACTTAGCGTCGTCGGCACTGCGGGTGGTATATTGTGGTCGTAAAGGCACCACTAGGCACCATTGTTGTACGACACGTCCGAGAAAGGGGTTTTCTGGAAGATGTTTTTTTTATATCAGTGATGAATCATTGTGTGTAATAAGGTGCAGAAATGTCTAGATTTGTTTATACATTAGGTAAGAATGTAAAGGAAAGAGAGGCAGGGGAAGACCTAGGACAAGCTACATGAGCCAAATAAAAGCGAAGGTTGCCGTCATGTCTTATAAGGAGGTCAAGGATGTTGCCCTAAAAAGAAACACCTGGAGAGGAATGCATCAATTACGCCGACAAGAGCATTGCTCTTAAATTAGAAGAAGAAGAAGAATCTAAATTAACTGAAACAAATTCACAGTAAGGACAAGTACTATTCCGCCAATTAACCCCCGGTTTCTGAAAGCGCGATCAAGGCTAATCGTTAAATTTCAGCTTATACTTCAAATAAGATAGAGATGGCAAGTGACTTGACAGCCGATTAGTGTTGACCGCGCTTCCAGAAACCGGGGGATAATCTAGTACTTTAAATTTGTTTTAGTTAATTTAGCGTCGGTTAAAAATAAAAATAAAATTGAGCACTTCTTACGAGTTTATTCTTGATTAAGGGCTCAAAAAACATGAATTTTATTAGTAAAAATTGTCTGACTTTGATATAGACCCACAAAACGTTTCAGCTACTGCCGTAACATTATTTTTACATTGATTCTTGGAACTCTTATCAGTGCTGTGTGGGCGATATTTTGTTGTGCGTTTATTTATTGATTTCGTGTGTCATTCCATTCATCTTGTTAAACGTTGAGCTACTGGGCTTCGGACCTCTTCATAGTACTCACATCTTTATAAAATACTCAAGAATCTACAATCAAAAACCAACTTTAATACAAAAGAGCTAAAGTATAATTTCAGATTTATACGGTCCTTGGGTTATAGTGAAACACTTGAGGTCTCGGTTCAGTTTTTTATTTCGGTTTTTGTTAGGACATTTTTATTTGAATACGATATTATGTCAGTGGGATCTCGATATATTTGTGTGTTTTGTGTGGTGATAATGAAAATAAAATGTCGTCTTTTGTTGTGTGTAACGGTTCGGACGTTGAATCATCCATGGATTTGGGTCAGTATTTCACGGAAGTTTCGATTAAACATTTTTTAAATAACTGCTATAAGTTATAAGACCAAGGAATCTCTCGTAATCATACTTTTTTTTAACTGGCAACCTTCGTTATTCATCATGATGTTCTTTATAAAGTACCTTCATAAATAAATTACTGCATACCTATTAATTAAGTTATTAAACAGTTATAGGACCAAGAAACCTCTCATAATATTTTTTTTTATCCAGCAACATTCGTTGTTCATGGTGTACTTTATAAAGTACGTACAAAATCTTTATATTTCCAACGACATTATCATTGCCTGACGAAATTTTTGAATAAGTAATCATAGAGATGACGTCATTATTCTCGCTACATTACAGCCTTGATTACTCACGTGCTATTTTAGGAGGAATCTACACAGGTTCACTTTTATGCGATCACCAACAAAATTGGACCAAAAAGTTTGGTAGGTGGTTTGGTTTAGAATTCAGATAATAAAATTGTAGTTGATATTTAGTCTGTGCAGGAATAATGCGCGTTTTAAGTTCGAACATAATACTTCTAATTGTATCAATATCTGAGTAGGCTGCTTAACTAAACTTAAAAAAATACATGCGAGTGACCAACAATATCCAAAATTAATACTTTAGCTTCAAACTTCGGAATATTGGGTCCTTCATAAAGCCTTTCATTGCTACTTAAGAAAAATGCTTTCAAATCGTGGCTGTTGTGGCATAAAATTGGGTTAAACTTTACAGTTGATTATCAAATTTGGCAGTTTTTTTAATGATGCTGTTCGCTATTCATGCTTGTATTCAGATAAAAATATTTTAGTCTTCTTTAGACATGACAAAAACAATGTCAGTAATATTTTAACACTCTTACTCAGAGATGGTGAAATAGGCGCTTTGTTAAATCACCTTGTGTAATATCGCCTACACGAATAATCACCTGCCTGAAGGTGCCAGGTGTTGCCAACATTTAGCACTACATATTAATCGTTATGTAGTATGAGACCGTCAATTGGATTAGTTATGACATTATTACACACTAGTGATAACCCACACTTAGGTGATGATGCGCTAAGTTATGAGATGAGGACCTGTCACAGAGGCCTTGCCTCCGTAAAAGTATACCACTGCACGTTCCTCCTGCCAAGCAGCGTAGCTGTGTTTCCGTTTGAAGAGTGGTTGAAATTACAGGCACAAGAGGCTTAAGTATGCCTCAAGTTGATAATGAAATGAAATGAAATAATTTATTTGCGTGAAGTATGGTACATATTTGATGATTACACTTCGCCAGAAAAACCTAGCATGCAAAATTATAGAGAAAATTATGAACATGTATATGATAGACGCAGTACTATGCACCGTAGCGCTTATCGAGCGTGATTTTCCAAGCAATAAATAAATAAATAAATATTTGTGGACATTTTACAACATATATTTATTTGGGTATGTGCCAAATGTAAAGTTTGGACGTACCTCTGACTACCCCCCTTAGACATCCTCAAAGAATTTTGAATTAGTACCTACTTGCTACTGGGAGATCTGAAGGGACATCTACCGTACCTGGGGATCAAAGTCGTGAAGCTGTTTCAGTTTTTTTTTGTTTATTTGGCAACGTAACACACACACACGTAACGTAACAGTATTTTACACCAAAACAGCGGCTTCTGCTTTACAAAGCACAAGTTCGGCCGCATGTAGAATACTGTTCCCATCTATGGAACGGGGCACCCAAGTATCAGCTGCAACGATTTGACTCCCTACAAAGAAGAGCCGTTAGAATTATCAACGATCCCAAACTCACTGATACGCTAGAGCCGCTCAGCTTACGCCGCGACATTGGCTCTTTATGCGTGTTTTATCGGCTGTACAATGGGGAATGCTCGGAGGAGCTATTTGACCTTATCCCAGCGTCGAGATTTTACCACCGCTCCTCTCGGCACCGGGATCGAGCTCATCCACACATTCTGGAACCCTGGGTCTCTCGTACTCTCCGTTTTTCACGCTCATTTCTTCCCCATACCCATAGGCTGTGGAATGAGTTACCATCAGAAGTTTTCCCGCCAAGATTTAACATGAAAAGCTTCAAGAAAAATGTTAATAAAGTCCTTCAGGGTAGGCAACGCACCGACAACGCCCCTGGTGTTGTTGTTGTCTATGGGCGACGGTGACTGCTTACCATCAGGTGGGCCGTTAGCCCGTTTGCCTATCTTTTACATAAAAAAAAAAAAAAAAAAAAAAACGTTCTGCTATAGATGGTTATAACTTAACATTAGATGGGATCTGTAAGTAGTCTAAATTATTAAACATCTGTCAATAATAATAATAATAATGCTGGACAATCCACACAGCACTATCTAGCCCCAAAGTAAGTTACTAAAGCTTGTGTTATGGGTACTAGATAACTGATATATTTAATACATTATATAATTACATAGATAGATATTTTTTATTATACATAGAAAACACCCAGACCAATGAACAAATTTCTGCAGATCGTGCACAAATTTGTTCCGAGGCGGGAATCGAACCCGCAACCTCTGCGTCGCAGGCGGACTCTCGCCCGCTGCGCCACTCAGGTCGTCAATAGGTTACAATGAGCGCATTGTTATGTTGAAGGTGGTGTGGTAGTTATCGTCATGTTCATCACAACGATATACTAATCCTACTACTAATAAAATGCGAAAGTTTGTAAGTATGGATGTTTCTTACTCTCTTAGTTTTCACTCTTACTCTTCCTCCGTTAAACGGATCTGGATGAAACTAGGCAGAGAGACAGATTATAGTCTGAAATAGCACATAGGCTACTTTGTATCCCATGGGAATACCGGGATTTAAAACTGCGCGGGTGAAACCGCAGGGCGCAACTAGTGTGATCGTATTTTTACATATCACTCTAAACAATACGTCCCAAAATATTAACCTCTTTGGTCGTTAGTCTAATCTAGTCCAAAAGCCTTTGGACTACTCAAATCTAAATAAATTAAGTTTGTCCAAGGGTGGGGAGGTAAAAATATAAAACTTTTCCACCGGTGTAAGCCATCCGTCTTCAAGACAGTTCAATAAATCATGGCTGGACACGTCTCTGCTGAAAAATTATTCATGAAGGTATTCATAATAGATTTGAGTTTGTCTATCTTCACGTTTTCTTTGGGATTTTCAGGGTTTTCATGAAGATGTATTTTTTAAAAGAAAAAAAAAACTCAATACTCACGTTGAGATGATGTTGATATGCACGAAGTTTTTTTTTGTCTAGAGCTTTGATATTGTATTTTTGTTGTTGTAATTATTCTGTTCTAGTCCTCTTTATTTTGGTATCCAAATTATACGTCCATATTCTGCCATCAAGCTGCGACGCTGTGCTTTGGTTTGGCGGTTGTTGTTGCCGGTGAAATGATAGGCACGCACCTGTATGCTTTAAGCTGACGGACGCAGGCCTGCGCGACGTAGGGCACGTTCCTATCGTGCAATCGAGGCATTCCTATCGAGGCAATGCTCTATATGCACACCATATATGCAACTCAAGTTGATAGACGTAGGACTATGCACCTTAGGGCTTATCGAACATGATTTCCAAAGCATTTTTGCTATAGAGATGATTATAGTTTAACATCAGGTGATCCATCTGTTTCTCCATTTACAACTTGTATAAAAAAATGGAAAATTATTGGCAACCACTGTAGCCACATTCAAAAGAAAAACACACACATACAGTGGTTTGTCGAGTATCAACCAAATTTAATTTCTCGCCCGCGAATCGCCGATCGATTTAAAGCCGGCATCCACTTCAATATGGCTAAGTGAGCCCCGTGATGGATGATGTTTGTTCAGCAAATAGTTTCAATTTTATGCCCTCCGCGGCAACTGCTTGGGAACTTGGTAATACCTTGAACGGTATCGGGGAGGAAAGTAACGCGGTGATGCGTCTGGTGCTGCCAACGTCCACGGTAGTCGCTTTCCATTAGGTGGACCATACGCTTGTTAAGCTTAATATTTAGTAAAAAAATGAAAAAAAAAATTAAAAATATTTATTTGTAGTAAAAAAAATGTGATATCAAACAGGCTTCATAATTTCTAAGATTCGGAAATCTCCGGAGTTTACTTTATTTTACGTGTAGATGTGTGAGCGGCGGCGCGCTTGGTGTATTCCGTTTGAATCTGCAAACATTAGATAACGCTGACACACGCTTCTAATAATGTTCACCTCTTTTCTTCCCCCACGAGTTAGTAAGGAAATTTATGCTGGACTTTGATCGACCATGGATGTTTTTTTATCCGTGTACATGGAGCAAGACACTGGAAGCTAGTAGTTAGTGATTGATATAATGATCCACCAATATATCGCTAGTATATCGCGCAATATATAGCTTCGATTTATATGATCACTAGGACGATGTAATCAAATTCAAAGCTTTGATTATTGATCAAAAGTTCAAAGCTAGTCATTTTTTTAATAAAAAAATTCAATAAAAATCTGTAGAAACTTGACTGTTGAAACTTTGGTGGGTTTATTTTATTTTTACCTTACCATGATTATTTACCAAAGGGTAATTAGGGTAAATTTATCAAGTCCAAGGCTGTACAAATAAACAGACATCACTACAGCCACTTGACGCTCAGTCCTGCAATATGGCGATCAAGAGCATTGACCCCGCGGCCATTTTGTTCCATCTTCTAATTATTGCATCACGGTTGTTAATCGAAACGAGTTAATGGACTCTAACGAATATTTCGTATAACATTGTGTTGCTAAAAGGACAAATAAGACAGACCAAGGGCGTTCCAAACGTCCTTACCAAGCCTGTTGTAATCTCGTACTATCTCTATGAAACCGTATAGGTACCTACATCTTTAAAAAATATAAATAGTATAAATCAATGGCAGAAACTGAAAATGAAAAATGAGAGACTGAAAAATTCTTGAACAAAAAGTTAAGAAGGTTCTGAATTAAAAGCTATTTCTTTGTACTTATGTATGTACTTTATAATATACGGCTGGTTGAACGATTCAAGGATGTTTTCACTGTTGTATGAAATGATAAGTAGGTTTTGTTTAACTAGGTACACAATAACAATCATTTCTAGTCATCAAACCGACACCCGCTTATTTCTTTTTATTTACTAAATAGTCTTTTATCAGGATCACTAGCCATTCTGTACACTAAACCTCTTGGTAATTTATTTTATAATATTTCTTTTTAAATGTTTTCATTTTATTTTTCAGTCGCTTTTAGTATCTAATCGAGTCGGTATCCTTTTCGAAAATCTACGACACAATAATTATTGACTGCCAATATGTGTATAAATTATGTTCATTAGACGCAATAAAACTATGTGGACGCCCAGCGATAAAGCCCTATAAATATAATAAAATAAAAAAGGTTTGAGCGTTCTATACTCAAATTTCCGTGATGCAAACTTTTTGGTAACTGGGCGACAGTCATTCACTTGGTATGTCGTATGTTGCACACCTTTTTATGCTAAATTGAGTTATCTATTTATAAATTTTATCTACAAGGTTATGATATGGAACAGTAGGTACCTGTGAGATGGACAAACCATGAGCATAGCAAACCATAGCATTTAAGTCGTTTGCTAGTAATTTTTTGTGACACAGTTTTAGACTTACAGTGAACTCTACCTGAAAATATTTATATGGAATAATATGGTAGGTACCTAATATGTAGGTAAAAATCTATGAAATATTGATAACTCCCCAGCACCTGAATTTCTGTATTTATAGTGTACTTTACTTGGATCTTTAGCAAAAATAAGACTCACGCAGTCAATTGCGACTTAGATGCCTATCTTTTTGGTTTAATAGGCTCAACATCAGGTGGGCCATATGCTTGTTACGTCACCTTATGTTCTCTAGGTACTTATGCAAGTATGTTGTTAAATATGTTGGTAAGAAAGAAAGAAAGAAAGAAAATACATTTATTTTGGACACACACGATACATACACTACTGGTAGTTTGGTAGAGGTACGTCATTGAGGAGTCATTGAATGAAACATTTTTATCTTGCAATATTTGCCGCTGCGTATCAGTGTGGGTCAACTATCGATTCGCCTCTTATCGAATAGTCGATACTCGATAGTCGATATATTTGTTTGCTCAGCTCCATCAATGACTCGAGTATCTTGCGTATTTGAGCAATAACTTGTTTGTTAGTGCTTATACTGTGATTAGTTTGCTACAGTTTGTGTTCATCATTTTTTATTTGATCTGATAGGTATGATTACCTACCGTATTTTAAGTCACCCTTTCCTGATAAACAAATAAACCCTTGAGTGAGATTGATATTTTCTTGAGTCGACCAATGATACGGAATAGGGCTACATTATACGAGAGTAGTAGAGAACTTATAAATGATTAAAAATATACATTTTCAAACTTTATCGATGATTTTATTTGCAGTACCCGGTATGGAATAACCCTGTAAAACTAGCTGTAATCCTGGAATAAATAGAATAGTATAGAAAAATCTTAATTTAGATAGTTATGAGATAAACTCTTAAATATATAAGACAAACTCTCAAATATCTAAATCTAAAAAAGAGCTGTTTCATGACAAAAATAGCTACTCGCATTTGCTTGCTATATGGGATCAAGGGGATCAAGTCCATACAGCGGTGGTTTTCAGTGGCGGTTCTTAAAAAAACTATCCTGAAAACCTACAAAGATAACATTACCGTGCCTACAACTTCTATCGAGTTCGACTTCCATGCCGACCGCTAAATATCATACCTTGTTTCAATAAAACTCAGTATATTCAAATTGTTTTCTCAGTAAGCAATAAAACACACCGCAAGCCTAACCCTAAACCACACTATTTATATTCTGTGCCTTAGCTTATCCGATCCTAATCGCCCTGCGATACAAATCCAAATCATCGGTCCCCTACGCGGTAAAGGCACTTAAGACCGCATTTGGGCTCTCCTATGTAATAAAATACTAACCCACGGCGATGTAATATAAAGGCGATCGCATTAGCTAAAGGAGCCATTATTAAAAAGTATCGAGTTACGGAATGTACCGCGCAAGCGCCCAATCGTGTTGCCGCCAACGCGGGGCCAATCAGAGACGTCGTTTTCTTTTTTACTGTAGATTGAGTTAATGGATTGTTCTCTTCGTTCGTTCTGATTTATGATAGTTTCTTTTTAAAAACAGCTAGCATCGGCATGGGTAGCTGGCTGCTTCGGTAAATAATGACGGACAAGTAAATAAACTTTTTTAGCCCTTGTAGATAAAACGGAGAACGAGCATAGGTACAGTGTTTGTTTATATTTCATTATAGAAGATTATCAGGTTTCTTTTTTTTACACTTTTTTTACTTTTTGAGACATAATAATATGTATATGATTACAGCCGCGCGACGTGTTTTTATTCATAATTTATCAACTGCAGCAACCTACTACTAACTATATACTTCCTATTAGGTACTACCTATTATTAGCTACTTTAGCAACTTTTTTGACATAATTTACCTGATTTACGTCCTTTAAGTTTTATTCGTGAAAATGTCATAAAGACTATGGAAAAAATTATAACTCTATAAAAAACAGACAACAAAACACATAGAACAAAAGAAAAATACATAGGTATTTATAAAAATATTAAATTTAGAAAAATGTTATTGGCAATAATTGACGAAATCAATAGTTAGTATGACGCTCTGTCTCCTAATAGCTTTAGCTGTGGCCATGAATGTGGTAATGAATTATAATTGGGCCCTAAACTTACCAAGCAAGTATCTATTTAGAAAGCAACAACAAGCAAGCAAATGTTTCTTCCGTGGCTATGGTCCCGTGAACTAAATCCACCGTCAACCAGACATGCGCATTCAGCTCAGTCAATACTAGCTTGTAGCAGACCGACCCACGCCAGCAAAGAGGCTTGTTGTGTTGGCAATATGCAATTCGAAAAAAAAACTGAAACTGATTCACGATTTTGATCCCTAGGCACGGTATAAATACCCTTAAAATCTAGATTATCGCATTTCAAGAACTCTTGGAATGCTAATAGATGCTTTTTTTTTGTTGTTGTAGATAGAGCAAGGTAAAATTAATTTATTATTTTTGATTGAAATCTTAGCGGAGTTTATAAAAGGAGTTTGAGGCAACTTCAAACATTAATTTTGAAAAAAAAAACTGAAACAGTTTGATTGATTTATATGCACAACTAGCTGAACCCGCGGCTTTGCTCGCGCCAAGGAATTCCATGTTTCATACAAACTTTCATCCCCTATTTTATCCCCTTGGGGGTAGAATTGATCAAAATCATTTCTTAGCGGATGCCTACGTCATAACATCTACCTGCATGCCAAATTTCAGCCCGATCCGTCCAGTGGTTTGGGCTGTGCGTTGATAGATCACTATGTCAGTCAGTCAGTCAGTCAGTCAGTCAGTCAGTCACCTTTGAGTTATATATATTTAGAAGATTATCCGATCTCTTGGTCCCAAGTAAGAATGACTTTCAGTATCTTTGAGGATGTTTGTGAGGATAGTTTAGACAGAATTGACACTTGGTAACACTTACGTTAGCTACACCAACAACGCAGCAACGTTCACTTGTTAATGTTTTTTATATACAACTGGCTTTTCATTTTTTTTCTTTCTTTTCTAGCGTTGTTTTTCTTCACCGTTTGAGAAGGCCTTCCCTCGGTACATAACTGTGAACGATAAAGTCTAGGCATTATATTTGATGTTGGTCTGACCCATAAAATACTAGGTACCTACTTACCTATACACTATTATATATACATATATATATACCTATATTACTTACTTATATATAAGCAACTAGTTGATGGAACAAGCAGATGACCCACCTGATGGTTAGTGGTAACCGTCACCCAAACAAAGCATTGCCTCGTAAGTCACGTTCGATAGGAACGTGCCCTACGATGCTCTGCCCTGCGTCCATTAAGTTATTGAGGCATACATGTTAACCTCATGTGCCTGTACTTACACCGGCAATTCACTTCAAACCGAAACACAGCGTTGCTTCTTGGCGGCAGAAAAAGGCGTGGTAGTAGTAGTTAGGTACTCGGACGAGCCACGCGCAAAGATCTCTACAAATCTTGAAAATATAAAAGCTCTTGCACAATACATTTAAACTGCATTTGACTATGAACTGACATGACTAAAAAGTATATTATTTCATTAGTTTGACATAATCGTCAACTGTAAACATCTCATCATATCTTTGAGAATGTAGTCTAATCATTTACCATTACTTTTATAAGCATACACTCATCGCTGTTTTGACTCTTGATAGATAGGTATTTTCCCTATAATTATTACGTACTTTAAATATTAATTTATGTATGTGCCAGCAACGGTTGATGCAATGATAAAAGCCAGCGGTTGAGGTAGGTAAGCCGTGTGCTTGATCCGTCTCTTCTTTTTTTTTTATCTTAATTATTAAAGAGGGTTTAATCAACAAGATTAAGTCACCCTCGACTCAACACTTAAACTTAAAACAATCACCTGCGCTTAGTGCCAATGTTAAGGGTCCGGCGACAGCGGCTCGCAATTTCGAGGTGCGATTGGCTATTATTTCATTTTATTTCATTTCGAGGAGGTTGATTGAAAGAATAACTCTAAAGTGACACGCATAAATACTGTTCGAACACAAATAATACAATAATATAAGGGAAACATGCCCGAATCAGAAATCATTTTGGTATTAGTATGTTTGGTATGTGTATTGTCGAAATTGCGAGCCGCTGTCGCCGGACCCTTAATAAATCTCTTCTTTCTTAAAACTAGCACAAACACGTGCCATTATATTTATAATCTGTATCTGTAGGTTAGCAAGATAATAAGCAAATAAAAAAAGTCTACCGATCGCTGGACCGGAAACTTCAATAAAATTACGAATATTACAAGTCCGTGTAAACATGCGCTAAGAAGGACGTCGCGTTGCTAAACCAACAGAGCTTGTTGGCTCATTATTGTTCAAAACCGTCCGAGCTAAGCGTTTATTGGCTTTGCTTTTGCATAAAACTTTTCATCGCAAAGGTAATGAATAATATCCATGTTACTTTATTATATTTTAACAAGAATTTACCTAAAACTGTTTCTTTTAATACATTGCATTTGAGAGAGATTATTGCATTTGAGAAGAAGCTAAGTAACCTGTGAGCAAAAAAAAACAGCTTCACAACTTCCCCAGGCACGGTAGATATCCCTTCAGATCTCTCAGTACCAAGTACTAACTAAAGATTCTTTGAGGATGTCTAAGGAGTCAAAGGTACGTCCAAACATTACATTTTGCCGTAGTTAGTATTCCATACGTGACAGGTTGCAAGCCCATCGACGCTGTTAGAATACTAACTGGTTTCCTCACGATGTTTTCCTTCACCGTTTGAGAGAACTGGCATTGCGCACATAAATTTTTCTTCTGAAAAATCCATTGGTGCTCGACCGGATTCGAGCCTGCGACCTTACGGAAGGCGGGGTCAATCCCACTAGACCAGCGGTGCTCAAAAAAAACTCCGCATTATTCAAAAATCTTGACTTGAGGATAATGGAATTAAGATGCAAAGTATTAGCTGTATTGAGATCAAACAATCGTTAACGTGACGGCGATGGGACCAACGGGCGGACTTTCGAAGTTCAATCGAGCGAAAAAAATCGCCCTGACTAATCACGACACGGTGCGATTTGGACCGGATTGTGCAGTAAAGATCAATTCAAAAATTAAATTTATTTTTATTTCTTTTTTTAAAAAGAAAATAAAATATATATTATTATTTGTTCATAAAGAGCATATTTTACAAAACTAACAAATTAATGGGGAGTCCGAAGCTACACAGGAAGTTGGCTATGGCATAGGGGGCCGATCTAAGCCCCTGGCAATTCTGATGATATCTTCTGTATATACTCGTAGTATGGATACTATAAAAACATGAAACTGCAAACAATTCTGTAAAGTGAATATTGTCTATTTTTTTCGTCCACTGGAGAACCATTAATGAAATTCTCACAATTGCCGAACATTTTGTGAGGGAGGGTAAGGTTTTCGAATGGGAAGACGAATCGTGTTGAGGCCACACGATTCGTCTTCCCATTCGAAAACCTTACCTTATTCCCCACAGCAGTAGTCATCTCTTCAAGCTTTATAACTTGCCCAAATTGCTACTTTATGTTTCTTGCTAATGCAAACTAATATTATAATAATAAGTAGACTATGCAGTCTAGCTACATATCAATGTTTATTTAATTTTTTTAAAAGGTCTATATAGTTGGTACTTACTTTGGTTTCAATCCATTTTTATAATGACAGTACTTTTATGGGCCCGCGAGTTGATGACAACAAAAGTAGGTAAAAACGGAAGGTGCCATCTCGCGGATTCAAGCGAGTTTGAAACCCGCGAGATGACGAACCAAGCCAATTAAACTAACCTGGGTACCAAAACTTAATCGTCAGGGTCAGAGTTCAAGACAGGGTCGTTAATATTTTCCTAGAATAAAATGCAGTGTGCGAGTGGACACATAACAAACATACGTCAGTAAAATAATATTACTTATTTCCACCATTCATTCACCATAAATTAATTCTAATAAATCAATAACATGTTATTCGATTACATTTCTGAGAACAAGCGATTCGGTTGAATAAGTTTTTATTTAACAACTTATTTTCGGTACCCATGAAATATTATGTAGGTCACCATACCCAAATAATTATATTGTGGATATCGTAGCTATAATACCTACTAAAACATTAATACCGTTTTAATCGTTCAAATAAAAACATCTCGTTCCAGATGTATACGAGTCGAATGAAAGATTCCCTTCAAAAATTCGTTTTTCAAAAATTAATATAATCTTTAGTAGAAATAAAAAAACACCTTGGCGCCATCTTGAACACCACCTATCGGCTATCAATTAAGGTTGAGTTTAAAAAATATTCTTTGTCCTAAAGATCGGTAATTCTTTAAAATCTTGTAAAATTTCTTTTCGATGTTCGTTTAATGAAGTTCGTTTAATGTTTATTCTGACTTTCTAACTGAATTGCTAAAACTCCGAATTGGATTATGTTTTTGGAATTTTCTTTGTAACTTTGATATTCTTTTAATAAGAATTAACTGAGATTTAATTGGTTAATATTCTAAGTGGGTTAAAGTTATTTAATAGGTACATTAAAGCACATTATCCGCAGATAGTGTGCTTTAATGTATTAAAGGTAGATACCTATAGTGTTTCGGAATAATGGTTTTCAAGTTGTTTAAACAGCATTTGGTTGTTGCACCAGAAAGGCCATTTTGGTATTCATGTTTTCCTTGAAGCTTGTTTGAACAGTTGAGCCGAAAAAACGTCCAAACCTGCTTCGCGGACAATTTCGAAAATACGTCTGATAAGCGTGTAGCGATAGCAAAATAAATACTTACCAAGTTTTTTAGCCAATGGTTATTTTTGTTCAATTTATCTATCAAATTAATAAGAAAGACATTATGAGAAAAACCTTTAGTAATCGTAGTTGCGTGAATGAATGAATAAAAAATCCTTTGTCGCTTTATCCAAATTCACCAAAATGAACAAAAAACACATAAAAATATAAAATAAAGAAGAACAATGGGTGGTCTTATCGCTGAAAGCGATTACTTTAAGACACCTTTGGATGAAGAGGACCTTTGCGTGGTGAGCTTTGTGTTGCGCGAACAGTTGGTGCAGTCGGCGGCCGCAACGCACTATGCCAGGGATATAATACCTATTGGCATCATTCATCAGATTATTATAATTAATTGTGACATTCCTTCCTTCCATTTCTTCCTTATTTTCTTTCTTTAACAGCTCTCGCAGCTTAGTTTTGCCTTTGGTTTATATGAGCTATCTGACTTCCATATTACCAGCAGCCTACATAGCTCAGTTGGTAGGAGCTCTGCCTTCTGCGCCGTAGGTCGTGGGTTCGATTCCCACCATGAACAAACATTTGTGTGATGAACATAGATGTTTGTTCTGTGTCTGGGTGTTATATGATATTATAAGTATGTATTTACAAAAAAAAGTATTATAAGTATTATATCAGCTACTGGTCACCATAGTATAAGCTTTGGCTTAGTTTGGGGCTAGATAGTGCTGTGTGGAATGTCCACCAATATTTATTTATTTATTTTATTACAAGCTGTACCTACTTAGTTTGGGGTTAGAGAAAGCTGTGGGGAAAGTCCACCAAGTTTCCACACGTTGTTTTCATGCACCGTTTAAGCCCGTTACGCAATAACGCGCAATAACGGTTAACCGCGGGGGCGGCTAACCGCACGGCTATTAGCCACTTTTTCATTTAATATGCATGCAACTGCTTGTGATTGTACGCACAAACGCCACAAAATTTCAACGGCTTTGGACCGCTCAAACGAACCGCCTAGGTGGCCAACCGCTAGTGCGTTCGGCCTCTAAGAGCAATGGCATAGCGCATATTTTTAATAACAATTAAAATGAGCTAATTAAAAAAATATTTATTTGTTTAAAAAATTATTCTTCTGCCGGTACCTCGTATGCGGCAAGATGGCGGCGGAGGTGTCATGGCGTGGAACCGTTCTCCTCAGCCGGTGTCGGCCTTACTCAAGTATTTTCTAAGCCTTATTACCAGAGTGCTAAGCAGCGGCGATGAGCTTGCCAGCTGTCACGTATGGAATATTATCTGCTGCAACATTTGGGTATGTTAATATTTAATGTAAATATGTAAAGGATAGTAAAGGTATATATATATATAGTAAAGGAGTTTTCAAAGTAAGAAGAAGAGTGTACTGGTGTCTTAAAGTTGGAGAGTTTCGTAAGAGCGTAGGGATCGAGGGTTGGAGAGATGAAGGAATTGAAAACGATCTAATAACTGAAAAAAACTGAAACAGCTTCACGACTTTGATCCCCAGGTACAGTAGATATCCCTTCAGATCTTCCAGTACCAAGTAAGTACTAATTCAAGATTCTTTGAGGATGTCTAAGGGGGGTAGTCAGAGCTACGTCCAAACATTACATTTGGCACATACCCACATTTTGCAGTACTTAGTATTAGTATGTTCTTAGTATACGTGACAGGTTGCAAGCCCATCGCCGCTGTTAGAATACTAACTGGTTTCCTCACGATGTTTTCCTTTACCGTTTAAGAGCACTGGCATTGCGCACATAAATTTTTCGATAGAAAAATCCATTGGTGCACGACCGGATTCGAACCTGCGACCTTACGATCGGAAGGCTGGGTCACTCCCACTAGACCACCGGTGCTCTTCTAATAGGTAGTACGATCTAATAGGTAGTATATAATAAAAACTTATTTTTCTAAACAAGTTGTTTATAAAAATTCATGAAATAATTCTTTCAATGGTTTTAATTTAACAATTATGTGTACTGCAGACGTCGGTATTGCAGAAATAGGCATGTCAGAGTAAAATTCAAAAGATATTTATGCAACAAAATCACAAGGATCACTTTGAAACGTCTTAAAATTAGTAGAATGTATGTGCCAGTTCCACGCGACCATAGCCTAGAAGAAAGGGTAATTAATAATATAAAAGGTAAATCATTGATCGAAGCATGTAAAGGTAATTTACATCTCTCATATTCGGTCCTTATTACCCCCAAATGGGGCTTGTAGGTGACCAATTAGCGCTCTAGGGTAATAATGTAGCTAGAAAAGCCCTAGGGTAGTAAGTAATAAAAAAAAACACTCTTTCAAAAAGTTCGCGTCCATCTAACCATCATACTGGCAATAGACATCATGCATTCAGCCCAATGACAAAAGAGGTCGCTTCGCTATTCAGCCTTGTCTTCGTATGAGTATAAATAGTCATCAATTTTAAATATCGAACGGCGAAGCTCAATTGCGTTGAAATGTTTTATTCTTGTAATGCGTTTTTTTCTACTTACCTCACAATCGAGATGTAAAGCAGAGTAGTTAGCTCGGGAGTAAGCATCAATTGCACCCTCGAACTATAGGCGCCCTCGCTGCGCTCGTGCGCCTAAATATCTCGGGCTGCAATTGATGCCTTACAGCCCTTGGCTACTAATCTACTATCAATGTCTTAACAGGGTCATCACGAGCTCAGGGTGTGAAGGCACGTTAGTGCACTCCCTATCAGCTCGTTAGATAACGAGCTGACATCCCGGAACCCAAACGTAAACATGCTTATCTTGAGATGTCGGTTATGTTATTGGGCAGTTGTATTTTTCTTATATGAGGTTTTAAAAATATTTAAGTGAAGACTTATAATGCTAGATTAGCACTGACTACTCCCAAACGGTGAAGGTAAAACATTGTGAGGAAACTGGTAGTATACCTAAAAAAAGATCTACTTAACGTTGTCGAGTGCTCAAAAGAAGCTTCTTTGATGTGCACTGAAAATCCTTTTACCACACTATTTTTGAACGATCCTAGAAACACGACGAAGAAGTCTCGGCACGTGTAATTTCAAAATACAATAATAATAAAAATAATGCTGGACAATCCACACAACACTATCTAGCCCCAAAGTAAGCTACTCAAAGCTTGTGTTATGGGTACTAGATAACTGTTATATTTAATACGTTATATACTTACATAGATAGATATTTTTTATTATACCTACATAGAAAACACCCAGACCAACGGAACAAATTTCTGCAGATCGTACACAAATTTGTACCGAGGCGCAAATAGGTTTAATACATAGTTCACTTAAAATGAGATAAGAATGGCGATGTTATAGGTACCTATAACAGTATATCTTTGCCTCTGGATGGCTGTCGGTTCTTGGTACGATAAGTTAGGTAGGTACATTTATGGCTGCAGAACAGCTGTTGCAGGTTACAGTGTGCGTACGTGTTTATTGAGCTTTGACTTGAACGAGTGAATGTTATCGCATTCTTTGATGTCATTAGGTAATTGGTTGTATAGCTGTACTCCTTCAAATAATATTGTTTTCTTTCCGTAGTTAGTTCGTATTTTATTTAAATGTAACTTATGTTTATTTCTGAGATTGTGCATATTAGTTTTTTTGTGTAATTGAATATTTGATTGTATTGAATTATTTAAAATGTTTTGAATAAGGACGCAAGTGGAGTATATATAAATTTGGTGCAAGTTTAATAGATTTGTAAATCGATCTCTCGCCCGCTGCGCCACTGAGGTCAACAATGGTACATAATAATAAAGTATTTTTTTGAAATTACATCTACGAGTACAGTATGTTATTTCTACGCCAAGGCTGGCAGAGCATACGGGCCACCTGATGGAAAGTGGTCACCATCGCCCATAGACACCTGCAACACCAGAGGCATTGCTGATGCGCGACCGGCCTTCTAAAAGAGCAGCAGTGCATCATTTTTTTAATTACCTAGAAAAAAATACTTAGAATTCTTCTTTGGAATTGGTCGAAATACATGTAAATCTGGTATAGCTTTTAGAACTGTATAACTGCTATAACTGTCGTCTCGTCGCCATTCGAGAACCTTTATTCCCCAGAATATCTCTCAATAACTAATAGGTAGGTAGGTATACTTACAATGTTACAGCAAATATTACCCAAGCCTCGATAGAAGCTGAGATAACACTCAAGTAGTGATATCGAGCACCTTGATACTAAACTTGTCCAGAGTTCGATGCCCGATAGATACGGGTGACAATGAAACCTGGAGTATGATATAGCTAACAGATTTTGGTATTGAATGAAATTCTTAAAACGCATTCACTCAAATGAAATTCAACCTGTAATTGTGAAATGAAATCGATATCGACAGAGTTTTTAATCTACCTAAAAGATCTTAACCGTCCTACTACTATTATAAACGTGAACGTGTGTTAGTATGGATGGATGGATGTTTGTTAATCTTTCACGCCGGAACGGCTAAACGGATTTTGATAAAACTTGGAAGAGAGATAGATTATAGTCTGGAATAGCACATAGACTACTTTTTATCCCGTGGGAATACCGGAATTTAAATCTGCGCGGGTGAAACCGCGGGGCAAAACTAGTTTTGTATAAAAGGCAAAAGTATTGACTGATGACAACGCACAGGCCACACCCTTGATGGCTAGAAACTTGAAATTTCGCACACGTATTCCTCTTATGATGTAGGCACCCACTGAGGAAGGATTTTTTCAAAATTCAACCCCCTTCAATTTAATAAAGTAGGTCCCAGAAAGATTAAAAAGTGAACGTGCGCGGTACTCGGTACTGTTGACGCCGACACCGTATCAATTTGTTTTATACTGTCAATAGAAGGGTACCAAAACGCACTGTTTTCAGTAATGTTCTAGGACTGTTTTTTTTATATATTTATTTTTATATCTTTAAATTATTGTTTTTTGTTACCAACATGTAGAGATCATCCATTCTAAAAATGCACGCCCCTCTACCTGCCTTCACCCACACAAGCAAATGAGGTGTATAGACGCAATACATGACACCTGATAATTTTATTCGTCATTCAGTTTCCCGCCGAACTTGAAAGTGACACTTTCATGTCTGGCGGGAAACTGAATAACGAATGAAATTGCTTGATGGCATGTATTGCATCTATACACCTCATTTGCTTGTGTGGGTGAAGGCAGGTAGAGGGGCGTGCATTTTTAGAGTGGATGATCTCTACCTATGTACTTTTTTGGGTTAACATATAATTTTTCTTAATTTCTAATAATGTTAAAGACCAAGTAGTAATCTCTCCTTTGCATTAAAAGTATAACCACTAACTCTTTCTTACCTTTGTGGTTCTCCGCTCATGTTATTTTAATTTCCGCCAAGTGTGAGAGGCGCTCGCGTCGCGTATCGCAGAGGGCGGATCAAAGACGCCGCTATTACCAAAGCGTGCGGGTTTCTGTTTGCTTTGTGTACTCGTCGTTTTTGGTGAAATGAGAATGCATTTGGAAAGCAAGACCTGATCGGTTGGATCTTGTGTGATTAACACAACATAATTGTGAGGCTTTTTGGGTTACACGTTACTTAAAGCTTAGAGACCAGTGGTAAAATTTTGTTATCTGTTCCTATCTTTTTATATTTTCTGGGCTTGTTTTGTTTTATATCTGAACACATACCTAAGAGTTTTTTTACTCTAACAGGTTTTGAATGTGAGTTTTTTAAGTAGGCACTTATATTGTTTATAGATATATATCACGTTGAGGGGCTATATGATAGATTAAGTTTTAACGATTTGAGATATCTTTACCTATCTATGTTTTAGGCCAGAGGAAACCACTTTTCCTCCTTTCAAAATATTCGTATACACCACTATTTTGAAGACAAGAAAAATTTTGAAGGCTGTTTAAATTGTTCCCAAAATACTTCAGAAGTAAACATCGTACTGCATTGCGTATAAGGCGACCTGGGAAGTATTTTCTAGTACTGTGCCCATAAAATTGGTCCGTTTTTGGCAAAAAACTAAAAAACACAAAAAATAAAAAATAAATGTTTAAACCCTGCTATTATCATGAGTAGCCTCTGCTGGAAAAGTCATTTTTTTTTCTGGTAGTTCAATAGTGGTGTATAAATATTGATAGAGTTTATTTATATATATTGTTAGATACTTCAGTCTGATAGACAGCACCACAGCCTTTTCCCCCCACGCATTCAAAGTCAAAAGGTATTTATTAAATTGAATCATATGGATCACTTTAAAACGTCTTCAAGCTAGGTGAATCTCGTCAGATCCACACCACCAAGCCTAGACGAACAGGCAACAAACTCACGAGTTCAGAATAGACCCCAAGACAGCAAGGCTTGTCACAGGGAATATTAGATGGCTGAATGCTATATAATCTGCAGGGCTCGCTCGGTGGCTCACGAAGAATTAGCTGTTGCAATCGGGCTGGCAAATATTACAGGGAGAATGGTTTTTAACCTTCTACACAATAAATATCTGACAGGGCTCGACACGGTGTGTACCATGAATTGACATGGGAGTTACCGCATTTAGATAACTAGGAGAAACAGTTCTATAGAACTAATGGAAATTACCAGGTATTATAAGTTCTATAGAAAAAATTGGCCAGATTTCGTTTCAATAGTTCTACCATTGAACTACAACGATAAAAAAGTGTTAACAGTTCCATAGAGCTAATGGGTGTTACCGGATATTACTAGTTCTATAGAACAATAGTCCTACCATGAAACTACAGGGATTTAGAAGTTTCAACAGATCTATGACGTAACAGTCCTATAGAACAACTGGGAGCTACCGCCTCCATCCACTGACTGTAAAATTTATATACTTAGGCCCTTATTCATGATGGTTACTGGAGTGCGCCATTAGTTTATCAGACCAAAATAAGTCTGCTGTTGTCTCTTTTCTTTGGTATGAAAGTGACAGTGACAAGAACACTATATAGCCGCTATAAAATTGCAGGAATTATGACTAAGAGGGTTACTTTTCTATCAACATTAATCATCCTTATAACATATATAGTTATTTCCATTGCCCGTAGTGTGACTTTATCTAGAAGTTAAACTACCGACCAGAACAATAAATAAAATAAAAAAATAAATAAACTCAAAAATCTACTTTATAAAATGTAGTGGACAGAGATTACTTATATAAAAAATTTTCAAGTACTTGACCATGATTTTAAAAATGAAATTGTTCTATACTACATTTAAAATTTTTAGTTATATTAAGCTGTTGGTTTTCCAATAAATAAATAAATAAAAATGAAATAATTCTATGTATTAAAATCGGAACTGACTATAATTATTGGAGTGTCATAATCCATGCGTGATACAGAGCAGCCCTGTAAAATTGCCAACCCTAATCTACTGCCCACTATCCACTACAAAGCCAAATAGGGTACCTACCAAGATTAGAGCCCTTGTTTGAGTAGACGTTTGATGAAGCTTGCATTATCTACAGCGGTGGCGGCGGCGGCGGCTCAAAGAAAGTGTGTGTTGCAGAAATATTTGCCAGCATCTGTGGTTTTGGAAGATTTTGAAGGTGAGTACAGCGTTATGCAGATTAGTTTTATAGAGATTTAAGTCGCAGTGGCGAAAAGTAGTAGCGATGATCACCAATAGAATTTAATAAAACTAACGAATCTCCCATCCATCTACCTACATTAATGTACCCATAGTCTTATGTAAATAAATATAGTTCATACAACTATTTTACCTACCTTATTTCTACATATTCCTTTTTTTACTACATATTTCTGATTTTCTTAGAATCCGTGTTAAATGTAGAGAACTCGAATTAACTTGGATTTTCCTAGAACTCATTTTAATCTTTTCTCACGTCAGTAATCCATTAGAATGATAGTAAAACATTTTGAACTCTAACGTTTTCCGTTTAGATTACAAATTTCTTTACGCCAAGAGATTTGGTCATAAAATGTTTTTGACTGGATGTGGCTAGCGGAAAAATATTTACTGTTCGGGGTTCTTGACGAAAACATCGTGTTTACTTAATGCACTGTTTAATATTGTGACTTGTGAAGTACATAGGGAGGACTCTGTACCATAGCATCTTTTTATATACTTTTTATTTTGGCTTTTTAATTTTATCTATTAGTTACTACCTTGTAAATTTTTGATCCTCATATGTGTGGCAAATAAATTAATTTTCTTTCTTTCTTTCTTTCTTTACATGAACACGACATTTTTAAACTGTTACAGGGGTTGATTCTAATAATTGATTGAATAATATTATCTAATATTCATTGATTGTTGATTCATTGATTGTTAATTCATTATAGGTAATGCGAGGACCACTTTTGCACTGTTGCGCGAACGCGTTGGAAAAGAGTGAGAGAGAAGATAGCTCTTCAGCCCCTTGAGCATGGGTCATCGATACAAAGACAGTAATTTACATAGCTGTCAAAGCAATTATTGCGATGTCTTTTCCGTATACTTTACCTCTGCAAGCATAGTTGTGTAATTTTTAAGAAATATTTCTCACCAAGGCGAACGCTCGCACATACACGCTAACACGCTACGTGGAAGGATACGTGTCACGAAGCACATAGCCAGACGTACATAAGGCTATATGCATACCCTATATAGGAGGTACCATGAGCGGTTCAAATCTGTCGAGACAGACGCTTTTCTGAATGGAGAACTCAATTTATTTCATTGTTTAGTCGTAACGCTTGAAATCTTGCATGAGCTGGCGTACAAGCACTCGCTAAAGTTTTTTGAGTACTCTACTTGTTTGGGATTCTTCGCAAGAAAGAATACAATGCGTATTGCTTGAATAATTACGCTAATATCCTACTACTATTATAAACGCGAAAGTTTGTAGGTATGGATGGATGGATGTTTGTTACTCTTTCACGCCGGAACGTCTGAACGGATCTGGATGAAGCTTGGCAGAGAGATTATAAATTTGAATAGCACATAGGCTACTTTTTATACCGTGGGAAAACCGGGATTTAAATCTGCGCGGGTGAATCCGCGGGGCGCATCTAGTAGATAAATATAAATATAC
Organism: Plemyria rubiginata; assembly: GCA_963576535.1. Lineage (NCBI taxonomy): Eukaryota > Metazoa > Arthropoda > Insecta > Lepidoptera > Geometridae > Plemyria > Plemyria rubiginata. The sequence continues at coordinate 4,072,971 of OY754925.1, read as the reverse complement.
TAAACTTCGAATGCGAACTACCAAATATGTAAAATTACTTAGTAAATAATAATAATGAGCCAATTTCGATAACTTACGAACTGCAAAAGTGGGTATTTACCAAATGCAATGTTAAAACGCACCTCTAACTACCCCCTTAGACACCCTCAAAGAATCTAGGTTTGTATCTGGTACTAAGAGATTTGAGGGGATGTCTACAGAGTCTGGGGATCAAAGTGATGAATTTGTTTCAGTTTTTTTTAATTAATTTTGGATTTATATTTACGAACCGAACCAATAAGTGTTCGGTTCTTAAATGTTAATTCAGGGGGTGGGGTAAACAAGAGCCTTCTCTGACATTTCCAGTGGCATCGGTCCACACCCGTAATTCTTCAAAATGAGCTACCTTTCAAGATAATTCGTCCTCCTAGCATTTGAGTTGTCCGAAAGCTACCCAGTAAGGTACACTAGTCGCAAGTAACCGGTATTTTAAACTAGATTTACCCTCTTTGACCCAGACTTCTGTCGATACCTGTACCGCCAATAAACTGGACAATGTCAATATTGGTGCAAGTGAGGCAGCGGTTTTTGAGAAACTTGAAATGAAGGTCCGTCTGTTTGTCTGTATGTAATCCCCCTATTTGTCGGACCGACACAGGTATTGCCGGGTCACGGTTGGTGGAAGAGTGTTTTTATTGCATGTTTCGTTGGTTTTACATCCTCATTTTCAGCTACAATCCAAGTTTACCTACTGGCTGTGTTTGAGCTTTTCATTTAAAATCCTGTAAAACTGTAAGCCAATGAGGATGATAATGATAATAATGCTGGACAATCTATACATCATCATCTAGCCCCAAAGTAAGCTACTCTAAGCTTGTGTTATGGGTACTAGATGACTGATATATTTAATACATTATAATATACTTACATAGATAGATATTTTTTATTATACATAAACACCCAGACCAACGGAACAAATTTCTGCAGATCTTACACAAATTTGTTCCGAGGCGGGAATCGAACCCGCAACCTCTTGCGTCGCAGGCGGGCTCTCGGTTCAGTTGTAGCATCGTATACCGTGATTTCATTTCCACCAAGAATAATAATTATTATAGTGAACATATAGATATAATATAATAACATATATAGAGTACTGGGTACTACATGGGTAATATTTTTCTGCCACCAAGCCGTAAATCTGTTGCCTGTTTTAGGCTGAGTTGCGTTTAACTGGTTTAGATTCACCAAACGTTTTAAAGTTGTCATTGTGATGCAACTGATTGCTTTTCCTTTTTCAGTTATCACCAAACCCAGACACAGTCAAAGTCAAAATGACTTTGTGACTAAGTGGTAAGAAGTTTTGTGACTACATTGATTTCACTAGATAGCATTTTGCATATGGTCGCTTTCTGACTAAATCTCTCATTTTGTTCGCACTAAATAGCTACCCGGTATTTTGACTTTGACTGTGTCTGGGCTTGGCGATAACTGAAAAAGAAAAGCCAAGCATTCTTATGTTAGCTTAAAAGCTCTAATGAACATGATTAACCCTCGCGAATTCTTTGAAGCTTCGAGCTTCGTGCCGTGATTAGCACGTCGTTACGGAAAGTGGGCTAACACCTCATCAAATAACGGTGTCATGCATTATGCAGGTATCTCCTACGGTTCAGAAATAAATTTCATTTTCAGTTCAGAACAGTCTTCTTCTTTCTTTCAATGTCAAGTGATTCAGAGATTATACTCTTTGTAGTTATGTTTCTAGTCACGTCAGTTCAAAGTCGAGTCAGTCAATTGTTTTGAAGAAAATGGTGGCGGTTTCTTCAAAACATTTGAAACATTTTCGGTCAAATCACGATACACTTTGTGCTAAGACCACAAGTAATGTTGGTTAAAACATTTTGATTTTCTATAATTGTTATAATTTGTCCTATTTTGTTAGTTTTAAGGTATGCAATAAAGAATTTTCATTCAAAAATTCACTGCAGGTGCGTTATTCACTATGACCAATCCAATCGCGTTTGCGTTTAGATCACGTTGTGTCACACGGTTAGGGCAAACTCTATATGTATATATATATATGTCATATGTCATGTCCTATGTCATAAAGAATAAAAACCAAATTCACGTTTTGACGTTACACGGTTTGGGGCAAGGAATCTCAAGTCATAGAGAATAATGCCCCTGTAGTAAGTTCAAAACGTGACATGTTCAGTCAAAAGACTAGGTATAAATAAATTCTCCGAAGGCCCAAGCCCTAGATTAGCATCTCATCATCACTCGAAGTGGTTTAGCACCTGCGGGCGTGAGGCGGTCATCAGCTCATCGGGTGGCGCTGAGCAAATACTATGGCAATCTGGTTAGTGTCATTATCACAGCACATGGTTTTACAATTTGATTGGCATTGCATGACCGTGTTATTTGTTAGGGCCAGCCGTCATTTGCAGCATTATGAACGTGAAATTATATCGGGAAACAATACAGTAGTCATTTATTTGCTAAAAACAGCTTATAAAAGGGTAACAATAAATATTGTTTGAATAAGCTCAGCCATGTTCTAGATAGAGATAGATAGATAGATAGAAAAAACTTTATTGCACACAACTTAAGGATACAAAAAAAAAACTTAACAAAAATTACAATGGGCGGCCTTATCGCTAAGTAGCGATCTCTACCAGACAACCGTTGGATGAAATGGACTCAAGAAATTTAGAAGGGGTCCTTGTGTGTGTGGAGATAAATAAAAGGAATTTGTGAATATACATACAAAATACAAAGAAATTAGAAACCAATATACATATATACTTACATTACCTAATCATAAATACATACAGACTATACCTACTACAATACATATAGCTAATAATACGTTTTATTATTAAAGAATCAAGCAAGGTAAGGTTAGTAACAGCATGAGAAATAGTGATGACATGAAAAATGATGACCTGTCCTCAGGATCGTTGTCATCATAAATGAATTTATTTTCTCTTAAGGTGAAGACAAGAGCTAACCTTTACTCTCGCTCGCATGTTTTGACTTGTTAAAGGATATAAAATCACTACTCCCATTTTCCAAAAATCGCAAACAACTATTTTGTGTGCAATGTGATTGCACACAGTTTGGTAAACATTTCATTTTGCATTGATCAAAACTTATTATTATTATTATTATTATTACAAAACTTTACTAGTTTTCGTACTTAAGCAAACTTTTGTGTAAGAAAACTTGCATCGATCAAAATGAAATTTTTACCAAACTGTGTGAAATCACATTGCACACAAAATGGTTGTTTGCGATTTTTCAAAATTGTGCTTAGTGATTTTATTTATCTAGTGATATATTATATCTTTTAAAATGTCGAATCGAGGGAGCGAGAGGTAAATTAGGTGATGTCAACGCCTTAAGCGCGGCATATGTACCTCTATGTAGCTATGAATGTTAATGTTGTAGCCATGTTTCCTGACTTCAATCAAATTACCGTACATCAAGGGGCATTAATCAATATTCTGTACATACGCAGCACACTAGAGAGTAGAGAGCGCTCTAGTAGCGACACAAACAGCTTTGATGTGGCTTTGAGACCGGTCTGTACGTGCATGTTCTTTGACGTTAAGAGTTGATGGAATTTACATATTTTATGACAGAATTCATTTTGGCGGGTGTAGAAAGAAAGGGTTCGGTGGTGGGACGTAAGTAGAAGTGGGCACATAAGTGTTGGTATCTGAATAACAAAATATAGGAAAAATATTCACACCGTATCTTCTAGCCCCGACCCAAGCTGGCTTGTACAATGGGATCTAAATATTGCTGTTAGAATATATTTTATTTTCTAATCAATATAAATATTGGTGGACTTTCAACACAGCACTATCTAGCCCCAAACTAAGCTTATGCTTGTAATATGGGAACCAGATAGCTGATATACTACTTATATACTTTTTTTTTGTAAATACATACTTATAATATTATATAACACCCAGACAGAGAACAAACATCTATGTTCATCACACAAATGTTTGTTCACGGTGGGAATCGAACCCAATTAATGCTTACATTAATCTTTTAAGACTCAAAACAAACATCTATGTTAATCAATCACGCAAGTATTTCTTCTACATTGTAATCAAATCAACAACACAGAAAACAGAGCTATTACGCAGAACTGGGTACTATCCAGTTCTGCGTAAAAGCTCGGTTGCTATAGCTATATTTAATCATTTAAATTCCTTGTTAAAAATAATCTTTACCTAATAAAACAAGGATTATAACCAGTTTTCAGTTACTACAAAGCAATTAATCCTCAGTCCACAGTCTCAACAAGAAGTACCTTCTGGCAGAATGGTGCAATTGCCGGATACCCACTTGTGGTGATTTGGGCATTTTATTAAAAAGCACACAATACGCCCTCCCGGCCTGCCTCCGAGATCGCTCTTCTATTTTATTTTTAATATTAAACCCCCGGGCAGTCACGCGTAGAGTACTGTAGAAACAGAGCTATCATCTTAACTACCTGTTTGCTAATAATAATAATTTAGTACTTGGACGTCCTCTGATTTAGAGGTCGCGTCATTTAAAAAGAACACTAGAAAAAAGTGGAGGGGATGTGTTTGCGCATACGAACACTCGCACCATCACCCTCCCCCTCCTCCCAGCGTTATTTTTCTTGACGCGACCTATACGTCTCTTAGACAACCACAAAGAGTCTAAAGTTGGTACGTGATGCTAACAGATTTGAGGGATATCTACCGTGCAATTTTTAGAGTCTTTCTAAGATACAATTTTTAAAGTCTTTCATTGCTATCTTTTTACTTTGCTCATGGTTCATTGTTTATCTACGTTTTTAATTTTTTTGTTTAAACTTCTTTTTTCAAATATTGAAACGTTAGTAATAAAGTTGTGAGAGATTCAGTAAACATCGTAGACACTACAGCTACGGTGCTACGGCGTAGCTCATGAGATTTATTATGATTTTAAAACATAGTTTTTGTCGAACACAGACAAAAAAAATTACAAGTTATCGATGTAAAATCATAAGTACAGCGATCGTAATTACAGTCAGCGCTATACTTAATACGATCGCCACTTTTTAGAAAAAAGGATTTGCGGAAAACGAAATCTTAGAGAGATAATTACATGCTCGTAAAGTTTTACACAAGTTTTTTAGACAACTGCTGATGGAACAAGCAGATGTTAAGTGGTAACCATCACCTATAACAGAGCATTGCCTCGTAAGTCACGCACGATAAGAAAGTGCACGATGCACTGCCTTGCGTTCATCAACTTGAGGCATACTCGTACAGATGTTTTCAAACCGAAACAGCGTTGCTGCTTGGCGGCAGAAAAAAGCGTGGTGGTAGTACTTCCCCGGACGAGCTCTTCACAAAAAGCTTTTTTATTGTTTTCTCTAAGTTTGGTTATTCTATGCTCATGATTTTCCGTGCCTGTTGGAGGTACTTGGAGGGCACTCCACAGCTATTATTGAGATCCAGACGGCGAATGCTCTTCATCATTCTTCAGTCTCCGCTTCTGAAATTATACCTTCTTGTACGACTTAGAAACTGTAATGAGATAAATTCCCAATGATTTCCATCAATGAATGTCCACCAATGTTTTATTGGATAAAGGGTTGGTTACACTGCAGTAAGTTCGCATGAGAAGTGAATCTGGTGAAGGTGCTTTGACGGCTGCTTTAAGACCATTTGTGATAACGTCTTTGGACACACGATGTAATAGGTACTCATCAAAATAACTTATGAAATTTTCTGTAATACTCGTAGGTTTTTGTTTTTAATAAGCTGAAAAGCTGCAATTTCCATTTTAACTTTATTCCGGACTAGTTGCGCCCCGCAGTTTCACCCGCGCAGATTTAAATCCCGGTATTCCCAATAAAGTAACCTATGTGGGGGGATAAAAAGTAACCTATGTGTGTATTCCAGATTATAATCTATCTCTCTAAAGTTGCATTCAGATCCGTTCCGACGTGAAAGAGATCCATCCATCCATCATAATAGTAGTAGGATATAAATTTACGTCGTCATTGTGCGCAGTAAGGATTCTTTTTCTACCAGTAGTGTATTTTGAAACATTTTGAAATAGTGTAATGAAATTATTTTAAAAGCACCTCAAAAATATTAAGCTCTCGAGCAGTGAAATGAAATGAAATGAATGAAATGAAATTTATTGTATACCAAACATCTGTTACAAACTTAGTACTTATAAGGCTTATAATTTTTTACGATGTATACATAGGTAAATTATGGGTAACATTTTGTAGGGATAATCAAAAGCCACGCTAGGTTAGAAAACCTGTGTTGTGGATTTTGATCCTTCCTTCGATTCGATAGGTTACTTACTTTAATTGTGACGTACTGTCAGTGGGTATATTTAAAATAACACAATACAATTTGCAAAGCAGTGGACACAATGACAAAATTGTTCTTTAACTTCCTGCTATCGTTAGACAACCAGTGCTCTAAACAAAAGTAAAATGGATATGTAAGAGACCCATCAAAAAAGGTATTCCCCAAACATTTAATTCATACCATCCATCGTCGTGAGTTAAATGCACAGGCTTACTGACTCTAAATAGTCATTAAATAATGTCTAAAATTATTGCAATTTCCACAAAAACTTAGACCAGTTGTACACCGGCCAATTATAATGAAGACAGTACGGCAAACACCGGACGGTGCAATTACTTTGGAACATGCCTTCCATGTGTCCCGATCCTTATCTGACGCCAATATTGTTGCTTGCGTGCCACGCCTTGTTCCGGACGAAGTTACAAGAGAAACGATTTTCATATTCTCAACTGACTTTTTTTAGAATGGTTCTAATTTTTTTATTTTTTTCTATCTAATGGCCAATTTATGACTCACGGCACACGACAATTTAAATCAAAAACTAATACATTATTTGAAAACACTTTATCACTTTCTTGATTTTGATACCCATATTGCTATGATAGCGAAAAGTTTTTTTTAATGTGAGAGAATATCGCTCCTGCTTTCCTTCACACGTGATTTTTGTTTTTTTTCTTTTTTTTATTCTAAGGACACTTGGGAAGTTGCGACGCATATTTTGATACCAAAATCATCAAAATCCATCCGCCGTTTGGTTGCTACGTATATGTATACATGGATGGATATGGGTAAAAAACGTCAAAGCCAATAGGTGTATTTAATTAAATCTCAAGGATCATTTCATAATCATAAATTGACAGCCTACGTAGCTCAGTTGGTAGTAGCTATGCCTTCTGCGCCGTAGGTCGTGGGTTCGATTCCCACCGTGAACAAACATTTGTGTGGTGAACATGAATGTTTGTTCTCTGTCTGGGTGTTATATAATATTATAAGTATGTATTTACAAAAAAAAAGTATTATAAGTAGTATATCAGCTATCTGGTTCTCCCATATTACAAGCATAAGCTTAGTTTGGGGCTAGATAGTGCTGTGTGGAACGTCCACCAATATTTATTTATTTATTTTATAATCATAAATCATTTATTTGCGTCAATGGTGTGTACAAGGTAGTGACAAAATTTATAAAATAGGTAGCAGCCATTCCCCATAGTTGGGATGCAAATAATAGGTGTGGGCTTCAAACAATTGAGTAGGTACTAAATATACAACAGTAAAATTCTCAATAATAATAGAACAAACAATAACCATCAGATTCAATCAAAATTCACTTTGAAACGTCTAGAACTAGGTGAAGTAGGTGCACCACGCAACCAAAGCCTAGGAGAACTGGCAACAAACTTTCCGCTCGGCTCTTACCGTTCTTTTGTTTCCAAATAGCACAGCCTTATTGCTACATAATCATCAATCCATTCTTTCTTTGGCTTTCAATAACTACCCACAACCATATCTAACACTCTTCTTCTCACTCTTTCAGTCCTACTTCTGAAAAACTTAATATTCAGTTAAACTTAGTTAGGTACTTACACGCTTAGTTACTACACTTAGGCCCTATTCATAATGTCTTTGAGCGCCAATAGCTTATCAGACTGATAAACAAGTATGTGGCTGTCTCTCTTCATTTGCATGAAAGTGACAGTGACAAGAATACTTTATAGCCATTTTATTGCAGCTCTAAAAAATAGCTGGAATTATGAATGGGTTAGTGGGTTAGTATATTTTAAGTAATTATATACCATCTCTTAGTTATCATGCGTTTTAGCTTCACCATCAGCTAAACGACAAGGAGTGGAACTCGCTACTCTCGTAACTCGTTTCATTTTCTAGATCACAACAATCAGGGTATCTTTAAGGTGAGAGTGAACGAAATCCGGCCATAATAATTAAAATAAGTGTATGTATACTCATTTTTATAATTTCTCATTTGGAACCGAGTAAGATTCGAACCTTGTCTTAATCTAGTATCTGGCATCCCCGTATTAAGGCAGTGCTTCTAATTCCGTTTATAACTTTTGGGAGGTCACAAAAGTTGTACATCATCAAACTATTCAATGAGGTAACAAATTAACACAAACAAATAAACCAACCGATAACAGGCTAACTTTGCCATAAGCCTCTTAAAGTTTGCACGTGAGCGAAGTTTCCAGCAATAGTTCCCTGTAAACATAGACAGGTGCCGAATGTAGGGACACTGCTAATAGTTCAAAATTCAAAGTTCCACTCAAACAGGTCGCGCAAACACTACGCCATCTGGCGGTGGAAGCACTAGCTAGTACCCTTTGTTAATTGACGGCTTGGTTGGGACCGCGCGCAGTTGGGGTGAAAATCTCTTTGCGTCATTTTATTGTACGAAATAGGTTTATTAGGTGATTGCTGTATGCGATCGTCATTCAAATAGATGAATTAAACTTAGAGACGACACGTTTGTTATTTAAATTTAAAATTTGAAATAATTAAGAATTAATTTCAATAAAAGTATGCGGAAGCACTTGTTTCTGAAAATTATTCACATAAATTTTTATAAAGGATTTCCTCATTACGAAATCTGCGAAACTATAAGTCTGAACTTTGGTGCAAAAGCACTCTTTATGGCGATTAGTTTAGAAACTATTTGAAAAGTTAACTATTTTTAAAATAAATTTATTGTTTCCCACGAACTAAGTCGTGTGATTCCATAATATATTATAATAAGCTGCTCTTAATGTATTTAACATTGTTGTGTGTTTGTGAATTGTGATGCAACGGTTCAACGCATTTAACTTTTACAAAAAATCTTTCCAAAATTGTGTCCCATATAAGTTTTATTAAAAGAGCATCGCATGTCGAGTAGTCGAGCTACATTCGCGAACGCGTGCAGAGCGTGTCTTGGGGAGGGCTTAATTGACAGCTCGGAGGAGCGACTGCTGCGAAAACATGGCAAATTTTTATTGCTGTCAAACCACTTGTGCCTGCCTGTTCGGAAATCGTGCGTTTCGGTTCAATTGGCAAGCCTTTAGCACCAGCTTTTCCTGATGACCACCCAGGCGTACTCAAACCAGGTTCTGTGCAGCGTTCGCTGAGAAGAACACCTCGGAGATCGCACCATGGGTATCAGTGTAGTTACCTAGGTGTCCCAAGACGCGCCACTGAGCCCAGTTTTCGGCTCTTCTCATCCAGTATTTGCCAGCTACATTTCGTAGATCGTCGCCCCACCTTGCCGGAAGGCGTCCTACACTATGCATTCCTTTAGCTGTCTATGCTTAACTAAACGTGATCTCCATTAAAGTATTCGTTTGCTCCCAACTATTACCAACCATGCAGTGCAAGTATCGTTCTTATCGATCGCTTAATTTGACATTTAGAATCGTCAAAATTTGTTAAAAATCCATTGTTGAAAAACATTTTTAACGAATTTTGACGATTCTGATGATACGGCAACGATTAAACATCGATTAACAAGAAAACGCTAAGAACCAAGCTTAGTTTCTTGCCAGTTCTAGAGCTTAGGTCGCGACGAACTGGCGGTAGATTTACCTAGTTTATGACGTTCCAGATGATCCCTGTGATTGTCCTCATTAAAGACTGTCTTGATTTTGATGATTTTTTAGACGGCTTCCGCTAAATCGTTTTTCCGTGCAGTAACTTTCAGCATTCGCGTTTTTCAGCGATATTTTTATTTCAACTAGCACAATTTGTTGCTCCGGTAGGTACTGCTTTTTCCATGCCATAAGGTATTAAACCAAATAAACTTTAATTAACCCTAGTAAAAACGTTATCAAACTTGAAACATTTTATCAGCAACTGCAAGTTAACCCTCAAGTGCTCCCAGCGGGTATGCGTGTACCAATACCCCACAGGGGTACAAAGTACCTCATATCTTATACCCAAGGGTATTCCATGTTTATTGCAACGCTCAGCCGCGGGCTCGCTTTGTCTTCCCCTAAATTGAATATTTTATCAATTTGTACCTCACCAAAAATGGTTTGTTAATATTTTATGTTTTATTTTATTGTTTTGGAGTGTTTTATGTCAATAAAAGTCTTTCAGATGTATCTTGGATGATCATGTTATTTTTGGTTATTTGTTTTTATTTTCAAAGTCAGTCTTTATTAACATAAATCACACGAAACGTGCATCTGTGCCTATTCCACATGAGAGCTTGAGGATTTAAAAGAAAGGTGCTTATTGAAAAAATTTTATAGTAAACTTTCTCTCTTTTATGTTATATTATAATTTAAGCGAAAAATCAAAAATGATCAACGTTTTTCATTTAACCCTTCCACACCTTTATTTACAATACACAAATTATTGCCCTTATTCAATAGGTAAACTAATATTACTTGTTATTTATGGCCATAGTCGTATTCAAGAATTTCACGCGCAACTAAATCAATTATGTTTGTTCCACAACATCACGGGTCGCGAGTTCGACTCCCGCGCACGGCTTGGTTCGGATAATGTCAGGGGTGGGACAATGGCTGTCAGCGGCTAAACGCCTGCGGTGTTCTGGCTTATTGAGGGATGTATAGGGGATGTTTTATTCATGGGACACAAAATTATTCTTGTTTAGAAATGAATACGTATTTTATAAGTGCGAAGGCGGAAAAAGCGGATGGTCCACCTGATGTTAAGTGGTAGCAATCACCCATAGCAAAGTATTACCACACATGTCACACACGATATTATCACATAATATTTCATATTATATTATTGTTGTCGTTGTTTCAATTAATGAATTATTCTCACAAAACTATAGGACGATGCAAACACTATTATTTTTCCCGACTTAGAAAGAAATAATTTATAGTCAGCGTCCACGCAATGTTTTTAACTAAGAGTACGTAATAATAAATAACACCCTGTAGTTAGTAAGCTAGCCCTGCTGCTAATACTCCAAATTGAGTGACAGTCAGAGTTAATAAAATCCAGCAGTAATATCGCCCATATGTCCACACCCTTTACTGCCTGTAGCATTGTTCTGTGCCACAAATGATTATGCCTAATGTTTTGTATTTTATATTTTGATGTGTTCTTCAAGTTTTCTTTCTTTATCGGCTTCTGTTTGTAGATTGTCCTGTCAGTTTGAGGTGTTGCAAACAAAGAACATTCGAGTTAAATTAGCAATCATTATGCCTAAGGTTTTGCATTCCATGTTTTGACGTGTTCTTAAAGCTTTACTTTATTTTTAGTGGCTACTGTATGTTGATTTGACGAACGGTGCGCTGTGTGGTTAATTTAAAAACAAAATCCAACTAAGCGAAATCGGATAACACGAAAATAGTGTAGAATATGCCTCATAACCATTAAAATAAGAAAATAAAATACATTATTACGGAGAACAAGAATACGTCCAAAAAAATCATCTTTAAATATCAACACAAAACTTTTTTTTAATCCTCGAAGGCTCGTGATCGTCCAATGTTTCATAAAGTCCAGCGCTACCGAACAATGGCGAGTAAAAGAGGTTAAATAACCTCTTTCTCATAAAAAGTTTTTAATGCAAAATCCTCTAGTTTTTTCGATCTCTATTCAACATTTACTCACACAAGCTAAATAACAAATTCACGTGCGATTCACCCCAACGATCAGGGAGTGCAGAGATTTTTATTGTTCGCATTTGATCGCAAGAATCGTGGAGGATTACCCTCTGAATAAATTATCGCTGTTTCATTGGGCCATAGCTACGGGCATTGTACACATGTCTACTTAGTTTATTTTGATTTAATTTACTCGATAAAACGAATAATTGTTTATGTTTAATTCGATTACAGTTGTTTGGGACAAATGTTGTTTCTTTTTTACTTTATAAAAAAGAACTATACGTGTAAATTGAATTTAAGTGAAATTAATTCATATAAGTAAAAATCAGGCAGTTTGTTTTTTTTAAGTGGATTTTTTTTAGTCCCTTTTTACAAGATGACGTTAAAATGTACTCTATCCTAAATGCTATAGTATCTTAGCATCTACAAACTGAAACAGCTTCATGAATTCGATCCTCAGCACGGTAGATATCTCCTGAGAGCTATTGGTACATTCCAAGTAAAACTTTTAGATTCTTTGAGGACGTATAAGAGGGGGGGGGGGGGTGTAAGTCAGACCTAACCAAAATTTTACAATATTTTTTGTGAACTTGGCAACAGTTACAAAAGGTTAAAGAAATCGCTTACGCAATCCCTAGGAGGGTGCAGCGGGAATGCCAACCGAAAACAACACGATCTGTATTTATATCTAAACCGTGCTATTGTGTGGCGATTAGCGTATTGTGCGAGGGGTAGGCAGGGGCACAAGTGCGACTTAGTGGGATATGAAAGATGTGCATGACGATCTTTGGCGAGCAACGATCATTGTGTAAGGGGTAGGAAATTTATTGCGAAATATTATTTTGAACCAGCCAAAATAAGAATAATCACTGCATAGTATAAAACAAAGTCGCTTTCTCTGTCCCTATATCCCCATGTCCCTATGTCCCTATGTATGTTAAGCAAACATTTTTTTTTATTTATTAACAATATAATAACTGATTACATACATGTGTAAAAAAAAAAGCACCTAAAAACCACTAAGGTTTGTGCTGGTGCTATCACGAGTTGACGTACTTTAACAATACAACTGTTTACAGATACCTAAATCAGCAATTAAAGCTAAGAAGCTAGGTACTTATATATTATTATGTTAATTATACTTTAAGTGTATTAATTCGAGTAAATTATACATATTACCTACCTATGTACGGAGAATAATTAGGGCCAAAAAATATCTCTTAAGTTTAGATTTTATATTTGTTGGTGTAAAACTCTCGCGTAGATCCAAAGGTAGTACATTGATAAGCCGCGGGACCATAAAACCGGTTGTGCGCTCGCCGTGTTCCTCGTTAAAATATTTAAAGTGTACTCATTCCGATTACGAGGCCTCATAAGAGTCCCGTATCGGGACATAGGGACATTATGTCATATATATATTATACACATATACATAGGGACATTATGTCATGTGTGTATCATTAGTCCCTATGTATGTTAAGCATACATAGGGACATAGGGACATTAGCTCATGAACTTTTCATAAAATGTAGGTAGGTACGTATGTATACTTATAGAATACTTTCCCAAGAATATAAAGTACGCACAAAACGGAACATTATATTGCCAAGACTCCGGGTAAGAAGCGTCTCATCTCCTGAAATTAAGTTTCATATATAAAACTAGCTGCGCCCCGCGGTTTCACCCGCGCGTATTGTGTCACCAAAATAGCGCAAAAATTACGAAATCTCGATAAAAATATGCGTCGCACTCATCGCTAAGGTAAGCTTGGATCGACAGAGTGAAAAGTTAGGCAGGTACCTGTACCTACTTACCTCAGTTATGACGGGGAGCTAAGTTGATTCTGCTACGTGGAAAAGAAAATAGGCTACATCGACAACATTAGGCCTGAGTACTTAGATACAGCGGTCCCAGCTTAGCGGCCCGCTAAGGGCCCCGCCCCGCGCTTCGCCTGCCACCGCTGCGCCTCTGACGCCGCTCGCGCATTCCACCCAAGATAAAACCCTAAATTAGTTTTTTTTGTTATTTGTCTACTTTTACTTTTAGTTTCAAGTCAGTCGCACTACGCGCACAAAAATTCTCGTACAAACTTTGACATCCCTTTGCACCCTTATTAAGGGCAGTTTACAAAAACTAAAAATGACATTCTTAATTATTTATTTAGAAGTATATTTACTGCAAGTTTGAAATCAATCGCACCACTCGTTAAAAAACTCCCATACAAACTACAACACCCTTTTGCACCCTTATAGGTAGTAGGTAGTTCTCAAAATCTAAAAATGACATACTTAAAAAAAAACAGAAACAGCTTCACGACTTTGATCCCCAGGCACGGTAGATATCCCTTCAGATCTCCCATGACATACTTAATTATTAAATTTAGGGTATCTGTCCTCTAAGTTTCAAGTTCATAGGTTGAAGGAATACGATTTTTCATACAAACGTTTTCAACCCTTTTTACACCCTTTTTTTTAGGGGTTGAATTTTGAAAAATCCCTTCTTAACACACGTCTACGCTGTAAGAACTATGTACTCCTCAAATTTCAAGTCTCTACGACTAGCGGTTTAGGCTGTGCGTTGTCTATAATTATGTCAGTCAGTCAGGACTTTGATTCTTATAGTTATAGATAGATTTTCCTCATAAAAAAGACACCTCGGAAGCGTATTTTTAGACTATAGGAAAGACTTTGTGAAGGTATCATATTTTTATTAAAAATATAGGGAAAAACACATGTCAGACTTTATAAAATCTTTTTCTTGTTCTTTCATGAATTTACATTACTTAAACGCTGTTTGCTGCTAAACTAGCAATTGTATGTTCATAAGAAAGAACCTTGCTTACTTCATCATCTCATCATCATCATCTCAGCCCGGTGTCACCCACTGGCTGGGTATAGGCCTCCTTCATTTTCGCCAGCCTCCTCTGTCCTTTGCGTCTCGGGTCCAGGTGTTTCCGGCGACCCTTACGATGTCGTCGACCCATCGCGCTTTCGGTCGGCCTAGATTTCGTCGGCCCGATTTCGGCCACCATTCGATCAAGGCTTTACTCCGCCGGCCATCACCACGTCTGTAAAGGTGTCCTGCCACCACTCCACTTGAGGTCCACTTGAGGTTTATCGCCCTGTCATCATTGCTTACCTTACTTAACATTATTTTTTTATCTTTTTTTAAACTTATTTATGAACAAAGTTTTTGATGATCCAGAAGTTGTGTTTTAGTTATTCAGGGTACGGGGACCCTGAATAAACTGATACAAATATGTACTACTAATACAGAACGTCTTCAAGTTAATTAGAGTGCACGACCGATGCCCAATCCAAGTACCTACAGCCCAGTGAAGAGAAACAATATTTCCAGCAAAATATTCCGACCATCAGCTCCAAACATCAGAATTCATAGGGCTGGCACGCACGACCGCGCCCGTTCCTCTGCTAATGAGAGATAATCCTACCACTCGCAGTTGTGATTCGAACCCCTCCCTGGCAGCCCTAGCTGTTATTGTTTATTTATTGGACAATTAAATTATGTTGCGTTTGAATCGTATGGCACTTTTACGTGTGGATTGCGAAGGGAGGCAGGCAAGTGTAATTTTAATTTGCACGTTTTATTAGAAGTATGTTTCTAAAACTGTGAGGGACACGATCCAAGTGTAACGCGTAATTGTTCTAATACGTGAGACTTAAAGCGCTAGGTAGCAAAGTGAGACCGGAAAAAGCCCCATGCACGGTAGATATCCACTAATTATTTGTTTATTTATATATTCATACAGTCGAAGATGGACCAATGCAGACCAAAATCAACGAAAAAAATATTCTATTAACTGTTAATCAAACAAAATATGTGCTGCCAAGGCAAACAGCGAGCAATAAATGAAGAAGGCCTTTACCTGAAAGAGTTGTCGCGTCAACCAAAAAGAACGCCGGAAACTAGTGGAGCCGTGGAGCGGAGCAGTGGAGGAACCATTTCGCGCCATCACATCCCCTCCACTATATTAAGAATGGTTTGTGTAAGTTTATGAAGGAATAAATAGGCTTTATTATGTGATTATGTTCCTAATCTAGTTTATTATTCGGTTTTGAAAAAAAACCGGGGCTAACTAAAATACAGGCCTAAGCCGAGTGCAATAACATAGTAGTAAGTAGTTATAGGCAATGGATACATTAGTAGTACGGATACATTTGGTAGTTAGGTATGAGGTTCTCGATAGCAAACTGTGAATCAAACAAAATATGTGCTGCCGAGCAAACAGCGAGCCTGCATTATTGAATGCCGACCGAGCAAACACGATTTGAATAGAAACTGGACTAGAAATGATTGAAGAACCGGAGCTTGTTTGCTGATAGAGTGCACGTGAGCTATGGCAAACACCGGCGCGCGTCATTATCTAGCTACGAACACCATTTGTCACAAACATAAAAAAAAAAAAACGAAGCCATACCAAGGAGTTTTACATTCGACAAAAATTAAAAAAAAAAAAAAACTTTATTGAGGACAACATTCGACAGTACATCATAAAGTAGGTACATATAGGTAGGTATTCTAATTATTGTCCTACAATCGGCGGTCTTATCGCATGTTGCGATCTCTTCCGAGAAGACAACCGTTATTTTTATCCTAAAAACTTAGTACTTACTAATGCTTCGCATCAAAGACAGACAAGTTGAGCGGATATTCTTGCCAGTGTCAAGTAATTTATGTAGTTTAGACGAAAACAGTGTCCAAGCGAGAAGTTGTTTGGCGGTAGCCTGCATCTTAATACTTTGGAAATATTGGTCCACTGCAATGCCAGGGAACGGTTTGAGTCAAATTCAAATTCCTTGGTTTGAGTGGATGTGTGAACTGACGTAGGCAATGGACCACCTCCATGTTTCAATACTTTATCTCATAAAAAATTCGAGCAATGTTTCTTGTAAGTTTATGAAAAGAGCAATTAAAGCTAAGCCACACAACACGAATTGTACACGAGCCGGTATTTAGGGCGGCTACACACCTGTCCAAACGAGTTCACGATGAATAATTAAAAATTTCACCTGAGTGATATATCTGACTGGCACACGCAGACCCGTGGCTTACCGCGACACATGGCACATTTAGACGGCTGTAAATAATGTAGGACGTAAATCCACACCTCTTACGTGCTTGCATGTAAGGATTTTAGCGCACCCAAGACAAAACAGAATCTCGTCTTAGCCCAGATGCATATTACTGATGTTGTTGTTGATTACTGTACCTACCATGTGTATGGTTACCATGTATATGGTTACCACTTAACATCAGGCGGGCCATCTGCATGTTCCATCAGCTAGTAGTATAAAAAAATATCTGTTCGTGCCGTAAATATGCAGTTAAATACGGTTACAGATATAGCTAAACTATACAAAGCTTATATACATTTACTATATGGACATAAAAGTAGGACATGACCACACCTAGAAAATTACTTCGTCTAGGTACTTATCCATATAGATCTGACTTTACAGAGCCGAAGAAAAATGCAGTACTACTGCACTACAAGAGATAGAAGCAAGCAGGGTGTAGCCTGATGTGTAACCGTGTGTACTAAGAATAGGTAGCAGCTTCCAAGAACTTCAGAACCCAAAATAAAAAAAACAATTTGAGCTTCATCCCGTGAATAGAAAGTATTTTGCCAACAAAATAGTGAAGCAATTACACATGGCAAATAACAATTATCGGATGTCCAAATAGAGGAAAAAGTAAGATTTAAGGGGAGGGCCCTCCAAGGAATAGTGCGATGTTTGCGCCGCATCTCATTAAGGCGATCGCCCGTCGGAGCGTGGGGATAAACAAATCGCACCCTTGCCCTACGGTTCTTTCGCTGTGATTTGATCTAGTACTAAGTTATTCGGCGAAAATAATAACCTTTATATATTTTATTTATACTTACATCTGATGGAACAAGCAGATGCCCACCTGATGTTAAGTGGGAACCATCAACTCACAGCATCAGCTCTCAGCACCACAAGGCATTACCTTGCATCACGCTCGTTAAACGTGCCCTACGATGCACTGTCCTGCGTCCATCAACAAACCGAAACACAAAGCTCAGGCGGCAGAAATAGCCATGACTTTTTGTCGGATTTCAAAAAGTCATATATTTTGTAGTACGGCGAAAAGTTTATTTAATTCCATAAGAAAACTTGTATTGCTACCAAAATTATGAAGCCAGATAAAAAATTAAAACTTAGAAAATCTAACTTGTCCAATATTTTATATCTGGGCCTACCTTACCTACCCTTACTTTTATCACTACAAATAACCATTAACTACAAACTCGGCAATTACCGTACAAATTGTCGATACAATCACAATACCTAAACATAAATCTGATTTAAATCCTGCGCAACGAATCTGTCAGAATCAACGAATTCACACATCCCCTTAATAAAGATTAACAGCGGCAGGGTGTGTTTCGCCTTAACTGAGAACTATAAGGCCATAAGTGCAGTCATTTTGTATGAAACTTCTGCATTTTGAAGTTGTATTTCGAAATGAAATGTTGTAAATTTCATAGTGCTAATTTTGTGTTGTAATAATTTGTAGGTACAAATGTCAGAATGTCAGTTTAGGGGTTGGATGGGATTATAGAAAGCTCGTACTAAATGTTAAAAGCAATAAACTTTATGGGGGTGTTAATGAATGATCGTGATTACGTTGATGGTCATGGTTTTTGGGTAAATTATTGATGTAATTTTTTTTCTACGTCATTATTATCCTGTTTGACCCTTAGCATTCAATTGACAGGTTAGTCAATCTATATCTACTACTAGTATCAGCGCCCTGCGGTTTTACCCGCGTAGGTTTAAATCCCGATATTCCCACGGGATAAAAAGGAGCCTATGTGTTATTCCAGACTATAATGTATCTATGTGCCAATTTTCACCAAAAATAAATACTGAGGAAAAATACTAGTTGACGTAAGACTAATTACATGTAGTCAGTTTGAGTTTGATTGGAACGATAGGAACCAAAGACTAGGGTCGATAATTTTTGGAACCAAAAATTTAGTATGATGAAACCCATTGAAAAGGAAGATAATATAATAAACATGATAGGAAAAATAAATTATTAAAAATAAATATTAGTACACCCCATAGTTATAGCTCAAATAATATTGAGTTAGTACTTGTGACCTACGTAGTGATCAAAGTCTAAAACTTTTTCTTATTAGTCAATAAATACTTAACAAAGTTTTTGCAAATTAAAACAAGTTTCATTAAAAACTTTCACGCTACATCGAACCAAACTATAATAAAACTTTCTACTCAAAACTGGTAAGTATTCTCTTGGAAACAAACCTCTTGTTTAGTTTCGGAGCCCTCTTATAAAGTATCCTTAGGGCTGCTATCTACTAATCCTGGAGCGAGGCGGTCGGGCACGGAGTCGCTATCAGCACGCAGCGCGCACAGCCTCCGCTCTTCCACCAGATAAATAACAGTTTCAAAATGTAAGGGCATAGGGGGCGTAGGCCTTTACTTTTTTTAAATATTTATTTTAAGGGCTTTGTGGCTTATCGACCATACTGCCATATAATAAAACATCAAAAAATACGTTTCATATATCAAAACTGAATCTACCTAATTAACCCTGATTCTGCCAACATATAGCATCTTGGCTTGACCCGACATGACAGGGGTTTTATTTCTATCTCAACTAGTGGAGTTGCCTCTGCTTTATTCGCGTTGTGTTATTTTATTTAAACTTCCCAGAAACCTGACATTATTGAATATCGATAAAATGTTATGTTGCACATTCTGGTTTAACACCTTGTCCTGTAAATCTTTTTACAGACTATCCCTTTCTATAATATAAACATAAATAATTTAATAATTTTCAGCACTGGTTTCCCTGACACTGATTGTTCATTTCCATTTTTGGTTTATGCTATGCAACTCTGAAATATTTTTACAGCATAACCCGTTCTGAAACTGAAACTGAAACAGCTTCACGACTTTGATCCCCAGATACGGTAGATATCCCTTCAGATCTCCCAGTACCAAGTAGGTACTAATTCAAGATTCTTTGAGGATGTCTAAGGGGGGTAGTCAGAGGTACGTCCAAACATTACATTTGGCACATACCCACATTTTGCAGTAGTTAGTATTCCATACGTGACAGGTTGCAAGCCCATCGCCGCT
The DNA here is from genome assembly GCA_963576535.1 of Plemyria rubiginata. Taxonomy (NCBI): domain Eukaryota; kingdom Metazoa; phylum Arthropoda; class Insecta; order Lepidoptera; family Geometridae; genus Plemyria; species Plemyria rubiginata. The sequence goes on along the minus strand of OY754925.1, from coordinate 4,052,901 downwards.
GTTAGAATACTAACTGGTTTCCTCACAATGTTTTCTTTCACCGTTTAAGAGCACTGGCATTGCGCACATAAATTTTTCGATAGAAAAATCCATTGGTGCACGACCGGATTCGAACCTGCGACCTTACGATCGGAAGGCGGGGTCACTCCCACTAGACCACCGGTGCTCCGTAACCCGTTCTATCATAACTTTACAGCATTGATTTACCTTGTATCTGTTTATTACCCTTGTGGGTATTATACTTATTTTTAGCTTGACAGTATTTTGTCTGTCGGTGGAATAGATTCGTAAACCATGCACCAACAACAGAGTAAAAAAAGTTGCAAAGCTATTTGTTAAGGGCTATCTGGGGAAATACCATATACCCACTTGCCTTTTTCTGCCGTCAAGCGCGTTTATCATCATCATCAACCTAAGTTACCTTCCACACTCCCCCACTTTCTCAAATGTCGCACAAAAGCAATAAAAATTAATAAGCCTTCGTTTATTTGCGCAGAGCGTTTGCAATTATGAAACTCTTGCTTTTGACTGGATGTAGCCAGGAAAGTGTAAGATTTTCGGATTTTTTAAAACATAATTATCTTCATCATAAGTATGCGGTGTCCTCGTAGGCGCAACACGCTTTCATACAAAAGAGCGATATACCAAGCCAAGTTTGTTGCCTGTTCTTCTCGGCGTTGATCGCGTGGAACTGGCACTAGAGTCACCTAGTTTAAGACGTTACAAGATGATCCTTGTATTTTATTGAATAAACATATTTTGAATTTGAATTTATACTGTGTTGGTATTCTTACGTGCCGTTCTGTGGAATAAACTGCTATGCATAAACGAATAAAATAGCAACCTCGAGATATATATTTGAAATCGAAATATACAAAGATATATCGCCATAGTTCGCCGAATTAGCAAGTGGCAATGAGCAGGTCATGTAGCTCGAAGAATTGACAACCACTGAGGAACCGTCTAAACCTTTGGACTGACTTTGTGAGGATCACCAGTAGCCGGTGGATGGAGAGGGCTCAGAATCGTTCTTCCCGTCTTCTCAAATCATGTTATTACGTTTATGATTAGAGCTCTTTGTGAAGGGCTCGTCCGGGGAAGTACTACCACCACGCCTTTTTCTGCCGCCAAGCAGCAACGCTGTGTTTCGGTTTGAAGATTGTGGTCGCCGGTGTAATTACAGGCACATCAGTATGCCTCAAATTGATGGCCGCAGGGCAGTGCATCGTAGGGCACGTTCATATCGTGCGTGACCTACGAGGCAATGCTTTGTTATAGGTGACGGTTACCACTTAACATCAGGTGGGCCATCTGCTTGTTCTATCTGCTGGTTGTCTAAAAAAACAAAGGTTTGTAATTTTGTTCTCGGTTGGGATCAAATCACAGCGTACCGTGCAGAAGGCAGAGTTTACCGACTGAGCTATGAAGGCTGTAAGTAAAAAAACCTCAATACTTCCCTGGCGCTAAGTCCAGCATAGGATGACATTTAATTTTGCCAGGGTTGTTTTATTATAGAAATTAACCCGTTTTTAGTGAGCTGGGGGCGATACATAAGTAATTAGGCGGGCGGGGATGGAGCCGCCCTATGCTCGCCCTTCTGTCCCAAGATGAAGGCAAGGCAATGTACTAACAAGTAAATAAGAGGAAAACTTTATGTTAAACTAGTTGCTGTTCGTGGCTTCGTACTGCTATTATTTAAGGCGTTTGTATTTTGTTTTCGGTAATTCTACCCAGTTTGATTCTAATGCTAAAATTAATGGCGCTTGACGGCAGAAAACGGCACGGTGCGCGGTGGTAGTATTGACGCTTGACGACCTCAGTAGCGCAGTGGGCGAGAGCCCGCCTGCGACGCAAGGGGTTGCGGGTTCGATTCCCGCCTCGGAACAAATTTGTGTGCGATCTGCAGGAATTGGTTCCGTTGGTCTGGGTGTTTTCTAGGTATACCTAATAAAAAAAAATCTATCTATCATTCTATCTATATATCATGTATCATTCTTATAGTACCCATAGCACAAGCTTTGAGTAGCTTACTTTGGGGCTAGATTGTGCTATGTGGATTGTCCAGCATTATTTACTAATTTATTTTATTTATTTATTTTAAAATCTGGATCGTCTAAGGTTCGTTATTACCTACCAAATTATGTACACGTAAGAAAGAAAGAAAGAAAGAAAATATATTTATTTCGTCCCACAAAACAAGTAGGTACTTACTTAAAACTAACAGAAAATAAATTATAACCTACACTAATAAAGGACCTACCTACCGTTGTGCGGGGCAAAAAGGTCACGTCTCAGCTTAAATGCTGCACTAAACCTAGGTACCTAGGTACCGTAGGTACAGTGCAACGCTGGTTTTCAGACGTGGCCTGGTCAGTAACATAGCGTAAAATAAAATATCACAGAGACTGACAGAACCGCAAAAATGAAAGTGTTTCTGTAGGTGACGTTAAGAGCTTCACTTTGACACGTAAAATTATGTGACTCAAGTACAAAAGTGTGCAATGCATTCTATATAAAAAATGTAACACCCTCTCAAAAAAACCCTACAATTTTGAGTGGTTTCCACCGTACATTGGAGCATACTTTTTAACAAAATTTGTGAAATGGTGAATTTTATTTTTTACTACTTGCTGAAAGCCTATGCCCCACCTGATGTTAAGTGGTAACCATGACCTATAACAATGCATTGCTTATCATGACAAGCACGTTATAAACACATGCCCCATGTTGCATTACCCTGAGTCCATCCACTTAAAACTATGTTAACAGTTTTATAATATCTAATACTCGTACTTAATTTACAAAATTATTCCAAGGTCATCAATATTTTCGCGCACTATATTCATGTGTGTGTATGTATGTATAGGCCTGATTTTTTTTTATTTTTCTATTTTAAATGAAAATTGGATCCTGTCACATCCCCAAGAACGAACCAGGGAAATATAACATATTCCTTTTAATATCCATGCGTGTTGCGTGCGCACGCGGCGCTGTTTGCGCGCGTGGCCGCCGCGTGTCGCCTCAAGAGGCAACACCTACCATCACTAATGTCTTTCTGCCTACCCACACATCCATAGCATAATGAGGACGTCGATCGTATGGCTTGTGGAAATGAGCAATGGTTTTATTAATTTGACGGGTCGAGGGTACAATCATGAGTGGAGAAAATAAACCTAGCAAATTCTGCATACCCCGAAACACATAATGATTTACGAGGCAATGCTTTGATAAAGGTGATGGTTGCCAATTGGCATCAGGTGGGTCATCTGCTTTTTCCATCAGCTAAAATAGGTAATATGTCTATAGAGATAGGTCTTAAAGAAAACGAGATGCCACTGAAGTTCTCGTATAGATTCTTGTGGTGAACGTGTTTAAAGGATGGCAATTCCACACGAGTTGTAACATAAGGTGGAACGCTTCTTTGGATCTAGAGAAGCAAAGTATGGTAATGTGCACCCTAAGTCAAAAGAATTCAATTTAATCACATGGATCATTTTGAAACGGCTATGACAGTCAAAGGCAAATCAAGGTACCAGTTCCGAGTAACCTGGTCTAAATGTGGTATCTGCAAGGATATTAAGAATTTAGTAACGTTTACGATGGGAAACATCAGTTTCTTTTTTTTTTGCTTCGAGCCAAATTAAATATTAGATATTATAAAATGTTAACATAGTTTTAAGTGCATGGCCTCAGGGTAATGCAACATGGGGCATGTGTTTATAACGTGCTTGTCATGATACAATTTATGGACAAGACACTGACAATTATTCTGAAAAGTGTTGAATTAACAAAAAAGACTTTCGCAGAAACGCTATTGTTTTTTTACTATTAAATATAATAAACCTTGATATATAATATCCACTGCACCATACTTTGCAGGTTTGTCTAGGTTGCATCACAAAAAGGCTGCTTTACAGCAGCATAGCAGCTGAAATAGGCGTATAGTTTCAAAAACATCTGTACCGATTTGAAAATGTCCTTCCAAATCTCTTGCCTCCATGAGGACGCGGCGCGGGGTGTAATTGAAAGCAAACATGCATTGTTGCGGCCCGTATCAATCAGCAATGACGCAGCATACAGCCTCCCCTAGGACTGGACAAGGGGGAACTTCTTGAAGAATTTCGATCATCGGGTTTATAGCAATGAGTTCAAAATTTTTATGCACCTGTCAGTTTTATTTAAACTTCCCAATCAATTATATTATTTTATAGCAAAGAAACTAAATTATTATATATTATTTTTCTGATTGTACATGCATAGATTTTATCAGATAAAGTAGGTACCGTAATAGTTTATTTTTTTCAGTTGTCTATAAAAGGGTGGCAGTGATCTTCAAGTTCAAATGAGATTTGAAGATCTTCATAATCTGCTGATTATGAAAATGTGGTGAGAAATAAAATATTATGACAATGTGCATTTTCATTCAAACTGCACACACTTTGTTCTATAATATAACCAACTAAAAGTATCCAGGAAGCTGCGTCGCTATCTAACATGACAAAAAGTTCATCAAATATTACGTTTTGTGTCTGTAAAATTGATTCATGATGAATGCTAGAAGTTTAGGTAATAAAAGGAAAAGAAGATTAATTTACTTCAGTATGCAGTATGTATATTGCCACCAACTTGTCTGAGCCGCGGCCCGATTACGCTAATGTCTGGCTATCGAGATGGCTTTCAGTTTGACATAATAATAATAATAATAAAAATTCTTTATTTGCAAGAAAGAAAGGTTACATAAAGGTACAATAGCTTATTAAAAGTATTACAGTAAGTAAAGGCAAAAACCCAAGAAAATTTTGGTTAATTTAATACAAAATGAGTGTAAACCTTTGTAATTATCTATGCGTAGACACCTCGCTCTAACTAAGTATGATATACTTGTATATAGACGCGAGTGATCACTGCTTCGGCAATTACCAGTACATTGGATTATCTTTTGTAATTTGGAGTGGTAGGTTGATCTAATAAATGTACACTATTCTCCTGTGTATTAAAACTAATCCAACCTAATTGTTTTTGAGTATTCATAAGTTTTTTTTCTTTTTTTTATATATATATATATATATATAATTTATATATATATATATATATATATATATATATATAATTTATATATATATATATATATATATATATATATATATATATAAGCCATTGCATTTTAGATTTGTGTGTGTATGTGAGTGTGTCGCGTGTGTGATGCTGGGAGTTCTCCTGTTAGCACAGTCAGAGTTTCACAGGAGGACCCCCGTGTGAGTGTGAAGTGTGTGTGTATGAGAGTAAGTGTGTTTGTATGAGAGTAAGTATGTTTTGTGTGTAGTGTTAATCAGGGAAAACATGGAAGTATAGTTATGAAATTATGCCTAAGAGGTCTTCCGTTTGTTTATAATCTAGGTTCTGAAGGTAGTTTTTAATTTTTGATTTACATTGGTAATGTGATGAATTGTGTATAGATATAAATTTATTTATTTTATTATATAGGTATGGCGCTAATAATGGTGTGTGTCTTTGTCCAAATGCAGTTTTACAAGAGTGAGTGTCATAGACTTTGAAGTTTCTTATTTTTTTGCTCAGGTTCCGGTCTGGAGTTAATTTGTGTTGTTTGAGAATGAGATGCTGTATAAATAATTTTCGCACTGACATGACTTCACATTCTCTATAGAGTTGTGTTGTCGGGTACCTGAACGGGCGAAAGTTAGCCACTTTGAGCACGGCTCTCTGTGCTCTTTCGAGCGGGAGGAGGTGCGTTATACCCACGCCACCCCACGAGGTCAGACAATAATTTAAAAGGGATTGACATAGAGCAAAGTAAGTAATTCTCAATTGAGAAGGGTTGGCTGCATTTCTTATATTTTTGAAAACTGCAATCAGTTTGCGTATCCTGGAAGTAAGCAAGCCAATATGCGGTACATAAGTCATATGAGCGTCCAGAGTAACACCTAGATATTTTATGGTGTTGCAGTTTTCGAGTAGCGAGCAATCACAACCGACCCCAGTATTCTGAAGGCATTGGACGGTATGAGCCTTTATCTTTAAAGTATTTTGATTTGGAAGCCCCGGTTTTCGTAAAGAAAAGGTAAGGTACTTTGTTTTAGTGGCGTTTAAGGTTAGTGTGGAGGTACCTACGCCTGTGTAGTACCTAGCGTTGTAGTGCGAGTAGTGTGCGATCGTATGTTGTGTTGCGATCATATGCCTAGCCTGCCTAGCCTACTCTTCCTACCTACAACTGATTCCTACTACTTCCTAGGGTTTCTATTGGGGTTCGAAATTAAAGACGCGATTACTGACTGAACATCTTTATTGAAAAAGTCACCTTCTTATATGCTACCATTTAATGTTAGGACAATCATTGATCTGCATAGCGAGTGTGTTTACGTCAGCCAATGAGGAGGCGTCTGAGGGACAATGTATGGCGAGCCGGTGACAGAGCGCGCTCCGCCAGAGCGAGACAGCGCCAACGTAAATATAGCGCGGATCACCGCTACCCGCCAATGGCTGCGCGCGTGCACGCAGTGGTTGTCGGCGGCGCATGCGTCATGTTCCCACATTAGTATATTTTGATGGAGACTTTTTGAAACTAAATTGAAACCTAATTGGGCGTGGTGGTAGGCTTTTTCCCACGTTTCTCCTTGAAACAATAGAACCGTGTCGTCTGCGAAAGCTAATAACTTGCAGTTAGGTATTTCAAGTGAACATATTTGATTCATGTAGGCCAAGAAAAGAGTTGGGCCGAGGATAGAGCCCTGAGGAATGCCATAAGTGACGGGAAGTTCAGAACTTGTGTTATTTCCTATTTTGACGCATTGGGTTCTCTCACTCAGGTAGCTTCGTATCAACTCTAGTTGATTTCCCCGTATTCCCAGTCCCTCCATTTTAGACAAGAGCAATGAAATAGACACGGTGTCGAATGCTTTTGCCAAGTCAAGAAAAATTCCTAGGCATTTAATGCCTCTATCTAGACATCCTATTATATAGTTGTTAAGCTTGATTGTTAAGGAATATAATACTCTCTGACGAGAGCATTTTTTTTTTTTTTTTAATACAACTAGCGGATGGAACAAGCAGATGGCCCACCTGATGTTAAGAGGTAACCATCACCTATAAACAAAACATTGCCCCGTAGGTCACGCACAATAGGAACGTGCCCTACGATGCACTGCCCTGCGTCTATCAACTTGAGGCATACAGATGTTAAGCCTCATGTGCCTGTAATTACACCGGCGACCACACTCTTCAAACCGAAACACAGCGTTGCTGCTTGGCGGCAGAAAAAGGCGTGGCGTGGCGTGAATCCCATAGTGTAATAGCAACATATGGATCTAGTATCTAAACCTCTTGTGATGGATACAAAATTTTTTGGATGGATGTGAATCAAATGTCAAACTGAAAGCCATCTCGATAGCCAGATATTAGCGTAATCGGGCCGCCGCCGGTTTAAAGTTAGCCGCTTGTGCATATTATGGCCAATGGTGAAGCTCAGATAAGTTGGTGGCACTATAACTGTGGTAGTACTTTACTTTGCTAGGATTTGCTTTAGTCAGTGAGTTCATAATTTATTTTAGAAGTTGTACTTTGTGGCAGTGTTGCTAACTATTTTAATAATTCAATTCCGCCCTGGCTTTCCACGGCAAACATTTACGATTTTAATAGATATAAAGTTGGCGTAAAATTATTTTTTCAAACCCCGTAGAAGGGTCTACGCCATGACGTAGACGAAAACAGTAATAAAAAGCGCAGATGTATTACTAACATCGGCGATGGGCTTGCAGCCTGTCACGTGTGGAATACTGACTGAAACACATATACCGACGGTATGTGTACCGATGGGTATGTGCCAAATTTAATGTTTGGACATACCCCTGTACCCTCAGACGTCCTCTTAAAGAATTCTATAGTTTTACTTGGTACCAAGAGATCTGAGGGGATATCTACCGTGCCTCGGGATCAAAGTCGTAAAGCTGTTTCCGTTTCAGATTCCTACAGCTGATTCAAGTTTGTATCTTTGCTACCTGTTTAGGATCGAAAACAAAATGGAAGACAAAAACAACGCCTATTTTTAATTTGCCCAGAAATTAACCAAATATTTTAACTATAACTGAAGCTATTTACCCGAGCAGGATGTTATACAGGAGCCGGCTCTAACCCCAGCAGTGCCACAGAGTATTATTACAGTGTACTTAATACAGAGGTTTCACTTACATCACAAACCACGAAGTCCCCGCCAGGTCAGGCAACCCCCAACCAGGGCCGCCAACCAGGGCTTTAATACCGAAGGAAAGCCCTGTTTAAGAATCCAGTCGTAAACTAATGGAAAAATCTATGTGCGCAATGCCTCCATCGTGAAGGGAAACATTTTGAGGAATCCAGTTAGTATCTAACAGCCAGCGATAGGCTGTAGGTAACCAGTCACTTATGGGTCCGATCAAATCATTGATCGAAGTAACGGACACCCAATTCTGCAAAATGTGGGTATGTGCCTTAGGTAATATGCGGTAGACATCCTCAATGTATCTAAAGTATACTAACTTAGTGTAAAAAAGATTAAAAAATGAGAGGATGTATAAATACCGTGCCTGAGAGCCCAAGTTGTGAGGCTGTTTAATTTATTCTTTACTCAAAGCTTTAAGTGAATGGCTTTAATTTTGTGGGACGAAGTAAATATATTTTCTTTCTTTTCTTTCTTTCTTTCAATGGTAAAAGCTAATCCTAGAGTACGGCTCAATTTGTTTATCTATGCGGTATGGTTCTTTTCAGGTTAACTAGAGAACAATTGCAGAGGTCCTGAGGTGCTATTATTGGCTTAGGTAGGTATCAGAATAAAAAAATCCTAGAGGAGAATCAGAGGCCGAAGAGGGTAGAATCAGAGGCCTGCTTTGGTATTCATCAGAATTGCCGCTAGAAGGATGTCAGGACTTCAAATACTGAAGCTGCATCTTAAAGCGAGCTGGGTAAAACTCATTTTACAGTTTAAGTGACAAAGACCAAGCAGTATCGCAGCGCTTATTTGAAACACAAATATTTGGCCGATGAAACTTTTCCATCGTTTTCCAGCGTCTACGGCGCCTTTATTAATATTTTATTATTTTGTCTTGTACGTTTCGGAAATTCCAACTTCCCTTGTTACGAACTCGGATCTCTAAAGCGATTATATTTTAAATTATTTTAATTAAAAGGCTGTGTAAACGTACCATAACTCGTGGCTCGGCCGTTTCAATGAGCTGTTTTGTTTTTTGGCGTATTTGTAGAGTACCTACCATAGAACGAATAATCGTTCCTTTTGTGAGTTGGTACCATACCAAATTTATAACCGCATCTTTTCAATTTTTCCCATATTTACACCTACGAGTGTAATTATAAATGTAAATGAAGATGAAAATTATTTAAACCATGGCAAGTATAATCTTTTAATTGTCTATTGGTTCCTAAATAAATGTATGAATTTTAAAGGGATATCTAATGGTCTATATAAAAAATGTACGTTTAGCAGTACGGATCAAAATTTTGTTTCCGTAGACGTGTCAATCAAAAAAAGAAAATATGTGAAAAGTGGCAACAGCGATCGATGATTCTTTAAATATTTTCACGGAAAACATTGACTCATTCAGTCGATGTTGTCCCAACAAACTTGAGGCTGTTTTTCCCGCGCAAAGTTCGCTAAGTGTAACCCACACCGCTTGTGCCATCGATTAAAAATGCTGTTTGAAACTAGGGTTGTCTGCTGAATATTGGAAAAGCCGGAGAATTTAAGTATTAAAAAAACATACTTTATTAGAATTAATTATAAGTCAGCAATTATTGCTGACTTCAAATACGCTGGAAAATACACTCGTACTACTTAACTCAAAAACTAATTGCCAGACCTAAATTTTAAATGTACAAACGAAAAAAATAATAATTAAAACCGGTTCACCCAGTCGAAAGGTAACAAACATAAAAAAAAACAATCGAATTGAGAATCTCCTCCTTTTTTGAAGTCGGTTAAAAATATAAATGATAGTTTTTCAATGATAATAGATAATGTGTTTGCATTGCATTTGCAATACAACCAACCAATTTTGGTTGTTTGCGATTTTTCATAAATGAGTTCAGTGATTTTTATTTTTTTAAATGTTAAATGTGCGAGCGGGAGGTACTTCCACTGGTTAACTTAAAAGGATCTTGAAAATATATTTGCAACCCAACGTCATACTAGCTCAATTTGTTTACTTATTACGCAACGTCCAACAACCACGACTTTTTTTTAGGAATAAACCTCGAAATACACGACTGTTGACAGTCTAAACATAGCGCAAATATTTACACCCTCCGCAATTATTTCGAACTGTAAAATATCTTGAAAATTAGATCGAAGGTTTGGTTTACTGTGTGATAGGTATGCCATTCCCCGTTTTGAGTGTATGGTTAAAAATAACAGGGTACAATATTATTATTATTTATTTATCTTTATAAAAAATTAATAACAATATTTAAATATGTCGCAATAAGGAAACCACTAAGGTACGTTACATGATACGCGCTTTATGTTTAATCTAGGTACAATTTTTTTACAATTTTTAAATGAGCCTTTTAGGAAAAACCCATCTCTGGAAATGTATAGCCTCTCATTCCTTGATGATAATGATGATAAATTTTATGATGATGAACAAAATGAGCCCAATCAGGCACTTCGAATAAATAGAAAAGCAAAAAAAATACTTAAAGAGGTTTTCCTTCATTCAAATTAAATTTACCTACTTACATTTTACTACTTACTACAAATTTTCTTGGTTTCCAACCAAGAAAACTTCAGCTCTGATCAATTATAAGTCCCCAGATTCACGTACTCGTAACAACTGAAATATTCAGAGTTTAAACCTATTACAAGTTCGCTACTCAACACTACTGCGCTAAAAGTTTTTGTGAATTTTACAAGCAAGATTAACGGAACTTGTAACTTTCTTGCTAGTTAATTAATTTAATTTCTTGACGAACGGAAATTTTCCGAGATGTTTTTACTAGGTAGGTAGGTACCTACGTAACTTCATTGTTTGTCAAGTTATATTTTATAACTAGCTGATCCCGCGGCTTTGCTCGCGCTCGTTTACTTTGAAAATCTCATACAAACTTTCATCCCCTATTTTATCCCCTTGGGGGTAGAATTGATCAAAATCCTTTCTTAGCGGATGCCTGCGTCATAACATGCATGCCAAATTTCAGCCCGATACGTCCAGTGGTTTCGGCTGTGCGTTGATAGATCACTATGTCAGTCAGTCAGTCACCTTTGAGTTATATATATTTAGATACCTACTTTATATTTAAATCATTTTTGGGAAATCGGTAGAGTAGGTACTCTATAAATTATGAATTATGTTGGAACCTACATATTAAAGTATTGTACCTACTTGTTTTTTAGAGTATTTATTTATGTTGTAACAAACCCTCTTTGCTTTTAATAAATGAATATTTAATTGGTCACAAATTTATATTATGTACCTATATCACAAAATATTGCACTGTAAGAAAACAGTTCCGACGTTTTGTTTACGTAATCTGTATCCAATGCTTATAAGAATAAAGTCCTATTATTATTGTGAGGTGCATGTTAGTTTAGCGTCAAGGGCCCTCAATGTTGCCAACATCACGTGATATGGAGTGATTTCGCCACAGAATGTTATTATTCTTCAAACCTATTGTATCGATCTATTTTTATAGGATCTTGTTTTTGACATGCATTATTTTGATCGTTTATTTTCATGTGCAAATATCTCTGCGTTTCAACAACTGCAAATCTGTTGAAATGACATGTTTGGTTAGTGAGACAAAATGTTTGTCCGTTCATTTTATCAGTCATTCATATTTTGTCTCCTTGAGGACACATTGATAAGGATATGAGGTGACATAGGTACACAGTAGGTATCTGAAAACTGAAACAGCTTCACGACTTTGATCCCCAGGCACGGTAGATATCCCTTCAGATCTCCCAGTACCAAGTAGGTACTAATTCAAGATTTTTTGAGGATGTCTAAGGGGGGTAGTCAGCAGGGGAAAGCAGCAAACTAAGAAATTATATAAAAATGATTTATTCTCAGAGAATCTTGAAAGTAAATCAAATGAAAAATTTACAAGCGAACTTGTGTCATTTGGACAAGTTTGATCCTGTACATACCCTGTACCAATATGGGGTTCATCGGTCCAAGATTGCAATATAAGAGTAGTGCCATTGATACAGAATTTATAATTTATTATATTATAATAAATTATAAATTCTGCTGTATTCTCCTCAAATCGAATTACAAAAAAAACCAGGACTCTTTATTAGAATAAAGGTAAGAAAATGCTTCATGGCTCCCACTTGGCATTCACCTGTCGTCCGTCATAAGTTAGCATTCACCTCACCTCTAGGTTTCAGCATCTTCATATAAGATGCATATTGGTACGTAATAGTAGGTATATCTACCATATGCCATGCTAGATAGCCCGCTAATCCTCACATAAATCACGAGCTTGTGAATTTACGAGCCCACTGAGCACATACGAGTACGTACATAAATACGTAAATTATCATGACATGCGCTTAAAAACAGAATACGTACCTACCTACTCCCCTAAATCTTGATGGTGTGATAACGCGCAAATTTACGCCTTTTTATTTTTCAGACACTCACTTATCATGTTTGCAATAAATAGTACCGAGTTATGCAATAAGTCAAAGTCAAAAATATATAGTAATAAATAACACATTTAACTCAGAAAAATACAAGGATCGAAGAAGATGCCAGTTACTCGTGATCAAAGCCTAGAAATTTTAGATAAAAAATTAAAAATAAACATTTTAGGCTTACCCAGCACATGTACCTCCCTAGGTACTGCAGCGTCTCGCAATTTGGGGAATGGGTTAGAAAGTTGCTCCATATGATTAATTGCATAAACTAGAGACTTCTTATCTCTCATCAATAAGAGAAGATGTATTGTAGCAAATTGTTGATAAAAAAGTAGCTTACACTAACTGATTGGCTGACGCTGACTGTAAGAAAAATAACAAATTGCACACTAAACAATAGGTTCTAATTTCAAAATGTATGAAAGATTGTGTTCCTTTTTCATATTTTTTTGTTCCTTCGTTTTTTTTCTATAAAATATCACTGGCCAGACATGAGTTATTATTATTCAGCTCCCCATTCACCTTTCTTCGGCACACAAAGCCTCAAGGAACTATGGATCTAGTATAATGCGTGACATTATGTCCAAAGCATAAAAGACTTCAGAATGTTGGAAATGCTACGCTCATTCAACGTATTTCGGATGTAAAACAAACTGACACCGAATGTAAATACTATTGTTGAGTGTTGTCATCCGAAATGTAGCATAATGGATATCTAATGGGCATTTTGATAAATAGTCGTTGCTGTACTCGTGCATGATGTATTTGGACGAAAGTATCGAATTTAAAACACAACGTAACGGCAATCAAAAAAGACCAAGAGCATCTAAAATTGGCACCTAGGTAATAACGTAACTATTCAATATTTGTGGAGTACCAGCATGATGTAGATGTTTTTAAATTAGATACTTACCGAATTGAATTGCAAAATTTTTGTTATCAAACATTAAAGTGCCTTGTTTTTCGGCACCAATAAAATCAAGCAACATCTTAAATCAACAACGTTATTTTTTTTATAAAAATGATCTGTTTATATGAAGAGCAGACGTTGACCCTTGTGCGTCAATATAGATTTTTCGCCGTCTGTGTATTTTATAGGTGTGCATATGCAACACTGTTTCTGTCCGTTTATTCACGGTGCCACAACACGACACGGTCTTTTGACCACGGTGTAGTATAATTACACTCATTGGTATACATTTCATGGCATTTTGAAACTTATACCTACGACATAAAGCTTGTGAAAGATCCATAGAAGCGAATGTAGTTTCGTTGTGAAGTCGAATACGTATATCTCCAGTTTTCGTCATCTAATAGGAACACTGCGCGTGAGTTGAAAACGACACTATTGTTTAGTCTCTTTTATGCTAATACTATTGTCGTAGTTAAATAATATAAAACATAATTTTTGATGGAAAAACCACACTGAGTCAGATATTCGGATTCAGAGCAAGGTTTTGTCTCAAGGTACAGTGAATCCGGGATACCTTTATTGAAATTAATGAAAGAGATGTACCAAGGCTTCACAGTCACAAAAGAACATTCCATCCATTTGGACACTAATACTCATCTTCATCCGGAATGTAGCCGTATCATTTCAACAACAATTTACCTACAAATAAACAATTTTCAGTAGTACAAAAGAAGCTCTTTACTCTGTCGAACTTTAACAGCCGTAACGCAAACACAAGTGCAACAAACTCGATTTATTGTCGACAAAACAAGTAAAATTGTACCTGTTGTCGGATGCGATATTCCTTAAACTTCCTGTACCGACAAAGTTAAATTCGCATTCGACACGCCCAAATCAAAATATATTATCGATATCGAGATATAGATTCGGACAAAACTGTTGCCAGTGAAGAAAAAAGTTGCAGTGTTCGCACAATCAATCAAGCGATAAGCCAATAAACCTCAACGATGCGCTTTTGAATTTGGAATTCGATTTTTGAATTGACGCATTGTTGTCTATGGCCGGCGGCACGCGAATCTGCCCTGTCGAATTGCACAATGAAAGGCCAACCGGAAGCTAACAGTGTCTTGTTCAATAGGACGCAGGAACTATTGAGGTCGGTGGATGTGGAAGCACCGACGACGTACGGTTAGCAAAGCTTTGAGGCGTGTTTGTGTTACGTCAAACTGACGTAGTCTTTGTCATCTCACAAAATTGTAGCAAGATTGTATGTTGATGTACAGCGTAGTACACTTTATTGTTGTTAGATGCACACAGCTAATAACAGCAGTTACAAAGGTGTGTGGCTTTTGTAGATTTAGTTACTACTTAAACCGTTTATTTTAAAAAATTTGAATTAAGTCTGGGGCAATGAAGTATTTTCGTCCAGCCTAAACATTTTCTTACTAACCCTACCGAACATCAATACAGAATCCGATACAAAAAAAATATTGTTTAACAATACAACGCCCCCCATTCCCTCCGAATCGACATTGTGCTCTTTGCCTAAAAAAAACTTGGGGTCGTCTATGGAAAAAAAACTCGGGGCTGCCATAAAACTAAACTTAATAAAAGGTGGAAATAAAATATGTATTACACGGGTATAATGTTGTTAGCCCCCGTTTAGGCCTGAATAGCCTTTTTGATGGTCCGTTTGACTTGGGCTTTGTATGAAATTGAGCGTGAAATATAAAGAGATTTATTGATGGGAATGTCGTTGATGGTTTTACTAATCACAGGGGTGTAGGATGTTTTATAGTATGCGATTGCATACTCTTTAGCATACTCAATACTTGTCACTAGAATTGGAGAATAACTTGAAGAATCGAATTAAAAAAAAATTGCGTTAAAGCCATCCTGTGATTCAAATGAACTGTTTTGGCTCAAATCTTTAGTATACAGATCGCTACAACAACTGCACCCAAAACAACGAACTACCTATCTTAGAAAGTTCACTTTCACAAAACTGGGATTAACTTGAGTCAGATACAACTCTTAAATGTCTTCGTCATCATTTTAAACTTTATGCAAATGAAAATAAGGCTTACTTGTTTTGTGAGGATGTAAAAAAGTCTTGGACATCACTTTGCATTGTCGGTTGAAGCAAAGCCGGTTGGGACTAATTAGTGTTAATCAAATAACGTCTTCGGCTTTGAGACTAGCTGTTTTATACTAATGAGATTCATGAGTTGGCTCATCAGAGAAATTTTTACCTGTGGTATCGTGGCCGGCAAATAATTTGAACTCTATGAAACTAGTATGAGTCTATAGCTGCAACTATAATCTTACGTTACTTGAAATCTGTGAAACTCGGCAACGCGCTTTTTCGTTTTACGAGTAGGTAGTACCTATAGGTAGAGCAGTCGTATCGAGGTAGAGCGGTAGTAGAGCTCTTTGTGTATACAGGGTGGAAAAAAGTCGTGGAACAAACGGAACTAGGTGTTAGATGGGGTCGTCAGCAGCAAAAAATTGTTCTACGGGAGGTCCTTATCAATCAATGTACACACGGACTGATGAAGCTACACAAGCCAAAGGAAAATGACGCTTACTACAACGACATAAAAGCGAACAGTGACACTGGTACGCCTAATGCGAACCCTTGTGTATGTGTGCCCACTTATATGAGAAAGAGAACTTTTTAAATGTTTATAGAATGTTTATAAAGTATGGATGTTTGTTACTTTTTCACGCCGGAACGTCTGAACGGATCTGGATGAAACTTGGCAGAGAGATGATAATCTGGAATAGCACATAGGCTACTATTTATCCCTTGGGAATACCGGGATATAAATCTGCGCGGGTGAAACGCGGGGCGCAACTAGTACTACAATAAAATTAAAAAGATCACTTTGGAACGTCTTGAAACTAGGTAAATCTTAGGTTTCAGTCACATACATCTAAATATATATATAACTCAAAGGTGACTGACTGACATAGTGATCTATCAACGCACAGCCCAAACCACTGGACAGATCGGGCTGAAATTGTGCATGCATGTAGATGTTATGACGTAGGCATCTGCCAAGAAAGTATTTTGATCAATTCTACCCCCAAGGGGATAAAATAGGGGATGAAAGTTTGTATGAAACCTTCAATTCCTTGGCGCGAGCAAACCTGCGGGTTCAGCTAGTAGAATATAATTTCATAGCACAAGCAGTGCATGTCGGTAGTTGTACGTATAAACGTTGAAAGATAATAGTAGAATATTCTGTTTCTGAAATCGTGCTTATTTATTCAATTGTTCATGCTTGCGTCATACCTATTACTTAAGGTGATGACAACGGCTAATGTAACTCTCGCTTGCTCATTTCAACATTTTGAAAGATATGAAATCTCTGAACTTATTTATGAAAACCCGTTTCAAAATCCCTAGGTTTTAAATTCGACTGTTTTTTATGTTTGTTACCTCATAACTTTTTACTGGATGGACCGATTTTGATGATTATTTTTTCCAAAAGCTAGCGCTTGTTATATGGTCTTATTTAAAACTAGCTGGTACCCGCAAATTCGTCTGCGTACTTTTAATCTCTTCATCTCTTTTTTTCGCAATAAAAGGTAGCCTATGTTCTTTCTCATGGTCTAAAGATTGTCTGTGCCAAATTTCATCAAAATCGGTTGAGAGGTTTAAGCGGGAAAGCGTAACAGACAGACAGACAGACAGAGTTACTTTCGCATTTATAATATTAGTTGGGATAGAGTCAGATCTGACGCGTAGTTTTTGAGTTATGTAGTGCATGAGTGTATTTTCCATTGCATTTGAAATCGATTTTTTCTTGAATGAGTTGTTCTACCAAAAAGTTTTCTTTGGTAGTTACTTCGTTCGTACTGGTTCATACTCATGCAATTTTTTTTAATAAGAGAAGTTGTTTGGATTAAAAATTATATTCTTACTGAATTGTGCGCCATGTTAGGCATGGCATGCACACAACTGCGATGTCTTAAATAAAAAAGACGTTTATTTCAGGCACGTTTGTAAAAAATAAGACCCATAATAAAAAAAATCAAATATAAACTATGGTCAGAAATGTAATTAGTAATTATTGAAAAAATCAAAACAAGTTAAGCGATTTTATACCTATCTTTAGGGGATTTTATATAACGTATAGTGCACGTCACGCCAAAAGAACGCTGGAAGGAGTAGAAGAGGGTGTGACGGCGCGAGTATTTTGTATGCGCAAACACATCCCTTCCACTGTTTACCAGCGCTCTTTTTGGTTGACGCGATCTATACGAGAGAGAAGAGAAAAGAAAGAGAATTTTGACGGTTGTCAGCACTTAAAGGAACTGAGGAATATTCCACAATCAGGTAACACCATCTGTCGAGTTATCTTGACGAGTCGTAACTCTTTAATTCTCTCTATTGTTTAAATAACGTGACGGTTTCCTGTTTGTGCCGGAGTAACCTTATTGTGCCTGTTACTTTGAAAAGTCTGTTTTCAAATTTAATCATTTTTTGTTATGGCTCACCTGATGTTAAGTGGCAACCATTACCTATAAGAGAGCATCGCCTCGCAAGTCACAAATCATATGAACGTGCTCTACAATGCTGCCCTGCGTCCATCAACGTTAGGCACACAGATGTAGAGTAGCTTGTAAGAGTTTTTAACAGCGCTGTGTTTCGGTTTGAAGAGTGTGGTCGCCGCGCCGGTGAAATTACAGGCACATGAGGCTTAACATCAGTATGCCTCGATCAAGTTGATGGACGCAGGGCAGTGCATCGTAGGGCACATTCCTATCGTGCGTGATTTACGAGGCAATGCTTTGTTAGGTACCTAGGTATAGGTGATGGTTACCACTTAACATCAGGTGGGCCATCTGCTTGTTCCATCAGCTGGTTGTATTAAAAAATGTAAAGGACGCAGGCACTCAACGTAGACCACGTTCCTAAAATGCTTGACTTAAACAAGTACATAGTATAAAAACTAATTGTTCCAAACAAGTTGTTTAATTAAAAACATTAGAAAAACAATACAGACTGTGTAACATTATAAAACAAAAACAATTTATCCCAATCAAATATTGAATATTTACCAGTAAGTATGTATTTACTACAAACGAACAGTTCATATTTGCTGGCTAAATAATTTCTAAGACTCGACAAATTAATTTAAACGTACCTACCAGTTCTGATACATTGTATCAACAACGTCAATAATTGGGTTAGGTTATTTGACCTTACAAATAAACGTGAGTAATTTTATAAGATATTTGTTGGAGTTAAGAAGTGTGTGTATATTACGAAGTAAAACTAGTGTTTTGAGCTTCAAAATCATAATAAAAAATTGTGGTCGTTTCTGAAATCATAATAGTCTCACAAAGAAAAGCTTGAACTCTAGGAACTTCATTAGCTTATATTGCTATGCTTATGCATAGCTTGGTGTTAGTTAGGTAGAATGACTATCAGTTTTACTTTTTCTGTTTTTTTTTAATCTAAGTGTAAATTTTGCCAATGTATCACGATCTTATTTGATGCAATGTGATTTCTAAATAATGGTCAGCACATTAGGTAAATAATCTAAATTATACAACGCATTTAAAAAATCAACAGTTTGAAACCAACATTACCTACTTACGTTTTACAGGCAAGTGAAACATTCTATTCGTGTTTTTTTGTGATGTTGTCTCGCGTTGAAAATACACAAAAAATGATTTTTGTTAACAAAAATTAGGGAATCAAAGGAATGAAATCACCATTCTTTTCATGTTTTGATCATCATCTCAATCCAGTCTGAACCGCCATCCATCCACGTAACCAAATATTTCACAGCACGTTCTCAGCTGTTTATTTTCCGTGATTTTCCACAGCGCATTGTCCATGGATATTCCAAGATGGCCGCTGCTGGTCTAACGATTTCAGCAAACATAATTATTGAAAGTCGCACGTTGTGTTGTCACAGCTCATTGGTCAATCGTACTGACAGTATTGTCATTTGTATTTAGTGTTATAAAATGTATATTTTATTAGCAATTCAACATTGTAAACTGAAATGATTTTTGTGGGTTTAGAATGAGTAAAAGTCAATATTTTTCTTTAGTTCCCGATAGCAAAGCGTTTATTTACAAAATACGTAAGTTACAAAATTGAAATTCAAATTTTCTGCCAGTTCAACGAAAGTAAGAGATCGTGTAGTAAGATTTTCTTGGTAGGTACCGTTATAGACCTTATTCGTAATAGGATTTCCCATAGATTTTGGCAACTCTTACGGAATGGCATGCTCAGAGGTGCGGTGCGTGAAATGTTGGCTTAAATAAAATAATACTTTTTCTATATGCCTACACGATTTACCATTGGAAACTTTAAATGTGGACCCAGGACGATATGAGTGAGCTCATAGCCCTGTCACTGTTTGTCATCACCACTTATTAAGGGATGGCAATAACTATGTTTGTTTTACAAGTGACAGATTTTAGTAAGGACGCCATGTTTGTTCAAGAATAGTCGTGTCTCGATTCCCGGATTTCCCACCTCCATATGTTAAAATGTTATCGAGAACACGTGTAAATTGATACACAAGTCACTAATGCAAGATATTTGGGCGCTGGCCGCCCCGATCATTTATATGTGTATCGCTAAATACACATGTCTTGTGCTGTACGAATCTGAGGACACCAATTGGAAAGGCAAATAGTGTGTGGGCATGCGTTTAGAATGCCGGGGCTGACTGCCGTTCAAGTTACTGGCAGAGGCAAGTCGCCATTGTATCAGATAAACCACACATATCAATGTTGTAACCGCGCAATTTATTACGATGGCTGTGTCGTCTCCAAAAAAAGTTAAGTAGGTTTTTTTGAAATGGGTAAACTCGCATACATCAAGCTACACAAAGCCAAAAAAAAATTAATTCGCTTACTAAATGAACATAAAAGCAAGCTGTCTGTTTTTTTCTATATTTCATTACAATCGTAAGAAGCGTAAAAGTTTAACTATGCAACGTATCATAGTGTCTTCATTGATTTTATCTGTTATTTACATTCTGTGCGTAGGCTATTTAATATAGGGTTTATTATGTAAGAAATAAAGCCCGAACTCGACCTCCATTAACTCACTAAATGATTACTATCCTAAACTTAGCCACGTTACGCGGTATCGTTTAGATACTAAAACTACCCGCCTAAGAGGAACGCGCTTTATCGCAGCGAGTAAACGAGACACTAAGGAAGGGTAACAATAACAACAACCTACTACTTCTACCCAACCTACTCGAAGGGTCATTTACAGTGGAGTCGATAATTTTGAGACTCTCTCTCAAGTCATTAACACGAAATAAGGTACTCAACTAGGTAGTTTTTTTTACAAAAAAAACATTGCATTCTTCTAGGAAGAACAACTCTTTTTGGATACACCTTAGTGTTGAATCAGTTTGGACCAAGTTATTGAAACACTTTGAAAGCACCTATACAGAAAACGTTTTAACACAACCCATGAAGACTAAATTATATAGCTTTATATGCTTATTATTAGTGTGTATGTTCCTAAAGTGGGTATGTCTATCTAACAAAGTAAGGCAGCTTTTTACAGATTAAAAAAAAACTAAAAAATCACGTGGAGCTAAACAAACATATGCACACGTCACACCGTACACAGATTATAATTTTCAGAGACAAATTACACAAGTGCCGTGTAACTGACAGATCGTAGGGATGGGCTGAAAATATAAACACTCGATGAAAGAAACACCAAAAATTAAATGTAATGGATATACTTCAAAATCAAAAAAGTCTATAATCAGTACAATCACAAAAATCACTTTGAACTTCACATCACTGTAACTCGAACACCGTCAACGCATTGTCACGAGCAGTGGTATTCGTGTATTTTATTCTTCGTCTATTTCATGAAGAAAAATTATAAAGGCAAATAGAATCGCCAGACAATTTTCTATTTGTAAATAAGACGAATACGCCAACACGAATTCGCTAGTTATTGCGTTAATGGTCGTATGTTTTAAACTTATATAAAGAACGCCGGTATAGCCAGAAATAATTAGTCCCATTAATGAAACCATTCCGAAGCAACAGTGGGTAAGTATTGTTGACTCGAGTCGATACTGTCTGCTTTCAGCGATCATCCCTACCCTCAAATATAAATATTATGTTTATATATTGATAGAGTTGAGCGTATGTCAAACATGGTCGTTTACGGTGCCAATATTAGCTCTAGTTATCGCCCTGGTGAACTGGCAATGTCACGGCCACACAAGGACACAGCTTACTGTCAATATTTTGGAAATCTTTTGACCCCATTATTTGAAGATTCATTTGCTGACACTTTGGAAAGTTAGAAGCTAGGTTAGCTTTTTAATTTCAATTGTTTTTCTATTGTTAATTTGAGTTGAAACACAATAGAAGACTAGAATGAAAAATAAGAATGGCACCAGCATCTCTTGAGTGACCAACACTGCGATCAATAATTCCGGCAAAGCGTTATGAATACGGCAAACACCAGTCTACCAGTGGAGTTATTCAGGGTCGTGGTGGTGATGATGATGATGATGATGATGTCACCTTCCAAATGAAGGACTAACCTTGAACCAAACCAATATGCACAGGTTATACAGAAAATGCTAAAACAAACGATATTTTACTTAATCCTGTTTAGAACCAGCTTCGATCTTCATTATCTTTATTTAATTTACTAAGGCAAACTCCTTTGGTTAGGTACATTAGCTGTGTTACCAAATATTTTGTGTGTAAGCTTTAATGTGTGCTGTGTATATATGTACTATTTTGTGTGTTATGTACATATTTAGTTTGCCTAAAGTGCGGCCTCTTGCAAGTTAAATCACGGTCCTTGTAGAGATAGATAGGGGCAATGGCAAATACTGTGTATTAGTTACATTTGTTTGCATTATATTACCTAGTTTTAAAATTTGGAGACGTTTTTATAGACCTACCTACTTGCTGACCATTATAGCTGCTAATTACTGCTCTATCACGGACATAATTTAAAACACATCATTACTGAAGTTTGTGAAATTTACATGGCATCAGTAGTTATTTACGCACAAAAACATGACCAATTAATATGCAAGGCACCGCCCAATATTTCCTCAATACGCCTCACAAGCCCACACACGCAGACATTACCTACCAACCTTAACCAATACTAAAATTACGCAAACATAATCATCATAATGTCCTCATTATTATTCCAAAATTTAAAAGAGACCTTTGTAAAACAGGTCTCCGGAAAACAAACTCTTGCGCAGCTCAATGCAAACATGGCGGGCGATAACGACCGCCATCTTGGCGGATTGAGGTTACCTACGCTTCGAAATTCAAATTATAAATATTACCGTCATTTAAATGTGTTGCTGGGTGGTATTTACGAGGTGTGTTTCGACGTTTATTATGAGTCTTTAGATAAATTTACATAGCTTATGAGTCATGTACCAGATTTAGTTTTTGCTATTGATGATAGAAAAAATGGGTTCACACCCGGGAAATTACCGTTTTCAAATTCTACAGGATTTTCGTTGCATGAATGTATGCTGCACTTACGTAAAGTTTTGTTTGATAAAGTCACATACATACTAAGCTCAGTAAATATGTTTGTTTCGCTAGTCTTCAGACAAAGTAACAATAAAACGAAGTCCAGCGGTACGTGGAACTCCTGGAAAGTTATTTTGCACCAACAATATCATCACTAAGTATACAAAACATGGTCTTGTGAAATCATTTGCAGAGCGTATCTTTGCAAAGCAGTGGAGCCAAACGCGCAATTAATGCCAGGAGATAAAACAGTTGTTAGAAAGAAAAACAGGCTAATCCTACACTCTAGTGAGGCAAGAACAAATTTGCTATGCCAACATTCAACTGTCACCTAGCTAAAGGGTTAGTTGCACGGAGACAGTCATTTACTCATGTTACACCTAGTGCTCGCTTGAATTATCAAAAATCTACGCAAATCTACTCCTGTTTTTAATGACCAAACAGAAAAATTATATGCAAAAACTTGGTTAGCGTAAGGTTTGTCGTGAAATGAATGACAACCCGACAAATGAAGTGCTGCAAGAGCTCAATAAAAGATTTAACATGTCTAAATTACTCTGAACCAATAGTTGTATACTGAGCTCTCAAACTAAATTCGATTGGCACTATACTGGAGCTTCAATATTGTATTGTAAGTACATTGTAACAAGGATCATATAAAAGAGCAATAGGAACCAAGCCGTAAGTTTATTGCCTGTTCGTCTAGGCTTTGGGTGCGTAGAACTGGCACCTAGAGTCATCGTTCAAAGTGATCCTTGATATTTTATTGACATACCTTTTGACTTTGACTTGCCACTGAACTCGTGTTTAGACCCCCTTACTAAAAACTTCTGGATTCGTGTGCGCAAGCCTTAGCTTAGAGTCACCGCCGCTTACACTGCAAATATTTCGACAAAGATACAGGGGGTGCTCAACTCTCCAACTATCCTAGTTTACAGGGCTTTATGCGAAGAAACTACGTAAAGACGTAGTATTTACTAATTGCGTACAACTGAGAGTGACACATCGCTTTAAAAGGTCTTGCTCTAAATGTGCTCAGTAATATACCAAATAATTAAAACTTAACTACCTACTTAGTTCTTTTAAGAAAGCGATCCTGCAACTCCTTCAATCAAAGTGCAACTTTAACTTACTGGTACCCAAGGGAGATATTTAAATGAGGATGACTTTCTATGGGTGCTTGAAATAACCCTTTTCGGCATTCGCTAGTCGGTTCAATCATTCCAATATCTATAATATATCTGTAGGTAAAATATGTACTGTTTGACAATTGTACAAAAGAAAATTATAAAGCAGAAACTGGAAAAAATACTGTAACAGCAGTGCAAACACCGTTCTTATCGATCGCTTAATTTGACATTTAGAATCGTCAAAATTCGTTATAAATGGTTTTATCCATTGTTGAAACCATTTTTAACGAATTTTTTGCGATCGATCAAGAACGGTATACTTGCACTGCTATGGGTTCACGACTTTTATCCACGGTAGATATCCCCTTAGTACCAAGTACACATTTTAGCTCTTCACAAAAATAATTTCATATTTCGAACGGATGTCAAATTAAAGCAATAAAACTGAATAATGCTAATATTTGTACAGATGGTTTTACTCGAATGAAATATGTAAATGCAAGAACGAAAATACTGCAATATACAGTGAAGGAAATTTTCAAGAGGTACTATTGGGTCACCTTAGCCTCTAGGTTCGTTGCTTAGGTACTTTACTTAAGTGCTCACTAAGGTGTAAGTATACCTACATCTAAATATATATAACTCAAAGGTGACTGACTGACTGACTGACTGACATAGTGATCTATCAACGCACAGTCCAAACCACTGGACTGATCGGGCTGAAATTTGGCATGCAGATAGATGTTATGATGTAGGCATCCGCTAAGAAAGGATTTTGATCAATTCTACCCCCAAGGGGATAAAATAGGGGATGAAAGTTTGTCAATTTCAATAATACATATATATATATATATATATATATATATATATAATAAATATATATATATAATAAATATATATAATAAGAAGTATATTATTATTAATAATAATAATATACTTCTTAACGCGAGCGAAGCCGCGGGGAAAAGCTAGTATGTACATAAAAGTGTTTTGCTAATAAAAACAATAACCCTGGTATTTAAGCTTGGTATTCGTAGGCACGAGTCAAGATTTAGTTTTAAATAAATTCAGTTTCAATGAGTTAGTACTTACTTTTAAGAGTAGTAGAGCTCTTTGTGAAGGGCTCGTCCGGGGAAGTACTACCACCACGCCTTTTTCTGCCGCCAAGCAGCAACGCTGTGTTTCGGTTTGAAGAGTGTGGTTGCCGGTGTAATTACAGGCACACTTAAGTTGATGGACGCACGAGAGTGCATCGTAGGGCACGTTATCGTGCGTCACTTACGCAGCAATGCTTTGTTATAGGTGATGGTTACCCTTTAACATCAGGTGGGCCATCTGCTTGTTACATCAGCTAGGTGTATAAAAATAGAATCAAAATGGCCCTTATCTGTTAGTACCAACTCAATATTGATAAAAAGTTTAATATGTAGTTGTCTAAAGATACATCCGAGGACCTCTGTGGTGGGTTCGATTCCCGCCTTGGAACAAATTTCCAAATTTTGGTGTTTTTTCGTCTAGGTGTTTTCTATGTATAATAAAAAATATCTATCTATGCAAGTAGATATAAAATGTATTAAATATATCAGTCATCTAGTACCCATAACACAAGCTTTGAGTAGCTTACTTTGGGGCTAGATGATGCTGTGTGAATTGTACAGCATAACTAATTTATTTTATTTATTTAATGAGGGTAGTTTAAGGGCTTTTATTTTGAAAATGTGTCTCCTGAAAGCGTTACAAACTATAAAGAGAAAATAAAGTCTGGCGCATGCGCTGTGGAAAGATGTCTCTGTAATCGTTTCAACTGAGGTTTTCAAATATTAGTGTTTGGCAAAGAAATGTGCCACGAACGGCTATGCGTCTGTTTGTCTGACCACCCCAATCAGGTTAGAAGTACTATGTTTATCAGACCTAGTCATTTTTCATATTGCCTTTGATTTTGCATAAGAGTAGTCGAGTCGAGCCTTTTAACCGATTTCAAAAAAGGAGGTTCTAAACTCGGCTGTATTTTTTATGATTGTTTTTTTGAATAATAATTATAAATTATTCAAAAAACTTAAAATATACACACTACACACACACATGACAAAAATTTTGTAATATTAGTACTAGGTACATACAATTATTAGCTATAAGTTTCGTTACCTCATAACTTTTTACAGGGTGGACCGATTTTGATGATTCGTTTTTGATCGAAAGCTGGCGCTTGTCATGTGGTCCCATTTATCCGAGTCAGATCTGACCAGAAGTTTGTGAGTTCAAATGAAATCAATTTGCAATAACAATATTTTGAAGATAAAATTAATATTCATTTGGCGAGGGTCGATTAAAACAAAATTAATGGTTCCTTCTGACAACTCTTAATTCAGACTTAAACAACTTTTTCTAATGAACATTATATTAGGAGACAACTGTGTATCGTATCTTTGTATTTAGCGGCGATGGGCTTTCAACCTATCACGAATGGAATAACTTACTGCAAAATATCGGTAATGCTAGAACCAGTTTTGGACTCTAGACATTTACGGCCTAACTACAAAAAATAGTCAAAAGACAAACTATGCTTAAAATACTGCTATCTCTTTCCAATGCGTAATGGCAAACAGAGACAGCGCTAGAGTTAGGCACTGTTTTGTAGTTGAGGATTATTGTTTAGGCATTTAGACATCCTCAAAATAATCTGGAGTTGGTACTTGTGTACTAAGAGACCTGAGGGGATATCATCCGTCCCTCGGGATTAAAGTTGTGACGCTGTTTCTGTTTTCAGTTTATACGAGTAGTACCTTTGTATTTACAAAAAAGTATTTGAGTATGTATTCTGTTCTTGTTTTTGATCAAAAAATGTTATTGAAAAAACCTAAGTAATTCCATGCCGAGCTACAGTTTTTTAACTATTTAGGAGTGAATTTCAAATCTTTTTCGACCACCAACCACTAGCCTAGTCTAGACTAGTTTTTTGGAGTCACTTTAAGGCGCACTTAAAACCCTTTCATCGCACTTTTTCTAAAGAAACTAGTGACGATAAGTTAAATTTACTTTAATTAAAAAAATAGTTAACTTATCTGTAATTTAATAACTGTAGGTACTAACACATTTGACATGTTTAATTAAGTTATTTAAGTTCTACTAACAAATTATGAATCACTGACATCTGAAAATAATTAAATTTAATTAAAAATAATAATCAAAAGTAAATTGAAAAGAAGAAGTGTTATTGAACAGCCTCAATCGCAATGGTCCCAGATTAATTTGGCGTCACGTTAAAAATCGTTTATACGGTACCTGGTCCATGAGCGAGCGCCAATTGAATTATTAATGCAGCCTCCACAAACGGAGCGGGTACATATTTACCCGTCGCGTAAATAGATGCGCACACAGCGAACACGCGTTTTCTGTGCAGTACACGATAGATTACTAGAACGTGCTGTGGTGTTAGGTGTGACGAAATGCTTTTTTTAACTACTTGCTGATGGAAAAAGCAGATGACATAATTGGGTTAAGGATAATTTCAGTAGAACATTATTGTTTCGTAAATTAATTAAAAATTATTTATATATGAAATTTAGAATAATAAAAATTTAATTAACAATTACATTAATTGTAAATTAGTTAAACAAATTAGCTGTAGAGATCGCCTACAAATTTGCTTTCATTAGTTTTTGACCTCTACGCAGCCTCTACGAAGTCGTAGCGCAAAGCGTAGCATAACATTTTCTAGTATAGAATCTCTCATTACGGTTCCTTTCCTTTGTTTAATTTTACGAAAAACGTTTTTAAATTGACATTGAATTAAAAATTGCTACGATAGCGAGTATTTCTTTTACATAATTATATTCAAAGTTTTATAAAGTAAGCAATATTGAATAAATTATCTGCTTATTTCTCTTATTCTACCCACGCGTGCCTGTACACGAAAGCACGTAAAACCCGTAGTTTTCCCGGTTGCGCGCGCTGTTTGCGTTTGTGTGCGTGCGTATGGTTGTGTGGGAGGGTTGGCCTTTTGCAACGTGGGGACAGATAGGGCTGCTGCAGTTGTATTCATGACCACATGCTCATGAAACTGGCAACAAATTGACACATTTCTTTGCCTTTAGTGACGCAGTACATACTGTTTCTAGAAAAGAGGTGGATTTACAGTAACTTCGGTCAACACACTTGAATTTGAACAAATTCAATCCTCCATGTATGGGCTAATCCGTTTTATAATTCAACTGAGTAAATATATATAAAGATCTCAGTATAAATACCTCAGTTGACATGGTGATTCTTTGTAAATCAAGGACTCAGCTCGGGAGATAAAAATTATGCTGATTTGAAACTATGTTTAGTAAATCTGCGTCCTCTTTTACTATTTTGAGGTATTTAGGGAAATCGAACGCCTCAGATGACTTCAGAATCACAAAGATAAATTGTGATTTTTGTTTGAAATAACAATGTAATTTGACGCGACAGCCCTAAGACGGGGGCCTTGGATCCCTGGGGCCCAAGACTCTCTCCGTATTTGCAGACTTGAGCAATTAACAGCTCTTTATGAATATTCAACGTGAGTTTTTTATTAATTGATGTGTAACTTACGTGGAAATGGCTATTTGTGTGGTGTCTTGTGGCTTTGGTCGTCATTAGAACTCTTGGATTTTATTATATTTGGCGCACCCGCCCGGCCATTTAATAAAAGAAAAACGCTTTCTTTTGTAATGACAATGTTTCAGTGTATTCAAGAATCTCAAAAATATTTTACCATCTTGTGGTGGAGACAAGGAATGATGTAGTTTTTAAACGTTTATTGCAAAAAACTTATATTCCGTTTCAATAAGACAGGATTGGACATAAACATATATGATTGTTTATGTAGGTACCGATTAATAGACATAAAGTATAGGTACATGTGCCCAATTTTCATCTCAGACAATTCACCTACTCATGAAAACGCATAAACACTTTAGCATTTATAGATAAGTACGAGTAGGTTAGGAATACATTCTAAGAATGAGCTTAGGCGCTGGTTGTGATCAAACTCATTGGAAAACATATAAATTTAACCTACATAACCTGCCTTCACTGGTTTTCCCAGCCACGATTGGTGCAATAGTTCTCTGCTAAACGAAGGAGTAGGTACCTAACCTAGTTGACCTTTTTAATATCTCACATTAAGACATGGAAGCTCTATGACGTAGATTTTTGTGAATCACTGTGGTTTTACGATTTGAAATACGTGAAAATGTGGGGTAGGTTTATCTTTAATTAAATAAATTTGTGTAAAGGGAATCTGTCTCTTACCTATGTTTGCCAGCATTCGAAATCTTATTCCTGAAATATCTACAGCGTTCTCGAAAACCTTGTTCGAAAGAGACAACATTGCGCGGATAGAGACAGCTACAGAGGGATGAGACTGCTTTTCAGATACCAAAGGTTCTATAAGCCTCGGGCCGTGAGTAAGGAGATAATGTTTTAGATGGTTAAGTTTAGAGTTCAGAATGGGTTGTTGGATTATGTGTGTGAGCTTTGTGCGTGTTGTACTGGCAGAAGAGTGCGGACAACAAATATTGATTCGGTGGAGCCTTGGGGGTAAGTGGGGGAAAGGGGGGTACTAGGCGCACATAATTTGGACTAATTCCTGACTTGTTTGAACAGGCTCGTCTGGTCATTCGACCGCTGCGGTCGATCAACTTGTCTTTTCAAAAGTTTTAAAACGACTTTAACCAGGGTATTGAACTTCTGTATGGCTTTATTTTTATCATCTTTACTTAAAAGTTATCTTTCTAGTAGTTAAAAAAACCCTTAGGTGCATGACTGGATTTGAAGATAATGTAAGTGTGTGATGGTCTGTGGTGGTGGTAATATTTTCAAACGGTGAAGAAAATCATCTTTTCGAAATGTCAGATGGATTATATTTACACACCGATCGATCCAACCGATCGATGTTACTAAATGTTAATGTTAAAAATGGTTTTATCCATTGTTGAAACCATTTTTAACGAATTTTTGACGATTCTAAATGTCAATGCGATCGATAAGAACGGTACTTACACTGCTGGATGGGCAAATCTTCGTACTATCTTAGTTCATTTAGCATTTACCAAAAGAAATTCAGGGTCTAAAAACATACAGAGAATAAAAATACCACTTGCGAATAAGCTCCTAAAAGATTCTTACAAAAATTTTCAAATTAAATGAATGATTTTGGGGAAAAGATTGAAGGTTGTTTTTTTGTAGCTTGTACTAAAGTCTGTTTGTGTCAGAAGTCCTGTTTTTGTGAGAGGCCTTATTACACCTGCGTATATCCTACGTAAGATTATTAATAAATAAATAAATAGGAAGGCATATATACCATACCAACCTCGAATGGCAGTCGAGGTGACTTTTACGAGTAGTTTTAACCTTTACTTATTTTTAGGTTGGTAATACGGCAAGATGTTTTACGCAAAATAATAACCATATTTACCTTTACTTGGGTATTATACTTACATAAACTCTTGTAGACTTTGCTGGCCGAAGCGCTGGTTAGATACAAGGCTAGGTTTCATTCGAATAAAATAAATAAATAAAAATATTTTTCGATATAGGACGCCTAATACCACAATTACGAGTACGTATTTCGATATTTAAATCTGCATACGATACCTAAATAGTAGATTGTGTCATAAGAGAGCGAAATCATATTTTTACGGCGAGGGCGCTTTTTTGAATCCAGAGTGAAGTGAAGGATTCTAGAGTAGAATCCCGAGCTTAGCGAGGGATTCTTTAGTAGAATCCTGAACGTAGCGAGGGATTCAAAGTACGTTGCCCGAGCCAAAAATATATTTTGCTTCCGAGTGGTACACTCTACTTTTCATCACCCACTATGAGAAAAATAAAAGGCACCTCATATTTTATTCGTTTTGCCTAAGTACTAGAAGGAGGCCAAAAACACAGATTCTGAAAAATTATTAGCGCCTCTTGCATTTCTCCATTCAATAAAATTACCAAAGGCTTTCATATATTTCTCCCGGGACTTTGCAGGTAATATATTATCCATCACATTTCTTGCGTCGTCAGTTCTAATACTTTCAGGAGTTAATTCTATACTTTCACTGTCACTTAAAGAACTGATTTTTCAAAACAAAACCATGAATTTCTAACAATCCGTGAAAATTTACGAAAACGCGGGCTATGTATTTCGCGCGTTTTTAAATTGATTTCTTTTTTTTTTTGCTAAGGCGGCATGGCGGTCTATGAGCCGTCGTCGTACCAGCCAATTCAAACAATATTTTCGTTCGATTTCTTTCGCGCTGAACACTGAAGATGTTCCAAATTCAAAAAGTGCGCGGGAAAGTTAATTCCGGCGTACTTATTTAAATAAGTGCGCCGGAATTAACTTTCCCGCGCACTTATAGTTTCTTATAGAAAACACCACCTTTGGGTGCACATAAAGGCGAACCAAGTCGTTCTTTTCAAATAGATGTGATGAAAATACATATTTGCAAATAACCGACTGGCTAATTAGAATTAAGAAGCAACATTAGCCAATCGGGCTGTTTCGATGTAACTGCCACGCCTACAACAGATGAAACGAAATGTTCACACTAACAGATCTGTATGCACACTCATACAATATTCACTAGTGGAGTCGGCTAAAGAAATCTTTGTTGGTTTCAAATGGATTTGAGTTTTTTCAGACTTTTTTCTGGTGTTCTGTGTACTGAAACACAGTGGACAGAACAAGAAAGTTGGTATATTAATAACCAGAGTATTTTTTTTTATGTGTTATTTTTATTGTACCTAAGTATAACATTCCTAATGGCGACGTTTTAAAGCGATCCTTGCGTCTTT
Source organism: Plemyria rubiginata (assembly GCA_963576535.1). Lineage (NCBI taxonomy): Eukaryota > Metazoa > Arthropoda > Insecta > Lepidoptera > Geometridae > Plemyria > Plemyria rubiginata. The sequence goes on along the minus strand of OY754925.1, from coordinate 4,020,875 downwards.
ATTGAATTATGTATTACATTTTGACTTTGACTCCGAAAAGGCCTAAAGGTCTACAAGGATTTTAAGTGACTGACAACCGTCAAGCAACATCTCATACGCATTTCATCATTTTGCTACATTTCAATGAACATAGAGTTATGAAAAATCGCCACGCTAAAAAAACTAGTTTTAAAAGTAAACATTGTTTCAACAAAAACTATCATTTTGATCCAAACAAGTTTTTTTGATTGGGTACTATTGTTTATCGCGTCACGCAAAAAGAACGCCAGAAATGTTGAAACGTGTATAGTACGCTTTAACTTTTCATAGAGTAAAGAAGACCAACATATTTTAGTCTATACAAAATGACTGTGTCACTTCCTCTTGTCAAAATTCAATAATGCTGTGAAGACGTTCCTAAATTTATTTAACCTGATATATTCTAATTTAATCTTATCCTTATGTAATTGACGATGCAATAATGTACTATTGTAATATACTTTGTTGATACAAGTAATAGAAGAATAGCTACCGTTGCAGTTTGGAGTTTTATTCCTTGTGAGTAATAGTCACCCATCCCCTGCAGGCACCCTAGAGCACTCCAGCACGACCACGCCTTATGCTGGCTAGATCTGCGTAAACTGCTCTGTTCAGCTAGTCCGTACTAACAGGTGATGTGCCCAGAGATTTTATAAGGAGAGTTGTTAACGCGTGCTGGATAACCTAGAAACTAACCTCAGTGAGTTGCTACGTGGTGCGGTGGTTTGTGACACGTGCTTCGATATGGCTACGCCTGGCCGTCAAGAATCGAGCAATGGGAATTCTACTTTGCAAGGCTTGGCATCGTCAATAGAAAAGTTGGAAGGTGTATCCAACTATTTGAACTGGAAATTTGCAATAAAAATGCTGCTTACCATGGATGGCTTGTGGGACACAATCGAAGGCTCCGAGCCTGATCCTGTGAAAGATCAGCGTGCCTTGGCGCGAATAGCTTTGTGCATCAAGCCGGCGCTTTATCAATATATCAGAAATGCTACTACGGCTAAAGGAGCATGGAAAAGCTTAGCTGATATTTTTGAAAATAAGGGCTTACTAAGGCGTGTGCTGCTTTTGAGACAACTACACAGAATAGATTATACTCAATTTTCATGTATGTCTGAATACATACAGGGTGTGATGACCCTTGTACAGCAGCTCACGGATATTGGCCGGAAGACGGATGATGCCGAAGTCGCAGAGATCTTATTGAGTGGTCTACCTCAGGAGTTTGAATACTTGGTATCTAATCTGGAGACAGTATGTTTAACCAGTAATCTCACCAGCGAGATTGTACGATGTCGACTTCTACAAGAAGAGCTGCGAAGGAGTGATGGTGTATTGAATAATAACAACACAGCTTTGGCTGCGAAGAACTCTTCAAAGAAAAAGACTGTGATCTGTCATTACTGCAGTAAGCCTGGACATGTGAAGGCTAAATGCTACAAGATGAAGAATGACCAGAAGAAGAGTGACCAGACAGATTCTACAAGCTTCGCTTCAGCTCTGTTTGTTCATCAAAATGATGCTTGGTTCATCGACTCCGGTTGTACATCTCATATGACAAATTGTAAAGACAATCTGGTGAATTATAAAGACTTTAATTGTAATGCTAAACACTCTACTGTTGCTGTAGCAAATAATGAAAAATTAAAATGTAGTGGTGTAGGAGATTTATTGGTAAACTTTGGAAATGAGGTAAGACAACTCAAAAATGTTTTATTTGTGCCACAGATAGCCACTAATTTAATATCAGTGAGTAAATTAGTAGAAATTGGGTTTACTGTTGAATTTAGTAGCCATGGGTGCAGTATTTATGATAGTAAAGTCTCTGGCAACCGTTTAGCTCTTGTGGGATGTGAAAGTGGGATTTATAAGTTAAATTGTAAAATTGAAAAACCTTTGCACAGTAAGCTGGTGTATTCTTCCAAACTTTTGAGTAATGGGCAAAAGACAGAGAGTACTGCAGTAGCTGTTTCTACTGAGCTATGGCATCGCAGGTTGGGACATTTAGGTCTAAGGAATATGTGTACTCTAAAAGGTCATGTGTCTGGTGTCAAGTTTCAGGATGACCAGAACAAATTGAAGGACTGCATACCCTGCCTTGGGGGGAAGCTGTCAACACAGCCGTTTCCCAAAGGAGAGGGCAAGCGGGCCGAGCAACCATTGGAGTTGATACATTCTGACGTCTGTGGGCCAATGAGTGAGAGCAGCTTGGGAGGTGCAAAGTATCTGGTTACATTTACAGATGATCACACAAGGAAATCATTTGGATACCTAATGAAATGTAAATCCGAGGTAATGTCCAAGTTTATTATATTCAAGGCTATGGTTGAGAGACAAACTGGATTGAAGATTAAATGCTTACGTTCGGACAATGGTGGAGAGTATGTCAATCATAGATTTTCTGGATTCTTATGTAAAGAAGGTATTGTACATCAAACTACAGTTCCTTACTCGGCTCAACATAATGGTGTTTCAGAGCGCCTTAACCGGACGCTCATTGAAAAAGCGCGTTGCATGCTGCAGGAATCAGGTCTTGGTAAGAGTTATTGGGGAGAGGCGGTTAATACTGCAATTTATTTAAAAAATAGGTCCCCTACTAAAGCTTTAGATGGACAGATTCCTGAGCACCTGTGGTCGGGATCTAGAGTTGATCTGAGTCACTTAAAGGTTTTCGGTTGCATCGCTTATTCGTTGGAGCCTAAGCATAAGTGTGGTAAGCTTGATGCTAAGAGTAAAATGTACATCTTTGTGGGATACAGTGAGACCTGTAAGGGGTATAGGCTGTCTGATCCTATGAATCCTAGAAACATTTTATTGTCAAGGAATGTTGCATTTTTGGAAGACAGGTTTTATAATAAAGATATCAATGAAAAGGAACGTAAAGAACTTGATGAAGTTATGTTGCATAGTAATTATTTTGACATGAGCACTGAATTGGTTTTAAATAATGATAATTTGATTAATAATAATAATACTAATGGAATCCATTCTAGTCTAATAGATTTAGGTAAAAATAGTAATTTAGACAGTATTAATAATGAAACCAATTCTTTAGAAATAAATGATGGTTCTCACATTACAGATACCACAGATGAGGAGCATTACTGCACAGGCAGTGAGGATGAGTCCCGCTGTGCAAACTCATCGTCGGCGAGCAACGAGTCTGTGACTTCGTCATCACCGGACGCGTCTGTTCGAGGGGAAGGAGTGACGAGTGTAGAGGTACCCCGGGCCGCGGCTAATACCCGCCCTGTACGAAGTACTCGATCAATTCCACCATTGAGGTATTGTGATTATGACATTTCAATGTATGTTGGTAATATTGAGGAACCATCTAGTTACGAAGAGGCTATCTCTTGTACAGATGCCACTGAATGGCATGCTGCAATGCAGAGTGAGTATGACTCATTAATCGCGAATGAAGTTTGGAAGATCGTCGATAGACCTATAGGGCAAAATGTCATTAAAACTAAATGGGTTTTTAAGCGTAAGCACGATGCTTCCGGTAAATTTAGCAAGTACAAAGCGCGATTAGTTGCCAGGGGGTTTACACAAAAACACGGGGTAGATTATAATGATACATTCTCCCCTGTGGTTAGGCATTCCACTATGAGAATTTTGTTTTCTTTAACGAATGATTTAAATCTCAATATAGATCACATAGATGTGGCTTGTGCTTTCTTAAATGGAAACTTAAATGAAACAATATTTATGGAACAGCCTATTGGTTTTGATAATGGGGATAATTCTAAGGTTTGTTTATTGAATAAGAGTATTTATGGCCTAAAACAAGCTAGTAAAATGTGGAATAGCAAAGTTCATGATTTGTTAAATAATAATGGTTATGTACAAAGTCTGTGTGAACCATGTGTATATATAAAGAAAGAGAAGCATGATGTAACCATCATAGCATTGTATGTAGATGATTTCTTCATATTTTATACTGAGAGAAGTGCTATTCAAAAAGATTTGGTAAATCTGTTACAAAAAGATTTTAATGTAAAGAACCTTGGTCCATTAAAAAGCTGTCTTGGCATAAATGTAACGAGAGATAGATCAAAATGTATTTTAAAATTGGACCAGACTGATTATATTAAGAAATTATTGTTGCGGTTTGGTATGGGTAATTGTAAAACTGTATCTACACCCATGCCATTAAATTGTAAATTACTAAAAGCTGAAAATGTAAATGTAAGCGAGAGCAATGATAATTTTAGGCAATTGTTAGGTTCATTAATGTACTTAGCTGTATGTACAAGGCCTGATATTGCTTATGTTTGTAGCCAGTTGAGTCAATTTAATAACTGTCACGATAACAGTCATTGGCAAGCTGCTAAACGTGTTTTACGTTATTTAGCGGGGACAATTGATTATAGCTTACTATTCGTAAGAAGTAATAAATTGAGTTTAGTCGCTTATACTGATGCAGACTGGGCTAATGATGTAACTGATCGTAAGTCTTATACTGGATATGTCGTGAAGCTAGGTAATAATGCAATAAATTGGGAGTCACGTAAGCAACGCTGTGTGGCTCTATCCACTACAGAAGCGGAATATCTTTCGATTTGTGATGTTTGTAAAGATATAAGTTTTATTAAGAGTCTGTTATCTGAGATCTTTTGCTTGGATCTAGAGTCAGTTGTTTATAATGACAATCAAAGTGCAATTAAGTTGTTAGAATGTAAAGAGTTTTGTCATAAACGAACTAAACACATTGATCTCAGATACCATTATGTAAAGGATCTAATAAAAAATAATGTTGTAACTGTAAAGTATTTACAAACTGAAAAGATGATAGCAGATGTACTAACCAAACCGCTTAGCTCTAAGAAACATGTAGATTTTATTAAGAAAATGAATGTATGTGTTGTGTAGCATGACTATGTATGTACTAAATTGTAGAGACATAATAGAGTCATTCAATATTGTAGAGTCATATAGATATAAGTTATATGTAGTTGTCTGTATGTCTCTAAGCATGTTTTTATTGACTTTATTATGTAAAGTAATGATGTAAAGCGTAAGGGGAAGTGTTGAAACGTGTATAGTACGCTTTAACTTTTCATAGAGTAAAGAAGACCAACATATTTTAGTCTATACAAAATGACTGTGTCACTTCCTCTTGTCAAAATTCAATAATGCTGTGAAGACGTTCCTAAATTTATTTAACCTGATATATTCTAATTTAATCTTATCCTTATGTAATTGACGATGCAATAATGTACTATTGTAATATACTTTGTTGATACAAGTAATAGAAGAATAGCTACCGTTGCAGTTTGGAGTTTTATTCCTTGTGAGTAATAGTCACCCATCCCCTGCAGGCACCCTAGAGCACTCCAGCACGACCACGCCTTATGCTGGCTAGATCTGCGTAAACTGCTCTGTTCAGCTAGTCCGTACTAACAAGAAAGAGGGGGAGGGGTGTGATTGCGCGAGTATTTTGTATGTGCAAACAGCAAACACATCCCCTGCACTGTTTTCCAGCGTTGTTTTTGGTTGACGCGACCTAGGATATATTTTTTGTGATATATGAAAAACGGATTTTTGGTGACCAATATGCCACAACAACGTCCGGGAACTATCAATGTATATATGACTTTTTACCTTTTCCACATGCCGGCACTAGCTATACCTAGGTAGGTAGATAGAGGTATGTTGGTATCTACCTACTTACGTAAACATGCCGGCATCCGCCACATTGCTTATCTCACTATGCAAACGTTGCTCGTGTATCTTAAAATATTTCCTTCCATACGGCATACCCATGGCGAGAAATTCTAAGAAAATGCTAGTAGAAAAACTTATCTTGACGGTTTTACGCTATTTTGAACCTTATGCGTAGTAGTGAAAAAGGTCATTAGAAGAGCTAAATTATAGAAAAAAGTCTTACACATAAGTAAGGTACGTGAGTACATCATTTTAAAAATAAAAAGCCTAGCAGAACACATACACAATAGGATACATTTTTATTTAGTCTGAAGCATAAAAAAGAAGTTGCCAGTATCTTAAAAAACTTTTAAGTAACCTCCTCAAAAAATTGTAGCCAAAAAACCTCAGTCGTATTTTCTAAAAATAATTAGTTTCATCAAAAACAAGGGTTTTTTTAACTATAGTTAACTCTATAGTTAAAAAAAAAATTTAAGAAAAAAAAAAGCAATAAAAGCAATGTATTCTCATAAACTGCCATAAGTAAACGCTAAAGTTTGCTAAGCTTTCAATCTCAACAATAACAATTTGCCGCCAAACAAAGCAGTGAACAATAAACATCAAATGAATTCATGGGTTGGTGCATAAAATCGCACGTTTGGCCGCGGGCCCATCTCTTCCGGCCCCTAGGCCCCGATAGAGGATCATCCCGATCTTACCAGATATTAACGCTAGGGGCTATGAGGGATTTATTCTAAAAAATATTTATTAGAACGCATGGGGCGGGGCCATGTTCAATGAAGGTTTTTTTGTTGATCGCCGATCACTATGTTATTATTATTTTCAAAAAAATCTTGTTGTAATTACAGAGGTAATGAATCGGTTTGGGACTCTTCTTTTAAATTTTGTAACCTGTGTTAGAGAACACTCTTTTCTGTGGTTTTAAAGAAGTTACACAATATTTTTTTTTATCATGTATAAGATACACGTACAGAATCTTTATATAGCTACCGGGCCTGAACAAAAAGTATAATATTAATAGTACTTATGCCATTCTACATCACGGACTATGCGAAAGTTTCATCCATATCCATTCAACTGTTACAAGGAACAAAACGCAAGGAATATTTTTTGAAAATTGTTTTTGTAAGCGCTAAACCTAAGCTAAGCTAAGCTAAACCCTTCAAAGAGTGCGTGTATCAAATTTAAAATCTCTAATATGCCTTGTTTAAGATATTTTGGATGATTAGGTCAGTGAGTCCAATCCGTACCGTGCTTATCGTAAATTATTTGATGCTTGTAATACCAGAAAGAAGAAAGACCGCATAAAGAGCTATTTAATCCGTCATGATAAAAATACGTTCTTTTAGCAGAACGTATTTTTATCATGACTGGATTAACAGCAATGCTTGCAAAACTACTAAAGTTATTCCTTCAAAAATTACAAAATATAAAATTTTTACTTTTTAAAAAAGTTATTTATTAATTTTTTTTTAATAAAAATTTAAAATTTTTCTGAAAAAACTAGATATATTTAAAAACGATTATCATTTCATTTCTAATTAATTATTTAAAATAGTTTTGCCACAATAACTTTTTTAACTAATTAACTCTTTTAAATTACTTTAAAAACTGCTAGAGAATCCTCAATTTCTTTACAATACCTACAATCTCAAGCTATAATCCAAAAAAAATCCTCTAGCGGATCTAAATATTCCTGTATGGTTTGCAAGCCCGATACCTATTATTTCTTCTGTGCGATACTAGCAATGGTATTTGGATGCTCTGAATTTTTTATTTACTTTAATCGACTAGTTGGAATACAAACAGCTCGCCCGAAGCTATTCGCAATATCCCAGTTTTAGCTGTTTCTATTTCTTATAGCTTTCTGCTGCTCTTGGCTTATTTTAATCTTTGCAGCGAGTTTTAAATGTAAATGTGATCCAATCCAACCTATATCCTATCAAGCGAGAAACATCTACGTTTAGAGGTGACGTGAATATTGATTAGTTTAATGCATGTTTTTGGTACATAGTCTATCTTGTTTAGGTAGGTACTCAGTACCCTTTTTGAACGTATTGTTTGTTTTAATTATAAGTTAGGACAGTTTTATCATTTAACATTATCTAAGAAACTGTACCGTTCTTTACAAATTACAACATATTTATGTAAGTGCATATTACTAACATAACTCGTAGTTTTCATCACATACATTTTTCACAGTCATGAATTTAACGGTTGTAATCAAAGATGGCGGATGGCCACGTCACGTGACCAATGCGTTTTTAATTGCAATCATTCCGTGTTTTATGTTGTTTGCACACTTTCCGTGTGTTTGCGTAGCGAGACCTTATTTATAGCCGGTGGGAACGTTCGTATTAAATCGCTTTTGTTACTGCATCTACCTACTTATAGCTACAGCTATAGGGAGTAGGTAATTTCTTAGTCACATAAAACCAGTACTAGTTTTTTTGGCAGTGAATATTCACTGAAACCGTGTTGGTTTCAGTGAATATTCACTGTACGTTTCACGGTACGTTTTCGTCCCTGCTGTGTTAGCAGGGACGAAAACGTACCAGAATAGCTTGGCAGGAAAAAATTGTTTGGATTGATGGTTGGAGTTTTCTGAACTCGGATATTCAGTCATTTTATTAAACGTCGTCAAACGTCAAAACGTCTGCAAACATGAAGTACCCAAGTGGTTGTCCGTGTCTTAAGACTCGGTTACCAACCTTAACATAGGTGCTTAATCTACTTAGCAAAGTTCTAAGTACGTAACAATATAATACGTATAGTGGTGCTGTTCAAACAAGAGCCGGGTTTTACATAAATTGTAGAATCGGCGAGCTCTAAGCCTCGTAGTTAAGTACACGCTAAGTTCAGTAAATTAGTGAAAAGACGCTGTCGGTTCTGCTATGTCTAAGTATTAGGTCTGTGTTTCAAAGATTTTTAAATTGTCCCAAACGTTGGAAAATAACTTTGGGACAAAATAAAAATCTTTGTGATTTCCTGTGAAGTAAACACAATAAAACCAATTAAAAATTAGGTCTGTGTTTGTTACAGGGGAGAAAATGGTGACATAAAACACCGTTTTATGATTATCTCTAATGGATGGTAAATCATACAAAATATCATAACAGTTTGCAAAAATGTTATAGAGTATTTATTAACTGTTCTAATATAGGTTTTGAAACTTTTAAGGTATAGCATTCTTATAATACCTACTTCTAGATATCTTGCCTTAGTGATAAACAATTAAGCAAAAAAAAACTAATAACAGGCACTTCTAAACTTACGCAAAAAGTTTAGAGTGCGCAGAAACCACATCTTTTTAGCAAAAAATGGCCTCGGTGGAACCTGAAGTGATCTAAGGTTCTACAAAACGTTACTTCAGCACCGTTAGTCCAATCTATCAACAGTTTCAAATAAACTGTGAGATTTCAATCACTATGCGATCCATTGTGTTGTCAAGCGAGACATGCAAGCTCCGATAAAACGGGCAGGCCTGCCCTGAGTAAATACCGGCGCATCTGCCTTTAGGGGCGACGCGACGGCGACGGCTGTGGGCCCACCTAATCATAGAGTCTGCAAATAAACGCTTTAACTGTGAGATTGGCGATTCTCATCTGTGCACGGGAGTTTCAACTTCTAACGCTTAGATACCCCGCTGTAGAACGTTGTTCCGTAGGTCCTACACGGGCCGACGACGAAGCGTCGTTAGGTGAAAAAGGTTCAGAATCATCTACCTTAATGTTAAGGGTACGCCTATGACCCCAGCCTTGGACATCTCCAGGCTTATGATGAGACGACAGTTACTGTACTAGTAGTAGGTACTCGTACTACATGGATCGAGGATATTGTGAGGATCGCGGGAAGGCGGTGGATGGAGAGAGCAGCACGTATCGTTCATCCTGGAATGTGAATGGCTGATGACGACACTGTCAGGTAAGTGCGAGATATTGAATGTACCAAAATGTAAACAGGGTTATTTTGAAAGATTAATGCATGTAGCCCAGCATCAAGCAGCGTTGCGGTGTTTCAGTTTCGGTAAAGGGATTTTTTGCCAGTGAAATTACAGACACATAACGCACCGATCGAATTATCAGGTGAGTCATCTGCTTGGGAGTACCTACCAACCTATAAAATTAAAACTAACTAGGTGCTTACTGGTAGGTACCTGCTTAGCTTATTATTCATCTGGTAGGTTGGATCCATCAGTTCATCTCGGTATACCTAACCGACTTACTCGTACTTTTTGTCAAAACTCAGCAAGAAACATTTGTCAAAAGCAAAACTACGGACCCACGAAACGAGATACCCAACCCTCCTCAAGTCTCAGTTCAACCAATCCATGGATTATCTTTCTTTGGGCAAACGTGGTTACCCCACTGTAATGGCGGGAAATCCGAGACAAGATGGCCGACGGAATCTGCTCATTTAAGATATTGCTTTCATTAGTTAGTAAGCCAACTAATTATTTAGCCGGCTGCAGTGGGGTGGACCTAAATGCAATGTTTCAATGGAAAGTCTCTTTAAATCTTGTGAATGAAGTTCTAGGACATGACTGAGTAAATCTAGTGGTTTAACCTAATGGATCGAGGATTAGGTAAATTGAAAACAAAAATATTACAAAATGGTTTCCTCCCTAACCTCCATCTGACGTCGTTATAATAGCTAGGTACCTACTACATACCTACCTAGCAGAAACTATTTATAATTAACACTAGGTATGTATGTACCTAGCTATATTTTTATAGTTTCAAAGCTTAAAATTTCAAATTCACAATGAAGAACGATTCCCAGACGTTGGATGACTGTCTACAAAAAAAAATCTGTCGTGAATTATAGATGCTTTTGAAATGAACTGCGTTGCATAGGTATAATCTGGGTGTAGGTGGTAGGTCTGGGTGTTTATGTATAATAAAAAATATCTATCCATGTAAGTATATAGGTAATGTATTAGATATATCAGTCATCTAGTACCCATAACACAAGCTTTGAGTAGCTTACTTTGGGGCTAGATGGTGCTGTGTGGATTGTCCAGCATTATTTATTTATTTATAATAATTAAACTTAGGTATGACCACTACACGAAGAAATTACTTTCATTTAGGCATATGTATTATCTAAATAAGCAAAAGCAAATAGGCAATGCTTATTTAGCGCGAAATGCGTGTCAAAGCGAACGTCCGGAAAAAAGTTCCGCACACATCGATGGGCACTCTTGTCCACAATTCTATTTGCGGTAGCAATTTCGCGAAATGCCACAATTTATTTAAAAATTACGTCCTTGTTTGTGTGCGTAAATATTGACATGTTTGGTTTATGATAATGGCAACATTGCGCGGCAGGTACCGACCTCTGTGCGACAGTCATTATGTAACTGTACACATTAAAATTTAATATTTACTGACACAATGTATAGTTTAATAACTGGGTATACTTATAATAAGATATTTGTTAGGTAGCTCGTTTGAAAGTTAGTATTTGCACCTGGTTTTTAATCGTAGGTAAATTTGAAGACTAAACATGACAGAGATTGAGCTGTTCTTTCAATGTTGAACGATGTTTGCTTAATTAACAGTTCTTGTTTGGCTTTTCCAATCGCAGTTTTGTTAAAACAGAAAACTGGTTAGTTCTCTTTTTTTACGTCATTGCTAATGGTGTTTCTTGTTTTTTGGTTCTTCCTTCATTATTAAGTAGGCAGGCAACTTTAGGCACTTATTAATCAAAAACTAGAGGCAGGTAGGTAAGAAGGTAACCTACCTTACAAACCTTACCTACATCTAATCAAATAATTTGCAAGTTGTTTGGAAGTTGTGGTAGTGCCTTCACTGCTAAACGAAATAACACGGACGAGTTCAATAAAGTCTGTGCTTCACGGCAACTATGATTACCTACTGTTTGCGGGTTTTATTTGCATATAAACAACGAATGAATGATGTATCCATTGAATAAGTCACTCATGAACTAACTGTGGTAATAAATACCCAGTAGTCGTGATAGTCTTAATCAATTCACAAATGTTGACTTTCAACAGCTCTACTACTGCCAAACAAACTCCTCGATCGGACGCAAAGTCTAACGGCAAACAATATCATCATAGTATTTGTACTGAAACAACAAATTTGTAGCCAGCTTTAAATGCAAGCCCAACACGGCACACACTCACCATGTGTACAGAGACAATATGTAGGAGACTCTACCACGGTCTTAAGCAACGACAAAATGAATCTCCGCTCGCGACTGATACGGCCCAATTCAAACACAGTCAGCGCCATTTTGTTTTCACAAGCGGCTATCTCCTCCCTCTTCAAACAAGCGATACTCATACCTAAGCCAACATGATAAGAGCTAAAATAGAACAGCCAATAGACTGAGTAGAAACATCGGAAATTAAGGGAGGACCAGACACGATTCTGTTTGCCGTCTAACGTGGTCCCAGGGCAAAGTTACAAATATTTGACGTGTCAATTTTGTGAATGTTGACCGAGAATTGCGGTTAATATTCCAGAACCGAGCAACCTGCTGCGTGCGTACCACCCTTTAATTAAATGAAATAGTCCAATTGTTAATTTATAATGTCGACTCGGAACGTCAAGTATTCAATTATAGATGACGGTGGAACCGGAGCTCGCGAGACAACTTTGTGTAAACTAGCCATTTCCAATTACCAGAGTGCCTAAACTGGGACTGATTAACGGAGATGAAATCGATCGAGTAAACAATCCACGATGACCCATTAAGCCATTCGAATTCACTTGCGTCACGAAAATTCAGCTGCTATAACAATAGCGGATCGATTGTGAAGACAAAACATTGTTGCCGCTTGTTAAGGCATATTGCTCGTTATACGCGCGGCTATTTATTTTGGAGTGGCAACACCGAAGAGCCTATAAACAAAAAAACACTCCGGCGACTGTTTTCATTGACAACAATGGTTGAAAGTACTCCACGTAGTGTTAAGAGTGACGGTTGGAGTAGGCACTTACTTTTCGCGACATAGGTAGGTATCTGAGTAGGGGCCCGGCTCTCGGTTCAGTATTTTCATTGTGTGCTTTTAATTTTGAGTGCGCGAACTAGCTCGCTCTCCCGGGACGTGTGTTTGCCAGGGTAATATTTGCCCGAGCTGTATAATTCAGCCGGCCGACATATTTGCCAAAGAGCAATCATTTTAATATCGTCAGCCATCACATTAGGGCGAGTGGGATACTTTGTTGGATGGATTAATTTTTCAATTTTAATTATGCTTTTGGAAGTATGAATGGTCTAAACTAATGTAATTAGGTAGATGAATGACTTTGTTTAGTAGAGAGATTTACCTAGGTACTAGGAACTTTCGGATTTAAATCCTAAAGTAATTTTGGTAGCGCCTTGCTTGTTATTTTTTTAAACAATCAAGTTATGCGACGAAGATAAATCTCGGTATTCCCACGGGATAAAAAGTAGCCTATGTGTTATTTCAGATTAAATCATTATCTTTGTGCCAATTTTCACCAAGATCCGCTCAGCCGCTCTGGAGTTATAGAGTAACAAACATCCATCCATACTTACAAACTTTCGCGTTCATTTAGGTGCGGTTCGAGTAATGCCCCTACGCATTTATAATATTAGTAAGATAGGATATTTAAAACCGTCTGTGGCCCCTAATGCTTGTATGGCGTATAGGTAGGCAGGTACCCCAAGGATATAATTATATCTATGCCCAAGTCTGAGTTTTGTTTTTCGTAGGTACATAAGTACCTATTTCGTTTACCGTAACTTCAGGCTTTTTTTTATATGAAGATTCGATACACATAAGCGCCTCTATCGGGCGTGCTGAGGACTCACGAGTTGCTATACAAATACCGGATGCTGACGACGCGACTTTACGTCGTGTACCTATACGTAAAACAAATCTCAGACTTGGGGTTAGTAGTTAAGTACCTACAGCTTTTACTCCAAGTACCTACAAGGTTTTCACCCACCTACACATAAAATAGGTAATCCTAAAGAACGTACCTAATTGAGTCGAAAATAATAGTTAGTTTTTTTTTTACTTTGCAAAACCTGACAATACCTTTAGCTACCGGTATACGTTCCAGAAATTAATTATTACGGTACATGTACGTACGAGTCGGAACATCTAACGCCATCTACTTATAGTGCAGAGTAACTAATGATAAGACAGTTAAGACACACGTATTCGTCTAACGCCATCTACTATAGTGCAGAGTAACTAACAGAGAGGTAGTACTTATGTAAGATATACATATGAAATAGATTGTAAAATAGAGAAACTAAGAACCAATGAGGTAAAAAAAAAGGTTCTTGATAAATAAATAATAATAAATAAATAATGCTGGACAATCCACACAGCACTATCTAGCCCCAAAGTAAGCTATTCAAAGCTTGTGTTATGGGTACTAGATAACTGATATATTAAATACATTATATACTTACATAGATAGATATTTTTTATTATACATAGAAAACACCCAGACCATATGATATGATTCCACATCGCATATTACATAAAAAAGCACCATCTATCAAAGTTTACGAACAAGGAATAAGGCGCAGCGTTACAACTATACGAGCATGCATGCTTACGAAAACCAAGTGAAACCCAAAATGGTATAAGTAGTTAATGTATTGTGAATCCAAACGAAAACACAAGTTCAAGGGTCCAATGATTATTAGAAAGATAGCAGAGCGCGTCAAAAAGTAGAATAGAGAAGTGTTCCCTGCTGGCTTATCGAACACGTCTAATTTGAATTTGCTTGCAAACTGCTGTGGCGTCATGTTACGGCTTGGTACCTACCAAGCCGTAACATGACGCCACAGCAGTTAACTTGACTTGACACTGACAGTTACATAACTATCTATCCAAAATGCTGCCAACTCAGTTTTTTTTGCTAGATTGTACTACAATAATTTTTTTATTTAAATTTTAGCTATTTTTGTAAGAAATGAAACACCAAACCTCTGTTGGTGGCCAAATTATTAGGAACAGGTAGCATAACAGAGTTAATAAAGTTTTCATAGACTAACAATATAACTAACAAAATAAGGAAAGCTAAAAGTACAGATACTCTTAGTTAGGTACCTAAAATATTCTATTATAAAGTCTTATGGTTATATTCTTACTGTTCTATTCAAAAACGTTACTACACAGCACACACAACACACAATTATTTACCACTTTACCGAATAGGTTAACACATAGGTACTATAAAACATATAGGTATATACACATAGGTATTATACGGATGAAAGAATAAATAAAAATAAATAAATAAATAATGCTGGACAATCCACACAGCACTATCTAGCCCCAAAGTAAGCTATTCAAAGCTTGTGTTATGGGTACTAGATAACTGATATATTGAATACATTATATACTTACATAGATAGATATTTTTTATTATACATAGAGAACACCCAGACCATCGGAACAAATTTCTGCAGATCGTACACAAATTTGTTCCAAGGCGCGAATCGAACCCGCAACCTCTTGCGTCGCAGGCAGGCTCTCGCCCGCGTGCATGTAGCGGATATGAAAATGTTGAGATGGCTGTGTTGTGTGACAAGAATGGATAAGATAAGGAATGAGTATTAGAGGCAGTTTAAAAGTGGCGCCAGTGACTTAAAAGATGAGGAGTACTAAGTTAGCGTGATATGGCATGTTATGCGAATGGAAGATTGTCATGTAACGAGAAGAATGTGAATGGATATTAGAAGTAGAGGTAGGCCAAAAAAATATGAATGGACTGTGTGAAAGATGACATTAGTATGAAAGGAGTGACTGCTGAGATGACGGCTGATGGAGGAGAGCGGAGAGCAAAAACCTGTGGTACCGACCCCACATAAAGTGGGTTAAGGGCAGAAAAATGATGATGACAGGTAGGTAGGTATTGGATAGATTTAAAATGAACAAAATTAAATGGTTTAATATTGGCATCTGGTTTCCATGGCTTGTAATCGTGTGTTTTTGCTGATGATGCTGATTTATTAAAGTATTATTGTATTATATATTGTATATATATTTATATATTTTATACGTGTTAATTATATTTTTTTAATTTAGTTCTATTGCACATTTAATCTAGCATTCATTAAAAAAATGAGTTGGCAGCCCATCCGTCCGTCCCCGATCCGATCCCGCCGGCCGGATTTCGCTCGCTCGCCTAGCCGTTGGGTTTTGAAAGTTAACGTGCGTTGAATTGAAGACTGAAGATGAATTTAATTTGTTTGGGATGTAAATAAAATATGTAAAATACTTTGTTTGTAGTAAAGTTTTTAAGGAGAGGATAGCTTTGTGACTTGTGTATGTGAGTGATAAACCCAAAACTAATTGGATATTCAACAACAGTGTCAGCCAGTGATTTGAACAGCCTTATACGCATGAACCCAAAGTTACTTTCCTGTTCAAAGTTGTTCTCCTTACTGGCTAATTGCGAACTGATGTCATCTCATGTTATTCTCATGTTTCATTATCCTTACCTCTAATAAAGGACTCTTTGCTAATAACTAGCTCAACTTTTTTGAGTGTCACAAAGAAAAATAAAACTTGACAACTGTCCAAATCCCTGATCTTTGGCAAGGAATATAATACTCTCTATCTTTGGACAGGAAATCCAGAAAAAGGAATATGAAATAGTTTATGTCATTAGATTAGAAGAATACTTACAAGGCATCAAGATGGTTGATCTAGAAAGCAAGGGTACTATAGACACTGTCCAAGTAGCTCTCAGGATTCGGCCATTAATGAAGAATGAGACTGACCGAGGATGTGATGAGTGTATTGATGTGATCCCGGGACAGCCACAAGTTCAGATAAAAGACCTAGCATTTACATACAACCATGTGTTTCCACAACACATCAACCAGCAGGAGTTCTATGATACTTCTGTAAAAAGTCTTATTGGGAGGCTCTTTCAAGGTATGAAGTTTTAAATGTTATTTATTTTACTATGAATGAATAGTAACTCATTAAACATCGTCAATTATTTTATAAGATTTGGGGGCAGGGGGGTCACAAGTGGGGTAGATGGCAAGTCCTTTCCCTGCGTGATTGTATGGAACTGGCACCTAGAGTCACCTAGTTTTGAGATGTTTCAAGGTGATCCTTGTGATTTTGTTAATAAACATATTTTGACTTTGAGTCCTTTTTAGGGAACCTCAAGCGATGCCAGACCTACCCGAGTGTATTTTTGTCTGTCATTCCATGAATGAAGCAATGGTTCATGTAATGACAGTCAAGCCTATTAGCAAACACACTAAGAATAGTAATAGAGCTGGTGCTACCTTATGCAAAAAAAATTGATAGTAATACCTCTATTTTTCAGGCTACAATGTAACTATCTTAGCTTATGGTCAGACTGGCTCGGGAAAGACTTACACTATGGGCACAAACTATTCTGGATCAGATGGAGATTCCACAAAGCTAGGTAAGTAACATTATGTTGTTTAGAACACAAAGATGTAAAAAAAGTTTTTCCCAGCTGTGGAAAGGAAAAAAATTGAGACAGACCAGGAACAATTAGGGAATGTACCCATATTACATTACCTATTTTTTTAGTTTTTTCGACCCCTCCCTCCCCTCGGTGACAACTCGTAGTATATGCCAAGACCCCCTCTCTCCCTTAAGTTTTCACATAGTAATTCATAATTATGATTTTTAATCATTTCACAGGCAAAAATTGAAAAAAAAAAAATTTGGCTCATACTCGTCTTTATTGCATAAGACTGCATGCATACTTAAATTACTAGTGAATTATATATTATAGAAAAGAAAAATACGAAATTTCTCTCAGTAAAATCGACTACGTGACAAAAACCTGAGCCACCCCCCCGCTCCTGTGACTGATCATAGTATTTTAAAGACTCCGCTCCCCCCCCCCCCCTAAACGGGTCACGTAGTATGGGTAAGTTCCCTTACCTAGGATAGATAAATAAATACTTGGACTAGGCTCAATACACAACAACATGAGTATTACTGTGAAACAAAAACCTAAGGCTTCTAGGAAGTTAAGAAAATATTAGAATTCCCAAGCCAAATTTATACTGTGAAATTTATACTCTGAACTACAAACTCTTCTCTTTTTGCCAGGTGTAATACCACAAGCAGTGGCAGACATATTTGACTACATTGAAACACACGAAGATAAGTTCATATTTAAAGTGAATGTGTCATTTATGGAACTGTATCAAGAGCAATGCTATGACTTGCTATCAGGAAAGGAGAGAGGACACAGCATTATAGAGATAAGGGAGGATATTAACAAAGGAGTTATCCTGCCAGGTGAGAAATCCGGCAGCCCACCTATCGTTCATAAGGTCGTGGGTTCAAAACCAGCGTGCCCTCAAAAAGTGGAGGAAAACATCGAACATGAGGAAACCGCCATGGCATAGAACCTAACAAATGCTTAAGTAGTATAAGTATGTTGAGTGCTTAAAAAGACCCTCTTAAAATGTTCTATTACTACGGTGCAGTGGTGGTCTAGTGGGTGTGAACATTTAGGTAGTAAGTTCAAATCTGATCATTCATGGTTTTTTTCTAGCAAAAAAACAAACAACATTCTTGAACCATTGAAACTTTTATAAAGATGCAAGCTAGCACAGTGTTTGACATTCCTTTTAAATAAATAAATAAATAAATAATTGGGGTAACTACCCTACCTTCATTTCCTGAACGGTCTGAATAAAATATGGTTGCTATCAATTTTATTTAGGTTTTACGTACTAAACGCTTTTCTTTATTTCGAGTTGACCTGCAAATTGCAAGACACTTCCTCTAACTCCAGGCATAACAGAACTGGCAGTGTCCTCTACAAAGGACACGATGATGGTTCTAGAACGTGGGTCATCAGGCCGCGTCACTGGTTCCACGGCAATGAACCAGGCCTCCAGTCGCAGTCATGCAGTGTTTACTATAATCATAGCTAAAGAGAGTCGGAGTGACAAGTAAGTAATACGAATGCTTTGCTTCTACTTTTATAATGCGAACAGCCATAGAGTGGCACTTCTTGCCGGCGGCGTCTGTCTATCCAAGAAAATTAATTTTCCCACTCACTACCTCAATTCCCACTCAAAATACGGGCACGCATTACACAAAAAACCGTGAGGGCAACTCACTACTTTCGGGTACTGGCAATAAAACTATCAGACGCATTATACTCTTATTTTCCCACAGAAATTACTGTAAGTCATGTTACCTCTACCTTTGATGATGTATCCCTGTGTACATCATTTTTATATCCTACTAATATAATATTATAAACGTGAAAGTTTGTAAGTATGGATGGATGGATGGATGTTTGTTTGTTACTCTTTCACGCCGAAACGTTTGAACAGATCTGAATTAAACTTGGCAGAGAGATACATTATAGTCTGGAATAACACATAGGCTACTTTTTATCCCGTGGGAATACTGGGATTTAAATCTGCGCGAGTGAAACCGCGGGGCGCAACTAGTCTATAATAATAATAAAATAATAAAATGTTTATTTCCAGTAAAGCAAAAGCAAATTAAAAAGTTCTCTTATCTAAAATTTCAACTACTTTAAATCTATGGTTCTTCCAGAAACTTGGCAACAACTTCAAAGTTCCATCTCGTTGACCTGGCTGGTTCGGAACGCATCAAGAAGACGAAAGCCAGCGGCGAGCGTCTCAAGGAAGGTGTGAAGATAAACCAGGGTCTGCTGGCCCTGGGGAACGTGATATCGGCTTTGGGAGACGGAACCAACAGAAGCTTCATCAGTTACAGAGATAGCAAGCTTACCAGACTTCTTCAAGGTAAGTTATCTACCAGCATTTCTTTTACCTACAATTTTCATCATTCATAATGTGTCAATAGTGTAGGTATTTTATTACATTGTAACGAGGATCATACAAAAGAGTTATAGATACCAAGCCGAGTTTGTTGCCTGTTCATCTCGGCGTTGGTCGCGTGGAACTGGCACTAGAGTCACCTAGTTTATGAGACGTTTCAAGATGATCCTTGTGATTTTATTGAATAAACATATTTTGAATTTGAATTGATTGTTTTGTTTTGAAATCTTTCCAGTATCTCTATGTTGCTATGGCTGGCGGAGCCCCATAATAAATAAATAAATAAATAATGCTGGACAATCCACACAGCACACAGCACTATCTAGCCCCAAAGTAAGCTACTAAAGCTTGTGTTATGGGTACTAGATAACTGATATATTTAATACATTATATAATTACATAAATAGATATTTTTTATTATACATAGAAAAATAATACAAAGCTCATTTGTATTACAGACAGTCTTGGAGGCAATTCCCTCACGCTGATGGTGGCCTGCGTGAGTCCTGCCGACTACAACTTAGACGAGACGGTGTCCACCCTGCGGTACGCCGACCGAGCGCGGCGGATACGCAACAAGCCTATCATCAACCAGGACGCTAAGGCTGCTGAGATCGTCAGGTAAAAACTCTTGCTGAAACTCTAGCACTCTTATTGTTCAGAATAATTAATTTATTGGTAACAGGTCATTACAGGTCAGTGTTCCAAAAATTAGTTGAATAATTTTTTTTTTTCTTTTATTTTCTATTTTAACCTGTATCGTCCAATTGCAGGCCAAAGGGCTCCCTCCTTTCCTTCCACACGTCTCGATCTTTGGCCACACTGAGCCAAAAGATGCCTATCGAATCCCGCCATTAGCCTATTCAACTAGCTGATGGAACTAGCAGATGGCCCACCTGTTAAGTGGTAACCATCACCTATAAACAAAACATTGCCTCGTTAGTCACGCATGATAGGAACGTGCCCTACGATGCACTGCCCTGCGTCCATCAACTTGAGGCAATGTTAAGGCCCATGTGCCTGTAATTACACCGGCGCGGCGGCGACTACACTCTTCAAACCGAAACACAGCGCTGCTGTTTGGCGGTAGAAAAAAGCGTTTCTTAATGAAACTAGAATTGTGTTGTGGGGAACGATTTTCGTAACTGATACCGATGAGACTGAGATCAGTGTTTCATAGGTATTAAAATACAATAATTTTTTTTTCCAGGCTAAACAACCTAGTGAACGAGCTCCGCCTACAACTGGTCGGAAAACTACCTACACAGAGCGAGCAGAACAACGAACAGCTACAAGAGGATTTAGAGAGAGAACGCACTAAATACTCGGAACTACTAAAGAAGCACAAGCAAGTCACCGAACATCTCGGTAACATGCTGATTGAAAACACGAATCTATGCGAAAAAGCACTCTTAGCTGAAGCCGCAAAGGATAAAATTGAACGCAAGCTAAATGAGCTAACAGAACAGTGCAACCAAACTATAGACAATCTAAACATGTCTGAGAAAGATGATGAGCATCAAAAGACGAGCGTTGTGGACTATCTTAAGGAAATTAAGAGTAGACTTGAAGATTTGCAGTCTGTGAATCTGAAGACAAATGAGGAACTGATTGATCATGAGATTAAGTTGTCGTTCGTGAAGGATGATAATGACCCTGATAAGGTGGATGATGATGTTGTTCTGAATGAGGATCAAGCTGTTTTGGAGGAAGAGAAGAGAGCTATGGGACAAGTAAGTAGTTGCCAATATACAAATAATAATTATGGGCAGTGTTATTCTAGGGTCTTGATCACCTAGAGCTCAAAACTAGACCCATCTTTTAAACAGGTTGTAAGATCACCGATAAGCTTATCATACCACATTTGGGTTATCATAATTATACATACTTAATTTATGGAAGAAATAGTATCAATGCTTTTTTGATTCACAGTCTTTTTTTTAATTTTATTATAATGAATAAAACAAAAATAAATAAATAATAAATTAATAATAATAATAAATTAGTTAAGCGACGTGAAATTGCTGATCTATGCTTCTTATTAAAAATTACATCTAACAATATTAATTGTCCCGATTTACTGAATAAAATTAAATTTAATGTCCCTAGTAAATGCAAAAGATTTAATCCCTTTATCCATATCCCTGTAGTTGGCATTAATTACCGGCAAAACTCATTTCTGTGGCGAGCCAGCGCGAACTTTAACAAACTAAGTAAAGATGTCGATTTAGACCTCTTCTGCACGAGCGTTAAATCAGCCAGGCAATTGAAACGTACATAGGTATAATTATCATTATGTTCACTACTTTATCTTTCTTTTATTGTTTTTTTTAGGTATTGTGTTGACTGCGGTGCTCACATTAATGTTTATGCTTTTATAATATGACGACCTCTGTGGCGCAGCGGGCGAGAGCCTGCCTGCGACGGAAAGAGGTTGCGGGTTCGATTCCCGCCTTGGAACAAATTTGTGTACGATCTGCAGAAATTTGTTCCGATGGTCTGGGTGTTCTCTATGTATAATAAAAAATATCTATCTATGTAAGTATATAATGTATTAAATATATCAGTTATCTAGTACCCATAACTCAAGCTTTGAATAGCTTACTTTGGGGCTAGATAGTGCTGTGTGGATTGTCCAGCATTATTTAATTTTATTTAATTTAATTAATTTAATAATAATGTTGTTTTAACTGTGAAAACCTTTTATTGGCTTTTTCGTTTTTATATCTGCTATGTTATTTTAGTTATATTAAGCTGTTGGTTTTCCAATAAATAAATAAATAAAAACCATTTTAAGCAGATAGTAAAAATCTACGCAAAATCAGATTAGTACCTACCTAACAAATTACATAGCTAACGAAAAACGTTTTTATCTAGGTAAAATTTTTTTTCGTAGAAATCGATTCTTATATTCCATCTATAAAGTCGTTCCCGCAATAAAATTCACGTTCATTTCTATAGAACTCTGATTACTTATGTGTAAATCGTTAATAATGAACCCGATTGTTAATAGCCATGGAAATACACGCAAGTGCTACGCACGAGTTATATTGAAAATTAGTTATTGAAATCTCGCGACAATTCTATGTGACGTCATACTGAGATAAGTATGGCTGTATTTCGTCATCCTTTAATCGTCCCTGTGGCGCAGAGGATAGCGCGTTGGACTTCTAATCCAAAGGTCGTGGGTTCGATCCCCACCAGGGATGAATTTTTTTTTGAATAGATTTTCTTCTCAGAGATTAATAATGATTAAATTAAAAAAAAAATTTACACAGCCATAGTAAATATTAATTCTATGTCTTTTGATATAACTTTGACATGATTTCAAGAAAAACTCTCGTAGTAATGGGTTTGAAATATCGATTTAGTGTCATCTTTATGATTTTTAGAGAAAATTATAATTATTTACGTTTCAATTTTAAAGTTTTAGTTTTTTTTCATGTATTTTTTTACATTTTAGTAGATTTACAGCTGTTCAAAAACAGTCCTACCGAATACCGACCGAACATCCGAAAAATAGTCGGCACGAGAGGTTGGAGGCTCTGGGATATTCTCGCCTTAAAGACGTGTTTGCATTTCTTATTTTTAATTGTTTATTTTTGCAGGTGGCATTGAACCAAGAGCTTCAAGAGCTGAACCGTGCAATGGCGATCAAAGCGTCCGTCGTGCAAGCAATCCTTGCTAACAACAAGGAAATGCTTGAGGGGCACAACAATCTGCGCGAGAACGAAGATAAGATCGCGCATTTGGAGAAGGAGAGAGATGAGCTATTGCAACAGCTGAAGCAAACTAAGGTACTGTGCACACAGACTCATCATATAGGCTTTTGTACCTCTGAAAGATGATCTGCGAAGATACGTTACCTTAGAATGGAAACACGCTTTTGCTCCAGTCCTATACTCATGGGACCCATGGAGTTAAACTAATTCTAGCTTGCAGAAAATGGCTTTACTTACTAGTATTCGTTTATTATATGAAAACTTGTAGGGAAACTTTTATGGATCAAAATTATATTTTTGCTGAACTGTGTGCGATGACACATTTTCCCACAACACACACACGATTCAGTTTTTTTTATGTAAAAGTTGGGCTTTTTACGGTGCACCCGATGGTAAGCGGTTACCGTCGCCCATAGACATCAACAACACCAGGGGCGTTGTCGGTGCGTTGCCTACCCTGAAGGACTTTATAAACATCTTTTTTTAGCTTTTCATGTTGAATCTTGGCGGAAAAACCTCCGATGGTAACTAGTAAACACTATAAATCTAATAAAAATCAGCCTAAAACTTTGCCACTGAGTTTGAAGCAATGTTGTATAGATGCTATTGAGTGCTTTAACTCCTTGCAGACCAAAGACCCATCTCACGAGGAACGTCGCAAAAAGGTATCCAACTTAGAATCCGAGATCACAGACCTGAAGAAGCGTTGCCAGCAACAAGCCAACATCATCAAGATGAAAGAGAAGAACGAAGCAAAGATTGCATCACTCAATGCTGAATTGCAAGCTATGAAAGTCACTAAGGTAAGACTTAAATACGTGTGTTAACGTGATTTTAGACTTTGCAATCTGCATTTCATTTGGATCGCTTTTGATTACGAAAGAATAAACATTATAAAGAGATAAGATTTATGAAACTGACGTTTTGAAGAAACACCGCTACATCTAAATCGGTCTTTCGAACTTAGTATACTGCAACTTATTTTGCTGATAATTTTAGTCAGCCGTCCTTCAAGTCCTTAAAGGTGTGTTAAAATATTTAAAGGGTCAGCAACGCGAGAAGCATCATAGATTTTCTAAGGGTTTTCTGCGTATAGAGGAATCAACGCTGCGTATATGGAGCCTTCAAAATAATTTTCGATTTAAACTCAATAAAAAAAACATTTCAGGTGAAAATAATAAAACAAATGCGCGAAGAAAGCGAGAAGTTCCGCAAATGGAAAGCTGACAATGAACGCGCCATGCTTCGCCTCAAGAACGAAGATCGGAAGCGTGCGACTGCAATGGCCAAGATGGAGTCGCTCCACGCTAAGCAGCAGAATGTGCTCAAGCGGAAGATGGAGGAGGCGGTCGCTGTTAATAAGAGACTCAAGGTACATTATTAAAACAGAAAAGGCTTCCGAACTTTTATTTTATTTTTATTTTATTTATTTAGAATCTCCAACATCGTATACATCAATTACATTCATAAAAATTAAAAATAAAGATAGTGAACCATGCTAAATGTTACAATAATTACAGGAGACAGACAGCGTGCAAATAAAAATTTTGAGCGAGAGCCAGTTAAAAACAAAATGATATAAAATTCTATAATCACAGTAAAGCTACAATAAAATGTGATGTAATACTAATAAAATGTCAAAACTAGATCTATTTACTACTTTTCCCCAGGTACGGTAGATATCCCCTCAGATCTCTTAGTACCAAGTGCCAACACAAGATTATTTTTGATGATTTCTAAGAGGGTAGTCAGAGGCATATCCTAACATTACATTGGGTATCCATACTTACAATCTTTCGCGTTTATAATATTAGTAGGAAGTAGGATATTTTTTAGTTTATTTATTAATTTACAGGAAGCATTAGACAGGCAGAAGCAGACCCACATGAAACGCAACGCCAAAGGCAGCGTGAAGACTGGAGCTATTCAGCAGTACATAGAGCAGGAGCTGGAAGTCCACCTCAGTATTGTAGAAGCTGAGAAGTCTCTAGAAGAACTTATGGAATACAGGTAATAAAAATCATCATCATAATCCAGCCTTTATCCCTCTTTAACCGCCGGTTTCTGAAAGCTCGATCCCCTAACCATAGATAGATAGATAACTCTTTATAGTTCACCATACAGAAACAAAATACAGGGTAAATCTAGGCAAAACAATGGGTGACCTTATCGAGAGCGATCTCTTCCAGGCAACCTTGGACGGATAGATCTAATTAAAACTAAAGGTGGTGTAGTCGCTAACGGACAATATTAAAATTTGAGGACCTATATACTAATAACTAACTAAATAATATACTGGGTATGTACTTAAGGTACCTGTATACCTATTAACAAATTAAACAATACTAATACTTACCATATAACTAAGTAAGAAAGAATAAATAAACTAAGACATATTTAAACTTAAATGCTTATTAACATTATCTACATACATACAAATAGCTAGGTAGCAATTGATAATAATAACATCCCCTATAACAAAGCATTGCTTCGTAATCACGCACGATAGGAACGTGCCCTACGATGCACTGCCCTGCGTCCATCAACTTGAGGCACACAGATGTTAAGCGTCATGTGCCTTCTTAGTTCCATTTAGGTCTAGTCGCTCGGTATTGATCCTTAAATTCACTCAACGTAAATCAAGGTGTTCTTTGTATTCAGATAAAGTTTTTAAATTTACAGATACACAGTTCAAATTACCTCCATAATTGCAAACTACATCATCATCATCATCTTCCTGCCCTTATCCCACGCTAAGTGGGTTCGGTACAACAGGTTCTACTCCTCCACTCTCCTCTATCATTCGTCATCTCGGTGCTCACTCCTTTCCTACTCATATCATCCTTCACACAGTCCATCCATCTTTTCTTTGGCCTACCTCTCTTTCTAAAACCAATCACATCCATGTCTAATATTCTTCTCGTAATATGACTTTCTTCCCTCCTCATGCCATGCCCATACCACGCTAACTTATTACTCCTCAACTTATCCGTCACAGGCGCAACTTTCAAACTTCCTCTAATATATTCATTCTCTATTTTATCCATCCTTGTCACTCCACACATCCATCTCAACATTCGCATTTCTGCTGCATGCACTCTTCTTTCATCCATCCCTTTGGTTGCCCAACACTCAGATCCATACAACACGACAGGTCTTATGATCGTCTTGTAAACTTTCCCCTTAAGTTTAAGGGGCATTCGTGGATCACACGTTGTTCCTGAGACCTGTCGCCATTTCATCCATCCCGCATTTATTCTATTTTTCACGTCTCGGTCGATCTCGCCGTCGTTCTGAATTGATGAGCCGAGGTGCCGAAAGTCGGAGCAGACTGGTGAAACTACAAGTGATAATAAATCCGATGTTCGTAAATACATTTTCAGAGCTTGGATCACAGAGCAAATAGAAAATCTACGCAACAGCACAGACGATCAGACCAATAAGAAGAAAATAGCTGAGTTGGAGGACGATCTGGCACTTCGCAAGGCGCAGATATCTGACCTGCAACAGAAGATATTGACTGCTGATCAAGGTGAATAACAGTGTCATAGACTTTTCGACAGTCTACACGGCTCAGGCTAAGTTGGTAGTGAGTAACCCTGCCCTATGAAGGCTGTGGGCTCAATCAAAAATTGTGTGATGAAGGGTGTATTTACAAAAAATAGTTATATAAGTATTATATCAACAATCTGGCTCCCTAATGCTATGTTTCGTTTGGGTAAAGATATGCTGTGTGGAATGTCCACCAATAATAATTAGGTTAAACAATAAGTTAGTTCTTTAGGCTGTTAGGCTGTGTGGCAGACAATTTACGATCTTATGCACAATAAACACACACATACCCATTTTTACAGGCACAAAGACATCAAATTATTTTTTGGGAACTTCAAGTGTACACTACAGATACAAAAAAAGCTACACAAAACCGAATATAAATGATGTGTGAACAATTAAGTATTTTTTAATTCTTTCAGAGAACAAATCCCGTACACAATGGGACAATATCCAATCCATGCTTGAAGCTAAAGTCGCCCTCAAATGCCTGTTTGAGCTCCTCGTGGATTCGAAGCGAGAACTTCAGAACCAGAGCGAGAAAGGCG
The DNA here is from genome assembly GCA_963576535.1 of Plemyria rubiginata. Lineage (NCBI taxonomy): Eukaryota > Metazoa > Arthropoda > Insecta > Lepidoptera > Geometridae > Plemyria > Plemyria rubiginata. Next base: position 3,993,568 of record OY754925.1, on the reverse strand, counting down.
TCCAGGCACGCTACGAGGAGGTGAAGGAGGCTCATGATAGACTGGTCGTCGAGTTTGAGAATTGCAAGTTGGACTTCGAACGGCAACTCGCTGTGGTGAAGATGCAAAGCGAACAAAAGGTAAGAATAACAAACAATAATAATAGATAGATAGATAACTCTTTATTGATTACTACAACATAATTAATTAAACACATTTTACTTAAAAACTAACAATAAAAAATAATTGTACATTTCAAAGAGCTATCTAGCCACACACTGAATCGAAAGGTTTTGAGATTGAGATAGTCCCTTCTATGACTGTTGAGCTGGAGCCCCATCTTGCTAAAAAGTAAGGTTTTGTCGTCCTGATACTGGAAGATTATTTTTTTCATTCCTCAAAATCTCAAGTAATAAATACCTTATCGTATTCAAATGTCACGCCAACAGTTGAACGAACAGGATGATTATTTTTCTCGTGTAACGGGTTCGATTTCCGGTTCAACCATGTAATTATTTAAATATCTACGAATGCAGTTTAATTTTTTTTTTTAATTCAAATAATGTCTTCTTTCAGTAAAATCTATCTACAATATTTTCCCTCCATGTGGCATATCCGTGGGACGCCCTGTATATTGCATGTTCTTCTAGGTTAGGTTGCTAGATTCACCTAACTTTAGACGTTTCAAAGTAATCCTTGTGATTTAATTAATTAAATACCATTTGATATGTTGCATGTATTATTCTTTTTATTGTTTCTTTTTCCATGTTAAGTTGGCGTCATTGGTCGCTTTGCAACGCGGAGTAATGGTCCGCGGTGACAACAACGAAGCGTGTAAACATCTTCAAAATGTGCTGCAAATACAACAGGAGAAATTGGACCAGGTTGAGGAAGAAAACGTACGTAAATGGGTGAATCAACTTTTAAGACACTCCTTTGACAACATTATGAACAACTAAAAATAAAAAATAAATCATCGAAATATTATGAAAATATACTGTTAACATTTGCACAAGTTTACTATTTTTAGGTTTTGCAGTGGGGCACGACATCTAAGCTAATATTAACGAGTTTTTTTAGAAAAAGTGACAAGGGTGCCTCATAAATATCGATTGCAACGCTGTAGAGCGACAATAAACCTACGCGCACCAGCTGAGAACTTAATTTAGGCTGGGGGGGGCGGTAAAGCTAGGTAGAGATTTTTTGATCATACCAACTAAATATTAGACAATAATCGCCTTAGATGACACCAAAGTAGGCGTCATCTCTTGATAACGGTCATGAATTTTTATCGGTAACTCTGTAGAACTGATGTTTTGATCAAAGTTTGGGACAAAAGTTTGGATGCACGAAAAATATAAAATATTTGTCAAACTTTTATAAATGTTAACTTTAAACGTAAGTTTATCTTTTTCTGAATCATAATATTGGGTAAAAAGGCTGTGCATTCATACCTTTTTTTTAAGATACGTCCTAAATTGTATCGTCATCTAGGCCTGGGGACACATGTTTTTTGTATGGATAGTGCTTATGTTCTGCTGAGTTACCATAATAAAGTCAAAAGTTTTCCTATTAACTATAAAATACTATGAAACTAGCATGTTAGGAAAGGATCTAAGTTTACGTTAACATCAAAACAAACATATTTTATAAGGAAATTAGGATTTTTATGCTCTTTGCATGACAGGGACACAAAAGGAGTGCCTTAAAAGTTGATTCACCCAAATATCTATTTCACCTAAACTGATCACGGATAAAGATCCCTATAATGATAACATCTTCAATTTTCTAAGGGATTAGTCAGTAGTACGTTGATATATTACATTTACATATACCTAGATACCCACCCGCCTAATGTCACTCAGATGTTTTCGAAGTAATATACCCCAACTGTAAACTGTTTTCGAATGCCACGTCATAGCCTCGGTGGCGCAGTAGGCAGCGCGTAAGTCTCATAATCTTAAGGTCGTGAGTTCGATCCTCACCCGGGGCATAACTTTTTGTATTAATTTTATTTATTTTTCTCACAGAAAAAGCTAGTAGATGAATTGGAACAGCTTCGCGCGGCAGGTAAAAAGGCTAAGAACAAGAAACAGAAAAGTTTGGAACCTGTGAAGAAATTGGAGTATGTGGAGCAGACTGATGAAGATGAAGACGAATTTGAAGACCGGGACAAAGACCCTGACTGGAGGGCGACCCCACTTTTCAAACGTATACAGGTGAATATATCGATATTAACTCGAGGGTGACTCCACTTTTCAAACGTTTAAAGGTGAATATATCGATATTAACTCGAGGGTGACTCCACTTTTCAAACATATACAGGTGAATATATCGATATTAACTCGAGGGTGACTCTACTTTTCAAACGTACGAACGGCACGCCTGTCATGTGATTAATAGGCTAGTTGACTAAATTTGAATAATTGGTTAATAATGTAATATCTATTTTCCACCAAACATAATATATCACTACATACCTAGTATAAAACAAAGTCGCTTTCTCTGTCCCTATGTCCCTATATCCCTGTCCTTATGTATGCTTAAATCTTTAAAACCACGCAACGGATTTTGATGCGGTTTTTTTTAATATATAGAGTGATTCAAGAGGAAGGTTTATATGTATAATACATGCATGATATGTGCACCCGTGCGTAGCAGGGGCGCGCGGGCGGGTCGCTAGTTTAAAAAGTATATCGTAAATTTACAATATTTATTTTGTATTTTCAATTACCGTCGAAAATGCTCAGACTGTCATGGCGTCTTGATGACATCACGCCGTGTGAAACAAAACAGTTTGATAGCCTGTTTTGTATCATCATATATGTATCACTAGTTGCGCCCCGCGGTTTCACCAGCACAGATTTTAATCCCGGTATTACAACGGGATGAAAAGTCGCCTATTTGCTATTCCAGACTATAATCTATCTCTGCTAAGTTTCCCCCAGATCCGTTCAGCCATTCCGGCGTGAAAGAGTAACAAACATCGATCCATTCATCCATACTTACAAACTTTGGCGTTTATAGATAGATAGATAGAAAATTCTTTATTGCACATAAACAAATTTTATCGTACATAGGCGAACTTAATGCTAGAGAGCATTCTCTTCCAGTTAACCTTTGTGTAGTTTTGAAAAACCGAAAGGGCGGTGCACACACATGGATTATAATAGTAGTAGATACATATTTTTGTTTTTAAAAATGTTAAATGCTATTGTGGTGTGCAATAGAGTTTTCTATCTATCTAACACCCGAATACTCAAACGCAACTCAGATTTGAGCACGTCTCAAGTCGTGATTTTTTGACAGTTTTTAATGAAATTCCGTCAAAAACTCGTCACATGAGACGTGCTTAAATCTGAGTTGCGTTTGAGTATTCGGCCGTAAGGGTGACAAATCAACATCGAGCTGTGCTGCGCTGTGCTATGTTTGGTCAACTCGCTCGTCTTATATTTTAATGAGGATACAAACAAACCATGCTGTGCTGCGCTGTGCGTTCAATTAAAAATGAAATTCTGTTAAAAACGCAGCAGTCTCGAGCGAGGTGCGCTACCCGCCGTGCTGAGCCCCGCTGTGTCGAGCTGTGCTAGGTTTTACAAACATGGAGCACGCTGCGTGCCCCTCCATCGCCCTCAGACGTCTCTTTCACTCTCGTACTCCCATCTCGCTCGCACTAGTGTATGCGCGACACTGAGCTAAGCAAAGCGCAGCACAGCTTGATGGAAGAAACAGCACAGCACAGCGCAGTACAGAGCGCAGCACAGCTTGATGTTGATTGTTGAAAAAACGTAGCTTAAGAAACACAACACAGCACAGCGCAGCACAGCTCGATGTTGATTTGTCACCCTAACTCACACAGCTATCCTTCCAGGCCCAACGCTCGCGTCTAACAATGAACTTCACCACCGACGATGCGGACACATCTCGCGCGCCGAAGCGCTCCTCCGACGGGTCCCCTCATTGCTCCTGCCGCGGCTCCTGTTCCACCAAGATATGCGGCTGTGTGAAGACTGAGAAGGGATGCGGGAGCGCTTGTCGGTGTCAGAGAGAGCTCTGCAAAAACAGACGGATGTCTTCGGATAGCGACGATAAGGAGAATAATGTAAGTTAGAAAAGAGAGAAAGAAAAAATATTTAAAAAACAAACATACAAGTACAGGTAGGTATATAACAAAAAATAAAAGTAAAAAAAAGTAAAGTAAAAAGTTTTGATAGTAGTCTCTAGTTTATACGGGAGTAGTTGTGCCCCGCGGTTTCACGCGTAGTTTTAAATTCCGGTATTCCCACGGGATAAAAAGTAGCCTATGTGTTATTCCGGACTACAATATATGTAAGCGGCGCAAGAGGTTGCGGGTTCGATTCCCGCCTCGGAACAAAATTGTGTACGATCTGCAGAAATTTGTTCCGTTGGTCTGGGTGTTTATGTATAATAAAAAATATCTATCTATGTTAGTATATAATGTATTAAATATATCCGTCATGTAGTACCTATAACACAAGCTTTGAGTAGCTTACTTTATGGCTAGGTGCTGTGTGGTTTGTCCAGCATTATTTATTTATTTATTTATATATCCCTGTGCCAATTTTCACCGAGATCCGTTCAGCCGTTCTGGATTTATAGAGTAACAAACATCCATCCATCTATCCATCCATCCATCCATACATCCATACTTACAAACGTTCGCATTTATAATATTAGTAGGATTATTTGGTATTCAATAAAAATTCACGAAGCGAGACAGCAAATAATGGTTTTTATTCATGTCGTTATTTGTACATCACCTCAGCCTAGCTACCCGTAATACGCTAATAATAGTGGAAACACTACAATCTCAGTGAAGGGATTGTGTGAAGTACTTTTGCAGCTAAGCAGCGGTTTGCTGTGATCAGTTTGACAGGGGCTGGTGAACTTACATGCAGACAATTGTTTGTGCTTAAGGGCCCGGCGACAGCGGCTCGCAGTTTCGAGGCGCGATTGGCTATTATTTCATTTTATTTCATTTCGGGGAGGTTGTTGAAAGAATAACTATCCAGTGACACGCATAAATACTGTTCGAATACAATAATATAAGGGAAATGTGCTTGAGTCAGAAATCATTTTGGTATTAGGTAAACGTAAGGCCAAACATACTAATACCAAAATGATTTCTGATTCAGGCATGTTTCCCTTATATTATTGTGTTATTTGTGTTCGAACAGTATTTATGCGTTTCACTGGATAGTTATTCTTTCAAACAACCTCCCCGAAATGAAATAAAATGAAACAATAGCCAATCGCACCTCGAAACTGCGAGCCGCTGTCGCCGGGCCCTTAATATATTCGATATTTGTATTAACAGTGTTACCAGTGTGTGAACAGTTTATTCCGTGAAGGTGGGAAGTACTCTTACCATGGCTGCGTCTGCCATTAAGTAGTTGCAGGTGCTGGTAAAATGTCTGGCTGAATATATTTTATATCAATCTATCTAAATATATATAACTCAAAGGTGACTGACTGATTGACTGACTGACTGACATAGTGATCTATCAACGCACAGCCCAAACCACTGGACGGATCGGGCTGAAATTTGGCATGCAGGTAGATGTTATGACGTAGGCATCCGCTAAGAAAGGATTTTGATCAATTCTACCCCCAAGGGGATAAAATAGGGGATGAAAGTTTGTATGAAACTTTGAATTCCTTGGCGCGAGCAAAGCCGCGGGTTCAGCTAGTTATATCATTATCTGCTTTACATTTGTGTCAAGTGCTCGAAAGGAGCGCACTTAAAAAATCCTTTTACTACGCTGTTTCGAAAGAACTTGTAATACATTCAATGTGGTGTACACAGTGCAATGCAGAGATATACCTTTCAATAACGTATTCCTTTATTTGCAGCCATCAAGCACGGAACTATCTCTAGACACCACTCCGCCGTCGTACTTCGACAAGCGGTAAGTTGTCTCCAATACTATTCGATTCACCCAATAAAATAACTAATTACATAAGAAGCGCTTTATCAGATTCGAAACATCACACGAGCTATGCGGCAGTAAAAGTGAACCGAATACTCCTACGAAAAACGTCACTATTCGACCAAAACGAACGTTGGGCGACAGAAAGAATCTCACCCAGTCTTGGATGTTCGCTTTGCTATTGTACAACACGTGTGTTGCTCCCATGTCTTCGTATTGTGCGAACAGCATATTCGAATACGGCATGGATGTCGCTAAATACAACGTGATTGCGAATGTCGTCAAGTTTATGATGAAAGAGGTTAAATGGATTGATTTTTTGGATGCTTGCAGACTATGCTCTTACTTTGGTTTCAAATTGAAAATCTTGCGAGAAAATCTATATTCTTTATACCACACTGTTAGGTCCGACTGTCTGTGACTATTTCTCTCTTCAACGTTGAAAAAGGTTTAGAGTCACAAGGGATCTCAGTATGTTTAGATACCGTGCCGAAGGATAATAATCGTGAGCTTATTTTCCATAGTAAAATTAATTAGTACGTCGATAAGTCGTTTGAAGCTCAAATAATAGGTGCAAAGAAGGGTTTAAAGTAGTTTTTATATTTTTATTAGCTTCGTATAAAAATGCATCAAATAATTTTTCAAAACACATTTGGTAGCTACAAACAGTGACTGGGATAATTTTAACCTTGTTTAAATTTAAGTAGCGTTTGTTATTGGGGCTAATGTTTTTATCGTTTTGGGATAATTTTAAGCAATGTTTAAATTTAAGTTACTTTTGTGATTGGGGCTAATGTTTTTCTCGTTTTTCAAAGGCGGGAGAAGTACTCGTTCTATAAAAACATATCTGGAATTTGGCACATATTTAAGAGGAAAGAAACTATAGATATTCCACTGAAACGATGTAAGTGCATGGTTCTGCAAAGCATTGTAGATATTTGTTTTTATTAGTTTTGTTGGCGTAATAATAGACTATAGTAACAGTAGATTTCATTTCATGGCGTTGTGTTATTTAGAAGTTGCTATGCAGAACTATGTCTTGCATAGATGTATTTTATAAGCACTTTAGATTGATTGCACTTGTTAAATTTGCTTGAAACCTCAAAATACACAGCACTATTTCTATCTTACGTGCTATTCGGTCTTCTCAGACGATCTTTTAAAGTTGTTTCAACTTATAATATAACTAGTAGCGCCCTGCGGTTTCAGCCGCGTAGTTTTAAATCCCGGTATTCCCACGGGATAAAAAGTAGCCTGTGTGTTATTACAGACAATAAAATATCTCTGTGCCAACTAACAAACATCCATCCATCTACCCATCCATTCATACTTACAAACTTTCGCATTTATAATATTAGTAGGATAATTGTCATTAAGGTTGAATTTCCACAAGTCATTATATTATTAATTGTCATTTTACAGTGGCCATGGAGGGTTATAATGAGTTATTTTTCTTACAGAGGTCACCTTGACGCGACGTACGTTAAAAAGAAGAAAAGCTACTTTTTTCCAAATGATCAGGGCAATGGCGACTCGAAACCTATAAAAGTAAGATAATTATATCCAACTACTATCTAGTTAATTGACTCAGGCGTGACTGCGGAAGTTCATTGTTAAATATAAATTAACTTGAACAAAGCAATACTTATGTAGTACTAATCCGCTGATCTAATCTCCTTAAGGCTTCGGTGACAGCGGCTCGCAATTTCGAGGTGCGATTGGCTATTATTTCATTTTATTTCATTTCGGGGAGGTTGTTTGAAAAAATAACTCTAAAGAAACACGCATAAATACTGTTCGAACACAAATAATACAATAATATAAGGGAAACATGCCCGAATCAGAAATCATTTTGGTATTAGTATGTTTGGTCTTACATTTACCTAATACCAAAATGATTTCTGACTCAAGCACATTTCCCTTATATTATTGTATTATTTGTGTTCGAACAGTATTTATGCGTGTTTCTTTAGAGTTATTTTTTCAAACAACCTCCCCGAAATGAAATAAAATGAAATAATAGCCAATCGCACCTCGAAATTGCGAGCCGCTGTCACCGGACTCTTAAGCTGAAATAAACTTAATTAGATTTCGATACGTGTCTTCGTGTTGCCTCGTCGAGCGCTGAGCTGAAACTTTCAGCTCAGCGCTCGACGAGGCAACACGTTCAGTGCACAGCGAGTCAATTTCCTGAAGACACGTGTCGAAATCTAATTAAGTTTATTTCAGCTTAAGGAGATTAGATCAGCGGATTAGTACTACATAAGTATTGCTTTGTTCAAGTTAATTTATATTTAACTACTATCTAATCATTTAACGAGCAATTCTTGTATAAATCCATCTGTAACAAAAGTAACCTGAATCTCGGAAATTGCATAATATAATTATGATATAGTATTGATTCATTCAATAATATTGCTTTTTCTTTCTTTTCAGACAAATTGAACGTTTACGACGAGTGAGCTTGTAAATTTTATGAACTTAAACTTTTTATAGTTATGTAAATTAAATTTATATTAGAATGGGTTTATTTTTCTAATATAAAAGCGAAAGTAATAACAAAAAATCTAAAAGTTTTATAGTTTGGAGACCCGTGAACAAACAAACAAATTTTAACGAATAAATTATGAACACAAATATGACAATTTGTAATTCGTAGTTTTTAAAATAATGTTGTATTGTAATCTAAATTAGGTGTAGATGTATAAAATTTTTGCCTTGTTTCAAAAGACTGGATTCTTGTCTATGTTGCCATTCAGAAATTGATAAGTTAAGGCTAGTTACACTGAGTTTTTATAATTATAAAGAGTAGATTTCTGAATAAAGTACATAACTACCTATTTATTATAAAAAAAACTTTGTTTCACTTTTTTGAGGACCGATATTATAACTAGGTAAGTACGCCCCTCGGGCATGGATCATCGATACAATAAAATTTGACAATATTTCTCGATAAATTTGAATATTGAACGAACGTTTATACAGGATGTTTTAGGTGGATGGACCAACAAAATTTTTTAAGGGGTTGGGGGGGTCATGCGCAAGTTTTCCCCGCAAGTCCTAAGTGTCACGGTTTTTTAAATATGTTTTTTTTATATATTTTTGAAAATAACCCAAAATCTGCACAACAAGAATTCACAAGTTAATTTGTCGTATTACATCTACAAAAAAAGTTAGCACCATTTAAAGGCAAGATTTTGAATTATTTAAAAAAATAACATATCTGAGAAACCGTGACACTTAGGCCTTCGGGTCTACCAGAGAAACTTGCGCATGACCCCCCCAACAAAAATTGTCGGTCCATCCACCAACCAAACACCCTGTATACAAAAACAGCCGTGCAAACATGTAACTTGTCAAATTTAATCGTATCGATGATCCATGCTCGAGGAAAAGCACTTGCTGTTCTAGTAAGTAGGTAGGTTTAGTTATAATTCGTTTTAATATTTATTGAAACTTTTTCGAAGGAAAACTAGCTTGGATCTAAATATGTTTTCTATCAAAATTTAATTCTCACACTTAGCAAAATAGTTCATTATACAGCTCATGTCCGTGGCAATACGAACGTCAACGCTCTCTCTCTCTCTCGCGTTACCGCACACGTTGTCTTTCGCGCATTGCCTATGTCCCTGCGCATTTAGCTAAGTGTAAACGGGGTATTAAATGTCACTCTAATCTCAAAAAAAATCCGTTCCAAAATTTCCTTGGAAAGTTTGTAAGCAATTTTCTCGCAAGCATTTTAATTTCCTTTGATTGTCCGAAAGGAATTTCGGAAAGGTATTTATCAACAAATACCCACCTAACTTGTCCATTGTATTCAAAATGGTATGTGTTTATGAAATATGCTGAGTTAGGTAGGTATACATCTTTGCTTAACTTTCCATCTCATAGTGATTACACCACACCCATTTTCTAACCACGTTTTTAAACGTTTAACTTTTTTTATTTACATATTTATGAATGTTTAGCTGCAATTTTAAAAGGCAAATTGAAAAATAAATATCTTCACGCCCTTTACGACTTTGATGCCCAGACACGGTAGCTATCCCCTTAGATCTTTAAGCACTAGGTACTCCAGATTCTTTGAGGACGTATAAGGGGGTAATCAGAGGTACGTCCAAGCAATTCGGATACTAAAGATTAAAAATGTTCCGAAATAAAATTTGTTGAAAAGTAGTTTAGTTAAGACCACAGAAATGTTTTCTCTATTCCGTGGTTAAGACTGTACACTTGTCGAACATGGTATTTCCAATTTAATAAATTATCTAACACTCAAGCAGGTCGTACAGAAAGGATCCTACATTTGCCAGAACATTTCCATATCGATAAGTATGTCAAAGGCAATTTTTGCGTCTGAGTCATGTAGCGCCTTGACCGATTCATTGCATCCTACTACCGCGTCATCGAACGTTTGGAGAATGAAAGCCACAAAATAACCCTTACCATTGGAGTTAGCTGCAATATTCGAAAGTGGCAATGCTCGGAGATTTACAAAAAAAAGTTGTACAACCTTTTAAAAAGCACAACACACTCTTGTGTATCCTCACCTCTGAAGCTATAAATATTTTGCATCGTGCACATAGGACGCAAAAATAGTGGACGAGGTACCCAAACAGCGCAAGACTTACCTACTGCAAAAAATGTCACAAAACTCAAGGTTTTACAGTCAAGAAGTCCAAGCAAAGGCGCGCTGCCCAAGGTTACGATCGCAAACATCAGGGTTACAGTCAAAACCTATCTTCAAAAAGAAGGCGAAAACTACATACCAAAAAGATTGTGCTTAGACTAGAATGTGGTGACTGTAAGTTCAGATCCCAGGTTGCACTCAAGTGTTGCAAGCACTTTTAGCTTGGAGGAGACAAGAAGAGAAAGGGACGATGACTTCTAGGCTGCATATTAAATAAAACTATTCTTCTTGTGGGACTAGTTGCTTTCGAAACAGTGTGGTGAAAGGATTTTAAGTGTGCTTCAAGAGCCAGATACTCTAACTATTAAAGATTATTTGTTGAAAAAATTGGTCAAACAAGGTAAGCATGATTATCTATCAATGTTCATGTTAGAAAATAACCTAAGTGAAAATAACACTAATGTAATTGATGAATTGGTAATAAGACAAATGCAAGCAACTGAACATCACACGGCTAGCAATTGATGCAGTTTTGAGTGGAGAAAGAAATGAATCTGTTTCTGAACTTATAGTAGTTGAATCATTCACAAAATATGATGACGATGACAGTTCCATTCGAGAACGCATAGTACCGGTTGAAGAAAGGTTGAAGGCTCGCTTTCGATGCACGGGGAGAAATCTCAAAACTCGTCTGACCACCACCACTAGTAGTAACGCGCGAGACGCCATCAAAGAAGCACGTGTTTGACGCTCTCCCACAAAAACTCCGTCAATATCACTACCAAAAAATACAAGAAGCTGTAGAGCTACTACAAGCTAGGATTTTTGTGTTCAACTTGAAGATCTAGTGCTGTGTGTGTGAATAAATCAGTGCATGGTGAACGGTTTCGCTTTTTTTTTGTTAGAAAGTGCATCTACCTGTCGGAGAGTGTTTTTCTACTGTCTACCGGTATGTTTGATGTTGTACTTTAAAATAGCGTTAGGAACGCCGCGCCGGTATCACTTGGCTCTTCTAAGAATTGGAGTTGTGAATTAGGAAGAGAAGATAGAATTTTCGTAAGCGCGAATTATAGACAAGCTTTCTAGAGTTTTTGTTTGTGTTTGTCTGAGATGTGTTAGACCCTGGATGTATAAGATTCAATTATATGTAGAATTGTATTAATATCGGCGTAGGTTACGAATCCCTTTAAAACCACAAGACGGTATCCAAAGAGTATCGACTGAAATGAAATGAACTTCTTCCCATACCAGCATAAAATAAACGTATTTTCCATTCAAATCCTTTACTTACCTACTGTTTACTACTGAAGACAAAAACCCGCTAAAACGCTTAGTACCGACCTAGGTACCTATTTGGTTTTCGAAAGACATTCCTTGCTCTACAATAGCGTCTCTACATACAATAGAGACCGCTCCTTTGAATGAAGATGGGCCTTTTATCATACCATGAAATTGTTGGATGAAGTGGGACTACACAAGACAATTGTTATTAGAATACCCTATGGGTAGAACTTTTACATTGTTTCGAGCCTGGAGCCGAAAAGCCTGGGGCTAAAATATTACTCTTTGATATTTTTTTTAACTGAATAGTCCGTTTTTTTACTACAATATCACCTGATGGTAAGGGACGATGTAGCCTGCGTTGGAGCAGAACGATTTAGAAGACACATGTCAAAAAAAACATCTGACACACAGATATGTTTCCACAAGAACTCCCCGCGTAAGATAAAGACGAGATTTTCGAGAATTTCTACTGTGCCTGGCGGAAACTCTTGAAGAAGTTTTTTATAATGTTTCAAAACTGTACAAGAACACTAAAAACAATCATAAAACAAAGGCATTTCTCAGATGTAAACATCATTAAAAACATCCAGAAAATGCTGACAAATTTGAAAGAACAAAGCGGAATGCAAAATCAGAAGCGGGATTACAAAAAAAGTACTCTCTGGTTGGTGATCGTAATTAAATCCAATGCCTTTCCATTTTCTATGGTGTTCCATGGTCTTTGCAATAGGTCACTATAGAAGGGCACCATAATTTCGTAACTCAAAAAATACGTCTTGAAGACACTAAAGGTGAGGATACGCGCAAATCTAATTCATGTTGTAACGTCAACGGACTGACGATTGAAGCAATTTGTTGTGAAGTATTCACGACAACTCTACTAAAATGGCTTAAGTCAAAGTATATTTATTGGCAGAATTACATGTACACATAATAGATGTTTAGTGTTTGTACCTATGGACCAATGAAAACCAAATAAAAAGAGTTCTCTTCCAGCAAACCTTGTATAATTAAACCTTAATGTCTATTACAAAAACAACTCGATCTCATACGCGTTTATCACTTATTTACATAGTTCAAAGTCCGACAAGGGCAAAGGAATCAGGTAATCTCTATATTGTCGTCCTCATTATAGATTTATTTAAAAAAACATAGTTTGAATTCAAAAAAATTAAATAAATAGGTTAATTATTTTTGTTCGCTCTGATATTTTAACGGCTGGTTTCTGAAAGCTTGATAAATGTTTATTTATCAAAGCTATAGTCACTTGCTATTTCAGCTTTTACTTTAAAATCGAGAACCGGGCTTTTTATTACCGAGAGGATAGTTGACCTACATGTTTATTATTTTACACATTTGACAATATTCACACAACTGAAAACAATCTCACGAAACCATCGGTGCACGATTTGCCCACGCTTGCCAGATTTCATTCAATAGGTGTACCTACTATATTATTTATTAACAATTCCCATTCATGGAATCTTTCATTCAACTAACTCATTAGACTACTAATGTCTACCTACTAAGGTACTAATACTGAATACTGGTCCAGGGAAATACGATTTGCACGAGTAATGTCAAAAAAGAAAAATCTCCAAGAACACTCAATCAAAAAAAAAACGTCAAAGTATAAAAACGCCCAACTAGAAAATGACCATACATAAAAGGCCCTCTAGGAAACTGACTAGTAATCTATATACCCAACCAGAAAAATGTCCAGGTATATTAATATCCAACCAGAAAAATGTCCAACCATAACGATGCCCAGAACAATACAAACTTCTTTTGTTACTATCACCATGCAAAGCGTTGCTGTGTTTGGGCTTGAAAGGTGTGCCGGTGAAATTGCCACATGAAACATAATACCTTGCCTAAATTTGCTGGACGTAGGGCATAGCATTGTAGGGCACGTTCCTATCAGAATATTTTTACAAATAAAGAGGAATGCAAGGAGCAATTGACCAAGTTGCTTGTTCAAGACTTCTATCCCACAAAACCTTATTTTTTAGGTACCTAAGTTTATTTAACTGCTTGAAAGGACTAGGAAGACCTCGGCGGACCTATCTAGATCAGATAGCAGATGTTCTAGAGAAAGGCCAGGTCAAGAGTACCCTAAACCGACGAGCATGTATGAAGAATGTTATGAGAGTGAATGAAGCGAAAGAGGTATGTCAGGATCGTAGCAAGTGGAAATCCGTGGTCTCTGCCTACCCCTATGGGAAATAGGCGTGATTTTATGTATGTATGTATGAAAGGACTAGGTACATTTTAAGTAAAACATAATAAATAGGTCAATAAAACCTAGCTTTATTGCTACACACTCCAAGATTTCGCAAACCGGTTGCGGTTCGGTTGCGTCTTTCAATGGACCTATCTCGATCTGGCCATTTTTACAGCTCGTCGTGCTATGTTGTTTTTAGGTTACTTAGGTTTAGGTTTACTTAGCCCAATAAGGCACCCTAGCTTTGCCATGACTAGGTAGGTATCTGTTTTTGGTCAGAGCCGTATAACCAGTAGATAGACATGATGCCTCTAGTCGCTTGCACTTAGGTATTATGTGCCTGCAGTCCTCCACATTATTTGTTCTGTGCCTGTACCTACTTAGATGGTATCACCTACCACCCTCACCTACCCACTTCATAATTGTTTTATAAGTTTGTGTTCACGTCTGGTAGGTCCATTGAAATGACGACATTTTTAAATGATGTCAGTATTTAGTGTAGCCGTCTGTAATGTCGAGGTAATGGCTTTGTTTTTTTCATCATAAAATTTTTTGATAGAGCTAGCAAGGCCCATCTGATGCTAATAGTGATAACCCTGGATACTCTAGGGTTATCATTTATGATGCAATGCATAAGTTTTGTTATATCTCCGATAGATATAACAAAACATTGCAAGTCACGCACGATATAAAAGTTAATTTTTCAGTAGAAGAAATATATTATAGAAAAATCTTTATTTTGTTTCCTAAATCTCTAGTTAGAAAATCGGAAGGAAAAATTTATAAAAGACGAGCTCATGGCCCTGATAGATGAGCGAGTAAAACACGGTCTTATCTTATAGCTCGTCGGTAAAGCTCTAGGGACGGAATATAGCTTTACCAAAAGGCAGCGGTTTTACTTGCTCTGGCTATCGAGACGGCTTTCAGTTAGACATTTAATTCCCATAGTGTAATAGCAATTATGTAGGATGGATGGGAATCAAATGGCAAACTGAAAGCCATCTCGATAGCCAGACATTAGCGTAATCGGGCCTTATGAGCTCAAAAGCCCAATGTCGCTAGTTTTCAGTGGCGCCATAGTATGTGTAAAGAAGTGGAAAAAGAAATGTAATTGACCATCCAAACTTAAGCAATTACTTTTACAGCTAAGCAATACATAGAACGCTCGAACTATACTTACTAAGGTACTTACTTCCAACACAATAAGTTACGAAACGCTGCGCCGTCGACCGATTAGGAGTGAAAAACCGCGTAAGACTATACCAACGATTGTTTGTACGTGGGAAACTTGCCGATTCAGGGTTGTCAATTGTTTTACTAGAGGTAAGTACTAGTACCTTTTTACTATACATATTCCTATATTTATCTTTCTAAATACCTAGTTACCTATACTCACCGTACTGCCCCATTAGATTGACAATGTTTTGTTAAGTTTGGGCTTAATGAAAGTTTAATACAAATTTCGTGGCTGAATCAATTAGAAAAGAACTGCGCAGCGACGAAGTAAGGAGTTTTAGTCTCTATGGGTGAATAATTACCTAGCTAATTTCATCAAACTTTTGTTTGTTCTAACAACACTAATATTATGGAAAGATTTGTATGTTTTTAACGAATAAAATCAAAACCTATGTACTGATCCGATTTAAAAAAGCGTCACAAGGTTTGGGCAGCCCTACAACGTCAACGCAAATTCGTCTATGTAGAAACAAGCTACTAAGATATCTGAAGTTCGCAATGTGATATTTGATTACCTATGGTGTTTTTAACAATGTAAGACATTCGTATTCGTATTCTATTCGTTAGAAGTAAGACATCCGTAGATGACTTCAGTTTATTTTTTAAAATTCTTTCCTCTGTATTCTATCAGACTACACGGTTGGCATTGCTTTTAACTTCTTCCACCAAGTTGTGGGACCACGACGGACCGCAAGTGTAATTTTTTTACACCAAAAATTTCCTTTGTGTTTTATGCAATTTCATAAAAAATCGTTCTGGACCCATGGCACCCCTAAAACATACCCCTGGGGGTGTTATGGGGACTAAGATTTAGACCCGTGGCACCTCCAGGCTATTACTATCATTATTATTAGGTACTATTTGCACCCGCAGTTTCTCCCGCGCAGATTTAAGTCCCGGTATTCCCACGGGATAAAAAGTAGCCTAATGCTATTCTAGACTATAATTTATCTCTCTGCCAAGTTTCATCCAGATACGTTCCGGTGTGAAAGAGTAACAAACATCCATAATTACAAACTTTCGGGTTTATAATGTTAGTAGGATTATCAAATTTATATGATTTTTATTAGTATGGCATTAACCTACTTATCTTACTAGCTCATACAGATTTCTTACCAGCCCCACTACACAGAAGTATTCTGTGCAGCAATTAGATGGATGCTTTGGAGCGTTTGACTAAACGAGTGTTGTGCAACTCGGTCACATACCCGAGTGGTAACCAGCCTGGGTAAAACCACATAGTAATTTTAGCAATGTGAATTAAAACAATTATTATCTACTGCCTACATACTATTTTGTAGTTATTTAACTATTTGACGACCTCTGTGGCGCAGCGGGCGAGAGCCTGCCTGCGACGCAAGATGTTGCGGGTTCGATTCCCGCCGTGGAACAAAGTGTACGATCTGCAGAAATTTGTTCCGATGGTCTGGGTGTTTTCTATGTATAATAAAAAATATCTATCTATGTAAGTATATAATGTATTAAATATATCAGTTATCTAGTACCCATAACACAAGCTTTGAATAGCTTACTTTGGGGCTAGATAGTGCTGTGTGGATTGTCCAGCATTATTTATATTTATTATTTAGTAATCTTCTATCGTTTAGGTCGTTTAAAGTTTAGAGTTGGATGACGCTGTGTGAAAAGTCCATGATTTTAGATAGATAGAAAATTCTTTATTGAACAAATAAAACATAATGTACATAGGCAAGATTGTTGCTGGATATGCTATACAAATGTTTAATAAATACTGATGGGAAAAACATTTTTGGGTAGTGCACATTTGATGAGGTCAGATAGCAAAAAACAAAGCAGACCTAAAAAAGTACGTAGCAAAGTAGAAAACCAAAAGATTTTAGTAAGGTGGTCAAAATAATTTGGCCATTATTAAAATTATTAGAACTTCACTTTGCAAGTTCGATTGATCATATTATACCCCAGAACTCAACGTCAAGCCGAAACGGGGCGACAGGATTGATTGTAAAGATCATGAGAAAAATCTGAAAAAAATCTATCCCATGCAGTTTGAAAATTATGGACATTTAAAAACCTAAAAATTTGGTCGATCTCTAACAATTTTTCGGTTATTGTGGTAAATTTTTATTATTTTTGTTTATTTAAACTTTGGAACCGTAACCTTCGGTTTATACGGCTAAATGTTCGTAGGTGTTATGAATGCATTTTCCATTTACGTATGTAAATCGTGGTGCCGCTTGCCTTGCAAGGCCGATAGCAAATAAACAGCATAAGCGAAGGGAACTACTTCTATCCAGGTCACAGGTGGTCCAAAATGAGAACACCTATGGGATCCAATCAGGGTTCGAGTTTTAGTGTGCGAAGGTAGAGTGGAACTGGCAAGGCCATGTGACCGTATGGTCGATGGCCGTGGTTTTTATTTAGAAGTTATTTATTACATTCTAGTGATCGATTAAGGCGTTGACAACACCTAATATTCTTCTCGCTCGCACGATTCGACATTTTGAAAGATATAGAATCACAAGTCCCAATTTTGAAAAATCGCAACCAACCATTTTGTGTGCAATCAAAGTGTTTAAGTAGATTTTAAGTAGGTATGAGAGAGTATAATACCTGCGTAGTATGTACCTAAACACAGAGACAATGGTAAATCGCATGACACCATAATAATATGGGAAGATATGAGGAAACCGGGCTGTTCGCGTTGATTTCTACCGTGTAAACTGGGTTATATCGATATTGTTGTACTCTGCATGCCTCCTACGTTCTATTTTATCGAAGCTTTTGTAAAAGCTATCGTTGCTTATATCATTTTCTGATCAACAATAATTGACAAAATATAGAACAGTGCTAGTAGGTCTTTACATAATCTACCTGTACGATGTTGATTGACTATTAGGTGTTTTGGATCGGTATTAGTGAAGAAAAGAAAAAATCATTTTTTTCGCGCTGTTTCTGCTTTCAACAGTTTCTTACCTACACCATAATATATTCTAGACCGTTGCGTTGACATAATAATAACAGTGCAGTCTTCGATTCGATCTCTAAATATTGATATACGAGTAGATCAAATATGACAATTTAAAGGGTGCTAGGGTGGAGGCCTATGTCCATGGGACTTCTGTAGCCTGATGATGATGATGAACAATACAGCGGCAAAGAGACAGATGCTACAGTCAAATCATCTTGTCACGATAAACGCTAGCGCTCTAAGAAATCGTTGCAACCATAGGTTGCAACAGTCTTAAGTTGCGTATCCAGCCATCCAATTTCAGTGTAGTGCGGAACACATCAGCTGCAATCTAGGTCCCGTTCACAAAGTAGTTAGTGCGATGATGTGCACGCAATGGGACGTTACATGAGCGTTTTGCAAAGCGCTATCTCACGGCTGGACATCTGGTGAGATCAGCACTAACAGCAATGGTTCTTTATGGCAGGAATAAGCACGCTGGTAGTACTTCCCCGGACAAGTCCTTCACAAAGAGCTCTACAACTCTAGAAACTTATGTCTTCTAAAAATACATTGTTTTTACACTTATTATTGTGTGGTGTTAATGTTGCGTCACTGAATCGTAGGTTGTGCTGCTATATGAGAGGATTACAAATGCATAGGACTATTATCCGGAATGTGTAGGACGAACGTAGGCTTTATCATCGTAAAAGTAACTAATTTCTTACGGCATCATACCTAACCTAGGCATATTTTAGCACCGTGTTTGTTCTTTAAATACAAACAGAATACATCCTAAAATAAAACCTACTGTGGGCTATTATTTAGAAATAAAATCGAATAAAGAAATGGTAGGAAACAAGCCGTTAATAAAAGGTTTGTCACATAGAACCGTGGAACTAAATAAATAAAATTAATTATTAATGCTAGATTGTTGTAACCACGAAAACCATGCTGAACATAAAGGTACTTTATTTTTGGGTTCACCTGGTTTTTAAGACGCTTCAAAATAATCCTTGTGCTTTTCACATTTGAATTCCTTTTGATTTTACAATTCCTCAAGCTTGAAACTCAATTTGATTGCTCAATATTTATCAAATCGGCAATCCTGATCGCTTCTCTTTAAACAAAGCTAAGCATTCAATTCTCGCCTTTCAATTTGAATCGTCAGCCGAAAGTTGATGCACAAACAATTCAAAATGGCCATTTGCTGTTTGAAAGGCCGTTTTTATTGTTGGTTGGCTATACAAAGCTGTTCTATGACTTGTGAATTGTTGCTTTCTTTCACCTTAATAGCTAATTTATGGTCAATGTTGGCTATTTGTCTGGCATGAATAAAATATTAATTTGAAACGGGTCTGAAAGTTTATACTAAAATATTAGAATCTAGATCTACCAGATCGGTAGATTTCTCTTATACATAAAGCTTAGCGACATTTAGCATTTTATTATAAAAATCTTCAATAAAGTCCATTTAAAGATAGTTCTACCAAAGTCTAGACCTCATCATCATTAGCTTAATTTTTAAATCCGAACCTACATTGGCTGGTACAATAAAACACTCAAAATAAACCTCAAGTCAACGATTCCTTAAACAAGCACGTAATGGTCACTTTATATTCTTCGCATTGTCACAGCGATGTTGAATGCCAAAATACCGCAATACAGTCTCATCTTCGCGTGGTCATTTTACAGTTACTATCAGAAGCCGGTTAAAGAAAACCGTGTTAACTCGTACACCACAGATAAAAAATAACCGTACGTTAATGATTATTATGATGACACTTTATTATCGGTTTGAAGCTCGCAATAATTAACATAATGATAGGGCAATGTAAATGGATACTTTACTTTCCTGCTCATAAGATTTGCATGATGGCGGTTGAAAACGAAGTAATAGAAGAAATGCGGTATTTTTGTTTATTTTTGGCTTCTTTACCTACACAGTTGCAGTTTAAAAAATATTCTCCAAATAGTCTCTGATTTACTCTTGTGTAGTGGACTCTACAGTTCAAAGATTTGAGACACCAGTCTCTCGCAGTTCAGGTTTCTAACTTGTTGTTCTTGTGAATCTATTACATTGTTATTAACTAGTGGCTCTGGGAGCTGTAGACCTCGTGAGCATACTAAAAGTGAGCTATTTGAGGAATGTAATGTGCAAGTGCATTTTCAGTTTGTGATTTTTTTGATCTTTTTGATTTTTTTTGCATCATCTTGTGTAGAATGAGGTTCTTTGTGTTTCTCTCAAAGTTGATTGAAAACCATCGATTGTTTGATGAGCTATTCTGTTCATCATGCTGAAGATCCTTATCAGATCTTCGCCAAACTTTTATGAGACCAACTTATAGTTACTACCTTTCAAATAAAAAAAGAATAATCGAAATCGGATCTCATTTGGTATATCAAATAGCCCCCTTTTTGCCCTTTTTTTTGGGGGAAGTACCCCTCCAATCAAAAATCCCCGACGACAAAAAAATTCTAATAAGTCATATAACCTGTGTACCAAGTTTCGTCCAGATCGGTTGAAAAATGCGACCTGTAGAGGAGAACAGACAGACAGACAGACATCCGGACAAACGCATTTTTGGCCAATGTGGAAACTGAGACGCTTCGCTCGCTTCGCTCGCTCGGTCAATAATAATCATTAGTTCTCTCAACATAGGTATGTTGAGAGAACTAATGATTTATACATAGGTACATAAAATCACGACAGTTTCCCATAAGCATAGGATAAGCAGAGACCACGAATTTTCTCTTCTCTGTTACATTCACTCTCATAGCATTATTCATACATTCTCGTCGGTCGGTTTAGAATAGTCTTTAGCAAAAATTCAAATTCTTGGATAAACGCTGTTAGTTTTCTTTTGACGACCTCAGGTTGCGGGTTCGATTCCCGCCTCGGAACAAATTTGTGTACGATCTGCAGAAATTTGTCCCGTTTGTCTGGGTTGTTTATGTATAATAAAAAAATCTATCTATGTAAGTATATAATGTATTAAATATATCAGTCATCTAGTATCCATAACACAAGCTTTGGGTAGCTTACTTTGGGGCTAGGTGATGCTGTGTGGATTGTCCAGCATTATTTATTTATTATTTATTTCTAGAAAAATCTGATTCATAGAATATAATAAAATATCGCTCCATACCACTTAGTGATGTAAAGCGACTCGTTTTCAGGTAGAGCCAGAGTACCTACTGATGACCTCACGAACGAAAGAGATAAAAGAGCCTGCTACCAAAACTAACTGTTACTAACTTTAACACTTACTAATAGAATACACAAATAAGCTATAGCACAAACTACTTTTTATGCCAATTACCTACGTAGGTACATACGTATAGTCAGCTATTTATTAGTTAAGTTATTTTAAGTAGAGTTTTGAATTTGAGTAGTGTGCAATTAAATAAGTCTTTTTTTCTTTCTACATAATCATAGTTAAATTGACCTGAATCAGCCTGGTCACGGTAGTACTTTGCCTTATCACTACCGCATAATCAGGTAGGTTAGGTGGAGCCAAACCCTTAAGTGCAACACAACAGTTGTTTAAAATCACCCCGGATATATCCGCTCCACCCACATTCTGTCTGGCTTTCCAGCTGACGCTAACGCTTCGTCTGTTTTTATGTGGTACGAATTCAATGGAAAGTAAGCTATAAATTATCCTACGAGTTTTATTGATGGTCTAAACTTTGGGTTTCGTACATTGTCCGCGTCTATAATTAACTAGTAGCAACCTGCGGTTTCACCCGCGTAGTTTTAAATCCCGGTATTCCCACGGTATAAAAAGTAGTGTATATGTTATTCCAGACTATAATATATCTCTGTGCCAATTTTCACCAAGATCCATTCAGCCGTTCTGGAGTTATAGAGTAACAAACATCCATCCATCCATACTTACAAACTTTCGCATTTATAATATTAATAGGATTTCTACGGGTTAGTTGTTGATCCCGATTGTTGACTGCCATTTGCCAGAAAAACCTGTACCTACCTAGTACCTAAAATTTTAAGAAAGTTTTTTCTATACGTTTCCAGGAAGAACTATTCTGAGCCTTTTCCATCCGCCGACTTCCCACAATCCTTACAATATCGTCCAACGGGTAGGAGGGCGTATCACTCTTCGACTTCTAGTTTATGACGTTTTTTTTATACATCTAGCTGATGGAACAAGCAGATGGCCCACCTGATATTAAGTGGTAACCACCACCTACAACAAAGCATTGCCTCGTAAGTCACGCACGATAAGAACTTGCCCTACGATGCATTGCCCTGCGTCCATCAACTTAAGGCATACAGATGTTAAGCCCCATGTGCCTTTAAATACACCGGCGACCACACTCTTCAAACTGAAACACAGCGTTGCTGCTTGGCGGTGCAGAAAATGGCATGGTGGTAGTACTTCCCCGGACAAGCCCTTCACAAAGAGCTCTACTACTCTTGTGTCCATTTTGTATAATGAAGTTGTATTTTTTCTCCAACAGATGGCGCTACGGTGATCGCTATGAGCGCGCGCGCACTAACACTGTGGTGCGCTCTGGTGGTGGTGCTCGGTGCCGCCACGGCCTACACTGTCGACTGCAACCATGACTACACCGACTGTGACACTGAACTCAGTGAGTACATCACATATTGACTTACTGTTAGAAGTCACCAACTACAAAAAATCACTAACTACCTTTATTGGACCGGCGCACTCGCCTGAATGAGCTCTACAATAATCAAGAACCCATTTATCTCTAGCTATTCTAGTTTCGCCGATATGGCACCTGCTTAAAGTCATTATTCAACATAATTGACATAAATAAAATTTCAATTGCGTTTTCCCACACTTTTAGTTCTGTCGCTTAGGGACTTTATCGAAGAAAAACATCATCAGAAAACCAGTTAGTATTCTAGCAGCGCCGATTGGCTTGCACCCTGTCACGTACGGAATACCAATCTCCGCAAAATATTGCTATAATGCCAAATGCTATATTTGGACGGACTCTTTGATGACGTCTAAGAGGGATAGTCAGGGTTCAATTATTATATTCTACTCTTAGACATCCTGAACTAAAGAGATGTGAGGTGATAATTACCGTTCATTCCATAAGTTTTACAGCAAAGTTTACGTAGACAACATTATAAGCCGTAACAATTATAGCTAAAAGCCGAACAAATAGTTTACACAAAAATATCTGTGTGATTCATTGTAAAAAAGCTTTAATATTTAATTACAAAACCGTTTTATCTCCTCATCTGCAATTTGGAATGAACAACACTATAAATCATCTCGACTCGTTAGTTGTAGATGGTTTAAGCAGAGTGTAAAAACTTTAGCTATATAGATAACTAGCTGATCCCGCGGCTTTGCTCGCGCTCGTTTACTTTGAAAATCTCATACTAACTTTCATCCCCTTGGGGGTAGAATTGATCAAAATCCTTTCTTAGCGGATGCCTACGTCATAACATCTACCTGCATGCCAAATTTCAGCCCGATCCGTCCAGTGGTTTGGGCTGTGCGTTGATAGATCACTATGTCAGTCAGTCAGTCAGTCACCTTTGAGTTATATATATTTAGATTATCGAAAATCCAAATCACAAAAATTAAAAATTTTGGTGAAAAAACATAACTACTTTAGGTTCATATATCAAAAAATGGCCATCATATAGCGGCCACAGTTTTCATCAAGGATTTTATCAGGTTTGTAGACAGCAGTTTAAAATATGGCGGAACGCAGTCGTGACTTCGCGCCGCCTTTTTCGGAAGGTCTCAAATTCTTGATGTTTTCGACTTTTTGGATTGCTACGATTGGGCGCGTGGAATGATGATTGTACCTCTGAATCACCATTCACTCTAGGCTATCTTGCGCTACCTTTATTAATAACTAGTTGCGCCCCGCGGTTACACCGGCGCAGGTTTAAATCCCGGTATTCCCACGAGATAAAAAGTAGCCTATGTGTTATTCCAGACTATAATGTATCTCTGCCAAGTTTCATCCAGACCCGTTCAGCCGTTCCGGCGTGAAAGAGTAACAAACATCCATCCATACTTACAAACTTTCACGTTTATAATATTAGTAGGATAGTAGGATTTGATGGTGGAACTAGATTGATTTAACCCAAGTTGAGTTCAATTCAATAAAATTATATTATAGATCTGTTTAAAATGTATATTTGAAAATACCTAAGCGAGATTATACTAGTATTTTTTTACAAATAAGTCATATAATTCATAAAATTTTGGTCTGTTTAATGTATTATTATTATGTATTAATGTAATATTTAAAATAAAAGGTCAAGAACACATTATACAGCACTCGAAATCGAAATGATCTACCATACAAAAGACTTCAACGCGCGTACAACCCATGAATTTCAGTATAGTTTGAAATATTTATTTTTAATGTTTTCTTCAAACTTCTAAACTACCTATGTTTCTTAGAGAACAACTTGATAAATTTTCTTGATAACCTGTTTGCTAATCCATCTATACATATTTATATTAAGCTTCATCCAAATCGCTCCAGTTACCACAAAACCTTCAAATACTCAAACACATGTGTAGCATAGGATGGTCCAAGCCACATCCTGGGTTTTTTCACCATGTTTGCATTATCGTAGTTCATCTGACTGGCCACTGTATTTTTTTGTAGCTGGTGGAACAAGCAGATTTCCCACCTGATCCTAAGTGGTAACCATCACCTGTAAAAAAAAAAGCATTGCCTCGTAAATCACGCAAGATAGGAACGTGCCCTACGATGCACTGCCTTGCGTCCATCAACTTACATACCGATGTTAAACCTCATGTGCCTGTAATTACAATGCCAAATTGATAATTGCTACAATGCCTTTAAAAATAATAATAATGCTGGACAATTCACACAGCATAATCTAGCCCCAAAGTATGCAATTCAAAGCTCGTGTTATGGGTACTAAACAACTGATATATTATTTAATACATTATAATTTAAATAGATACATATAAATCCATTCTATTTAAATCCAGACCAACGGAACAAATTTCTGCAGATCATACATTTGTTCCGATGCGGGAATCGAACTTGGAACCTCTTGCGTCGCAGGCGGACTCTCGTCTGCTGCGCCACTGAGGTCGTCAGTCCTTTAAAACTTACTGCAGATTCTAGTGAATAGTAGGTATAGGATACTCATTATAAAAACGCCTGCCTAAAACAAAGTCAAACATACCGGTTGAGGTGCTAAGTTGGACTCTCAACTCGTTTTTATTTTTATCTCTAGTGTAACATCACAACAGTTTTAGTTTCGGCTTTTTTTACAAAAAGCGAAGTCGTGTTTTCATGGTCAATGAGTTGTAAACTTTTAAACCAGTTTCGTTTTGAAAATAATTACGTCATCGACACCGTGAATTCTTAGAATGTGTCAAAGTCTTCCGGCCTTTTAAATAAAGAAACTTTCGACGTCCACTCTCCGTAATAGCTTAAAAAAAATTATACCTAGGTATAAATTTTTCCGCTATTGTTTTATTTTATTACGGTATTTTTTTTCATGTTAATTAAGTATCACTAACTAGTATTGAAGATACTTACTTAACGTGTCCTGCGAAGCCCGGAAGTGCCACACGTCACTCATGTAAAGGGCAAATAACCTTTTTTTTTTTTTTATACAGCTAGCTGATGGAACAAGCAGATGGCCCACCTGATGTTAAGTGATAACCATTACCTATAAACAAAACATTGCCCCGTAGGTCACGCACAATAGGAACGTGCCCTACGATGCACTGCGTCCATCAACTTGAGGCATACGGATGTTAAGCCTCATGTGCCTGTAATTACACCGGCGACCACACTCTTCAAACCGAAACACAGCGTTGCTGCTTGGCGGCAGAAAAAGACTAAAGAGAGAGAAGAGAGAGAGAGAGAAGAGAGAAGAGAAAAACCTATGCTATAATGATACAAATGACTATTTTAGGTAAAGATAAAGATATTTTTATTTATTGTTTATGAAACTAGGTACATTTTGGTGTTGAGGTTTGTTACAGAGTCACACTAGTTCAGCCTGACAGCATATTATTATAAACATTTATAAAAAAAAACAGTTAAAATTAAGGAAAAACAAAATCAATTAAAATAATTAAACTTCATAATAACAGTATAGAAAAAAAAAAATATAAAATTAAAAAGGTACAGAGAGGAGGTACAGAGTACAACCAGTTTGGGAAAAGGAATCCGTGCGATTTACAAGTTCCTTCGTACACGTTTCATAGTACTGAGTCGTGAATCGTGATTTGTTTTGTACGGTGTCGTCACTCGCCGTGTATTGCCTTCGATCAAACCATGGTGATTTATTACGTCTGTTTCCCATAGATTATCAATCTACCATCATAATTCAAGACGGCATTTACCTAGAGGTCGGTATTACGTCATCCTCAACGTTTTCAATCAAATTAGATAGGTACATGTTGAAACTTTAAAATTACCAATTTCAGCTATCCATGCGAAGTATACATCACTTCATCACTATCACTACATAGTATAAAACAAAGCAGTTTTTGTTTGTTTTACGTAAAGCACTGATCTTAGAGATTAGTGTGCTATAGTAATTTGATGACAGGTAGATACCACTATGTCTTTTTCAGCCGCCAAGTAGCGTCGCCAGTAAAATTACAGACATAAAACCTGTGTCTCAGGCTTTCCGGGCAGTGCATCGTTATATGCGAAGCAATGCTTATTGGTGATGGATGTTCAAAATATAGTGGGTCGTAATACATAAGTAATATAGAAAACAGTACTAAGTACTGTTTTCTTGTTTTACAAGAAGCGGAGCAGCAAGGAGTTTCCTAAATCTATGCTATAAGAGCACAATTGCCCCTTAGCGTTGGTTTTCAATAGCAAAAAACATGCAATCTCTTTGGAATAAGTTACGCCGTTCAAATTTGTTCGTAGGATTATGTAAGCTGTATTATGACAAGGTATGACGACAATGTACCCTCCTGAACTCTGTTATCTGTGAATGAAATGGAAAGTGGTGTTGAGTATTGTGTGCTAATTTTTATGACGAAATCTGTTTTGAATAGATTGTGCTGTTGATCGGGCTAGTATCAATTGTTTTGTGCAGAGTTTGATCAAATCATGATCGATCAATCAAAGAGTATACAATAACTACGTCGATCAATGATCAAATCATGATTTAACGAAACAAGGCCAATATTTTATGGAGAAACTATAGAAATTTATTAAAAGAAGCAAATATCATTGAATTTTTTGTGTTCCGGGTCATCATAAAATAAGATACCTACATTTATTTATTTTGAATATCCCCGTATTCTTCTGACAGTAAAATGCTTTCTCTTGTCTCTAAAAATGCAGTTTTGTATGTTTTGGTCTGAATAAATTTTACATTAACGTGTAACTTATTTCAAAATGTTCATTATTCATGAAAAATAATATCATGTATTTGGAGCAATAATTTACCTGGTATTAATAATAATTCACTAATAGCACTCACAAGTCATAATTTACCAAACGTCTCTAACGAGACTTTCTCGCAAAACAATGAGATGCCGTCGCAGAATAAAGACTAGTATAAAATAAATAAAGACTAGTATGTAATAGCTGCGCAAGCGCATGTTTTCGCGCATGACAGGCGCTGCCGGTTATGTCAGTGCATTAATTACGTGATGAACTTCCAACCAGTCTCATAATGATCGTAGATAGTTTTATTGATTGTGTAATTTACTAGCTCTAATAAACAACATTTCTTGAAATATTTCATCTAAGGCAGACGGGCTGTATTTGGAGCAAGCGTCAAAATTGAATCTAAACTTATACATAGATTTGCAGTGCACGCATCTTCTCTCGTCCTTCGGTACCCCCGCCTTCGGGTGAAATCGCTTAGGCTAAGGCCGCACTACGGTTAAACCGCTGCGGTTGTTAATCGCGTGAATTTGTGCCCCTAGAAAACTAATACAAGCGGCCGCACCTGCGGTAATTTTTTCTAGGGGCACAATTTTTTTTTTTTTTTTATGTAAAAGATAGGCAAACGGGCTAACGGCCCACCTGATGGTAAGCGGTCACCGTCGCCCATAGACAACAACAACACCAGGGGCGTTGTCGGTGCGTTGCCTACCCTGAAGGACTTTATTAACATTTTTCTTGAAGCTGAATGTTAAATCTTGGCGGGAAAACTTCTGATGGTAACTCATTCCACAGCCTATGGGTATGGGGAAGAAATGAGCGTGAAAAACGGAGAGTACGAGAGACCCAGGGTTCCAGAATGTGTGGATGAGCTCGATCCCGGTGCCGAGAGGAGCGGTGGTAAAATCTCGACGCTGGGATAAGGTCAAATAGCTCCTCCGAGCATTCCCCATTGTACAGCCGATAAAACACGCATAAAGAGCCAATGTCGCGGCGTAAGCTGAGCGGCTCTAGCGTATCAGTGAGTTTGGGATCGTTGATAATTCTAACGGCTCTTCTTTGTAGGGAGTCAAATCGTTGCAGCTGATACTTGGGTGCCCCGTTCCATAGATGGGAACAGTAATTCACGCGAACCCGTAACTCGGCGCGGTACAGCCGGCTGTCCCGGCCTCTAAACTAGGAAAAACCGTAAACTGGCGCTGTACAGCCGGCTGTCCCGCGCGCCCAGGCGATTGTAACCTGTATTTACAATAGGTTAGAGTCTTTATTGGTATGAACAACTTATTACAGAGTATAAGATTGATATATTTACTGTGTATTCAAACACTCAGAACTAAAACCATAGTGAAAAAAAAAAGAGAAACCGACGCTTCATTCTGCGCGCCTCTCCGCGCCTCTCCGTCTGTGTGTGTTTGTTGTGTGTGGGTTTTATTACTTTTTCGAGGTAAGTGCAGTGTTTTATTGAATATTTAGTGTTTTTAGTAGTATTTGGGGTCCGATAAAGCGATTGCGATAATAGGATTTGTGAATTTCGATGTAATTTTCATGTTTTGAACCTCTAAAATTGGCATCACATTTTCGCCTTGTTCATGTTATTTCATGTTATTTCCGAAGAAATCTGGCCTAATCTAATTGAAATATGCTGCCTAATCGTATTTACAGCATTTATTTACGCAAGTAGTTGCTTATTTCAAAGAATAAATAAAAAAATAAAATATAAATCTACCCTAGGCACTACTACTACGACATGGCGCAGTAGGTAAACAAAAAATTGATGTTTTTATTTTCAAATATTTCAATATTTTTTCAAAGCACAGTTCTTGTTTATTATTGAAATATTATAAATAGATAATCTTCTTGCTATTCTAATCAATTTCCATGAAGATATGATTAGTTTTCTTGCCTAAATATGCTTCTGAAAAAATCGCGTATTTATTCTGTTCTTGTGTTATTGTTTGTAAATATTAGCTGATATAAATATAATACACTTATAGAAAAATTATTTAGGAAGCTAATACTGTTTACAGAACTTAGATAGGGGGTCTAGATATTTTTTTATGAGCCTTTATCTGAAGTGCGGCGCAAATCTGAGAGGCCCGCCGCGGGGGGCGTGAGGTATAGGTATTCGCAATAATTCGCATCGCGGATTTCGCGGGACACTACGGTTAAACCGCTAAACCACAGCGGTTTAACCGTAGTGTGGCCTTAGCCTAAAGCGAACTAAACTTTTTAATTTCGGGATACGGGTTTCGCAGTGTGACAATGCCAACGAGGAAAGAAATACTGCCCATCGAAGCACCAAGGAGTTTTTATGTCTATGGACACTGCATATTTTTATTTTTTGACGAGCGAAAATAAAAAATGTTCATAAAGAAAAGGCTTCATAAAAGGAGGTTTCACGGGCACAGTAGAAAGTCCGAGTAAAACATATCGATTTGCAAACATTTTCCGAGTTTCTCGGAAGTGGCGGCGTGGCGAACATCTCAGCGGGTTTTCTCTGCCGCTGTGCCACTTGCGGATATTATTGGAGGCTGGTGCACTCAGATTAGCATCTAAATGCGGACACTTTCAAATAAAACTCCTATTAAAGCATGTGCATCAAGGCACTGCTTATATGTAGAAACCTTTAAAAACTCTGGTTTTTCTGGATTAAGAAGGCCTTTCTCCAACACTTCTTCAGGGAATTGAAACAGCATCACAAATCTCTCTCCCAGGAACGGTAGATATCCTCTCAGATCTTTTAGTACCAAATATTGACTGGACGTTCCTTTGAGGATGTCTGAAGGTGAATGGGTACGTTCAAATACTACATTTGGCAAATACCCATATTTTTCAGAATTTGAATGATGGATGAAAAATTAATGATTTTTTTTAACACAATTGAACATAAATACAGTGCAAACGAATGATGTTGGCATTCCATATTATGCGCCTGTACGTGGAATACCTATTACAAGGCCATCACCGTTAAAATACTAAAGTAAAATACAAACTGGTTGCATCTGTCAGCGTTTACACTTAGCTCAAATGCACAGGGGGACATGGGCAACGCGTGCGGTTGCGCGAGAGAGAGAAAGAGAGAGAGAGAGCGTTGACGTTCACGTTGCCACGGACATGAGCTAAGTGTAAACGCTTTAGAACGTTTTCCTCCACTGATTAAGAGCACTGGTTTAAAAGTCATCCGAAAAATCAATAGAAAAGTATCTAAACATTCATAAACATGTCAATTTACTTTGAACATACTTCGAATGAATCATCTGGCAACACAAGATATATTAGATCCGACTGTAGGTACCTCAGGACCTATTGTGGGCATGCCGACCTTGTGCTGCTTAGGACCACAGCGGGGCACTCCAGCTCATCGAGTGAAAGTGGGTGACCCTGGCCTCATCATAGCTCTCGTTAATCCCACAGGCTTGACGATTTGACAGGTGTTTAAATAATCTGCGGTTACTGATTGGTTCTTGATGGTGGCAGAGTTTTGTCAACCACGGTTAGCAATGTCTTGATGTTAAATAAATAAAAAAAATATGCTGGAGAATCCACACAGCACCATCTAGCCCCAAAGTAAGCTACTCGAAGCTTGTGTTATGGGTATTAGATGACTGATATATTTAATACATTTTATACTTACATAGAACGGAACAAACTTCTGCAGATCGTACAAATTTGTTCCGAGGCGGGAATCGTATATACCCGCAACCTCTTGCGTCGCAGGCGGACTTTGGCCCGCTGCGCCACTGAGGTCGTCAGTTATGTTAGTTCATTATCATCATGAATGATGCTGCTGCTGGCTACGTCTTCTCCCGCATTTGAAGCGGGTTGCTGTAGTCACTAGCAGACGTGTTAGTGTTGGCTAGTCTCAAAAAGTTGGTTATTTAATTTAGATATGTTTAGTTGTATGTTTAATGTAATGGATATACAAACGATACCTACTAATGTGCTTTTTATGTGTAATTAGTTTTCAATCGTTATTTAAACGGTAACGATTGAAACTAATCAGAAATAGACCCGCTCGGGCAGCTTCAATACTGCATCGTTATTGATATCGTTAATTTATCATCAACGATCCACAGTTACCGTTAACATTTTAAACGAGGTATCTACGGGAGCACCTACTATACTACCTACTTAATCATAGGTTATATATTTATATACTTAGGTACAGTTACTGTGTTGAAAGATCTAATCTTAAAAAAGCCATTTTCAAAGTTCTTCTAGTCACTTTTCACTGTAATTTTTTTTCCTAATTATGCTAGTATTTTTAAAAAAGAATCGACAAAGAGTTCATCCTCACACATTGGGGCCAGGGTGGGTGCGTACCGTCCGGTTCCAGAGGAACTTAGAAATGCTATTAGCATTAAGTCCTCCTAGCACTATATTGTTTTGTGTGAATGTTTTTAAATAAATAAATAAAGAAACATCCTTCCGCAAACACTCAGGCTGTGGAATGATCTCCCTGCTGATGTTTTCCCGAAATCATTAGAAATCACGAGTACGTCTGATTCCATAACAAATACGTTACGTATATTACACCCGGATAGAGGTTAGTTCACACGTCATCGCTTTCGGATGTCTGCTCGGCCGGTAAAGGAAGTCCGATGACTGTGTCACAGACTCACAGGTGGGCTGCCAGATTACGTGAACTATCCGAACCGGGGCATCTGTGGACTGTGGATCATTGAATATGTTTCGATCAAGGAATAAAGTGTACTAATATTCAAATTCCTTGGTTTCGATGACGCGTTCTGACATTAGCGTATGACAGAAGAGATTTCCTTTAAGCTATCAACTCAACATAGCTATCTCGCTCGCCGATTTCAAAATTTGAACCAGGCTGATCGCGTAACTTTTGTTTGCATTGTTTGATTTTGAATGCAACAAAAGTTACGTGATCAAGGGGCTGAAATGACTGAAATTAGTAATGAAAAGTCGCAATTAATAACGTTTCGGAGAATTCCATTACGAAAGTCCTACAAATTTTTTTATAGAACATGCTCTTATTGCTCTCAAAAGAGCATGTTCCAAAAATCCCAGGGAATTATAGTCCCTGGGATTCGGGTTAGACGTATTAGATATATAAGTACAGTATCGTGGTAGATTTGATAAAATAAGGGAGACTTTATGCACCATTTTGTGAAGTTTGGTTACGGATTATGATGATGATGAGGTGTATCTACCCTTTCATTAGTCAGCTTTATCTACAAACCATTTTCTTCGCCATTTTAGAGCAATTCCAAGTAATTTTTCGTTCGAAGCTGGTTCAAAGGAGAGGCTGTTGTAAAAATAACTTACTCTGCTAAGGAGCCGATAAATCACATACGTATCTTCTTAACATAAAGAACACCTCGAATGAATACAAATAAGCTGCTAAGTTCCTTTTAGAAGACGTTAACCCGAATTAAAAACAATTGTAAGCGCCTAGAACTTGTGCTTTGTTTCTGAAGGGCGATGCTGTTTTGTTTCTTGTGCTTAGGCTGCATATATTAATAATACTCAGTTTCCAAATTATTGGGTTAGAATTCCTTTGTGTCACTGAATAATAAGTACTTACGAAAAAAATCTACTTAAAGCCTCAGCTAATGAAAAAACTGGTCACGTTATGAGTCTTAATTTATTATCTATAGGTATAATAAAAAACTATTAAATATTGTAGGAAAAATACACTTTTCATTAAAAAGCAATTTACACTCTGACGTTTTGAATTAATAATTTTGCTATTGGCACACAACGCGAACAATAAAAATGGTGGTCAGAGAATCGAAGCATTTATTACAAATCCGGATTGAAGCATCCCAAACAAACGTAACCCCTAACCCAGACAAGAACCGGTCCTACCAGTTTGTCCTTTGCTAACCTCAGGCCGCAGAACTAACCTACATTCACACAACATACCTAGGTATGTTATAAGTTCATATTCATAGATTTTAAGCAAAAATGTTTGAAACATTTAATTGTACGTCCGAATAGGGCAGACTGTTTGTACTTTATTATATTTTCAACACCTTATACATTCAACAGTTTACAATAAAGATTTTTCTGATTCTGATTCAAAACAAGCAAACTACAACAACAACTAGGTACCTAAAATATCTTAAAATACTTACTACTTATAACTATGTACTACTTATATCCTACCTACCTAGGTACCTACTCATTCCTAATATATTTTATGTACCTACCTATTCATTCCTTTATATCTGGTTTGCTCATACTAGAAAAGTACCTACTCTGTCATCTGTTACCTTGACGGCCGTGAAGTCGCCTAGTACCTACCTACTGAGCATATTATATTATCATACGTTTTAGTCGCCTAGGTCCCATCTGAACCAGCGCCGCTTCACTTGTGGAGCGGCAAAAAGCTGAGATGGGGCCTGTTTTGGATCGCGCGCACATGCACTTGGCACGAGCTGATTTGCACATTCCACCTATCTACATACGTCCTTCTCTGTTTTTATTTCTACTTTTCCTGTTTATTCTACTTACTGTTTTTATCCTGAAATTGTTCTTCTTTGTCTTCTCGTGTTTACTTTTCTGTCGTGCTTCTGTTAATGTTTTTATTGTATTTTCTTGTTTTAATTATTATAAGTGTATGTATCGTGTGTGTCCAAAATAAATGTATTTTCTTTCTTTCTTTCTTTCTTTCAAAATAGTTAAAGCAAAGTAGGTACGTTAAAGTACCTAAAAAACTGAAACAGCTTCACGACTTTCCTAGGCACGGTAGTTATCTGAGAGGATTAGTACTACCGTGCCTAAGTATTTCGTTCAAAGGAAATACTTTTAAATGACCACATTGTGAAGAGGGTCTCAGAATAGTTTTCTGGAAATGTGTATAGATAGCCTATGTCCTGCTGTGGACTAGTTCAGCTGATGATGATGATTATAAAATATTTTATAATCACTACATAGTATAAAACAAAGTCGCTTTTTCTGTCCCTATGTCCCCATGTCCCTTTGTATGCTTAAATCTTTAAAACTACGCAACGGATTTTGATGCGGTTTTTTTAATAGATAGAGTGATTCAAGAGGAAGGTTTATATGTATAATGCATGCATGATATGTGCACCCGTGCGAAGCAGGGGCGCGCGGGCGGATCGCTAGTCTTCTTCTAATCTTCTATCTTCTTCTTCTTCTTCTTCTAAATATATATAACTCAAAGGTGACTGACTGACTGACATAGTGATCTATCAACGCACAGCCGAAACCACTGGACGGATCGGGCTGAAATTTGGCATGCAGGTAGATGTTATGACGCAGGCATCCACTAAGAATGGATTTTGATCAATTCTACCCCCAAAGGGATAAAATAGGGGATGAAAGTTTGTATGAGATTTTCAAAGTAAACGAGCGCGAGCAAAGCCGCGGGATCAGCTAGTCATTAATAAAATAGAACAAAATTACAAATGATCCACAAAAACAGTCTTAAATCAAACCAGCAAGTGACCAGACATGGGAATTTTGTGAACAGGAAAAACTTTGAGTATATAGGTAACTGGTCAACCTGTCATCAAGAAAGTGTTCAATAATTTACTACTATATCCTCAGACCAAATAAAAAAGTATTACTTTTATTTGGTTATATCACGATTTATTGTTCTCACTTCAAATATTAATGAAGTATATATTTTAATAACCAATATAGGTATCGGCAATAAGGATTTCCGCACACGTGTGTTTAAGTTCATTTAAATCTACGGTTATTGATACACAAATCCGGTGGAATCTACTCCACTTCCTACGTGGAAACATGGTGGACTTGTAATGAGATTAATGACTTACTTGACTTCAGGAAGCCACAACAACAAGTAGGTACTTTAAAAATAACTGAAATAAGTAAGTAGATATACCTATTGTAAGTTCAAATAGATGTGATCGATGTATGGAAATATTTTGTAATTCTAATTTCAAAATTAAAAGTAAACGACGCGACGTGCCTACATGATAGGTATTGAAATCACTCAATTTTAAAATTGGAACGTAATGGAAGGGAAAAGGCGGGAGTGACATTTAAAAACACTGGCAGTTTAATCTTGCAGACCGATGCAAAAAACAGAGCATTCCAATTTTAAAATCGAGTAATACATATTCGTTCAAGAGAATATTTTACCTGGAAAGTAAATAATTTTATTTTACAATCTTTACTAGGTACAGTGTTTCATAATATCACCAAGTCTTTAATATTGGCAACACATTGTAATGTAAGTCTTTGCTTATTATTATGCAAGACACGCTTAACGCGGTCCTATAGAAATGTATGATGGTTTTAGCTGGTGTCTAAAAATAGCTACCAAGCACTAAATGTTTGGTGGTAGCAACTTTGCTTTTTGATTCTAGCGATTTAACCGTGTGAGTGGGTTCGAATCTGGTTAAACTATAGCAATCCTTGTATCTGAGTTGAGGGTTGGGGATAGGGGGGTTGCAAGTGGGGGAAGAGAACAAGAAGTTCCCTTGAGTCCTTTTTTCTAGGAGATGAAAAAAAATTTACTTCAATGTTCGTCT
Source organism: Plemyria rubiginata (assembly GCA_963576535.1). Taxonomy (NCBI): domain Eukaryota; kingdom Metazoa; phylum Arthropoda; class Insecta; order Lepidoptera; family Geometridae; genus Plemyria; species Plemyria rubiginata. The sequence goes on along the minus strand of OY754925.1, from coordinate 3,957,465 downwards.
ATTAAAAAAACCCCTAACCTAGTAATTCAGCTGAAAAAGTGAAGTTATATTTTTTCATCTCCACCTAATATAGACAAAAGGACTCGAGGGAAGGACTTGCCATCTACTCCTACTTAAAACCCCCCACCTACAACCCAGGTACAAGGTTTGCTATAGCCAACCCTCGAATCCTGTTGTGTTGTGCTCTCAAATATATATATTGTCGAATCCTACGAACAAAGCGACACACGCCACTGTCGCTTTATTCTTTTTTTGCATTTTTGGAATCCTTATCATGATAAGCATCAGATAAGTTAAAAAAAAGTTCAAAAAGTAATATAAATCAATGATTTATTAAGGTTTTAAAAGAGGTACTAATTACATGGCAGATTTTTTCCGGCGAACAAGGTGCCAAACGCCATTGGTACCGGTGTTCCACTCGCGAAACCGAGCGCACGGCACGGAGTTTACGACGAATATGGAGTTTAATACCACGACTGTAACTAGTTAGGGAATATAGGAATACGTCGTGACTTGCTGGACATGTCTTTAAATCCAGTCTCTGGATTGCCCCAAAACGGATAAGCAAAACCCATGGCTTAGTCAACAGCTCTACCTAAAAAAGCGAACATAGAACCTCCTCCTTTTTAGAAGTCTGCACAATCCTACATATATTATAAATGCGAAAGTTTGTAAGTATGGATGGATGGATGGATGTTTGTTACTCTATAACTCCAGACGGGCTGAACGGATCCGAATGAAACTTGGCAGAGCGTTAGATATAATAGTGTAGAATAGCACTTAGGCTACTTTTTATCCCGTGGGTATACCGGGATTTAAAACTACGCGAGTAAAACCGCAGGGCGCTACTAGTAATTAATAAATCTTTACTTGCAAGCAATTATGTATTGTCAAGCACAATCATTTCTTGCAAGTAAAGATGCAGACAAGTAAGAGACGGAGTCACGTGCAAAATCAAGTCAACGATCATGAACTTGGGTGTAAAAAAACTATCATTGACCTCATCATACCAAACATTACAATAATCACGAAATTCTTTCTCATGTCCGAAATTTGTTTGCGATCCAGTACGTGTGGCGCCGACTACGCTGTTTTCATACTGCTACTTACATTATACTTCATAATACAAAGCACTTAGGTTCAAGTTCGCTTACATGTTTGTTTTTGAATGGTAAATCGCGAGGAGCTTATCGCCAATTCGATCGATGCCCGTTGACAGTTATATTGATTTCGCTGGTCAAAGCAATTTCTGATTGCCAATCGATTATGCATCTTATGGTGTTGAGTCAAGGGTTTCACGCTGTCTTGAATCTGGCCTGCTAACCGTGTTCTACTTTCTGCCATTTCAATATTTGATCACCTCTGTTTTTTTTAAAAGATAGAGAATTTTAAATCCCGAGAAATCATTCATACCACCATCAAAACCATCGTGAGAGAACCAGTTAGTTTTCTAGCAGCGTCGATAGGCTTGCAACCTGTCACGTATGGATCTCCGATTACTGCAAAATGTGATGTGCCAAATGTAATACTTATTTTAGTTAACCCAACATAGAAATAAGATAATACTAACATATCTAAGACACATTTGTGTCTTAGATATGTTAAAATAAAGTTTGATTCCATAAATTATGTCATAATATAAGGAATCAAACTTTATTTTGGGAAAAAACCAAAAAGTTATTTTAAAACAACGAGCCGATCAAGTAACCAATGAAAACCAAAGAACAAATGCATACACACACACAGTCGGTAATAGGACGTGACTTACGTGGCAATGCTTTGTTATATGTAATGTTTACCACTTAACATCAGGTGGGCCATCTGTTTGTTCCTTTAGCTACTAAGTTGTATAAAAAAATAGCTCTGCCGTCTACGCTGTAGAACAAACATTTGTGTAATCCTACTAATATTATAAATGCGAAATGAAAAGTAAGTATGGATGGGTAGATGGATGGATGGATGGATGTTTGTTACTCTATAACTCCAGAACGGCTGAACGGATCTTGGTGAAAATTGGTACAGATATATATTATAGTCTGGAATAGTACATTAGGCTACTTTTTATCCCGTGGGAAAATACCGGGATTTAAAACTACGCGGGTGAAACCGCGGGGCGCTACTAGTTAACCATAAAAGATTTTTAACGGTCCGGGTATTACCAATGTTTGGTATTTATAAAAAAATAATGTATCTAAGTATTATATCGGCTATGTGGCGAGATAGCACTGTATAGAATTTCCACCAATATTTATTATATTTGTTTCTAACAGGTAAAACAGGCGAAGACGAAGAACTACCCACACCCAAGCCAACCACGACACCGACCACAACAGTCGAACCAACACGCTCCACACCAAAAATTATAGAATTAGTTGAAAATCAAACGGAAAACGCTATAACTCTAAATCCAGAGGTTCCAGAGCCAACCGAAGCTGTGATAGTGAAACCCAGCCCTCGCCTGTTGAACCTAAACGTAGACGAACTCCAAAACTTTGCAAATGCGCTACACAACCAAACCACATCAGATAAGAAGAAGGGGATTGATCTAAGTGATGTGAATCTAGATGATGATGATGAAGAGCCTCAAAGGGAGGGCAGTAAACATATTCCTGATAAGTTTTACTCGAATCTTCAAGCTCCGTTCCATCCTATGATCGCGGTGGAAAAGGGCTCTGAGGAAATGGAAATGTGTAAGGAGAATGGAGTGGCCTACAAGGTTAGTATTAATAATAGAGGTTTTGTTTGGGCTATGTAGAGAGCTATGCTGGGAGTTTCACTACGAGATAGAATCAGAAATGAGGAAATCCGTGGGAGAACCAAAGTAGTTGACATACCTACCACTCCGAATCAGCAAGTTGAAGTGGCAATGTGCAGGTCATATATCTCGAAGAACTCACAACCGCTGGGGAATAAAGGTTCTCGAATGGCGACCACGAACAGGAAAGCGAAGTGCGGGACGCCCTAACCGATGGACTGACGACATTGTTAGGATCGCGGGTAGTCGATGGATGGAAAGGGCTCAGAATCGTCCTTCCTGGAAACGTATAGGGGAGGCTTATGTCCAGCAGTGGACTTTTTTTATATATTTGATAGACTGTCCTTTGGCCACAATCTCACCTGATGGTAAGCGACGATGTAGCCGACGATGGAGCACAACGGTCTAGAAGACACATATTCACTCTTGCCTTGAAGAGGCCCAAATTATAGTGATCAGGAAAGACAGACGACGGCAATGAGTTGACTTCTGTAGGCTGATGATGATGAGGTTTTGTTCTCTGTCTGGCTATCTCATCCTAGCAATTCATACAATTACCAAATTAGTGTACTATATGAGTTGCCAGTATTTAAAAAGTACCTAGTACATACAAGTAGGAGTACATGTGAAATTCAGAGCAATATTGTAGAGTAACATGGGTGTACTATTATCTAAGTTATTTTTATATGTTTAACTTTGTCCAGATAGGTGATAAAATAGACCGCGGCTGCGACGAGACATGCGAGTGCTCTCCTGGCGGTATCTTCGACTGCTCTCCAAGATGCAAGCATCCATACATCAGACGGGGAAGGCGGCTGACCGATCCACTGTGCTTCGAGTCACCGGTCGATGACTGCTGTTCTATCATCGCATGCGCCACTGGCAATGGAGGTTAGTTTAAGATAAGATTTATTTATTTATTGGAAAATCAACAGCAATTACAATAAAATAGCTGGGCGTGTATAATCAAAACAACGTGAATTGAAGTCAAAGTGAATTGGGTTTTGTTAGAAATAATACAGGCGTGCGAACATTTTTCGGAAATTAGGTCAAAGTCGTTTTATGTTTATTCTTTTGTTTTAAGATTTGAATATGAAATGAAATTGAAATGAAATTTATTTGGATTCGTAACAAACATCTCAATATCTTATAAAATAGGGTTGAAACGGTTTACAATATCGGTATTTCCTGGTTGGACAAAATTGGTACCCAAACTAGGATAGCACTGTGTTATGGCATACCAATGCCCTCCGCCGAACAGTTAATTTTAAATAACAATTATTTTTTTTACATTTTAATAGAATATAGCTTCTATTAATATTAAAGTAATATGTTTTGTGGGCCAAAAGAGAAGCTTCAAATATCACACTGAGCTTCGAAATTACATTTTATTGTTACTAACATGTTAAAATAGACCAATAATAGATTTTGCAAGTTAATAATAAAAATAAAAAACTTTACTGCACTCCCAGCATAGTTTTACAAGAAAAATATGAGTAAGTGTGTGTGTGTGCATGTGTGTAGTTTATGTGCGTAGAACGAGTGTAGTAGTGATATATTTTTCTGCAAGAACAAATTATAATTAAGATAAGATAATGTTTATACGAACAGCGAAATAAAAAATACGGTTATACAGTAGAGTCAGCAGTCTAGCAATGAGCGGATTGAAGTTGCGCGTTCTTTTTTTTATACATTTATTTTATTTATTATAATATTGGCATGAAAGTGCATTTAAGAGGAAGGTTTATATATAGGTACAATACATGCATAATTTAGTAGAGAAACACTGTGCACCCGTGTGATGCCGGGGCGGGTCGCTAGTTCAGAATTAACTGATGTTTTTTCTGTCGGTTTGATTTTCTTAAAAGCATGACACTGAAGGTAACAACAACAATGGCCAAACTCCGCGTAAAAGAACAATATGCTACATTCTTGTGCTTACGAAATATTGTGAGAATCGCATATTACCTTGTATTGTACAAAATATCGGCTCAATCACATTTAATTGAACGACAGTCGTCGGGCTTTCGAAAGTCATGGGAACTTTATTTGCTTGCGCTAGCATTGCGTAGTTAGTTGATTTATTGTACGCAAACAATACTTTATAGACCCTTTAAAATACCAATTTTGAAATCACACATAAGTGTGAATGGACTTATAAATTACTTAGTAAATAAAATATAAATAAATAAAAATGTACATAGGATGTAGAGAGCCCCGGAGTTTGGGTGATGGGTTCGAATGCAGTCGTCATAAAATCAATGTATTGTTTTAAAAAAAATATCCTACTAATGTTATAAACGTGAAAGTTTGTAAGTATGGATGGAGGGATGGATGGATGGGTGGATGTTTGTAACTCTTTCACGCTGGAACGGCTAAACGGATCTGGACGAAACTTGGCAGAGAGATGGATTATAGTCTGGAATAACACATAGGCTACTTTTTATCCCGTGGGAATACTGGGAATTAAATCTGCGCGGGTGAAACCGCGGGGCTCAACTAGTGGTTATATATAACTACATAGTGTGTAAATAAATATTATTCGAGCCATTTCATTGTTTTTTTATTTATGTATGCTGTAACTTAACATAATTATTTCTCATTTTATTTTTTATTTTGAGTTTAGTTGATTTTTTTGGAAGAAAACTCTTGCTAAGGTTAAACTTGCCTTTGTACATGCCCTCTATTTCTATATTTTACTATGCTATTGTAATTTGTGCTACAGATTCATAAAAGTTGTACAATTTACGATGTTTTCAGAAGGAAAACCGTCCAAAATAGAAGTGTGTCGTTATGGCAACGACACGTATCCCGTGGGAGCCAGTTGGTATATTGGGTGCGAACAAAGCTGCAACTGCGAGAAGAACTCGAAAGTCACTTGCATTCCGAGGTACGTTGTTGGTCACTCACAGGATGATTCACGCTACAACGTGTCGCGACCAGGCCGTGCCCCGGCCGGGCCAGTCGTTCATGTTACACCGGGGCCCGGGCTGTTTGGGTGTATTATTTGCACGAGTAGTGTGGTTTTGTTAGGGCCGGAACGTACCGGCGACGGGAAACAATACCCACCGACATTTCAACGACGTGCCCCGTCCGTGCCCGGACGGCGCACGGACGGGGCACGGCCGCGCCACGTTCTGGCATGTATTACTTACATACAAATACATACAAATAGTATACCATAATGTTTGAACGTGCCCCGGCCGGGGCCCGTACGGGGCACGGCTCGTTCGCGACACGTTGTAGCGTGAATCATCCTTTATTCTATTACTAACTGAAAATAAAAAAACAGCATCACGACTTTGATCTTCAGGCACGGTAGATATCCTTTCAGACCTCTCAGTACCAAGTACTAACTCAAGGTTCTTTGAGGATGTCTAAGGGGTAGTAACATTACATTTGGCACATACCCTCATTTTGCAGTAGTTCGTATTCCATACAGGTTGCAAGCCCATCGCCACTGTTAGAATACTCACTGGTTACCTCACGATGTTTTCCATCACCGTTTAAGAGGACTGGCATTGTGCACATAGATTTTTCAAAAGAAAAACCCATTGGTGCACGGCCGGATTGCGATCTGCGACCTTACGATTGGAAGGTGGAGTCACTCCCACTAGACCACCGGTGCTCTATTACTAACTAACTGATGATAATTGTTAGCATGAAATTGGCACCCTGCCTTGGGCCAAAAAGGTTTTAATGGCGACCATGAATCAAAATACTAACCCTCTTATTCATAATCCTTGCCATTTTAGAGCGGCTCAATAGAGTATTCTTTTCACTGTCACTGTCACAAAGTCCGCCTGCGATGCAGAAGTTGCGGGTTCGATTCCCGCCTCGGAACAAATTTATGTACGATCTGCAGAATTTTTTTCCGTTGCTCTGGGTGTTTTTTATGTATATAGTAAAAAATAATCTATTTATGTAAGTATAATATTATAATGTATTAAGTATATCAGTTACCTAGCACCCATAACACAAGCTTTGAGTAGCTTACTTTGGGGCTAGATGGTGCTGTGTGGATTGTCCAGCGTTATTTATTTATTTATTATGAAAGGGCCTAAACGTTGAACTGGATGGAAGTCCAGAATAAAAAACATGAGCCTCGCCAGAGGTTTTTTTTTAACTGAACTTCCACGTCGGGTACTACAATAGCTGTTATTTCTGTTTTCTAATTAGATTACTAATTATTTTTCTTGTTTTTTAAGAAAATTTATATTGAGTTATGAAACAACCCACTATGGAAGAGCGAGACCCTCTATCACAGGAATTCCCATACTTAAAAGAGGGTCTCAAACACATCAAATGTATTTAATTAATAAGGTTAACGAATAAAATATTTTGTATTTGTATTTGTTATTACAGATGCAAGCCGCTGGTGCCCTCAGAGAAGTGCATCAACGTGCAGGATCCCAACGACGCGTGCTGCGAGGTCCAAGTGTGTGACGTCTCTCAGGACGCGCATGAGATCACTGATAATGCGACAACCACTACTGCTGCTCCTACTAGCCAGGTAAGTGCCCAACTATCAGAGGTTTTTATTATTATTCACTAGCGACCCGCCCGCGCGCCCCTGCTTCGCACATATCATGCATGTATTATGCATATAAACCTTCCTCTTGAATCACTCTATCTATTAAAAAAACCGCATCAAAATCCGTTGCGTAGTTTTAAAGATTTAAGCATACAAAGGGGCATAGGGACAGAAAAAGCGACTTTGTTTTATACTATGATGCTTATATACTTGCTTCACAATTCAATAAGACTTCGTTGCGTTACAAACTCATCTGTAGCTAGCTGCTAGCTGTTTTATTAATGACTAGTTGCGCCCCGCGCTTACATTTCCCACGGGATAAAAAGTAGCTTATGTGCTATTCCAGACTTATCTACCTCCATGCCAAGTTTCATCCAGATCCGTTCAGCCGTTCCGGCGTGAAAGAGTACCAAACTCCATCCATCCATACTTACAAACTTTCGCATTTATAATAGTAGTAAGATAAAAGATATTTATTGTTTATGAAACTAGGTATTGTGCGCGTCAATCAAAAATGACGCTGGAAAACAGTGAAGAGAATATGTTTGCGCAATTTGAAGTAGTAGTCAAAGTCCTAATATTACATTTGGCTTATCTCCACTTTTGCAAAACATAATCGGTATTTTTTTTTTATACAACTAGTTGATGGAACAAGCAGACGGTCCACCTGATGTTAAGTGGTAACCATCACCTATAAACAAAACAATACCCCGTAGGTCACGCACAATATGAACGTGCCCTACGATGCACTGCCCTGCGTCCATCAACTTGAGGCATACAGATGTTAAGCCTCATGTGCCTGTAATTACACCGGCGACCACACTCTTCAAACCGAAACACAGCGTTGCTGCTTGGCGGCAGAAAAAGGCGTGGTGGTAGTACTTCCCCGGACGAGCCCTTCACAAAGAGCTCTACTACTCTTAAATATTTCGGTATTCCATACGTGTTGTTGTTTGCATTCATTTTTAAGATCGACCGGATATCGAACTTACGACCTCACGATCAGAAGGCTAGCTCACTCGCTAGACCAACGGTCCTCTCTCGCTTTATTCGAATTGCAATAACAATTGGTCAGATAAATATCTTCAAGCCCATTAAAAAATTGCGGGACGACCGCAATTCTGTGAACCGGAGTGAAGGTCACGGGAAATTATGAATGGAAGTCGATCAGGTTCAAGGTCGTAAGGTCTTCTGTATTTGCGCTTTTTTTTTGTGTCTCCTATAAAGTACATAGATAGATAGATAGAAAATACTTTATTGCATACAACTTACGGATACAACAAAAAACAAACTAAAAGTACAATGGGCGGCCTTACTGCGAAGTAGCGATCTCTACCAGACAACCGTTGGATGAAATGGACACATAGGTTCTTATTTATATTATGTATGAGATGTCTGCAGGGGTGTTTTGAATCATTTATAATAAGCATCTTGAGTGGGGAGACGGGATGAGATGGAGGGAGGAGATTTACGTATGTTGGTACATTAACATAATTTTATTTTTAATTTGGGTCAATAGGGGTACATGATTAACTATTTATTTAAGGAATAGGGTTGAGTAAGAAAATAGATATAAATATAAAACCCTTGGAAATTGAAGTCCCGACACGTGCGTAAGCTTTGGATTTCTATATGCCTGGACAAATTATTCATAAAGGATCAGAATATTACAATAGCAATAACATTATAACACAACACACAAATTCTTGATAAGGATTGTACCCAAAAAATTACAGGCGGAACTGTCGACTAAGATGTGAGGACAACTGTTTCTATGGCTTTATTTAATAATTCATATGTATTATTTTTCAGTCATCCAAACCCACTGAAGACATGACCGAAGGGAGAACCAGTTTCCGACCTCTGATCTTTGCAGAACCTATAGGCTCCGTAAAGGTCCTCCAAAACAATACAGTCCAAGTCAACCTCATACACCTAAACATCACCGAGGACCCAGTCCACCTTCTCCTGAGCGATGACGGAGGAAAATCCTTCAAAGACGTGGAACTGAAGTATTCAAATTTGATCCTTAACCTCGAGGGCGGTAAAGACTATATTCTGAAAACGAAGGAGACGGGCACTAAGTTCAACTTTACGATAACGACCTCTGATGAAGGAGCGAATGAGGTGCCTTCGGAAGATTTGGTGAATGGGACGAAAGTTGGCTGCTGGGAGGATGGGACGTTTTACGGTGTTGGTAAGTATTCACAGCTGTTACTTGTTAATTTTTATTAGTTTTTTAGTGTTTACTACTAAAATAATCAAAAGATTTTATCAAAGTTATCCCGCTCGGAGAATATAACTTTTGAGGCATTATAAAATCTTTGTTACTTGTTAGTTTCCTTGCCATCTTCCTAAAGACAGCTGAATCAATTAGAATTCAACACTTCCAGGTGAAGAGTTCCACATAGGCTGCTCAGAGCTGTGCGAATGCACTGGTGCGGATTCCCGGGAGTGTTCTGATCTAGTGTGTCCGAACCATGTCGGTCTGGAGCTGATGTCTAAAGGCTGCGTCCGATGGGCCCCCAGCCCTCCAGCCCAACCGCCGAACTGCTGCCCGAGATCTGCCAGATGTTTGAGCGATGGAACGTGTCATTACAATGGAGTTCCGTAAGTACAACTTGCGTCATCAAAAAAAATTTTATACAACCAGCTGATGGAACAAGCAGATGGCCCCCCCAATGCTAAGTGGTAACCATCACCTATATCAAAGCATCGCCTCGTAACTCACGCACGATAGGAATGTGCCCTACGATGCACTGCCCTGCGTCCATCAACTTGAGGCATACTGATGTTAAGCCTCATGTGCCTGTAATTACACCGGCAACCACACTCTTCAAACCGAAACACAGCGTTGCTGCTTGGCGGCAGAAAAAGACGTGGTGGTAGTACTTCCCCAGCCAAGACCTTCACAAAGAGCTCTACTACTCTTAGTGCTAGGGGCTAGGTTGCGCAGTAGCAAACTAATGGGTCCAGTGTTATGTATGTCTTCCCATGAAGATACAAAGGCTTTAGTGTCGTTTTTCCATCATCAGGTAAGAAGAGTCGGATATACCCATTATTATTAATTTCTGGTTAATACATAAACAAATGAGTCGGAATGGAGAGAAAAAATTCATATTACGAGAAAAGTTTTAGATAGGGATTTCAATGGTTTTAGAAGGAGAAGCAGGCAAAAAATAGATAAGACGGACTACGTGTGTGTAAGAAATTAACGAGCGCCGAGACGACGAATGACAGAAGAGAGTGGAAGAAGAAAACCTTTTGTGCTGACACTTACCTTAGGCGGGAGGTTGAAGAATTAATTCTCAATTCATTCTTAAGCTGAAACATATTTTTTTCCAGGGTGCCGAACTGGACAGAAGTCCCCATATCTCTCACAGGCTGCGAACAGCGTTGCTTCTGTGAGAATGGCGAACTGGATTGCCAGGAAGTCTGCACTCCGTTACCGCCGGTGCCTCCTCAGAGCATGCGATGTCCACCCATGCACCGACCTGCCCCAGTCAATATATCTGATGAAGACTGTTGCAAGGAGTGGGGTTGTATTCCTAGTGGTAAGAATTACTTCACGTCAAAGGCAGAAATACTTCAGCTTAATGCACCAATAATAGGTATCGAATTTTAGATTCATTTTTAGATTAAGTTATATTTCCGTATCTAATTAAAGGTTCTACATAAAATTAAAATGATATTAAATCACTACTGACAATTATACTGAATACTACTGAACCGTACTGATACATATAAATAAATTTAAAAAGTAAGAAATTCTTGAAGAATTTGCAATTCGATTACCTAGCCTTACCAATTTCCAACTATACAATGATATCACAAAACTGGTGGTGGATTCATGCCATTTCATGAAGACTTATTTTCACAAAACCATTATTTGGCAAATCATTATCAACATGGACAGCATTTGTATTCTAGAGATTTGACTAGTTATTTACGCATGCGATTCATCCACATTATTGCTTCCAGCAGGAAACCACGGATCATCATACCAAACATACCGCATGCCAGTACTCGGTGAATCCATTAACTTCGTCACGCCAGTACCACCAATCTCTACAGTCACCACACAAGTGCTACCCACCCCACCAGTCGCGACCAACTCTATAGACTTTTACAAACACCTCGCTCCTGTCAAATCCTTTCCGAAGGTTCTCAAAAACGTTACCCCGGTTTCTGTCATCGGCGTTTTCAATCATGGCCCTCAATACAAACCAGGAGATAACATCACAGTTTTTACGCCAGAAGATATAGATGTACCTTTTAAAACTATTCACCCAGAGCCTCCCTTGCTGTCAAATCGAGATCAATGGGCACTGCAGGATCACAATCCTGGACGGCAAAATCCGTCAAATTTACCAAAATCCCATACGAGTGTTAGCCACGCATCACATTCACATCCAGAGAAGCACATACATTTAGCAACGGCAAATACAAAAATTCACGATGTCTTTCATCAATCACTGCCCACATTAAAGCCCACAGAGAATACCATAGAACTGCCACAAATGCCATTTCCAACACTGCATGAATCCATCAGAAAAGTCCCCATGTCATCAGTAGATGACTTTGATTTGTTTCTTCCGAACCATGAGAAAAAATATCCACCAAAAACTTACTATCCCGATTACTCTGAAACGCAGCCAGAAATTGTATCCGAACCAACAAAAATATCCTTCTTCCATCCAGAAGTTAATAATAGAACGAAGAACTTCCTGCACACTACCCCGAACTCCATAAATATCAATATTCCGGTTAACTACTTGCACAGCCCGCGTGGAAAACATGTCACCGTACTGAAATCTAAAGATATAAAGGCCACAACACCAACTTACGAAGAGGACGCCTTGTGGAATCAAGGCTCCAATAATCACATTTTAACAAAACAACCAAATCCTTACGAAACTGTCCTGCTAAGAGCTATTCCAAGTTCGACAAACGATATGCGAGCAGGTCCCAATCTAAAATACAACCATCCCCAAGTGGTTGCCCCTCAAAAAAAGTACTCGACGGTAAATCTAGAACATTTGCTAAGTCAGATGGAAGCGGAGTCAGAAGTTAATAGGAACCTTGGAAGGTCGGCGGACAAGAATCAAGAAGCTCGGATAGGTCAGTGACCTGGTGTGACCCCTCTGATTCTTTCCTGTCTTAGACTCTAGCTTCACTCGTGTTCAACCTGTTTTTTCTTGTTTACGAGTATTCGGTAAAGTGCTGTTTTCACCTTGTTATTTCTCAAATGACATACATGGTAGAAAACAAAACTGTAGGTAACATGACCTCAGACCCATTCGAATATAAAATACACAACCTACCTACCTGGCTACTTTACCACACCTGGCTACTTTACCACACCTGGCTACTCTGACTCTTGATATGACTTCATTTCTGGACTCACCATTGTGATGTAATTTTATCGTCTTGTTGACTTCGCTAACATACATCATCATATTACTAACAAAATTGTAGATTAGCCCATCTGCTAAGTAACTGAGGCCATAGCTGAAATATTTTAGCACTTCGTCGCAAGTACTCGAGTTAATATGTAGTTCTCGTTATAGCAAATTTGAATTTTCCAGGTCATGCCCCAACAGACTTCGCGCATAATCCTCAACCCCCTGCATTCTTGCCTACCGTCCCACCCGAGTTCCACTACCCAGAAGAAGAGAACCCCACTTACGACCAGAACAACATCCACCATCAAGTTGGACCCCCTGAAAATGGTATAGCTGGGTTACCGCCAGGTCTGCAACTGCCACCAAGCTTTGGAGAGATGAATAAGAAACTGTCAGTGATATCTGTGGAGTCGGACTCACCGACTAGTGTTACAATGCTACTGGGTCTGCCTTCAGTCTTGGTCGGTCTGAGAGGCAGTGTGGATCTGAGATACACTGATACTGCGTAAGTTACCCTGGAAATCTTGTCTGATTTCAGACTCACCTACTCAATGTTTCAATGTTACTATTTCAATGTTTTCGACCAGGAAATATTAGTTCTAGCTTGTTAAATGTAGCTGCAACTGTGTTATTAAATACCTACCTACCTATTTTATTTATTCATACTACTTGAACCCTATGTCTTGCTTGACACAGCTTATACTTTAGACATTGCCACAACTAGCTGCTTAATCTACACATACTTAAGCCCACACTTTTGTACACTTATTTTTTATTTTTGTGCAATAAAGTTACCCTTTTATTCATAATCCCTGCCATGTTATAGTGGCTCAATAGAGTATTCTTGTAACTGTCACTTTTATGTCATTGAAGAGACAGCAACAGATTTATCGGTTTGATAAGCTATTGGCGCGATTAAAGATCATTATGAATAAGGGCTTAGGGGCCTTATAATATAAATACAATACTATAAGCTTACCTTCTGTTATTATTTGTCTTCCACAGGGATGAAGACATCTCCCACTGGTATTCCCAAGTATTTGCACCTGCAGACGAGATCCTAACAACCCCTCGTCTGGAGTTCCGCTTGTCAGGCCTGAAGCCTTCTACCACGTACAAGATTCGCGGGAAGCTGTTCCTTCATAATCTGCATGCAGCGCCATCCAGTGATGTATATAACGTGAGGACTCAGGACCTGCCCGTGGTAAGTAGGATACGGAGAAAAAAGTCCTTCTCCTACTTCACTGGAGTTGTAGCTGGTGAGGTAGTTCTTGAAATAATTTCCAGGGCAAACCCATCTGTACCTCTCGTGGTCTAAACAATGTTGGTGCATTTGATAGGGGGTATTTTACTTTCGTCATGGTTATTTTTTCCACACACATAAAAAGTAAATATTGATAGTTAAACTTGTTTATTCTGAGATCCACAATTAATGAAAGACTAATAATCACATGTGTTTTTCAGATTGTACCAGCAGTAGAGAAGAGAAAAGAGATCGACAGCAGATTGACCTTAGTAGATGCCAACGACACTAGCGCTCACGTCAGCTGGAGGCATTTCACTGAAGACGAGTTACAGTTCATTGATGGCATACAAGTCAGGTACGCATGTGCTATTTTCCTTCCTTAATTTTGCCTTTATTTTGCCCCCCTTGTATGCCCTATTGTATTATCCCGGAACGTGGAACAACATTTACTATTGCTTCTGAACTCTCAATTAGAGGAGAGGGGATAATGGGAAGGGGGTGTGTGTTTAAATCTCACTCGTTTTTTTAGGTTCTGAGATATTATTTTAGGATGTATATACTTTTTCAGGCTGGGTTTGAGTTAAAAGCACCTGATTTTTCAGATTCCGTCCAGTTGGTACTCCGATCTACAGCATGACAGAGTTACTCCACCACAGCCGCTCCGCTGCTGAGCTGCACGACCTGCGTCCAGGGAGCCGGTACGAAGCCTCGCTAGTGCTGGTGCCGCCTCCGAGAGCTACCACGGAGCTGAACGATCCTGGCAAAGTGGAGTTTACCACTGCACCTTATATGGGTAAGGATGCTGACATGTGTGTGTAGTACCGTAATGATCGAGTGGTTGTCACGCGAGAGTCATAGATCATAAAGCAGATTACGAGACAACGAGAGAAGTGGTCGGAAGTGCAAGGCCTAGTGATGATGATGAAGGCTGAACTAGCTAATGTTAATAGGTTAGTAGGTTAATATGTTTGTAGTTAATGTTAATAGGTTATTTTGCCCATAACGTTCTGGATTCTGAAGCTGAATTACGTTCCGGAGCTTGTCCACCGAGGACGTATTTTGAATGGTATATGCTATATAGCTTTCCTGCTCATACTACCAAATATCAACAGATCCATACAACTGGTCAGTGTCGATCGAGGCACGTACAGTCGGCGCGGAGGCGGCTGAGCTCACCTGGACCGGCGTCCCCTCCCCCGCCGAGCGCTGGGTCCGAGTGTACCGCGCCGCGCACGCCTGCGGCGACCAGCCCGCGGGGAAGGAACATGATGAGTTCAAGCTGGTAGCTAGAGACCAGCCTCTAGCAGTCACTCTGAACGGACTGCAGCCCAACTCAAGGTACAAAACATAACATCCCTTTATAACACAATTTGTAGTAGGACTGCCTTCGGCGCCGCAGGTCGTGGTTTTGATTCCCACCGAGAACAAACATTTGTGTGATGAACAATAGATGTTTCTTCTCTGTCTAGGTGTTAAAAAGTATTCTTAGTAGGTATGTATTTACAAAAAACAAGTGTGATGTTAAATCAGCTATCTGGATCCCATATTACAAGCTTTGGCTTAGTTCAGAGCTAGATAGTGTGGAAAGTCCACCACCAATGTAACAGATGGAAAAGAATAAACACCAATCTAAAGAGAATGTACCCAGGTCTGCTAGGCTACTGACCAACTCAGGTATCGGAGTTTTAGTCCTGTGTCGTGGCTGCCATGACATCAATGGCTGACTGGAGCTGGGACTAAAACAGAATCGCTTAGTAGTAGATGCCATTGGTTGTAAATTAAATGGCTAAATGGCGACTACAGAGCGTTGCTAAATTTTTTTGATAATAAAGGAACAAGCTAACTACTGAAAGGGTGCAACTAAAGATACAGCCTAAAGACCAATCTTCAAGCCCCATCCAAATATGAACAAAGCTCTCTTTATATTCGTGATAATCTGCCGTAGCCTTCGCCATGCAGGCAGATTGATGAGGCACTCAATTACTGAGCAAACATAATGCTTCTGTTTCCAGGTGTAGAGTCTGGCTAGAGCTGTTCCTGACGAACGGGAAAGTGAAGACTAGCAACGTGTTGGAAATCAACACCAAGTCGCTGGACACTGATAACCCTATTGACAGTAAGTTCAAGATGATGGTTGCATCACGATACACGGTGTTTAGAGATATAACAGGATATTGGATGAAAAACTTTGGTGATTGGATCTTTTACTCACATAATCCACATTCCAAATGGCTTTTCCTCCTTAGAAAGTAAAGAGGATTTTTTTTTATAATTTATTGCACCAACAAATTTCAAGGGGATGCCCCTGAAAGTTATAGATATGATTCATGATACTGCTTTTTTTGTTAATTAAGATTTCGGATTGAAAAGAGATTCGAATGGTTCAGTAACAACTTTATATTGAAATGGGACTCTGCTAAGTACCTATATTGCAGTTTTTTTCTTTTAAAACCTCTTAGGTGGTATCTCGCAGGTTTAGCTGGTTGAATTGTACCTACCTTTTAAAGAAGTCATGGCATGTATGCCATTACCTTTTGCGCAGAGATAATTTTATTCAGCCGTTATTGTCCTACTGCAGGGCAAAGACTTCCAAAAGTATCTAGCTCGAAGAACTGACAACCGCTGGGGAATAAAGGTTCTCGAATGGCAACCACGAACAGGAAAGGAAAGTGTGAGACGCCCTCCTACCAGATGGACTGAAGAAATTGTTAGGATCGCGGGTAGTCGGTGGATGGAAAGGGTTCAGAATCGTTCTTCCTGAAAGCGGATAGGGGAGGCCTATGTCCAGCAGTGGATTTCTGTAGGCTGATGATGGATGGATGAAATGATTTCATGTTTATTGCAGATGAGATATCCGCCTCATCGATATCCAGCGGCAAGTCGAGCCGCACTCACGGCGACTACTACTCCGCGCTGGTGGGCGTCGGCGTGGTGGCGGCGCTCGGCGCGCTCACCTCGCTTCTGCTGCTGCTGGTCGTGGTGCGAAGACACCGCCCGCGCTCCGCCAACATCACCCGTGAGTCACTGCTTCTGTTTCACGAGACATCTGCGTCATCAACCTTCACATCATCACGCTCACACCCTTCCACTTGTTTCATCTTTCCTTGTCGCACTCATTCACACCCTACATCACCCGTGAGTCACTGCTTCTGTATCGAGACATCTGCGTCATCAACCTTCACACCATCACGCTCACACCCTTCCACGTTTCATCTTTCCTTGTCGCACTCATTCACACCCTACATCACACGTGAGTCACTGCTTCTGTATCGAGACATCTGCGTCATCAACCTTCACACCATCACGCTCACACCCTTCCACTTGCTTCATCTTTCCTTGTCGCACGCATTCGCACCCTACATCACCCGTGAGTTACTGCTTCTGTATCACAAGACATCTGCGACATCAACCTTCACACCATCACGCTCACACCCTTCCATTTGCTTCATCTTTCCTTGTCGCACGCATTCGCACCCTACATCACCCGTGAGTTACTGCTTCTGTATCACAAGACATCTGCGTCATCAACCTTCACACCATCACGCTCACACCCTTCCACTTGCTTCATCTTTCCTTGTCGCACGCATTCGCACCCTACATCACCCGTGAGTTACTGCTTCTGTATCACAAGACATCTGCGTCATCAACCTTCACACCATCACGCTCACACCCTTCCATTTGCTTCATCTTTCCTTGACGCACTCATTCACACCCTACATCACCCGTGAGTCCCTGCTTCTGTATCGCGAGACATCTGCGTCATCAAACTTCACACCATCACTCACACCCTTTCACTTGCTTCATCTTTCCTTGTCGCACTCATTTACACCGTACATTGGTTTGTATAGAAGTTATTCCACAGAACGGCACGTAAGTACACCAACACAGTAAAATGCTTGTTGCGCCGATGAGGACACCGCAAGCACCATGGCTTGCCTACGCGTCCTAATAAGCGCAAACATGCTTCTTTGAAGATTAAGATCTTCATTTTTGATTAGCAGATCTTGGTGCAGCAAGTGTAGACCGTGATATAGGCCTCCGCAGCAACTTGATACTCAAACAGCATTGTGTTCTGCACATAAGAATAAAATTCGCCCATATAGAATAAATGAAATCTCCTTTTTTTGTTCTTTGCTCTGCTACTGTATAATTTTATTGTGTTTCAAACTTAGTAAACTATATACTGTATGCGGCTTCCCGCGACAGGCTTGTCCTAGTGCGGGGACCAATGGTAGGTAATCAATGTTTATACACTTTGGTAATATTATTTGGTAAATAAATGAATTCTTTCCTGTCTTCTTGATTCTCCTATCTCTTATTTCAATATTTTTCTTTTATGCTGTACACCTTCCCACCACTATAATCAGCTCTCTCTATCCTCTAAGGTTTGCTGGAAGAAAACTCGATCTAGGGTTAAGCTCGCCTTTGTACATGACTATTATGTATTTTTTGTGTAAATCATTTTGTGTACAATAAAGAATAAAGAATGTATTTGTATCAACATCCAGCAACATCTATATCATCCCTATGCCTATAATCATCCCATTATATCATCCCTAATAATATCACATTCGTATTTATTGTACACCACTTGACTGTGACACCAGTGTTTTCTGATCTACAGCTGTGCCATCGGCTCCACGAGAGTCGTCTCTACCGCCGTACGACAACCCTGCGTACAAACTAGAGCTACAACAAGAAACTATGGGTATGATTACCATACTGTCCTAGCAAAATGCCTCTTTACTTTCATTGGTGGTAACTTAAGTGTATAATGTATCGTGTGTTCCCAAAATAAATGTATTTTCTTTCTTCGACTACATTACATTTCGGTTCGACTGAATCGAATGGTTTATACATGGTTTATAATGGTTTTATGGTTTACACTAGCGACCTGCCTGCGCGCCCCTGCTTTGCACGGGTTCACATTGTTTTTCTACTATATCATGCATGTATTATACGTTCAAACCTTCCTCTTGAATCCGTTGCGTAATTTTGAAGATTTAAGCATACATAAAGACAGAGACATAGAGACATAGGGACATAGAGACATAGGGACATAGAGACATAGGGACATGGGGACATAGGGACAGAGAAAGCGACTTTGTTTTATACTATGTTGTAGTGATAATGACACGAGTATTTGTTTTATCTTCAGATCTCTGACAGTTAAGCTCCCGTGGGCACGCGAATGGCCTCAACGGGATCTCAGAACGAGCTGTAGACGTCGGCACGAAGGGGACACCATATAACGAGATGGGTGTATAGAGCTGAACCCAAAACGTGGCCATACAAAACCATTTTGTATGTTAATTCGCGGCTTAAAACTACGGGACAGATTTTAGAGCCAGTGTAAATAAAGACAATTTCTAGTTGTAGAAATCTTTGTAAGATGTGTGACCTACAGTGGCGAAATGCGATAACTCATTTCGAATAATGAGTCATTTGTTGTTGGTATTGTTCAGTTTTCTAGTTTAAGAATGAAAAATGGTGTAAAATTATGTTTTTTAGGTTTCCTATTCGTAATTTTTTTTGCTTAATTTCGATTAAATTTATTACAAATATCCAGCACGCCAGTTTAATTCACTGTAAAAATATCATAGGTAATAATTTAAAATAGCTTGATAATAATCTTGTTTGTAAAATACCTGTATAGTTAGAACTTTGCGATTATAATTTTTATGTAATATTACATGGCCTTTATTTAACTTTGCAGTTTAATTTGTTCCACCAATACCACACTGATTTTGAGTGACTTTTTTATTTTATAAAAAAGCTGATACAAACAAATATTTTGAAACCTTTGGCTTATTCTCTTACCCCCGGTTTCTGAGAGCTCGATCGACACTAATCGGCTGTCAAGTCACTTGCAATTTCAGCTTTTTCTTCAAATTAGATAGAGATAGCAAGTGACTTGACAGCCGATTAGTGTTGAACGCGCTTTCAGAAACCGGGGGTTAGTCTGGTATTTCTCTTCAGATACATCAAAATAGCCCCAACACCAATCGAACAAACTTGTAATAAGTAAGCTTTATTTTTCTTTGGCATTGTGTAGCTTGATCTATATCCGTCATCCGTGTGTTCCTTCAGTCTATACTTTTTCTAGAATCTATATATATATATATAGCTCAGATATCTTATTATTAAGTTATCCTAAAATATATTTATTTTAATATGCTATAGATCGTCTAGGTGAGTTCCTTATTAATTAAAGGGAAAGGAGTAATAATTACAAAAAAGTCATTTAATTCAAATACAACACCAAATCACATTATATTTTCTATAATATTAATAAGTAGAATATATCTTTTATATGATTTTTCTTAACGACTATTCTATACGCGTTGTAGGAAATCTATATGGTTTTCACCTATTTACGTCACAAAACTATATGATAAATATATAATGGGATAAAAATAGTTGATATTGAATCAGTATGTTTAATTAAGAAAATTGATCTAATGAAGCTGGTTAAATCAATAAAATATTAACTGTCCCTGGGCCCCAAATTCAGATCTATAATTTGGTAAAAAAGATTATAACATTTATTAAAATCTTAACGATAGATTTCTAAATATTTGTAAATATCTCTAATATACAGCTTCATTCTGACCCTTGACTCGTTATTACACATTAAAAAACTCATCTAAAAGATCTTCATTTTGCTGGGATAAATGAAGACCATTTAGATAATTTTAAAAAACAAATACTTAATGTCCTTGAAATGGCAATTTCTGTAAGTTCTCATGAAACGCGGGTAGCTTGCTTGAATGTTGTTTTTGATAGAATCGCATTTATACTGATATGTCTTCTATATTTTACACTGATTATTATAAACAATTTACCATGAATATGCAAGCGCAAATCAGCGGAGGCGCGGCGAAGATACTGAGGATTAATCAATTTAAATAAACCTTAATTACTATTGTTGTGGTTAAAATGTCATGCCGTCTGGGCCGTTATTCACTATGACCAATCCGATCGCGTTTGCGTTTAGAACACGTTGTGACGTCACACGGTTGGAGCAAAGTATCTGTCATTAACAATAAAGTCCAAGATCACGTTGTGACTTTACGCGGTTTGGGGCAAGGAATCTCCTATGTCGTATGACAATAAACCCTGACATTTTCAACCACATGTCATAATGTTAAACTTTAATTGAAATTGATGTATTGTCAGTATCTTGGCCACGCCGCCGCTGCAGCGGCGGCGTGGCGTAAAAACATTTAGCCGCAGCGCAAACCAGCGCGCTGGTTTGCGCTGTGGCTAAATGTTTTTACGGTTGGTAGGTATAAGTATTTGAAAGATTTAGTGGATTCATTTTAATGAACTTACTTTAATGACTTGAATAGTATTAAGTATTTATGGATAATTTATAATTATATTTTAGCGATATAGATTAGATATACACGAAGCATAAAAATAATTTTCAATATTCTAAAAATATTATTGTTCAAGTCAAAGAAAAAAATGATAACAATCAAAACGAAAACCAACCTATAAATTATATCGTTATCATTTTGTTTTCTTTGACTGCATAAAATATTTATAGATAGAATTTTGTATAGATATATTTATTCGAATAGGTACAGTCAGGATCCTAATTAGGATTTAAAAAAGTTCAGGAATTAGTCCAACCAATTAATCCCTGATACGATGTAGCGAGAAAAACAATAAACTGCATATTGTTAGTAAGTAAATATGTTATTGACATTGACAAAGCTTCAGATAAATAAAACAGCGGAGGCAAGTTTTTACTTATACTGTTACAAAATTAAATTTCTAAAGCAATCCAGAATGTTTAGCATTTATTTAAGTACCCGTATCCATAGAAAGGTAGATCAATTTAAAATTATGTAAAGTTCACCAACACTGGACACAACAACTCTCAATATAACATTATTACAGTTACGCAATATAAATCTAACGAAAAATCATTACATATTAGATGATAAGTGATTTCGTTAGGCTTAGACTGAATTTGTGTGGTGAACTTAGGGCCTAATGATCTGAGGTAGTTTTTGATACAAGTTCAAGGCGGTTAAAACAATAAATTCATCAACCTTTCTAAGATATAATCAATTAAAGTTTTCGCTCACGTTGACCAATCAATTCATTTATTAAAGGTTGGTGCTTGGTCAAGTCCTCTATCTGGTAGGCATACCTTATAGCCGACTGAGTATCACTGACACTGAGTAATAATCACTGATGACGACCTCAGTGGCGCAGCGGGCGAGAGTCCGCCTGCGACACTAGAGGTTGCGGGTTCGATTCCCGCCTCGGAACAAATTTGTGTACAATCTGCAGAAATTTGTTCCGTTGGTCTGGGTGTTTATGTATAATAAAAAATATCTACCTATGTAAGTATATAATGTATTAAATATATCAGTCATCTAGTACCCATAACACAAGCTTTGAGTAGCTTACTTTGGGGCTAGATGGTGCTGTGTGGATTGTCCAGCATAATTTTTTTTTTATTTTTTTTTTTTTGATATGACTGAGACACGAGAAACTTTGCCGTGACCGTTTTTGTATTACTCCACCAAGAAGTCATAAGATATCTGTAGTGAAACCATTCCATTCGTTTATTGGTAGATGCATAGGTACAATGTTCTTTTTCCATATTTATTGGAAATTCTTTTTGGTATCAAAACTTTAACCTATTTACCTTTGTGCTCCAAAAACAGAGGTAGATAAAACGCGGACCCCAAACCAATCTGTTCTGCATTTTTAAAAAATATGATCTGGAACCACGTTAACGATGGCTGGACGAGCTAAATGCCTTTAAAAGGTTAGTTTTAAAGGCGTTCAGCTCCCAACTAACTGGTGGCACTTTAACGTGAAGAGTGGCGGGATTAGGAGGAGACCGTTGCCTAGCGATGAAATGACGTTGGTTAATATTAATATGCCGTGGGGTCCCGGCTTAGAATTGGACCCCTCCATCACCTCCCGTGGGTGTCGTAAAAGGCGACTAAGGGAACACACCGGGAAATGGGCAGCAGCATTTCCTGAGAAAACAACATCAACACTGCGGTCACCAATCCGCCTGCCAAGCGTGGTGACTATGGCAACCCCCCCCCCCCCCCAATGATGAACACGATAGATGGACGGCCCCCAGTCCCCGGCAGTTCCGCTATTCCTGGCACAGGTGGCGGTCATGGTAACGGCGGAACAGGGGGTGCTAAGAATCACCGGCAGAGACCCAGCTACCAATCCCAAAAACGACCCTTGGCCCTGGCAACATACAACGCACGCACGCTGAGGTCTGACGAGAAGTTGATAGAGTTGGAAGAAGTAATTAGTAAGTTGCGCTGGGATGTTATAGGGTTATCAGAAGTCCGAAGAGAGGGGGAGGACACGATAATTCTGAATTCTGGCAACTTATTCTACTACCGGGAGGGAGATCAGCTGTCCCAGCACGGTGTCGGGTTTCTCGTCCACAAGTCCCTCGTCAACAACATTGTAAAGGTTGAAAGCGTTTCGAGCAGGGTGATATACCTTATACTCAGAATTACCAAACGGTATTCGCTTAAGGTCATACAGGTATACGCCCCTCACTCGAAACGCCCGGACGACGAAGTGGAGGCTATGTATGATGACATTTCAAGTGCCATGCAAGCCTCGAAAACACACTTTACTGTTGTGATGGGGGACTTCAACGCGCGGCTAGGCGTGAGGAACGGCGATGAACTGAGAGTGGGGCAATTTGGATTTGGACAGCGGAACCAACGGGGTCAGCGATTGGCCGACTTTATGGAGAAAGAAGGACTCTTCATGATGAACTCTTTTTTCAAAAAGCGGTCGTCCACAAAATGGACGTGGCTTCACCCCGGGGGACACAAACGCGAGATAGACTTCATTTTGACGACCAAGAAGCACATATTCAATGATGTCTCTGTGATCAACAGGGTGAAAACCGGTAGTGATCACCGCATGGTAAGAGGCTCATTGAATCTCAACGTCAAGCTTGAAAGGTCTCGTCTGATGAAGTCTACTCTTCGCCCAAGTCCTATTCAAATCCAAAACCCCGAGAGCTTTCAGTCGGAACTCGAAAATCGCTTCCAATGCCTCGCCGAATGCGAAACTGTGGACGATTTAAACAACGGGCTGGTGGAAATTGTCCAAGATGTGGGGTCTCAGTACTATAAGACCCAACGCAAAAATAGACCACAAAAACTCTCTGAGCAGACTCTGAAACTTCTAGCAGATCGAAACGAAATGAGACTGCAGTCTTCAGTGGACATGTCGATATACGGCTTGCTCAATAAACAGATCTCCAAATCCATGCGACACGACTTGCGGCTTTTTAATACAAATTGTATTAAAAACGCAATAGAGCGCAACAAAGGCTCAAAAGTGTTCGCAAGAGATCTGTCTATTGGGCAAAGCCAGTTGACAAAACTGAAGACCGATGGCGGCAGTATCGTTTCCTCGAAGCCAGAAGTTTTAAGAGAGCTCGAGAAGTTCTATGGACAATTATACACCTCATCGCAAAGTCCTGCTACGAGCACGACTAGTGATGCAAGAGCCCCTTTAACTCGACACTACACTGAAGATATCCCGGACGTCAGCCTATACGAGATCCGAACGGCTCTCAAGCAGCTTAAAAACAACAAGGCACCGGGAGAAGACGGAATAACGACAGAGCTTCTGAAAGCGGGCGGAACGCCAGTACTTAAAGTCCTTCAGAGGCTATTCGATTCCGTCATCTCTGAGGGTACGACGCCAGACGCATGGGGCAGGAGCGTGGTGGTACTTTTCTTTAAGAAAGGTGATAACACCCTCTTAAAGAATTATAGGCCCATCTCGCTGCTGAGCCATGTTTATAAGCTGTTTTCGAGAGTAGTTACTAATCGTCTCGCTCGTAGGTTTGACGACTTCCAGCCTCCCGAACAAGCCGGGTTCCGAAAAGGCTTTAGCACGATAGACCACATCCACACGCTTCGGCAGGTTATACAGAAAACCGAAGAGTATAACCAGCCACTATGTTTAGCGTTTGTGGACTACGAGAAAGCCTTTGATTCAGTCGAAACCTGGGCAGTCCTACGGTCACTCCAGCGATGTCAAATTGACTATCGGTATATCGAAGCGTTGAAGTGTTTGTACAGCAAAGCCACTATGTCTATCCGACTCCAGGACCAGAGCACGGATCCTATCCAACTGCATAAAGGGGTGAGACAGGGAGATGTAATTTCTCCGAAACTGTTCACCTCGGCATTGGAGGATGTTTTCAAGTTGCTGTCCTGGAATAGATATGGCATCAACGTCAATGGCGAATACATCACTCACCTTCGATTTGCCGACGATATAGTCATAATGGCGGAATCGCTGGAAGATCTAGGCACAATGCTCAGAGACCTCGATATTGTCTCCCAACAGGTGGGTCTTAAGATGAACATGAGCAAGACGAAAATCATGTCTAATGCTCATGTCGCACCCGTACCGGTACATGTTGGGAGCGATATCATCGAAGTTGTTGACCACTACGTGTATCTGGGTCAGACGATCCAACTAGGTAGGTCCAACTTCGATAAAGAGGTCAGCCGACGAATCCAACTCGGATGGGCAGCGTTCGGGAAATTACGCCACATCTTCTCGTCACACATACCGCAGAGCCTCAAGACGAAAGTCTTCAACCAGTGTGTGTTGCCAGTGATGACATATGGAACTGAAACGTGGTCGCTTACTATTGGCCTCATCACCAAGCTCAAAGTCGCACAACGAGCTATGGAGAGAGCTATGCTAGGAGTTTCACTACGAGATAGAATCAGAAATGAGGAAATCCGTAGGAGAACCAAGGTAGCCGACATAGCTCTCAGAATCAGCAAGTTGAAGTGGCAATGGGCAGGTCATATAGCTCGAAGAACTGACAACCGATGGGGAATAAAGGTTCTTGAATGGCGACCACGAACAGGAAGGCGAAGTGTGGGACGCCCTCCTACCCGATGGACTGACTACATTGTTAGGATCGCGGGTAGTCGGTGGATGGAAAGGGCTCAGAATCGTTCTTCCTGGAAGCGGATAGGGGAGGCCTATGTCCAGCAGTGGACTTCTGTGGGCTGTTGATGATGATGATGAATATTAATATCAGGCAGATCACGCAGACGAAGGCAGGACAAGCGGGATGACTTCGTGAGGGGTTGGCAACTGGAGCACCATCGTGAAAAGTGGCAGGATTTTGGGCGAGGCGGTTGTCCGACGATGGGATGATGAAGTAGGTAATATGACACTGGCCGTGAACGAAAACTTCAACCATCGCAGCGTCTACTTAATTGTCGCGTTGTCTTCGTGCGCTTTCTTCACCACCGCCAGCTTGGAGTGCGGATCCTGGGGCTGCAGCTGCGCGTAGGGCGGCGCTCGCGTGCCGTGGAGGACGAGAGACCAGCCGCGGAGGAAGCCGGTCCACGGCTCAGGGTCTTGCCCGCCGTTGAAACGTGCCTGAAAGGTTACAATATGATAGCTTTGTGTTGAGGATGTTAGCTTTTGATTACTGCAGACTTAAACTCAATCGTAGGATGTCCATGAAGCAATAACGTCATCATTAGGCCTTCATGTGTCAATCGGGATTTGGTGGTCCAATCTTGGCAGGTGGATTATAGGTAACCGCAGAAAGCTGGTTATTCAAAAGAGGCTATCCACCCCTGATGAATTTGTTTAGTCGCATTTCACGTTCCCCACGGGAAGAGATGGTGTTTTAGTGAAAGAATAAAAATAAATAATGCTGGACAATCCACACAGCATCATCTAGCCCCAAAGTAAGCTACTCTAAGCTTGTGTTATGGGTACTAGATGACTGATATATTTAATACATTATATACTTACATAGATAGATATTTTTACTATACATAAACACCCAGACCAACGGAACAAATAAAATAAAAATATTTGGTTCCTACCTCTAGAGACCAGGTGCCCTGAGGGTATTCTCCCCACGTGTGAGTCGTCATGAAAGGCCACTTGGTGAAACCGTCGCGGGAGTCATCATCGTTCGCGCGCCTGCTTAGAATCATCGACCTGTAACACGTAACACCTGTGAATTTGGGCCGGTGGCGCATGGTCCAGCAACAATCACTAAACAGAAAAAACAAAACTGCCTCCACGATTTTTATCGCCAGGTATGCCCATAACATATCTCTTACTACCTTCACGGGTCGCAGCACAATACCAGCGCTCTTGTGTGCCAACATACAGGAGCATTATGCTGAGCTGTTGGCCCACTCGCCACTACGCAGCTCTATGTATTTAGATATTAATATACAAATATTTAGTTTGTTTAGGTACTGGTTTTGGTTTGTTTAGGTTAATTTGGTTTTATTTTTTTTTATTTTGTGGTGGATGAGAAAATGAGTTTTCATTCTTTCTTTCACTATTACGCTACCTGTCTCTGAGCATACTTCGCATACAGGTATTCAGTATTCAGTATATTTATTGCATTATTATGTATGTATGTATGTAGATTTTACATTGTCAGGACTTATGACTAAATAATGTTAGATCAATACATAATATACCCCGTTAGGGTGTTGCAATAGAGAGGAGCGGACCAATATGAACAATCATCCAAATTTATTTATCGCTAAAGACATGCATCATTTAAGTATTCTTCTAGTGTATAATATGATTTTTGTAATAGTATATCCTTTAGGTGGTTTACAAATGTGTTATAGGTTCTTACTTGGTGCCCATAGGGCTGGTGAGGAACAGTTCCAGGTCACCGCGGCGGGTCGCGTTGGCGCTCACCACGGCTTGCACGTGCTCCAGGTAGCGCACCTCGCTGGGCGAGCCTGCGCACGCGTTCGTGTCTATGGTCAGCTTGATCGTGCCGTCAGTCGGGACCTCTCTGCAAATGTATTAACAAGTTCTTTTTTTTTTTATATTGGTGGACATTCCACACGGCACTATCTAGCCAAACCTATTCTCTTAACTGTGCCCAAATAGCTTGTGATAATGGGAACCAGATAGCTCAAAAGCAAAATTAAAACCGTCCTTATTCAATACAATCACAGGGATCACATTGAATCGTCTTTTAAACTAGATGAATCTACCGCCAGTTCGTCGCGACCAAGGCCTAGAAGAAACTGCTTGGTTGGAATTGGTTGCTAGCGTTTTTTTGTATGATCCTCTTTACAACATAATATGGATTTAGAATGAGTTGGATAGCTGATATACTACTTATCTACTTTTTTATAAAAATACATACTTATAACACCCAGACAAAGAACAAACATCTATCTATGTTCATCACACAAATGTTTGTTCTTGGTGGGGATCGAACCCACGGCTTACGGCACAGAAGGCAGAACTACAATTAACTGAGCTGTGAAAGTTTAACTGCCCTGTTTAATAATTTACTAGCTGCGCCCCGCGGCTTAACCCGCGTAGTTTTAAATCCCGGTATTCCCACGGGATAAAACGTAGCCTATATGTAAACGTGCTATTCTAAACTATAATCTAATTCTGTGTTAAATTTCATTCAGGTCCGTTCAGCCGTTCTGGCGTTATTGAGTAACACATCCAAACTTTTAGCCCTGATTTATAACCAACTAGCGACCTGTCCCAGCTTCGCATGGGTGGACATATTTTTTTTTGTATTAAATGTAGCCTATGTTACTCAGGGATAATGTAGCTTTCATATGATGAAAGAATTTTTGAAATCGGACCAGTAGTTTTTGAGCCTATTCGAAACATACATACAAAGTTTTCCTCTTTATAATATTAGTGTAGATTATGTTCCAACGCCAACGTTATTGTGGCACAAAAAAATGAAGAAAATACCCTCATACTACTATAACTCATAAGCTTCAAATAAGATCTGACTCACCAGCTTTCGATTAAAAAAAGAATCATAAAAATCGGTCCTCTCAATAAAAAGTTATGAGATAACAAACGTAAAAACAGTCGAATTAAGAATATTTTATAGAAGTCAGTTAAAAAAAGACTCACGTATGTGTGTTGACGGAGCCGGCTTCGCAGTGGTACCGCGGGGGCACTGATCTCCAGTTGGCTGCTAGAGCAGTCATGGCTCCAGCATCCAACACACCAAATCCGAAGAGGTGGTTAAACTCCAGACCGACTCCGTTCATTGTCCAGTGAAAACGACCCTGTTCAAATATTTTTTTGTAACTAGCTGATGGAACAAGCAGATGACCCATGGCCCACCTGATATCCAGTGAGTGGTAACCATCACCCATAACCAAGCATTGCCCCGTAAGTCACGCACGATATGAACGTGCCCTACGATGCACTGCCCTGCGTCCATCAATTTGAGGCCTACAGATAAGCCTCATGTGCTTCTAATTACACCGGCCACCACACTCTTTAAACCGAAACACAGCGTTACTGCTTGGCGGCAGAAAAATGCGCGTAGTACTTCACAAAGATCTCTACTACTCCTAGAAGCTTTATTCAAATCTTAAAACAAAAGAACATAAAACGTCTTTGACCAAATTCCCGAAAAATGTTCGCACGCCTGTTATATTTCAAACAAAACCGAATTCACTTTGACTTCAATTCGCGTTGTTTTATTTAAACAAAGCGGGGTAGATATTCCGCAACACCTCTTATTGGAAAGTAAAACCTTTGGTAACAAAACATCTTTTGTAGCGCACACCTCACAAAGAAGTTCAAATAAAACTTATATCGAGTTGAAAACAAAAGCATTCTTTGTGGTAAAGATTCGAGATTGCGAAACAAAATAAAATAGGACCACAAAAGTCTTGTTTCAAAGTTTTACAAAACTTTGAGAGCTAGGCACCCCACAGGGCTCTTTAGTTGTGAAACTTAGAGACTTGGTTTGTTCTAATCAAATAGATGGAGCTTCAATACTGAGAAATACACAGGGAACATTGACGTGATGTATTTAATAATCAATAATATGGCTGCCTGTCAATAGACGCGAAGCTGGGCTGCGAGCGAAGAAACGGAGAAATAGAATTGCATAAAATCTCCGCTCAGTTCCAGTTATGCATTTTATTGGTTGATATTTCTCCGTTTCTCCGCTCCGCAGCCTTGCGCGTAAATGGACAAGCATCATATATATTGGTGGATATTCCACACAGCACCATCTAGTCTTCGCTTCGGGGGCTAGATAACAATATACTACAAACAATATAATAAGTACAACACCCAGACAGAAAACAAACATTTATGTGTGCACAAATTGTTGTGGGTGGGCATCGAACCCACGGCATAAAGCGCAGAACGCAGAGCTACTACCAACTGAGCAATGAAAGCTGTCATATATAGTGTGGCTTTATGTTTACCCGATAATTGCTCGGTTCCGATAATCCGCTTTCTGTGTGAATGCTACCAAACGTATTAAAGTAGGTATATCAAGTTGAAAAGCTCTTTGGATAAAAACTTACTTTTGCGTCGTATAGCGAGTTCCTCTTTGAAGTCAGAACAGTGAGATGCTGTATGTCCCTCCATGTCAAGCTTGGGCTGAAAAATAAATAGGAGGACTTTAATTCCAAACACAGAACATAATATCCTAAGACTCGATACTCTCAAATTGCGTGATACACCTGTTTTTTGAGGTTTTAGAAAACGGTCTCCATAGATATGTTTTATTATATATAGAAAAAACCACCACTAGCCAACAAACCAAACCACTACCAACGGAACTGCAGATAATACACATACTTGTTCCGAGGCGGGAAACGAACCCGCAACCTCTGCGTCGCAGGCGGACTCTCGCCCGCTGCGCCACTGAGGTCGTCGTGAAATTACACAACACAGCTCAAAAAAATACTAAAATAGCTATTAAAACGAAAATGCTATGTTGCTTCGCAAAATGTCAGCCGCTCACGTTTTTCAGTACCTAGTTAGTATTCAAAACGTGACAATTTGCAAGCCCATTGCTTAAACATTAGGACTAACAAGAGTACACAAGTGCAAGCGAGACAGAACTATCATCGCTCTCACTTGCTTTCATCCTTACGAACTTCATAACGAACACAAATCCTCAATTTATAACTAATCTAAGAAACATCCGAATGAAGTTCGTGTCACGCAATTTGAACCCAAGTTTCATGTTCTTAAAAAGTAACGACCGTCAAATAATTTACGGCTTAAAAATATTTACTGGAGACTATTTGATTATTAAATCATCACGTCATACCTACTCGTAAATAGTCATTCAATAAAAACTTTGTTACGCTAAGTTTTATAGGCCTCTTTATAGCAATTTTTTTTGATTATCGGTATCGATCTCATGTCCAAAGTTACAAGTATAAAAAAGGCAGTATATTTTTTTGATAATACCTACAATTCGATGTATAAAATATAGTTTAATTATGGCAACCGATTCTCAAAGAAGTACAACATAAGCTCTACGCGATTGCTACGCGCGTAGGCACTTCTACACTCGTAGAAGGCAATGAGCAATATAAAATTTTCTTTAGGGGATAATAATAATAATAATAAATCTTTATTCAAACAAAATCAAGCAAATAGGTACATACAATAATGAGGGTACATTTAAAATCGTCGGTTGGCTTGTTTACTAATAAATTGTTGTACTGCAGTATCTACACTAAGTTCTGGACTTGTGTCGTAGATACCACATTACCTTCCAATGTTAGTACATGTTTATAAAGCCATGTTGTATTATAATATTGGGCGGAACGTAAGTACAATTTTATTCCCAACTACCTACCTAAAGTTAAGAACAATTATAATTTAAAATTTAGCAGTTAAATATTATATAAACCAAGAAAAACTATCCAATTTATTTAATTTTTATTTAATTATAGTGCAATTATTATTTTTGGTAAATAAATATAGAATGTAAAACTCTATTTGATTAATAATAGACTTAACCAAAAGATTTTTAATAAAATTAAAATTCGATAAAAATAATAATAGATGCTAGTACAATATTTTATACCTACATAACTTCGAAATAATTTATTGATTGTTTTACAGAGTAAAATAATTACCTATTCAATTTCAAACCGCGCATGCATGCAGCATAGAAGTTATCGGTGAGTTCACTAAATTACATACCTTTACACCTACATTATTTAAAAACATTTCATGCAGGGTTGTATTGTGTGTGTATTTGTGTGTGAGTATTGTGTATATGTATTGTGTATTTGTGTGCGTGTTGTGTGTATGTGTATTTGTGTGTGAGTATTGTGTGGATGTGTAAGTCTGTCATGGGTCAGGGTGAATGCATGTCCATGAGTGAAAATAATGTTGTGACTGATTGTGTAACTGAATGTCATGTTGTAAGTGTGTTTTTTTTTTTTTTTTAATGTTCGTATTCAATTAATAGTTATGTTTCCTGTCAAATGCTCACTGCATGCAGATGCGCATGGATAGATTACTAGATTAGGTATATTTTTATATTTATTGTTTGATTTTTGATCACCACATCATATGGTAACATTACAATTAATTATTTCATTATATTGGCCATACTGTCTCACTACAATAGTGTAGTAGGCTACACTCTAAGTGGTATTGAGACACGTGCTCAAAAATAAGCATGCTTAGTTTGAGCATGCTCAAAAATCCACCGACGTACGACCAAATAAGCATACTCATTAACTAGCACGACCTGTTCACACGTGCTTTTATTGTACAAGGCTCGATAAAAGCATGCTTTTAGCTCGATAATAAGCACGTTTGTCAGCAGCTTTGTACCTTGTTCTACTATTACCTAGTTATATTAGTTATTGGCTAATAGCTTAATATCTAATATTAGTAATTAGCTTATATATTTTTGATCCTCATATTAAAATGTTTGTGTGACAAATAAATAAATTTTCTTTCTTTCTTCACCATAATAGTAACAGTAGACTAATAAAGGCATAAGATTGCAGTGACTGATGCGAAATGAGATGTTAATTTATTTAGTCTTACTTCGCATGCAGAGCCAAAGCGAAGACTCCCGCGGCCTCGGGCGCCGCAGCGGACGTGCCTGAATGGGTGGCGGTACACTTCTCGTACAGATCCGTGGTGGCGACGCCCGTACTCGGGTCGCGGGCTCCGTTGCTGAAGGTGGAAGCTAGTGTGGATGAACAAGACTCGTCGTAGTGCGCGTTCTGACCGTCGTTGATGGCACTGGCAGAAATAATAAAATAACATCTTTTACCCCCTGTTAAGTCTCAGGACTTAAGTCTTACGACTAAGAGACTTAAGTAAGGGCGTTCCCGTTTAACTATTCAGATAATAATCAGTTAGCTTGAGCTACAGAAAATCTTTATTTTTTAATTTGTGTTGGTACCCCCGATTTCTGAAAGCTCGAACAACACTAATCGGCTGTCAACAGCTTTTTCTTCAAATTCGATAGAGATAGCATGGTGACTTGACAGCCGATTAGTGTTGATCGCGCTTTCAGAAACCGCGAGATAATCTTATAGATCAGAAAACAATGAGGCCCTTATTCATAATGGTCTTTGAGCGCGCCAATAGCTTATAAAACCGATAAGTCTGTTGAGCCGCTCTAAAATGGCAAGGATTACGAAAAAGAGGGTGATACTTTACAACTGTGTTTTGATAGATTTAATAGTACTCGTATGTTGAAGGATTATGACAAGTTATGGCTAACAGTGAAAGTTGCCTTATTTTTAACCGACTTAAAAAAAAGGAGTAGGTCCTCACTAAGACTGTTTTTTTTTCATATTACATCATATTTTTTTACTGGGTGGACCGATTTTGATGATTCCTTTTCTAATCGAAAGCTGGTGCTATTCGTGTGGTACCATTCACACTGCTCGACTTTTTTTAGCACTTTCTTATAATTAAACTAGCGATCCGCCCGCGCACCCCTGCTTCGCACGGGTGCACATATCATGCATGTATTATACATATAAACCTTCCTCTTGAATCACTCTATGTATTAAAAAAACCGCATCAAAATCCGTTGCATAGTTTTAAAGATATAAGCATACATAGGGACATGGGGACATAGGGATATAGGGACAGAGAAAGCGACTTTGCTTTATACTATGTAGTGATAAGACTGGGCTGTAAACTCAACCTAGTTGCTAAATTATTTATACATTGAGAGCTTGACGCAAATTTTTAGACGATGTTATAAATTGTTGAGGAGTTCCTTTAAGGAGAGATGATCCTGGCTGCATCAGATATGCGAGCGAAGTACCCTAGCAGATTCGTCCAGCCTAGCGGTTACTAGCTAACACCGCGATTTCTTTCTTTTTATGGGATGGAAACATAATTATTTTAGCCACCTTTTTTCAGAATTTGTTCGTTACGGGCGGAAAACTTTTAAGTCGTGATCCCGTTTAACTATTCAGATAATAATCAGTTAGCTTGAGCTAAAAATAGTACAAATTCTATTTTTAATTTGGTTACGGTATTGCGTTTATAAAGAATATCAATATGAATTCGTTTTGACGTTTATAATTCGAATTTTATGACATGAGAGTAGATAAAAACATTTTTTTAATTTGCGTTTGTAACAATATGTGTACTAAATCATAGCCTAAATCTTTGCTTCACAAAGAAATATTAGCCCTTCAGGCTTGTCCGGGAAAGTACTACGACCACGCCTTTTCTGCCGCCTAGCAGCAACGCTGTGTTTCGATTTGAAGAGTGTGGTCGCCGGTATAATTACAGGTACATGAGGCTTAAAATGTGTATGTCTCAAGTTGATAAACGCGGGGCAGTGCATCGTAAGGCACGTTCCTGTCGCGTGTGACTTAGAATCAAGTGGGTGATCTGCTTGTTCCATCATCAGTAGTAGTGTTGTATCATCAGTTGTATAAAAACCTTGCATTTACATCATAACACCGTATACTACCTGTTGATAGAGACAGTCCACATGGAAGCAGCGTAGCCATCACAGTTGCAGTCATCATCCTCACCGCCATCACCACTCGCCCACACGTAGATGTTTCCCAGTCCGTTGCGACCCTGGGGACAGACAATAGACTGGTTTACCTGTTCAAGTATACAGTTCGCGTAGGCCATGGGTTCCAATCCACACCGAGAACAAACATCTGTGTGATGAACATACCCCACTTAACGTTAAGGGTAGGAGATGATGAACATACATGTTGAGTCTGGGTGTTATAATAATTTTATGTATGCAATTACCAAAAATGTAATCAGAATCAGAATCATTAATTGACAAAGATTTAACAGATTAACAATAAATTGCTATTCATAATAAAACTTTGTCTTGTCCGGCATAATTTAACAAAAATATTATAATAAAATACCTAACCACTTTTATAGGGTACTAACTTAAAAGAATGCGCTGTAAAGAGGCGCGAATAAATATTATAAGAATTATATCAGCTATCTGGTTCTCCCCATAATGGTCAGATTTGTTTAGTTTCTGACACGATAGTGCAGTTGTTATAAAATGTTACATAACAGTATTTCGTTATATAAAAAAGTATACCTATTACTATTTTATCAGCTGTTTGGTTCTTAGCTTAGTTTGTTGGGCTAGATAGTGCAGTGTGGAAAGCCCACTTATATTTATTTGTATATATTTATTATTTTATTAAAACGAAGCGTGGACGACCTCCTACCCGATGGACTGAGGACATTGATTGTTAGGACCGCGGGAAGTCGGTGGATGGAAAGGGCTCAGAATCGTTCTTCCTGGAAACGTATAGGGGAGGCCTATGTCCAGCATTGGACTTCATTAGGCTGATGATGATGGAGATTTATTATTGTGAAAGAAAAATAAGAAAAAGTAAGTGGTTGTAAATAGAAAAAAAATCCCGAGAACGAAGTGAGCCTGCCTTCTATCACATGTGGCGCACAAAGGCCGGGGCTTATTAAATTCAGGAAGCACAAAGGGAAGTGCTTAAAAGCTTATCTTGAGTTTAGTTGGAGCGTTCTAGAAATTTCAGCTTTGAACTCAAACGGAAATGAACAAAGCATTGTGCCTGTGACAAGCTTTGCAGAATTCCACGTATCTGTGCAGAATTAGCTGGTATTTTTAGACGCGAGGCAATAAAGATTAGATCATTTAATTAGAAGGCGAGGTCAAGAAAATTATAAGAATGAAAGTCTATCAATTAAATCACAAGGAAGGAATAAGTATAAAATATATAATTATATACCTAGTTTAGAAGCTATCGATATAAGACTCTCTAGTAGCATTACTTTTATAAACCTTAGTGGCTTTCTTATTGCTACATATTTTACTATTGTTATTAATTTTTTATAAAGATAAATAAATAAAAAAAAAAAAAAGTAAAACTTAAAGAAGACTTAAAGATAATACATATGAATCTAGGTTTCAATTCTAGGCGACCAATCTTAGAAGAACAGGCAACAAACTAATAGCCGATTAAGGATCAAACTCGTCCTATTTTTTCAATAAAAATGAGTAGAAATGTTTGTAAGACCATAGCACAGATAAGAGAAGGGAGTTTCTACAAAAGTAATTTTACAGTCGTTATACTACCTATTTCAGCATTCACGTATTCATTCGACATTATAATCTAAATTGCTTTTTCCATTTCATCTTGTATGTCGGGGACTACGTCGGGGATTACTTTGATTTAACATACGTACTCGTAGTACAAAGCACACAGAATCATCAGACGCGAAACTTTATGGAATACGCTCATAATGTCTTCACGCTTCGTTGGCAGTTGCTTTCAGACCTTTATGTTGCTATTTGAGATGTCTTGGCAATGGATTTCTTGCATGAGTAGATTGAGTAGCCCAAAGAACTCCAAAGCGCTTAAAAAGATTACTTGCTTACACATTTTGTAATTTTTGCAGTTTTTTTAGGGATATTATTTATTGTAGGTATACCTAAATAAACAGATTTGCCGATTGATGTTTGCTTAGTGTCTTAGTAAAGAAACATGCAAAAAATAACAGGACCAACTCATCGGTTCAGCCTCTTCTCTTCAGATTCCCTTCTGAACACAAAGTTCCAACTTCAGATTCTTGTCTATGTCTAAATTGGGTAGTCATAGGTACGTCCATATTGACGTCATGAAATAAATTAGATTCGTCAAAATTTTGTACGAGCGTATGCAAGAAATTTGATTTGAAAAATTATGAGTACGAGAGAAGCCCTGGATAGACGCGAGTGACACATAAATCTTGCTATTTTAGGACTGATATTTTACGCCAAAGTCCCTACTGAAATAACTGTAACATCATAAAATGTCATCTCTCATAAAATCGTTCGCGAAAAAGCTTTGAAGAACAGATTGGACGATATCCATCCAATGGAATGACGGATATTAACGAAAGGGTGATGGGGGATGAAATGGGGTGTTTACGGGGTGTTCCCCCTAGTCCAGATATTCACTCGGTTCTTCGATACAATTTGATTTCAGGTACAAATCAATATAAGGTTTGGGTATGAAGTTAATGGAAAAATTATTTAATCTTTTTTTACTTTTTTGCCCCGGGGCCGAGTCGGTATTATGGCCGGGCACAAACGACATTTTCTGTATACCTTTGCTCGAAATTTCGTTTAACCATCGTTGTTTTCTCCTGTTTAGAATAAATCGCCGAAATTAATTATTTCGTGAACGTGAGGAGAACTTTGCTATACAGGGTGTTTCGAGACCAGTCGGTAGGGAAGAGATAGGAATGAATTAATTAATCTGCGATAATTTTTTTCGAACCACCAGCCAAAACAATATATCACTAGGAATAAAATCTCTGGTGATGGCTATAGGTGAGAATTTCCGGGTTCTATTGCCGGTCATTAGCAAATAAAATTCTAAAATTGTCATAATGGTCTCTTAGGACACATCTCTCTGTCTCTAGTTTATTTTATTACCCACTGACCTGAATATTAATTCAGTATACCCTGTTTACTTTACATTCAGGGTATTTCTAATGAAATGTTTGAAATTAATGAAATTATGTTTTACTAGCCCGAGTTAATAAAATACCCTTTATAAAATATACAGGGTGCTTTATTTAACCCAACACTCATAAGTTCGTTAGATACATGTAGGCGTGATTTACCAAATTACTTACGTGGAACAGAACGAAGTTTCAAGTTTCTAAGCGCAGACAAACAAACAAGTTTCCAAACATATTAAACTTCGCCAGCTAAACTAATTATTTTGATAGCAAGTAGTTATTGAAGCGAAAGAGCTTCAAGAACTTGAACTAGAGAAATGGGTTTTCGGTGAAAGTTTCTTACCACTTATGTACTTTCTTATTCATTTGGTATCTTTAACATGCCCATATAAGACGAGATGAAAATTCAACATCGAGTAGGTCAATTTCTTGCTTTGCTACTTGTTTAAAAAAACACTTCTATAAATACTATCCCATTAAGCTAGTCTTATTTATTAGATAATTTGAAATTGACTTTAGCTCTGCCTACACAGTAAAACTTTATAACTGTTTTTCTAGAACAATCGATAACATACCGATCCACATCGTTCTACGGTAGCATTGATACAGTTTCATTTGTTAGTCAATGTTTGCTCTACATAAACACAGTGATAGATAGAGCCTCAGCAGCTATTGAGTTGTTTGAATGGCTTTTCCAGCGTCCAGCGCCTACAGCCCAATCGATCAAAGAAAAAAAACAACATCGTTAGGTACGTTAGACAGTGTTTTCATCATTTTTTCCTGCATCGTCTTAAATTTTCACACATCAGGTGGGCCATCTGCTTGTTCCATCAGCTAGTTGTATAAAAAAAAAAAAAAATTCTAGATAATTCCAACCTACACAAGACCTTTTTTATTAAAAGCACAAAAACAGCAAACAAAAGGTATGTCCATTACACTCCAGTCTTCCAACCTTAAGTCCCTTTTAAAAATAAACTCGGTATCAACAAAAACTTTTTACCCTAGCCTTTTCCGTAATCTAATACTCGTACCTTTGAAACGAGCAATTCTTGTTTACATGTTTATTTACGAGTATAATCCGAATCTCGGAAACAGCTCCAATGATTTTCATGAAATTAAGTATGCAGGGGTTTCGCGGGCGATAAATCGATCTATCTAGGATCCAGCAAACGAACTAAGCTTGGTATCCCAGATATTATATAATAATAAGTATGTATGTAGCTGTGTGGAAAGTCCACTAATACTAGTAGCGCCCCGCTGTTTCACCCACGTAGTTTTAAATCCCGGTATTCCGGGATAAAAAGTAGCCTGTGTTATTCCAGACTATAATTTATATCTGTGTAAATTTTCACCAAGATCCGTTCAGCCGTTCTGGAGTTAGAGAGTAACAAACATCCATCCATACTTACAAACTTTCGCATTTATTTTTAATAGGATTATTTATAAAATTTAAATGGCCTGTTACCTCATTGACTCCTCGAACTATGGCCCGCATAGTGGCATTCCGTGGACCGTCGACGGTGCGGCCGTCGTCTGTGGGACCCCACGACGCGCTGTAGATGTGTATCTTATGGGGCTCGTGCCCCATGGAGTTGGCCTCGATCAGATCCGTCATGTATGGCTGATCCAGCATCCTTATACCTTGTAAAAAAACAGACATTTTGTAAAAGTTCCAACATTGTTATTAGGTACTGATTTATGTTTGATACGTGGCGTCAGTATCATGTTATGTTTTTGTTTTTAGCCATATTTAAATAATGCTTGTTAATTGTTATTATTATTAGTTAAAATCATTCTTACCTATATGTCTAATCTTTGTTTTCTCTTCTGTTATGAATGATACCTGTTTCTACTAATTCCAAGCCTTATTGTATATGTTGTGTGTTCTTTGTAGCAAATAATTAAATGTCTATGTCTATGTAAGTTTTTGAAAGATGAACCATTTTTTATTTTTTTTTTTTGTTGAAACTTGTTCAAAAAAAGTGAAATATTTTCAGAACTCTTATCCTATTTTTAGTTATTCAACTGAACGGAAGAACCTATATTAAAACTATTTATTCATTTGTTAATCTCGTGAGTTATAAATAAACGCACTGTGATACATATACATAAATACATAGAGATGAGTGCGGGGCTTGATTGCTTTCGCTCCAGCGAGCTGCGTAATTGGCACATTTTAGTCCAAGCCTTCTACGTCACCAACGTTTTTGAATTACAAATTATATGTTGATAAAAGATTAAAATTAGACCTTCAAATTTTAGATGTATTCTCCAACAAATAAATTGATATTTATATGAGTACTAGCTGAGCCCCGTGGTTTTACCCGCGTAGTTTTAAATCCCGGTATTCCCACCGGATAAAAGTAGCCCTATTTGCTATTCTACTATAATCTATCTCTGTGCCAAATTTCATCCAGATCCGTTCAGCCGTTCCGGCGTGAAAGAGTAGCAAACATCCATACATCCATCCATCCATACTTCCAAATTTTCGCGTTTATAATATTAGTAGGATACTAGCAGTCTTCATCACGAACGAAATTTGCTTTAGTCGCGTAAACGTATCGGATCCCTAACTACAACCAAATAAGGTTCAATATGGTACGATACGCTAGTGTCACACATGTCAAAATGTATTCGTAACCCGCTGCGCTGGCTGGTTTGTAAAGCCTTCTATACACTGACTTATCCTGGCGTAGAGAAAATTGTAACTCAAATATTTATTCCAAAAGTTTTCCGCCATCGAAGCCGCACAATCAATTAATAATTCAATTAGTAGCCAAAATCCGTTTACTCAAATCGACCTTCATTTGAATTTCTGATGATTAATTATTAGAAATTTAGATTCGATTCTGTTTCGTGATTCG
This sequence comes from Plemyria rubiginata, assembly GCA_963576535.1. Classification (NCBI taxonomy): domain Eukaryota; kingdom Metazoa; phylum Arthropoda; class Insecta; order Lepidoptera; family Geometridae; genus Plemyria; species Plemyria rubiginata. The sequence goes on along the minus strand of OY754925.1, from coordinate 3,916,892 downwards.
TAAATAATGGGTTCGTGGAAAATTCGACACAAAAGTTTGTTGTACAGGGTGATTTGGCTCCAAAGGGCGCTGAAAATAGTGAATGTTGTTCAAATTGTTTTGAATATCGCTAGTAGATGGTGGAGATATTGATCATGTTTCGATATGGAAAGTTTAAGTCAAGACTAATCAAGATAAAATTAAGTACCGCCATTTTATATATTTACCTAGTCTGAAATAATATTAAATAGAGTCTCGCTCTTCCATAATGGGTTGTTTCATAACGTGCGAGGGACATTTTTAATAATTATTCCATTCCATTTTAGTTAAATATTATTTTATATGACGTATGAAAAAAAAAAAGCTTCTGCCATGCCTTTCTTCGGTATGTTCCAGCTCTAATATTCATCATTATCATCATCAGCCTGAACAAGTCCACTGCTGGTCATAGGCCTCCCCTACACATTTAGAATAACGATTCTGGGCTCTCATCCACTGCCTTGCCGCATTCATAGCAATGTCGTCAGTCCATCGGGATAGAAGAGCGACCCACTCGTGTTCCTGTACTTTCATTTGGCTTTAGGAGTGCCTACTTACCAGCAACCTTGGAGTGGTACGCGACACCGACTCCACATATTCCGTTGTCACGCGCCGCCGCCACCTCGCCGGCGCATCTCGTTCCGTGGCTGCATTAAAAAAGATTTATTAAACTAAGAGCATTTGTCTTCTTCTTCTTGTCGTATCACTAGTTTCTTTCGATACAGTGTGTTGAAAGGGCTTTAAAGTGCACCTGAGCACTTGATAGATAGCTATGATTAATTATATAAAAGTGCGTGGCCTTTTGTCGGTTGCTCTGCTAGCAATTTATAAACCAGATTTTCAAACAAAAAAAAGTGATGGAACCCAGCTCATCTGATGTTGCACTCAATAAAATTAAAACAATTGCTTTAACTCAATTAACTCACTAAGTACGTTCACAAAGGACGTGCCCTAGAAGCATTGCACTTTGCCTCTATGAGACTTCAAACTAAGTTTCATGCTGACATGGATATGAAAATACCTCTTAGTGACTATACACATTTATTTAGCACGTAGCTAAATCTGGAACGTTAATGTACCGGCACAAATAGTGCATAGAACATTAAACCTTATTCTCGAAGTAGTTCTAACGAAAGAAAAATATAGAGGATATAAAAATAATTGCTTTGTCTAAAGGTATATTATTCTAGGTAATTTGCACAGCGAGGGACATTTTTGTACTCATCATTTTATAGAAGACTCTTTAGAGAAGGTACTTAATATCAGGACATGATAATAAGAGCTCTTATTGTAAGAAAACAATGAAACTCATAAAAAGCATAGAGACTCATAATCAGCTATTTTTTCCGCCAACCAGCTTTTTTGTTTCGGTTTGAAAGATGTGAGTGCCGGTTAAACCACAGGCACATATGAGCCTTACCATTTATGCTTATAACATCGGAAAAGAAAAACCTCACTCTGCAAACCGAAACACAGCAACGTTGCTTGTCGCCAGAAAATTGCATGGTGGTAATACTTTCCCAAGACGAGCCCTACTCCTGGAGGATGCATAAGGAATAGAATGATGAGTTAAGAGCTCACCTGTTAAACCAATCATCTGTGTATCTCGGATAAGGGAATGGATCGTTACTGCTAAAGTCGTAAGAAGCTTCAGCGTTCTGAAAAAAAAAAACAGTTTAGTCTATGGTTGTACTGTTTGTTTGTCTAAATTGGAATTTGATACAAACAAACAGTACAACCTTATAGGTACAGCAATACTACGTTTGTATGGTAATTAAGATAATGTACAAACTCCATTTTAGTTTATTTCGGAACGAAAAACCGAAACCGAGATTATTTTGCTACGCAACTCATTTTCGTTAAACTTTTTCGAAATAAAAATGGGTATTTATATTTTTGTAAGGGTTCGGTCCAAGGAGTTTGCCAATCGATTTTACAATGATTTGCTCTATTGTTTATTTTCGATCTGTAAATAACTTTCCAAGGAATTATGCAAGGAATTCAAAGAATTATAATTCTATTTACGTAGATATAAATTCTTTGGTCTACATACATATATCGAATGAGAGCGCGTTATTTAACCTTTAAAACACATTTGATTAAAAAATTCAACCAAACCAAATCCACGAGAATGAGGCGATAAAAAGCACTTTTACGGCGGCAACAGAACCTTTTTAATTTTACACTGAACCATAATTTCACGCCAGTCTTTTGAAACAAGCTGAGCAGCCAAATTAGCGAGGATTATGCCGGCCACTTGCTTTTTTCTTGGAAGATTAATAACGGAGGTTATGTTTGTGGCTGCCGCTCTAAGTATCCGTTCTAGTATTTCTTTTCTTGTTGTTGTATGTCGAATAAATGTATTTTCTTTCTTTCTTTAAGTAAAAATTACCTTCTCTTTCAACTTAAATTGGTGTGCAAATAAAGGTTGTTTTAGAGCTTGAGCTAAAATAATAAATTCTCTCCGCCATAGGCGCGTTCTGCGATTACGTGCGATTTCTGTTTTCAGTACATTTTTCATTAGACGATTACGAAGTTTACTCACTGCTGCGGTAAAAACGCACGTTTGGATGTAGGAAAATCTAAACGCGCGTTCTTATCGCATGTTATTAACGCGCCTGTGGGTGAAAACCCCAGCGCATTACGAATACGAGTGATATCACTCTGTGTCATGTTTAAGACTCATTAAATTCGATTGGCTCGCTGAAGTTTCATTATCATAATAATAATAACGTCTTTAAATAAACTAGAACACGTGAAATTGCATAACTTACGTAATTGTATTTCAGATCTGAATGCATGTAGTCCACTCCTGCAAAAGAAAACAACTGTATGTCAACACGTCAGTGTAGAATGTCCGCCTGTCGCACACAAGGCCTCGCATCGAAGGGGATTGGAAACTAAAAATATCCACAAAACTGCATGTTCATATTCTAGATCGATAGAAAACTTTTATACACTTTATATAATTTGAACAATTTAACTACTCATCGATAGATAGCTCTTTTATCTCAACATAATATTTGTCTTTATTTGGTTCTTCTACACTTTCGGCCGAATACTCAAACGCAACTCAGATTTAAGCACGTCTCATGTGACGAGTTTTTGACGGAATTTCATTAAAAACTGTCAAAAAACCACGACTTGAGACGTGCTCAAATCTGAGTTGCGTTTGAGTATTCGGGCCTCTGTGTCGTAAATTACGTAATGTAAAGTAAATAAGTATTCAATACAAAGGTGCTTGATTAAAAACAATTTAACTATAAACTATTTAAACAGATGCATTAAATGAAGATAGAAAGTCAACTTTGAAGCATGTAGAACCATTTGAATAGAAAAGAAAGTCATTATAATTTTCTCCTCAGCTTCCGACCAAAGTGACCTTTCCAAGTCAATTATTAAGCCAACGCGTTCAATGGTCAATTACGGTTACTTGAGACTTCCCCCGTATCTTCAGTCCTGACTCCACTTTGAAAACCAACCTAACCTTACAAAAGCCTAGAGAGTATGGTAAGAAACATAGGCATGGTTCCTCTGTTTTTATGTATAAGATCTATTTTACAAAATCATTTTTATTAATATTAATTAATTTTAATATAATAATTGACTGGTAACATAGCACTTGAGTGTTACCAGTCTAACGCAGTCACTTGCTATTTCAGCTTTTACTTCAAGTAAGATAGAGATAGCAATTGACTTGACAGCCGATTAGCGTTGATCGGCCTTTCAGAAACTGGGGGTTAGTCAAATTCAAAAGGTATTTTCAGTTGAATCACAAGAATCAATCTAGGTGAATTCTTGTTGTTAAAGCTAGTGATTCTAGGTGTCATTTCCACGGGATCAATTCATAGTTATTCTTAGTTACTGATATGAAGGACCAAATTGGAGGTAACAATCTCACTAGAAGCATGTCAATTTGCTCACTAGTATAGTCCGAGCTAATATCGCTTTTTGCTGGTGTATGGTGTAATAGTGCTTTGTAATTTAGTAAGCCAGTGGACCCTGAGAGAGGCTGGTTTAAACTACAATCTTCACAACATATATTTTATACAACTAGCTGATGGAACAAGCAGATGGTCGACCTGATGTTAAGTGGTAACCAACGCCTATAACAAAGCATCTCCTCGTAAGTCACGCACGACAGGAACCGTTCCTACGATGCACTGCCCTGCATCCATCAACTTGAGGCATATATCTAATAATTGGTTGGAAGATGGGATTAAGTCTCGCTCACGTCTCAGACCATAATTCATCTGTCGTTTCTGTCATGCTCAGTGGTCGTCAGTGTCTGTCTGTAGACAAAGATCGTAAAGAAGGTTAGTTGTCACTCAAAAGTCAATTGATGATAGTGATATAAGGAAAAAATGAAAATGACTTAAAATACAGCGGTTTTCCTCATCCTTATCCAAGTAGGTAAGTGCAATTCTATACTGCTGGGGTAGATCTTATTACTATTCCTTGAGGAACTCTTTCTTTCTGGTCCATAGATGCTGATGACTGATTTCTCATGAAATAGGATCTGAATAATTACTCGTATTATTACTAACCATTCTTTTCACATACAGAAAATTATGTTCATAACAATGAACATAATTTTCGTATCATCACATCCTATCCTAAAAATATTATTAATGCGAATGTTTGTAAGTATGGATGGATGGATGGATGTCTGTTCTTCTTCACGCTGAAACGGCTGAACAGTTCTGGATGAAACTTGGCAGAGAAATAGATTATAGTCTGACACATAGGCTACTTTTTATCCCTTATGAATACCGGGATTTAAAACTGCGCGGGTGAAACCGCTTGTTATATAAAAAAAAGGATAAATAGTAATGATATATTAATTATTCAGATCCTATTTCATGAGAAATCAGTCACGATAGTTTTATAAGTTACAAATATGGTAGGTATTGCTGTGAACGGGAATAGCCACCAAAATAAAAGCTACACTCTTAACGAACGTAAATAGAGAAAAAAAACTTAGCTATCTCGTTTATTCCAGCTATTTCTAAAAAACGGATATTTTTATTTTATTACCTGAATATTTTAGAAGCTTTATTATGAACATATGAAAATGTTTCGCGAAAACTCGAGATCAAGTTATTTCAGGCGCCTACACAAAGTAATGTTATACACCCACAATTAATTAAATATATAACAGGTGTATAAATAAAAGCGAGACAATTTTTTTTATATCTTTGCTTTTTTTTAAGTAAAAACCTTTATTGACAAAGAAAATTACAACTAATAGTTACAATTATTTACAAAATGTACAAAATATACATACATCTACATTTTCCTGCCCTTATCTTTGCTAGAAGATAAGGGCAGGAAAATGATGGTCTTTGCTATTCTTTTTTTTTATAATATGTTCAGTATTGTGTGGTGTCCATTAGGTAGATAATAGTACAGCTTCAAAGGTCAACTAAGGAAGTAGTCTTATGTATTCAAGATATAATGCTGCTCACCTCCTGGCACGTTGCTTATTTTAATATGACTTCCTTGATTCTCCTTTGTCACTAGACCATGCGACGTCCATGCTGTACTTGAGACATGTGGGTATAAATATAACCTCGCCAAACTTACCATCATCCATGATAGCAGTGGTGACGTTGACTCCAGTATACCCTTGGGCCCAGGCGGCTTCTACATTCAGGTCCAACTTCGGCTTGCCACCATTCTGGCCAGTGTTCTTCAAGTACCATTGTAATGGGAAATAGGGGTCTCTCGGCTCGGCAGCTGGTTGGGTCTCTGGTAGACTAAGGGGACGGAACCCGCGCTTGGCGGCTGACAAGGCGCCTGATAGACTGAAGGGGCGGTAGCCTCGCTTGACGCGCTTAAAACCAGTCTGCTGGACTGCTGTGTGGACCTGATGACAAATAAAAGTAGACTACAGTAATAGTTCGATTACGTGGTAACATCTTTGTGGAATAGAAGTGCAGTTTTCCCGTGGTTTTAGTACCCAAAAAGAGCTATCGAAAAGTGATAAATTTGTTATGGACAGAGGTAACCGCTGTTGAAAATACGGACATAAACAAATGTACATAATAATAAAAATTACAGGCAAAAAACGGCGCTTTTAAAATTCTTTCGTTACTTAGACATCCTTTGTATTACAGGTTTTTTTAACAAAACCTCTCTCAAGCTCCAGTTCCTTGCAAAGTGGGTACTGAAATACCTATATATAGGTATCTCGTGCCTACCTACCTACTTTATGTCGTTATGTCCTGTAACACTTTGCAAAGGGAAAAAATAAATACATTTTTTTTTTTTTCGTTGTTTAGAAGGTTGAGAAAGAACTAGTAAAATGGTATGAAGAATAACTCTTTCAACAAAATACCGAATTGAACTCAAAAACTACTCGTCAGATCTGACTGAATTTCAATGGAACCACGACAAGACTTTCGACCAAGAAAATACATCCAAATCGAAATCGAAAAAAAAACAAAAAACAATCGAATTGAGAACCTCCTTTTTTAAGTAGTCGGTTAAAAAAGAATACGTTGTTTTTTTATTTTACAAGTGGTTATTTTCAAGCTATTGTGAAGCCCTAGTTATTAATTGATACCTAGAACACAGTTTGAATGCGCTGGGGGTGGGAAGCACTATGCGGACCACACCGATTCACAATTCAATTTGCTTGATCCGAAGGCGCAAATTGGTTTTCTAATGGACAACGTCATTCATCGCCTATAACTTGATAGATGCTGTCTATCAGAATATTCTATGGGAAGACAGGAGATGAGATTCTGATTGGCCAGGTCGCGCAACCGGACGGACTGAGCTGAAATTATGTTTGCCTGTCCTTAATTTCTCGCTAAGATCATCAGGGAAGCTGTTTTGAATTTTGAAACGGTTGGATACGACAAAATTTTTTGCTTCTGTTTTTTTTAGATAAAATAGACAGAATCTAACTCATCGGAAACGTTACTGTGTACTCTGTCACCAGTGTAGAAGTAAGTACCTACATTACAAGAGATTTTATTATTATTCCTTAAAATCTTCAAAACTATGCACTATCCAAAATATTTATATCTTAAAAAGCAAAACTTACGTTTATATATATTTCGAGTTGTGTGTAGGTATTAAACAAGCGTGATAAGAGCTAAAAAAGCTGATAAAAAAACAAATCAATATCATCCACATATCATCCAATAATAGCCATATGGCGTATACCTAACGATATAAAATGTGTATGATCACGGTAGCATTCCCAGCCCAATTATATAATGCCCGATTATGTATATTCACCAAGTATATAAGACGTTTCAATGTGATCCTTGTATACTGAATAAAGACCGTTTTGATTTGATTAGAAAGAAGAAAGAAGAGCACCGGTGGTCTAGTGGAAGTGACCCCGCCTTCCGATCGTAAGGTCGCAGGTTCGAATCCGGTCGTGCACCAATGGATTTTTCTATCGAAAAATTTATGTGCGCAATGCCAGTGCTCTCAAACGGTGAAGGAAAACATCGTGAGGAAACCAGTTAGTATTCTAGCAGCGGCGATGGGCTTGCAACCTGTCACGTATGGAATACTAACTACTGCAAAATGTGGGTATGTGCCAAATGTAATTTTTGGACGTACCTCTGACTACCCCCCTTAGACATCCTCAAAGAATCTTGAGTAAGTACTACACTGAGAGATCTGAAGGGATATCTATCGTGCCTAGGGATCAAAGTCGTGAAGCTGTTTCAGTTTCAGTTGATTTGATTAAACTTGTGTTAGGCACTAGAGATCACAATTCCACTTGTAACTATAAGTTTGTGTGCGCTTTTAATAAATAAACGTGGGTATAAACTAATCAAGTGCTGTGTCATTGCTAATAGTCGTTAGTTTCCTTTCACTGTCAGCGCTCACGTCAAACACTCAAAGTTAATGATAAGTGGGTGATAGATTCGTTTCCTGTCATCTAACGAAGCAACATAGCATTTTCATTTTAATTGTTTTTCTAGTGTTATTTTGAGTTGTGTTGTGTTTGATGGTATTTTAACCAACATTACTTGTGGTCTTAGCACAAAGTGTAAGCATTTGGAATGAAAGTGTATTATGTGATATCGTGATTTGACCGAAAATGTTTCAAATGTTTTGAAGAAACCGCCACCATTTTCTTCAAAACAATTGACTGACTCGACTTTGGACTGACGTGACAAGAAACATAACTACAAAGAGTATAATCTCTCAATCACTTGACACTGGCAAGATTGTCTATGACAGGAGCCATAAAAAGAAGAAAGAAATAGAAGAAGAAGAAGAAGTGGGTGATACACACTTTGACCTAACAAGACGCACGATAACTAGCTAAACTATAGATAGTTCACAATTCACACTTACGTACAGCCTTCACAGCTCAGTTGGTAGTAGCTCTGCCTTCTGTGCCGTAGGCCGTAGGTTCGATTCCCACCGTGAACAAACATTTGTGTGATGAACATAGATGTATTGATTGTTCTATGTCTGGGTGTTACATAATATTGATTCTTTATTGTACACAAACTGATTTACACAAAAAATACATAATAGTCATGTACAAAGGCGAGCTTAACCCTATATAGAGTTTTCTTCCAGCAAACCTTAGAGGATAGAGAGAGCTGATTATAGTGGTGGGAAGGTGTACAACATACTTAAAAGAAAAACATTGAAATAATAGGAGAGAAATCCTAATAAATTATATACACTACCGACATGCCAAATGAATATAATTATATATATATTATATACACATATAGATAAATATATAAACATAAATACCTAAAATATAATAACTAGTCTTATATAGATAGAAACATAAATAGACAAAAAATAAATCTACATATATATAACTCAAAGGTGACTGACTGACTGACTGACATAGTGATCTATCAACGCACAGCCCAAACCACTGGACGGATCGGGCTGAAATTTGGCATGCAGGTAGATGTTATGACGTAGGCATCCGCTAAGAAAGGATTTTGATCAATTCTACCCCCTAGGGGATAAAATAGGGGATGAAAGTTTGTATGAGATTTTCAAACTAAACGAGCGCGAGCAAAGCCGCGGGATCAGCTAGTAAATAATATATACATACATACTAATAATTTGATTACAATTTGATATTATTTTTATTTACAAAAAAAGTATTTAAGTAGTATATCAGCTATCTGGTTCCCATATCACAAGCTATGGCTTAGTTTGGGGCGAGATAGTGCTGTGGAATGTCCACCAACATCATAATTATTTTTATTTAACGTACAGATTAGAAATATATGAATAAATATAGGTGGACTTTGCACACAGCACTATCTAGCCCCAAACTAAGCCACAGCTTGTAATATGGAAACAATCCTCACCATCCAAAGGTTGTCTGGAAGATATGGCTTTCAGCGATAAGACCGCCCAGTGTACCTACTACTTCATTTTTTACTTTTAAGTGTTATTTTTTTTGTAAATTTTGGTGTAGAATAAAGAATTTTTCATTCATTCATTCATTCATGGAAACCAGATAACTGATGTTATACACATATAATTTTGTTTTATAAATACATAAAAAACAACAGATTAAAGAGTTATCCAACGCTTATTTAACGTTTTTTTTTAGGCAAAAAAGCTGAGTCTTCGCTTTTTAACTATACAGACAAAGTCCAGACCACTATTCCCTAAATCCATTGGTTTATATTTAATAATCTAAATATATATAACTCAAAGGTGACTGACTGACTGACTGACATAGTGATCTATCAACGCACAGCCCAAACCACTGGACGGATCGGGCTGAAATTTTGCATGCAAGTAGATGATATGACGTAGGCATCCGCTAAGAAAGGATTTTGATCGATTCCACCCCCAAGGGATATATAATAGGGGATGAAAGTTTGTATGAAATTTTGTCAATTTTAAACCGATCGGGCTGACTTTGCATGCATAAAGCTACTATGACGTAGGCTTAAGGATTTTGATAAATTCCACCCCTAAGGGGATAAAATAGGGGATGAAAGTTTTTATAAATCTTCTATCTATCTTCTAAATTTTGTCAATTTTAAACCGATCGGGCTGACTTTGCATGCATAAAGCTACTATGACGTAGGCTTAAGGATTTTGATAAATTCCACCCCTAAGGGGATAAAATAGGGATGAAAGTTTGTATAAATCTTCTTAGATTTTCGACTAATTGAACTGAAATTAAAGATTGGAGCTACTATAATGAAGACGTCCGCTTCAATAGGATCTTGATAAATTCAACCCTCCAATTTTTTGCACACGCTTAACAAAAGTAAAGCCGCAAAAACTATGCCTAATTAATAATAATACTTCTAAACGCGAGCGAAGCCGCGGGCAAAAGCTAGTAAATAAATAAATATGTTTCATTCTTTCCTTCCCATAAAATATTTCACTTCTCCATTTTTTTTTTTGTAAATTTCTGTATATCTATCATTATGTAATGTGTCTGTGTAGTTAAATAAAATTAATTTGTATATTCAGAGAGACGCTCCCTCGAGATATAATGGTTTAACTCGTAAATAGGGTTTGGGGATGGACTAGGAATATTAATGTGACGCCAACCTTTCGGAAAACATGGAGGCTGTTATATTCAATTGTATTACTCAGAAGGTCAGACCGACGTTTGAATTATAGATCACTTCGTGCTCGAAAAAAACAAAAGCCTTCGAACTTCGTAGAACAAGAACGGACGGAATAAAAATAATGAAAAAGGTACAGACAAGCCAAAATAAAAGGTATAGAAAAGTGTGTGTGTCTCCAGCTTCCTCATATTGAAAATGTAATTTCTATAAATGCCAATATTTAAAGCATAATTAGTGCACTCATAGATTTGAATCATAATTTAGCTGCCAAATAAACAACGATGCTATAAGCTTATAATAGTGTGTAAGCTGGAGTAACATGTCTCCAGCTGCCTCAGTCAGTGTGGGCAAACGGCTAATGATAGAGATATATAGTAAACGCAAGGATTTAGTACCAAACGAATTAGCGAGGTACCAAAAATTTCAGGTCTGTAGCTCGGAAACTCTTCGAGTTATAAGACTTGATCAACGTGTAAGCTGGAGTAACGATACGTGAAAAAGCATATGCTCGTTCTCTAGAATGGCTGGAGCTAGCAGGTTGCTTTAAGTCTCCAGATTTAGTACCAAACGAATTAGCGAGGTACCAAATATTTGAAGTGTTTCTGTTCAAAACTCTATGAGTTACAAGCTTTTCCAGCTTTTTTTGTTTGTCCAACTTGCACATGTTGGATCTCAGCAACCACAATAGGTACAGACTCGGTTGATGTCTCTGAACCGAGCTATGAATTAGTGCACTCGGTACCAAAAATTTGGAATCTCTAGGACAAGCAGTTCTGTTGTAATCAGCAAAATAACAGCATTCGCTGTAGTGACAGAGATAGAGCTACTATCAACTGAAGGCTGGTCGAAATGGAACTATCTGGTATTCTGTAACTCATCATAATATTAGTTATTTTGCTGATTACAACAGAACTGCTTGTCCTAGAGATTCCAAATTTTTGGTACCGAGTGCACTAATTCATAGCTCGGTTCAGAGACATCAACCGAGTCTGTACCTATTGTGGTTGCTGAGATCCAACATGTGCAAGTTGGACAAACAAAAAAAGCTGGAAAAGCTTGTAACTCATAGAGTTTTGAACAGAAACACTTCAAATATTTGGTACCTCGCTAATTCGTTTGGTACTAAATCTGGAGACTTAAAGCAACCTGCTAGCTCCAGCCATTCCAGAGAACGAGCATATGCTTTTTCACGTATCGTTACTCCAGCTTACACGTTGATCAAGTCTTATAACTCGAAGAGTTTCCGAGCTACAGACGTGAAATTTTTGGTACCTCGCTAATTCGTTTGGTACTAAATCCTTGCGTTTACTATATATCTCTATCATTAGCCGTTTGCCCACACTGACTGAGGCAGCTGGAGACATGTTACTCCAGCTTACACACTATTATAAGCTTATAGCATCGTTGTTTATTTGGCAGCTAAATTATGATTCAAATCTATGAGTGCACTAATTATGCTTTAAATATTGGCATTTATAGAAATTACATTTTCAATATGAGGAAGCTGGAGACACACACACATAGAAAAGCTTTTTTTAAAGGACGTTTTCGAATGTAATAAGCCTCTCGCCCATAGGCGCGATCTAAACGCGCGCGTCCGGAACGCGCATCTGTTTGTCCTATTGTAACACGCAATGTAAAACGTAAATGTCACCCAAAACGTAAAGTAAAAACGTAATGTAAAGCGCAATCGCTGGACACAAAATCGCAGAACGCGCCTGTGGAGTAGAGCCATAATTATATACTTCTTGCTGGTGGCACTAATATATGGTCCACCTGATGACTATCATATAAATTCCAAATATTACGTGAGTAGTGCTTACTGTCAGTCATTTTATATTTAAGATCATTAGGCCTCAAAACCTGAAACACCGAATCAGCGCTAAGCTAAATCATGGTTTATGTTCATTTACTTAAAAAATAAGCTTTCGTAGCAAGCTCAAGATTCATTTAAAATTTATTTGAGAAATAACTTCACCCTCGAGATGAAAGATGAGAAGGAAAGTTAATTTAACTACCTACTATAAAGATGAAAGGTAGGTCCATATTTTATTATAACATAAGGACATGTTATTCTGGTTATTACTTAAAATCAGGTGGCTGTTCCAATAAAAGGTAAAAATACAAAAATAAAACAGTTATTACAAATATTTCAGCTTACAACAGTTTGGTTGGTAATTTCGTAAATAATGAATATATAATAGTTCAAATTTTCTTTATACTTTTCTTTTTTAGTAACCTAACGCAAATAGAAGGGTTTATGTGTGTGTATTATAATTTTGAAATTATTGTTAAATACCCGTGCGAAGCCGGGGCGGGCCGCTAGTAATGAATAATCTCAGAAAGGCCAGAATTACAGAGTGATGGACGTCGTGCTGACCTTCCAAGCCGACATACCCTGGGGAACAGTATCTACTTATGACACATGGTAGAAGCCAAAGCTGTTGAAAATGTATTATTGCGTAAGAACCACGACAAGTTCCATTAATATTCTCACCTGACAAACTTTGTTTCTCGACTTAACCATTAAAATATAGGAGAGATCACCCTTTTCTTGAAATATCCAGATAACCCAGAGGAATACTTTTTTTCCGTTTCAATTGACGTTTAAAATCCTTGTGGTTTGAGAGTTTTCGTGCCTTTGGGTGACCTAAAAACTCCCTGACCAAATTTAGTCACCAACCCAAACGCCCAACGTCGCATAGTAAATAATGTTGACATAAAACAGTTGTGTCAGTACACAACGTACGTACTGAAACCTTATCATTTCATTATCATCAGCGTAAAAAAGACCACAGATGGACCATGTCCAACTGTTACGGTACAGTTAAAGTTATACAGCTGTATTCATTTCCAGGAAGAGCGATTCTGAGCCCTCTCCACCCACCGACATCTTAGCCATTCAATTCACGACCTTGTCATTTAGACTATCCGAATCAAATACTTTTATTTGTGAACACATTACGAGTTAAAGCGGTTGATTGTTTTCCGATATTTAACTGTGAATGAAATTGTACCCTAAATCAAACTCATAAATCTTGCTATTACATTCGGTTGTCCCAATCCCACTGCCCAAAACCGGAAAACAACATATATTCACAGACAGCTTTCACAACTCAGTTGGTAGTAGTAGTATTATTAGTAGTATAGTATTTTTTACGCAGCAAAGCCGCGTGCAGCAGTCAGTAAGCAATAATCACGGCGGTAATCCTGCTGGCAGATTTGGAGGAAGGTCGACAGCGTATCCATCATGCGGTAATCCCCCTGCCTACTCGGTGCTCGGGCTGACTGGGAGATTGCCTGCCAGCCTAGTTCTAAAAAACGCATTACAATTATCCCATTTTTTTACAATCATTTGAGCTATCTATAGATCGTTTGCAACGGTCTGCAGATAGCTCAACTGTTTCATATGTATTTTGTACATTTTGTAAATAATTGTAACTATTAGTTGTAATTTTCTTTGTAAAATTTATTACATGATTTTTTTTTATATAATGAGTAGATGGAACAAGCAAATTTCCCAACTTATGTAAAGTGGTAACCATCACCTATAACAAAGCATTTCCTCGTAAGTCTCTCACGTGAACTCCAGTCTCCGGCGATGGTCGAGATCCACCATAGCGCGTCCCTTTTGACGTAGTAAATCCAAGAAAATGTTGTTTAAATGTAGATTCTTAAGAACACGATGAATGCATTATTCATCTATTCATAGCTTGAAGATGGAAAACAGTTTTATGTTATCTTATTCCTTTTCCAGTTGCAAACACTTTAAGTGGGAAACAAAAGTCCTGTCTTGCATTGCGTCAACCAAAAAGAACGCTGGAAAACAGTGGAGGGGATGTGTGTGCTTAAAATACACGCGCCATAACACCCCCTCCTTCCGGCGTTCTTTTTGCGTGAGGGGCACTACAGTTCGTAGACACCACCGTAGCTGCTTAAGTTTTCGTAGAGGCTCTACGAGAGTAGGGTGCGTAGCACAATTTCTTGAATCAAAATTCTAATAAACATGAAAAATTCCTACTCAGTTAAAGGTGTGAAGTGTTTGCAGAAAGTGATCCTCTAACCTATAAGAATACAAAGGAAAAGCTCGTTTGCATTCAAGCAGCACCTTTGTAGGGTTTATATTTCAATTGGACGCTTTGTGAGGCATTGTGTAGAACCGATCCCTTGTTAGTAGGTACTGCATACTTTGAAATGTAAATCTATTTCCTTTTCACAGTAATTGGGAGTTAAAGTAGATTATACAAAAAAATATATTTTAAATAAATAAATAAATAATGCTGGACAATCCACACAGCACTATCTAGCCCCAATGTAAGCTATCAAAGCTTGTGTTATGGGTACTAGATAACTGATATATTTAATACATTATATACTTACATAGATAGATATTTTTTATTATATACATAGAAAACACCCAGACCAACGGAACAAATTTCTGCAGATCATACACAAATTTGTTCCGAGGCGGGAATCGAACCCGCAACCTCTTGCGTCGCAGGCGGACTCTCGCCTGCTGCGCCACTGAGGTGGTCAAAACAATAATGCAATCAACCTATTAAACCTTTCAATAATAATAATATTTCTTTTGTTTTATTTGCTATAAAGTAATTAGGTTTTGTTTATGTATGAGTTTCTCTAAAGCTTTAATTATATCTATACATTTTTGGAGATTTATAATATTTTGATCAGGATGTTTTTTTTCACTGTTTGAAAGCACTGGCATTGCGCACATCAATCTGTCAATAGTAAAAAGCCATAGTTAAAAAAAAGGATGAAAGGGTTCAAACCAGCCATTTTAGAATCAGGAGGTGGCGCCACTAAAAAACCACCTGGCTTGATGGTGACGACTAAACTAGCTGAGACTGACCGAGATTCAGAAATTTATAGATATTTTCAGCTCACAATGAGCGAATGCAGATGGAAATCGTAACTGGAGCAGTTCGAATAAACGCCAGCGACCTAGATACCTTTCATGAAGCCTGGTGGGAAGCCACATTTTTTTGCCACCTTTTATCTGCGGTCAGGGCGCCGATCCTAGCCCAGTGACTTTTTTGTCATGTTAGACTAGCCTCCTCGGTTTTTAAACTATGAGCAAATTCTTTTTTGGGTTCATGTCGGGCAGAGTACGCTCCACACTTCATTGTTTTTTTCTCTTTGAGAATTTTCTTCATTATTTTATCCTTATCACTACATCATTACATAGTATAAAACAAAGTCGCTTTTTCTGTCCCTATGTTCCTTTGTACGCTTAAACCTTTAAAACTACGCAACGGTAGTAGTATGGGTAGGTGGATAGCAAAAAAAAAGTAATAATATAAAGTAAAAAATTATAAAAAACAGTCCTGCGTGGTCTATGGGTTAACAGGTCCCTGGCTCAGTATTTTTTATGTGACCTTTTAGGTAAAAATGCTTACAAGTGGGTTCTGCTTCAGAAGGCGAGTGTGCGCGATGGAGCGTCGCTGACGCGCGTGCGGTAGGCCACGATGTGCGAAGTGCCATTCGGTGTCAGAACCCAGCACCTGGAAAGAAACAAAGGTTAAATAACTCTTTCACGAGAAAACTGACTTCAAATGCACTGGTTTTTTTATGGAACAAGCAGATGGCCCGCCTGATGATAAGTGGTAACCATCACCAAACATTGCCTCGTAAGAAACGCACGATAGGAACGTTCCCTACGATGTACTGCCCTGCGTCCATCAACTTGAGCCTTACAGATGTTAAGCCTCATGTGCCTGTTATTACACCGGCGACCACCCTCTTTAAACCGAAACACAGCGTTGCTGCTTGGCGGCAGAAAAACGCGTGGTGGTAGTACTTTCCCGGACGAGCCTTTCACAAAGAGCTCTACTACTCTTAAATACTACTCATACTACTTAACTACTCATACTACTGTAACTCAAAACACTACTCGTCAGATCTGACTTAAATTTAAATAAGACTACATGACATGACAAGCACCAGCTTTCGATAAAAAAAAGAGTCATCAGAATCGGTCCACACAGTAAAAAGTTATAAGATAACAAACTTAAAAAACTGCCGAATTGAGAACCTTTTCTCCTTTTAAAAATCTGATTATCTTTAGATTTTTTACTTGGTGATGGAACAAACGGATGCCGGAACCAAATCGGAGATACTATGAAACCAAATAATTCGTAAGTAAATTCGCATGTGATTCCGGCAACAGGCACAATAACGTGTCAAACTGTTTGTTTTATTGTTGAAACAGCTGTTAAACCAGCGTTTTACGATCCGCCTTACGGCCGGATAACGGATTTAACTGCCAGATTGTGTAGATGTAGCAAAGTGCCGTATTGGAAAAGACTAAGGCCAAGACTTTCTGTAAAAGCTATTAACAAGAATGTATTTGCACTTTTTTATGAGAAAAGTTACGCGAGCCGCTGCCCCACGGACTCAATCCATATTCAACAAATGAGACAACAAATTCATTGAATAAATGAACAACATAAAAACTTTTTATTTTCGAAAATACAAAGAACAAAGAAGAAGAAGAAAATACTCACCCTCGGTTTCTGGAAGCGCAATCAATCGGCTGTCAAGTCACTTGCAATCTCTCTCTAATTTGAAGTACAAGCTGAAATAGCAAGTGACTTGACAGCCGATTAGCGTTGATCAAGCTTTCAGAAACCAGGGGTAAGGGTGAGTTGCAACACATACGATAACGTCAAATCATTCGTTAAATCGGAGGTTTTGCTACGAATGACGTTAATATTTGACGATTTTACGTTATCGTTGGATGGTCATAGATCGTGCAACTCACCTTAATAATTTTAAGTTGTAAGTAAGGATGAATTAACCATCTTTTATCGCAAATCTAAGACTAAAGTATGTGGTACCTAGTACGTACAATGTACATACATAAATCATTATATAAATATAAACAAATAAAATATTATTAAATATTGGTGGAGATTCCATATCACCCTAGTCTAGTCCCAAACTAAAAATGGCATCAAATGCTTTAAAAATATTTAAAGCTACCGAGGTAAGTAGGTATCTTCCCTCACACGCTAATACTCGTAACATTGCAAAACAAACAAAGGTAGGTAAGAGCTGAACCAGTTTACAAACAAGTTAGGCCGTAATTTACTTTACAGCAGACTATCGTATCCTAATACCTACGGAACCACAAACTATGTAACTTGTACGCTTTGCTAACTTAGAACAGTTTTCTGCTCTTGATTTGGCACTTTATGTGTTAGGGAAAATACAAAATACAAAATGCAGCGTAATATAGGGCTGACGTAGCTGACGTAGATGATTTTGATATTTGAACTTTAACTTATAAGATAAACAATAATTGATATTATTAATAACGAATATTTATCTAAATAGGTTTAGGTTTAAAGACATTTATTCTCATAAAAACATAATACATAGTTCACTTAAAATGAGATAAGAATGGCGATGTTATAGGTACCTATAACAGTATATCTTTGCCTCTGGATGGCTGTCGTTTCTTGGTACGAAAGTTAATTAAATAACTTTAAGTTCTAACCCACAGTCCATATAATAAATAAGATAGACACAGTTTTATAATACTCTATGGGTCATAAGGAATCGTACCAACAATATAGCCATAGCAACAGCGGTAACAGATAAGTTATAACTAAGTTAAAAGTTTACCCATTGCTTTAACGTAGTCCCAATGCATTTGTTGCTACGGGAGTTTGTGCCATTAGGTAATTAATGGGTCACCTGTACCACCCACAATCATGTTAGCCCGTCACAGCTTGTACTACTTGTGTACCCTATAGCGCGATCACACGTAGCGTTTTTGATCAGCGAGTTAGTGGCGTGCAAACTTGGTGATAAATCGATACCCATGCTATCGTAGGGGCGTTTATTACACGTACTTGGGTGCTCAATGAGGTTATGCAATTGTTAAGCAGAGGTAGCCGCTCAACATTAGATAGGCTATGTTGTGTAATTTTTTTAATACAACTGGCTGATGGAACAAGCAGATGGCCCACCTGATGTTAAGTGGTAACCATCACCTATAACAAAGCATTACCACGTAAGTCAAGCACGATAAGAACGTGCCCTACGATGCACTGCACTTCGTCTATCAACTTAAGGTATACCCATGTTAAGCCTCATGTGCCTGTAATTACACCGGCGACCACACTCTTCAAACCGACACAGCAACGTTGCTTCGCCGTAAAAAAAGGCGTGGTGGAAGTACTTCCCCGACGAGCCCTTCACAAACAGCTCTACTACTCTTTCTTCTACACTACTCGTGCATGTTCAAATTGTTCAATCACTTGCTGACACAAATGAGGTAGGAATAGTAAAACAATAGGTCCGTAAATGTGTAGCTTTAGAAGCACTAAGAAGGTTAGGTACATTTACATATTTGCAAAACCAGGCCGGATTGAAAAAGGACAAGCGCTTACATAATGTGGCGGAGCGCGAGTCTGGGCTCGCAAATAAACCGAACAAAACGGGATGTTTCAACCCCTTTGTTGACTGGGAAATCTGTGCCAGAATCCAGATGGAATAACAAACAGAAGCATAATGGAAATCTGGCACGGATAAACAGATTAAAATAACGGTAGAGGATTTTTATGCAAGAGATGATGGTTCAGCGTAAAGGGTGTGGACCCTGTGGTGTCCGGCAAAATAACAGGCACATGAGACTTAAAATATGTATGCCTCAAATTGATGGATGTAGGGCATTACGCATTTTTATAGAATTCCTCATTTTAGTACTCAATACGAGGGGTAATTAGGTGGGGGTGGATTAGGGGTAGAGTACGGTAGAGGGGGTGTGATGGAGCGAGTGTTTTGTATATGCGCAATCACATCCCCTCCGCTGTTTTCCGCGTTCTTTTTTGCGTGTCGCGACCTATACATTCCTAATTATTAACATAAGTTTACTTACCTGCTTAATTATAACACCTAGGTACTATACATTTTAACAGCTCGAGTCAATACCAACATCGACATAAACAAATCTTATGAAATCTTATCTTATCCGTGAAACCTATTTCACGATGTTAATACTGTAATTTAATTATGTTTTGTTAAAGATGTTAGATAACTGATAAATTTAATACAATATATACTTAAATAGATCGATATTTTTTTATAAATAGAAAACACCCAGAACAACGGAACAAATTTCTGCAGATCGTACACAAATTTGTTCCGAGGCGGGAATCGAACCCGCAACCTCTTTCGTTGCAGGCGGACTCTCGCCCGCTGCGCCACTGTGGTCGTCGTAATAAATAATCAAAGATTACATAAACTCAAAGAAGATCATGCGATGGAAAGGAGCCTCTATGAGGCTACGCTATGAGGCGCTTTTAAAATCGAATGAAAGTGCCACGACCAGACGAAGAACTGGAATGAAAGCTACAAATGTAAGCTGGTAATGCCGAGAAAGTTGCCCCAAAAAATATGATACACGTTTCTCGACTTGGGTCAGTAGGACAAGTCAATTTATCTCGCTATTACAACACGTTAGGGACAGGATCTCATTTTTGCATCGCGAGATGTTTGGTTTACTATTATTCGATTAACTACTATTCTTAGAGAAATACAAATTTTTATGTTTTTTTTTATTATTTTAGCTGGCTTGGATACAAAGTCCTTTCGCCAATGTGAAAAATATTCAAATAACCTGATTGCCTGGTTTTGTGATATTAGGGTTAGTAGAGAATTAGTATTTTCTATTTTTCCATTACAAACAAATCAAACATAGAACAACCAAAAGCGGTGGGTCTCTGTCTTGCACGCACTACCTACCATCAATCATCTGTCTTTCTTGTGTACTTACGGATTAATTTATGTAACCAGAAGGTCATTTTATTTTCTTTGTCATAATCCTTTAGAGAAAAAGATACGTACGAATAAGAGGGAGATCAATTATGTAAGTAGGTAGGAAAAAATACATTAATAACACAGCATTATGGTACATAATATGTGACTACAATGTTTTTCCCGTAGGTATAAGTAAAATTCGCTACTCATACATACTTGTTTAATATGTATCAACTCTATCTATCCATAGATAGGTACCTAGTCTATTGATGTCAAGTTCAGGGTTGGGTGTCACAGTAATGTGACAGGGCAGGTGGCGCGCTGGGGCCGCCATCTTGTTTGGTTGGCGGGAAATTATATGGAGTCGCCAACATATGAAATTACGTTACTTGGGGTTTCGGGTTATTTTTCGCAGAAATGTAGTTTCTGATGTAGTTACAAGATCAAGAGTTACGTACCTACAGTATGTTCATATATTAAAGAGAAACAATAAAATAGGTATGCTCACAAAGCTCAGTTGGTAGTAGTTCAGCCTTCTGCAATGTAGGCCGTGGGTTCGATCCCCACCAAGAGCAAATAGGTACATATAATGTTTATTTATGTAGGAGTAGGTAATGAGCATGCTGTCTGGGTTTTATATATCATTTATTTATTTATTTTATTTATTTATTTATTTATTTACTTACAGCTAGTTCCTAACTTTACAGACATATACTTATCTAATACGTTAAAACTAGAAATCGAACATTTATATAAAAATTAACAATAAATAAAAATAAAACAACAAAATATAGACACTTCAAGACAAAAATAATAAACATTATTAACAGCATAATACAGGTAAAAAATAACGGAGTATAAGTAAGTACGTTCTAACAGAAAAAAAAGAATAGATTATAATCTTATTTTCAGCCAGTTGGTTCCCATCCCGGTACAAACTTTTCATAGTTCAGGGCTGGATAGTTCTGTGCGGAATGGAAGGATAAAATAGTAATAAGTATGTACATAATCTATTTATCGCAAATCTTAAATAATATTAGATAGGTAAGAACAAAAGTCTAAAAACCAAAGGTTACTCATTCGTATCTGAAGAAACAAAGCAGTTTATAAATTCTTAGTTTGTTTCAAACCCGTATCAAGCAATGTAATACCCTGCCCATAAAAGGGTAACTAATAGGTAAGTATTTATCTCCGAGCTCCAACCTAGCCCTAGGAAGACTTGGGAACCACAATAATCCTATTTAGGTGGCACGCTGGGTAAACTTAATACCCACAAAGGTTTTGTGTCTACTTGTAAATGGACAGCTGACATTGTATATAAAATCGTTGTGTGAGTGTACCTAACTGACTCAGACTATCAAAGGAGGGTAGAACAATGGATTTATCTTTACTGTACACCACGAAGATATGGTAGTGATTTGGGCATGTATTGGTTGTGATTTTTCTCATGATGTTCACAATCAATCCTGTCGCCCCGTTTCGGCTTGAAGTTGAGTTCTGGGACACCCTGTATACAGCGCTTACTAGCCCCAAACTAAACCAATAGTGTACTATGTGCACCGTAAAGCTGATAAAATACTTAAAAAAAATTATACATGGATTTTGGATATGTAATGCAGATAACACCCAGACACAGAACCAACATCAATGTTTATCACACAAATAGTGCTTATTCGGTGGCAAAAAACCTACAGCATTTAACGTCATGTACTTTTTTAGGTTATGTTGAGATTTTATAACGTTGTTTCTAATAACATTTCACTTGCGCTAACCAAAGTCAGGGGTATTTCATCATACACTACAAGTATAGTATAACCTACAACCTTGGTAAAATCGAGAGCACTCTCCCATGGGGTCTCTATTACGGAAATAAAATTATTTTATAACAGTTCGTTATTAGCCTTTTAGTTTTTTTAGGTCATCTTGTGCTGAGTTAGGTTCGTTTTACAGCTTCACGACTTTGATCCCCAGGCACGGTAGACATCCCTTCAGATCTCTCAGTACCAAGTAGGTACTAACATTAAGATTCTTTGAGGATGTCTAAGGGGGGTAGTCAGAGTTACGTCCAAACGTTACATTTGGCACATACCCACATTTTGCAGTAGTTAGTATTCCATACGTGACAGGTTGCAAGCCCATCGCCGCTGTTAGAATACTAACTGGTTTCCTCACGATGTTTTCCTTCACCGTTTAAGAGCACTGGCATTGCGCACATAAATTTTTCGATAGAAAAATCCATTGGTGCACGACCGGATTCGAACCTGCGACCTTACGATCGGAAGGCGGGGTCACTCCCACTAGACCACCGGTGCTCGTTTAGGACGGGTTCGTTTTAGGACTTTATAAATAGATAATGGAAGATTTTAGTTCATGTTTCTCTCTTTTTTGTCTCGTAAAGCACCACTCTACATTACTAAGGTTAACTGGAAGAAAATAACCGTTCCAAAAGTGAAGCCCATGGCAAGAGAGTAGAGAGACAAGCAAAAAGTAGTGCATGTGCTCAAAATCATTCTTCCTGCAAACGTATAGGTAGGTAGTGGATAATTTCAGACTGATGATGATGACAATTCCAAAGCTGTAAAATGTAATTTGCATGCACGAACCGAAATAAATTAGCTTTCATTTGAACGTCAAAACAAAATTCTTGTTTACAAAGTGGCAGAAACAAATTGGCCGAAAGTTGCGCGGCGTTTATCACAAGCGCTAACCCGAGCCATAAATTTGCTGTGAAACTAATCTCCGGTTTCTGAAATCTCGATCAACACTAATAGGCTGTATGTAATTTGAATTAAAAGCTGAAATAGCAAGTCACTTCATCTAGCTTTCAGAAACCAGGGGTAAGTTTGGTATTCTTCAGAGCTTTGATTCTGAAAAGTTATCCGCTTACCTATCGTTTTGATGGTGACAGTGGCAGTCAAACATGACAAGTAAGAGTGAAACCAAAAGGCTTATAGCCAAGGAATATAAATAGCTTAGCTCTTAACGGATGCCGCATAGTTTCTTCAAAACAAATTACGTCCGACTGCCATTGACTGACTCGCCTAAAAAGTATTTAAAACATAGATCTCTATGCTTGTATAATTAAGACCCAGGCCCGTACCACCATCTCTTGAATCATTCTTATTTCAATATTACTTTTATGTCAATGTCTTATGTCAACTGCATAGCGTCAGCTTTAGGATCAAAAAGTAAAGTAATATTGAAATAAGAATGATGCAAGAAATGGTGGTAAGGGCCCAGTGATTTAAACACATCACTTGACACTGACAAGATTGTCTGTCAAATGACAGGTGACATAATCGAAGCGAAGAAGAGTGAAACCAATATAACGGCTGGCTTATTAGGAAACTGAAAGTAAGCGTTTGTGCCAGTTTGGCTTAATTTGGAAAAGGCAAACTTTTGTTTAAATTAGAATATAAATAATGGGCTCCTTAATGGACCCAAAAATAAAGGCCTGTCGTAAATGTACGCTTTTATTAGAAGGAAAATAATAATTCCGTCACAAATTTGTTTTTTTAATCTCTTTTTTCTGCTATTAGCCCTTTGAGCGAGAGTTGCGTATAGAGACGACAGCCATAGGCTTGGGTGTCGTATAGGTACTGTATACATCCAACTAATTCTTATAGCGGATTTTTGTTTCTACACGTTTTAGCTGTATTATGTAGGTATCGTCGGTCGGACATCCAGTAAGGCGATGGGTCGACGACATTGTCGGCGTCGTGGGCCGTAGATGGATGAGGGTAGCCCAAGACGTATAGGGAAAGAGGCCTATAACAGAAACCAGCGAAGTTTCCATTAAAGAGCGTGTGAACAGACTGACATAAAAATAAATTAAAATAGGTATATAACAAAACACGATATCAAAAACTAACAAAAAATACTTGTCTCTCGTTTTAGGCAAGAAGTAGGTAGTTAGTACTAGTAAAACACACCCTTAAAGGAAAAGTGTCAATCACGCTTTGACACCTAGGATATGTAAAGCCTAGGATAAGCTGGCAGTAGATATAGGTACTTGTAGGAACGTAGTGATTATATGCTCAGTGGGTATAAGTTGTCAGTGGCTTTACCTATTCACTCTTTATGACGCATATGTGACGCAATTTTTGATCTTTGCATGACGTAAGAAAATAATCTGCTATTCAAACAAAGTTTCACTTTTCCACATCAGGGGGTGCTTGTTGTAGTGTATAAGTTTATGAGACAGTCTCTGAGCTAAATTAAAAAAGTTATTTCATAAAATCATGAAAGAACCAACTTTTTTTATGATCCACGTTTTGTGTTGCTTGATCAGTTTCCGTGTGAACTTCTGTAGTGTTTGTGTTTTTTTCTCTTTATTTAACAATAATAAACAATTTTTTTACCAACCTGTTGATTACAACGTAGCTTACATTTATTGGAAATTATTGCTTATGGGCATTTTTATTATTAGATATTTTAACTTATGGGCATTGGCTTTGGTCATTATCTTTTTTGACATTAGTTTTGCAAATCTATATTACCTACCTTCTAAATTATACGAAAAGATAACCTCAAAATCTAGTGCGAAAGGCTCTTGAAAAATAACTTTTTCTCGTTAAAAAAGGATCTATAAGCACGATTTCCAATACTTCCCGTGACAAAGATACACAAGAACCTACGTCATGCTGGCAATATTCTCAGGCTCGTCATAATAAGGCTTGCCGATCGTGGCTCGAGGGAATAAACACATCTTTTTATTTACAAATGTTGTGGAAAACAAAGGAATTCAGTAAAACCAGGGTCCCTGGTAATCTTGACCCCGAATTGGGCTCTTCTTGTCGTTTCAGGTAAAATTATATCTGACTATCCCCCGGTTTCTGAAAGCCCGATCAAAGCTAATCAGCTGCCGAGTCAGTCAGTCAGCTGTTAGAAATGACTCAGCTCTTACTTTACGACTCAGCTCTTACTTTACGACTCAGCTTTTACTTCAAATTAGATAGAGATAGGAAGTAACAGCCGATTAGCATTAATCAGGCTTTCAGAAACCGGGGATAAGTATAATAATTTTGTTGCTCGTATAAAATAAAATAAAATGTTAAATAAATATATACATATAATAAATAAAAATAAACACCGTAACCCCGTGGTAGTCCGAAATATGAGACACAGCATACAAACCATACTACCTTCAGCCATTATGTAAACGAACACCACAAACAGCTCGTTAGGCTCGTGTAGCTAGGCTGTCAACTGAATTGATAATTAAAATGGATATGCATTGAAATGAACGTACCTTCAAACGTGATCATCTGTATGTATTCTGTTGTGGTATGGTAAAGCACGTAGCCCGAATAAACAGGCTTAATTTTGCAGTATTTCGAACTGGTAATATTTTGATTTGCTTACCAAAACCCTCTTATTTACACGGATTCGACAGACCTACGTCATTTAAATTATTTTGAATTTGCTTATTGTTGCTGTCAGTGGATTCGCTTGCGTGGTGGCTGTATTGTTTTCCAATATTATGTATTTAATCAATAGGATCATGACCAGGTTCGAAGTGGCCACCGTAAATTACTTGACCTCCTTGATTTCATAAATTCCGTTTAATTCTTTTAATCGAAATTTTTCAGGATATTAAACAATACCTGTCTAACTCTTTCGAGTTCCACTAATCTATCCATCCGTTGCGAGTTGATTTACATAAAAATTGGAAGATTTCACATTTATGATACACTAGCTTTTGCCCGCGGCTTCGCTCGCGTTTAGAAGTATTATTATTAATTAGGCATAGTTTTTGCGGCTTTACTTTTGTTAAGCGTGTGTAAAAAATTGGGGGGTTGAATTTATCAAAATCCTATTGAAGCGGACGTCTTCATCATAGTAGCTCCAATCTTTAATTTCAGTTCAATCGGTTAAAAATTGACAAAATTTCATACAAATTTCATCCCCTATTTCATCCGCTTGGGGGTGGAATTGATCAAAATCCTTTCTTAGCGGATGCCTGCGTCATAACATCTACTTGCATGCCAAATTTCAGCCTGATCCGTCCAGTGGTTTGGGCTGTGTGTTGATAGATCACTATGTTAGTCAGTCACCTTTGAGTTATATATGTATATTTAGATTAGAAAAATTAGATTTAGATTAGATTTATATTTAGATTTAGATAGAAGATAGATAGAAGATTTATACAAACTTTCATCCCCTATTTTATCCCCTTAGGGGTGGAATTAATCAAAATCCTTAAGCCTACGTCATAGTAGCTTTATGCATGCAAAGTCAGCCCGATCGGTTTAAAATTGACAAATTTCATACAAACTTTCATCCCCTATTTCATCCCTTTGGGGGGTGGAATTTATCAAAAGCCTTTCTTAGCGGATGCCTACGCCATATCATCTACCTGTATGCAAAATTTCAGCCCGATCCGTCCAGTGGTTTGGGCTGTGCGTTGATAGATCACTATGTCAGTCAGTCACCTTTGAGTTATATATATCTTAGACGTGTGAATAGTATTTATTTAACAAAGTACCTTTTGAGCTCGTCAGGGAAGTACTACCACCACGAGTTTTTCTGCCGCCAAGCAGCAACGCTTTGTTTCGGTTTGAAGAGTGTGGTTGCCAGTAGCCACTAGTTGCCATGTAATAACGAGGCAATGCTTGTGGTGATGGTTACCACTTAACATCAGGTAGGCTATCTGCTTTTTCCACCAACTAGTTGTATAAAAAAACTTGCTTCTGAGTGACAAAAAAACTGCGGGCCTGGCTTCAGATAATCGATCCACCACCAGAATTAACAAAATACCACCCAATTCACTGTCACGGAGAAGAATATAATATAATAATCATAATAAACCATGCTTGATGAAAAACAAAAAACCGTTTGTATATTAACAGAATAACAAGGTACTTCGTTTTAGTAAAGGTTTTTTTGATTTCATTATAATTTATTGTACAAAAATATACAATTCTCCCAACAGCCAACTTTACGTTGCGCTATAGAAAAACATAACTAATAAAATAAATAAATAAATAAATAATGCTGGACAATCCACACAGCATCATCTAGCCCCAAAGTAAGCTACTCAAAGCTTGTTATGGGTACTAGATGACTGATATATTTAATACATTATATACTTACATAGATAGATATTTTTTATTATACATACAAACACCCAGACCAACGGAACAAATTTCTGCAGATCGTACACAAATTTGTTCCGAGGCGGGAATCGAGCCCGCAACCTCTTGCGTCGCAGGCGGACTCTCGCCCGCTGCGCCACTGAGGTCATCAACTAACAAACAATAACTAACGTTAGACAAGTAGAAACCTGCTAACATTAATTTACTGATAAAAAGTTTCATCAGCTTAATTACACAGTTTGTGTGCAAATGCAAAGCGCTTGGTGGTTTGTATTCTATAAATTAAATACAGGAACGTTCTGTGGTAGGAATGCAAGAGCATTGCTCGAGCGGGAGCTTGCGGTTTGGAACCCAACAGCGAAATGTGGTGTACAGTAGCATTCCTAAATTGTTTCTCTACGCTAATGGTCTCAAACAAAAGATAATACTTTTATTTTTAACTAATTGCTGTTTAAAATAATGACAAAGGAAATTTACAACTTACAAGTACATATTTACAAAATGTACAAAAGACATATGGAACAGTTGAGCTATCTGCAGATCGTTGCGAACGATCTAGAAATAGCTCAACTGATCCAAATCAGTACCAATTGAAAGTGACCCCAAGACACTGGCTGCCTTGCCATAATTTAGGACTCGTGTGCCTGCTAAAATTTATAATTTAGGCTTTTTCCGTTTATTAAGTTCGCTCAAGTTTTTTAATCTTACTGGAAAACTTTCGGGATAACAAAGGAGCCTTTATGATAATCCATCAGGCTACGTATAATATTAAATCTCAGTCGGTTTAATAGTAAAACCCTTGACTGAGCAACAAACATCCAAACATAACAAACACATCGTAACTTGACGTTACAATATTAGTAATAGGATATCTTTTAGGAAAACCTCGCCTATAATCTTTAATCTGCTATTATGCAACTTACGACTACTATGCGTGTTACAGCAACAATAACTTGTAACGACTGTGTAACCATCGATTTCGAAAGCACAACAAGCCGAAATGTTATCCACTAAACCAAAAGGCATTTCATAACAACAAAACGACAAACGAGAACGCTGCGATGTATTCCGTAAACGCCTTTATTCAAGAAATGGAGAGATAATTATCCTGAAGCAAAACAATTTGTAGTATTCGTGAATTTCTCTTTCATGACATTTCGTGCGCCATTGCAATTTAGAGATAACTGCGGCCCAAGATTATTCGGTAGTTATTTGTTCACAACAATTTATACGTAATGTTTTATGGTTAAGTAGCTGAACCCGCGGCTTTGCTCGCGCCAAGGAATTCAAAGTTTCATACAAACTTTCATCCCCTATTTTATCCCCTTGGGGGTAGAATTGATCAAAATCCTTTCTTAGCGGATGCCTACGTTATAACATCTACCTGCATGCCAAATTTCAGCCCGATCCGTCCAGTGGTTTGGGCTGTGCGTTGATAGATCACTATGTCAGTCAGTCACCTTTGAGTTATATAATATATTTAGATTGTAATTAATATTTTCGATTCAAAACTCACGAGCGGTGCGGTGGGGTGATTTATATTAATCATGTTCTCTAATATATTCATAAAAAATAAGTAGGTAGGATATATTACGTTATTCACGATACATAGGTTTTATTACAAAATTGTTTAAATAGGCCGGTAAGTTGGTATACCCGAATATTCTGAGTGGTTATGTAAACGGTATACCGGCCAACCTGTTTGCGCATAAATTAGTTGTAATGTAATTGTTATTGTTGGAGTTACCGTTATTAAAGTTTGAAAATAATATTGATACACTCTTAACATTAGTTTACTCTTGGTTTACTCTCATAGGTACTCATTGAGATTCATTACGTGCATATGCGCAATGCCAGTACTCTCAAACGGTGAAGGAAAACATCGTGAGGAAACCGGCATGTTGTAAAAACCTAACATTTTCTATAACATGTGACAAGTGCTCGAAAGGAGCCTCTTGAGGCGCACTTAAAATCCTTTCACCACACTGTTTCGAAAGAAACTAGTGACACGATAAGAAGAAGATGAATTACGTAATAGAATCAGAAAAAAATCCTATAAAAAACCAAAGTAACTGACATCGCTCCTAAGATAAAAAAAAAGTTGAATTGGCAATAACAGTACACAAAGTAGTTTAGTTTTTAACTTCAAAAAAGGTTTTTTTATTGATGACGCATGGCGCTACATAGGGCACTTGTTAGACAGTGTGACTTGCTAGACAGCGCGCTTTAAAAATGCGAAAACTTACGAGTGTCGATACAAGAAGGGTCTGATGCAGAAAAGATGACTTTGGGTAGGTATACCTAGTGCGCGTCACGCAAAAAGAACGCCGGAAGGAGGGGGAGGTTTGTATTCGCAAACACATCCCCTCAACTGTTTTCCAGCGTTCTTTTTGATTGACGCGACCTAAGTATACCTAACTTACACGTACAAATTTATTCAAAGCGCATCTTCTACGTTTAGAACAAAATGAAACCTTAGCTATCAGCAGTCCGCAGTCCGCACACCCTTGGGAGCGAAGTATTATAATTACCAAAACGCTGGCTAAGGCATCGCTAAACATTAATTTACTCAAGAGCACACAATTACAAGAGTAGTAGAGCTCTTTGTGATGGGCTTGTCCGGGGAGATACTACCACCACGCCTCTTCTGTCGCCAAGCAGCAACGCTGTATTTCGGTTAGAAGTGTGGTTGCCGTTGTGATTACCAGGCCCGTATGCCTCAAGTTGATGGACGCAGGGCAGTTACTTCATAAGACACGCAAGATAGGAACGTGCCCTAATGCACTACCCTGCATCCAAACTTGAGGCATACAGAAGCTAAGCTCTTCAAACCAAATAACGACTATATTTCGTTCTTCCTCAGACGTGCCCTTCATACAGAACTCTACTATGGCTGATGATGATGATGGAATGAATTCCCCATAGGTATGTATGTCTCTCGAGCAAATGGCACGACCTTCGTGTCCCTGATGCCCTCGTAACCTTGCTGTTTATAGATTCTCATAAATACCCCCTACTCGCATGATTAACAAACACGTGGGCTCATGACGTCACCATAGGTTCATTCATGGTTTATCCGACGTGACAACTTGTTTACAATAGTCGCGCGACGAGTCTTTATCTACCCACCTTATTTCAAGAACGTCTGCCTCAAGGGTATAAAATCAAGCAAATATTGCTTATTTTTTAGATTTTTTATAATAGAGCTACATACTAATTACTACGGCACTATAGTGTCTACTATTCGTTTTCCCAGAACCACTGCCCATATTGGAGTTTGAGTCCAAAGATCTCACTTTTGGGTTTTTCACTTATATCTCAAAACTGTGCTTTTTAGAGAAAAATGTTAAGAAAATCTCGTAATATTTTCTAAAACATTTATTGTAGCCTTTTTCCGAATTTCAAACTGTTTTTGCGCTGCGCACACCGGAAAAGTATCATAGAACGTCCATTGCCTAGCTAACTAGAACCTAAACACCCATTAAGATGTTATGGGGAATTTTAAGTGAACCATTGACAAAAAAACTTTTATCTATGAACAACAAAATATCGACTTACTAGTTACGGAAATAAGAGACACAAGACAGTAATAAGATATTCCTGGCTATAGTCTTAAATTATACCTTCGAGTAAATAGTCTTCTACAATAAATGAAGGCTAACACCTAGGCTAAACATTATCAGCAACGAAAACTGAAGCTAAACGTTTCACACCCCAGTAAAAGTACATAAAATTGAACTGAAAGTACTAAAAGCCTGCCTAAATATTCAGGGAAGAAAATGGAGCCTCTTCTAGAGGTGTTTTATTCTGGGTGGAAGAACTCAAGTTGGATTGTGTCTATTTTTGACAGTCTTCATCAAGGAATTTAGATAGTCTTCATCACAATTAAGTATGTACGTTAAATTCACATGACGATAAGTACGAGTTGTGTACTCGTATGTGTTGTCTCTTATTATTAGATTACTAATTATTTTTCTTGTTTTTTTGGAAAATTTATATTGAGTTATGAAACAACCCACTATGGAAGAGCGAGACCCTCTATCACAGGTATTCCCATACTTAAAAGAGGGTCTCAAACACATCAAAGGTATTTACTTAATATGGTCAACAAATAAAATATTTTGTATTTGTATTTTTCTTTTGTAAGTATTTATGTAGCTATCTTAATCACAAATTCGTTTTTTATCTTCACGCACAATAACACTAAATCTCGTAAGTCCATTCCATCCAAAGGTTGTCTGGTAGAGATCGCTATTTAGCGACAAGATTGCTATTTAGCGACAAGATTGCTATTTAGCAACAAGACCGCCCATTGTACTAAGTAGTTTTAAGTTTTGTTATATCCGTTGTGTGCGTAATAAAGTATTCACTATCTATCTACCTACCAGTGGACTTATCCCAACTAATCCCAACTATATATATAATATTATAAATGCGAAAGTAACTCTGTCTGTCTATCTGTCTGTCTGTCTATCTGTCTGTCTGTCTGTCTGTTACGCTTTCCCGCTTAAACCTCTCAACCGATATGGATGAAATTTGGCACAGACAATATTTAGACTCTGAGAAAGAACATAGGCTACCTTTTATTGCGAAAAAAAGAGATGAAGAGATTAAAAGTACGCAGACGAAGTCGCGGGTACCAGCTAGTGAAACTATAAAATGTCTTGAAGTCGACTGGGTGAAAATTGACGAAGTCCGGCTTAATCACGAATGCTGATACCCTAGTTCTCCAAGATTATTTAGAAGTAATTTTACTTCCCCCTGCTCTTCAGTATTGTGTTGTAGTAGGCATTTTAATTGAAAAAGATCTCTGAGTGGACGCAAACTTCGGAAGGCGTTGGATAATCGAATTATATTTCGGAGCAATTCTTCAGAGTATTCTGTCAAATCTTTAATTTGGTAAAATCTTGGAGATGATAAAGATGTTACTCAACTTCTGTCGGCAATCTTCGTTTTCCCAACCTAGAATGGTATCAAACTTACCTACCTACGTTATTTTTATGGCTTTTTTCTGATCTGCCACTTAATATTATAGAGTATTAAAGCGAAAAACCTTGTTAAAACAAAAGTTGTCGGAAAAAAAGAGGTACAATGTGTAGCTAGTTATTGTTTTGTTCTTTCGCTGTCTAGACACTTCAGAAAGTTTATCGTGGACAAGAATGGTATGGTTTCTCTTCAAACTCAACTTCAAGCAATTTGATTTCTCATCGAAAGAGAAATCAAATTGCAGCAGTTTGTCGTAAACGTTTGAATCTTATTTGAAAATGCTTAAACATGTATTTGTTCAAAGCAAAGAAGTACACTGTATCCCTTGCCACTGAATAGACCAAGGAATATAGATAGTATTCAAATTCCTTGGAATAGACAGTTCAAACTGTCAAAATATCAAATTTAAAACGCTGCTGCTTTTTATATGAATAAAACGTTTCAACTTCAAAACTTAGGCAAAATTAAATAAAAAACCAGATTCCTTTTCTGTCATCTATCGAAGCAACATAGCATTTTCATTTTAATTGTTTTTCTAGTGTTTTTTTGAGTTGTGTTGTGTAATTTTGGTGGTATTTTAACCAACATTACTTGTAAATAAATAAATAAATAAATAATGCTGGACAATCCACACAGCACTATCTAGCCCCAAAGTAAGCTATTCAAAGCTTGTGTTATGGGTACTAGATAACGGTACATAGATAGATATTTTTTTTTTATTATACATAGAAAACACCCAGACCATCGGAACAAATTTCTGCAGAACGTACACAAATTTGTTCCAAGGCGGGAATCGAACCCGCAACCTCTTGCGTCGCAGGCAGGCTCTCGCCCGCTGCGCCACAGAGGTCGTCAAACTTGTGGTCTTAGCACAAAGTGTAAGCATTTGAAATGAACGTGTATTATGTGATATCGTGATTTGACCGAAAATGTTTCAAATGTTTTGAAGAAACCACCACCATTTTCTTCAAAACAATTGACTGACTCGACTTTCGACTGACGTGACTAGAAACATAGCAAAGAGCATAATATAGATTATATTATGCTATTTGCTATGACACACTTGACACTGGCAAGATTTTCGATAGACAGGAACCATAAAAAAAAAAAAAAATGATAAAAAAGTAAAATCGGTCTTCATAAACCTTTGTACTT
This sequence comes from Plemyria rubiginata, assembly GCA_963576535.1. Taxonomy (NCBI): domain Eukaryota; kingdom Metazoa; phylum Arthropoda; class Insecta; order Lepidoptera; family Geometridae; genus Plemyria; species Plemyria rubiginata. Next base: position 3,883,297 of record OY754925.1, on the reverse strand, counting down.
AATTGGCGTAGGTTATATTAGTGTTGTCAGGGTTGTCCTGTCGGTGGACTGACGACATTGTTAGGATCGCGGGTAGTCGGTGGATGGAAAGGGCTTAAAATCGTTCTTCCTGGAAACGGATAGGGGAGGCCTATGTCCAGCAGTGAACTTCTGTAGGCTGATGATGATGATGATGATGATGATGATATCAGTGTTTACTTATATTATTGTAAAAAAGTACCGTCAGCAATTAGGTATTCTGTAAATAACAATCACCTATGTGTAGTTCCCATCACTAGTGCTACTCGGTGAGTGACTACGACTGAAAATGCTGTGAGGCTCGTAATCGAAGTGAGCGCGGACGCACTAGGTGAAGTGAAACTTTCTGTGATCTCGTTGTCCAGAGAATCACATCACCCTGTTCGTCTGTTATCGCATTGCCACCACTCGAGCGCAAACTGACACTATTGAGATAATAGGACTTAGTAAAGTATTAATCAAATTCAGTTTAACATTATATTAGGTAATAAGATTAGCTTATCGGGTGGTTCAATCACGCGTGCATTGTAGTTCAAAGGCGGATGTTAGTGGGAGTGTGCGTGGGTGTGTATGTGATATAGAGGTTGTTACGTAACTGCTTGGTGCTGAGTGTGAAAGAGATGCAACATGCCGTTTATTCAATCCTACTACTAATATCATAGACTTATACTCCTTTCCTTCATCCGTGACTAATATAAACGCGAAAGTTTGTGAGTATGGATGGACGGATGGATGGATGTTTGTTGCTCTTTCACGCCGGAACGACTGAACGGATCTGCATGAAACTTGGCTACTTTTTATCCCGTGGAACTACCGGGATTTAAATCTGCGCGGGTGAAACCGCGAGGCGCAACTGGTATAAAATATTTCAGTCGCTTATTTTTGATATGTATGAGACGGAAATATTTGATTATTAATATCGTTACTCTAAGTTGCTAAAAGCAGCCCTTAGTAGGATTATGTATCACTATTACTTTTATCATTACTTTCTGGAAGTTGTACATCATTTTACTTCCCTCTCACGAGTTACACATTTTTTTCCCTGACACTAAATATTTGCTTTAACATGTAACTTGACAATTATTTACAAAATATACAAAATACATATGAAACAGTTGAGCTATCTGCAGACCGTTGCAAACGATCTATAGATAACTGATCTGTAACTTGATCCACGCTTCTTTTTGTACAAATTGTTGTAAATGAAACCACCACCACCACCAGTCTCTTCGGAGGCGTGGGTTCGTATCCCACCGCTGCCACCATGTTGTAAATGAAAGACGGGTTGACCAAGACTGATTTTTATTATCTACCTACACGTCAACATAAACATTCATGCAGAGCTAGGTACCTACAATACGACACAAATAACAGTCCCAAAAGTAAAAGTAAATAATCACGGTGCCATCTTTTTAAAATATTATGAAGCTTTGTGGATTTTGCTACGAGCGCGTAGCCCGGCGTAGCAACTGGCTACGCAACATCTACGAACGCGATTTTTATAGCCATCATTTATTATTTATGATCAAGAAGTCCACTCAATTACTGATCACGAAATCTCCGAAACTTCAGTCAACATAGTAACATATTCAACCCATAAGCAACCAGGCAAAAACCTTTCAAATGAGACAAGTCATTACAGACATTTGCCTAAAACCTTTTAGGAAAAGCTACAAATTATTTTTCTTTCTAAGAGATATTTTCCTTGACCTTGATATAGTTACCCTCATAGATTATGTTCAATAGAATATGATCGAACCCGATGTGTATGATAATTTGTTCATACGAAATTAGTATTTATGGGCTATAACATAAATACTATTTTCGTATGACCAAATTATCCTCCAATTACGTTCTAGTATTTGATAACTTAAAGATATTTACTTCAATGTTGAATACAAGACCTAATTTGGGGTTTCTATTATATCTGTCAACTGAGTCCCCAATTTGCCCAAAAGGTTGATTTTATCTGCAATGATGAATGGTTTAATTTTGGGTTTAATAGCTAGTTCTATTTGATTTCAACTAATTACACTCTCGTGATATAATGGCTAGGGAACACAAACAAAATCTATATAGAGCTTTATCATTACTTTCTTATTGTTAGTTATGTCGTACAAAGTGAAGGGTAACTATTTTAAATCGAATTTAAGTGTTTTTTTACATTAACGATAGAGCTAAGCTCGCCTGACATACATGCCCATTTTTTGCGTTTGTTTATTACTGCGAATGTGCGAGCGAGAAGTTTATTGACGGGTATCAGCCTCTTATGTAATCGTTATTTATTATTTATTTATTTATCTCTATATATAACTCTCTTTTCGAAGAATCCACAGAAAATGTCTAGAGAAAACCTTATTTTATATTATGAAGTTACTTTTTACTTATAACATGCGTAGTATTTTTAGCATCAGAATCTTTGTCTTTGCTACATTCGCAGGGCGTTGAACTAGCCCGCATATTCTGTTCAATTGATGTAGGTACCTACTCGTAGGTATGATGTGTATCTTATCTTTTTTATGAGAACGTTTTGGAAAAACCACATGGCGAGCGGATCTTGAGCGGTCTTGTCTTTTTTATACTAGCTAATGGAACAAGCAGACGGCCCACCATGTAAACCATCACCTATAACAAAGTACCTATTGCCCCGTAAGTCACGCATGATATGAACGTGTCCTGCGATGCACTGACCTGTGTCTATCACTTGAGGCATACAGATTTTAAGCCTCATTTTCCTGTTATTATTGTTTCATTCAAGTTATTATAAAAAAATGGTGGGACGTTCGGTTTAAATCCCGATTGTGTATGAAATATTTTTTTATTACTTCATACAGTTAAAAAACCCCCGACTTTTACTTTTGGACCATCTCGTACTGTCCGGTTCCGTTAAAAGTATACTTTCTACTATAAACGCGAAAGTTTGTGAGTATGGATGGATGTTTGTTACTCTTTCACGCCGGAACGGCTGAACGGATCTGGATGAAACTTGGCAGAGAGATATATTATAGTCTGGAATAACACATAGGCTACTTTTTATCCCGTGGGAATACCGGGATTTAAATCTGCGCGGGTGAAACCGCGGGGCGCAACTAGTTAGTTATAATTTTTTTTGTTAAATGATATCTCCAATAATGGAAGGAGAGCTATTTATAACAGTTTCTCAGAAAATATAATAGCCGTTGTCATCTCAGAGAAAAAGATATTTACGACCTTTCGATAGAAGGGCATCAAATAGCCAATCGATCGGAGCCACTAGCATAGTTTTATTGTTTTTCTTCTCTTAAATCGTTATCTATAGTACATGTAGTATTTGTTCAGTTTTTATGACACTAGTTGATGGAACAAGCAGATGACCCATATAAAACTAAGTGGTAACCATCACCCTATACTCATGTCCGATATGAACGTCCCTACGATGCACTGACCTACTGACCTGTGTCTATCAACTTGAGGCATACAGATGTTAATCGCATGCATATATTTCCACCGGCAACCATACCAATACAGAAACGTTGGCTTGGCGGCACAAAGCATATAATAAATAAATAATGATGGACAATCCACACAGCACCATCTAGCCCCAAAGTAAGCTACTCAAAGCTTATGTTATGGGTACTAGATGACTGATATATTTAATACAATACATTATAATACTTACATAGATAATCTAGCCTCAAAGTAAGCTAGCTTGTGGTATGGGTACTAGATGACTGATATATTTAATACGATACATTATACACTTACATAGATAGATATTTTTTTATACATAAACACCCAGACCAACGGAACAAATTTCTGCAGATAATATGTGCTTTAGGATGGCCTTCTAGCGGTGTTAGCAAATGGCTCCACCCTGCCCGTTTTTATCGCCTCCTTGGATCTTAAGTACTCATTTCACATAAGGCTTCTAAGCTATGGCGCTGTAAAGTTTATAACCTTCATCCCTCTTGAACTGTGTTTAATAAGCTGTTGTTGTACACCCAACAACAAGGAAAATAAATGGAGGTTTCACAATTCAGTAGCAGATTTGGCTTTTGCCAAAGTTTTTTTGACATTCATATCTAAAAGTCAAAGTCAAAGTACCTATATTTATTTGCAGATTTACATGTTCATAATAGATGTTTAATATCTAAGATGGAAGTAGACTTATGTACAGGTCCACATCGATCCAAAACAGAGACAACTCGATAGAAGTAAGGCGAGGTTTTTGCCCCACAGTCTGACATATACTAATATTAATAGAAAACTGAAAAAAAAATCTACTTCCTAGAATAGAGGGGCTGTAACCGCTGAATAAAAGGTTCAACAATAATAGATATTGTCGACTTGAGGAGGTACATTCTTTGTTCTACGTTTCATGTATTAACTGCGGTGGCTTGTAAAGACGACCAACTAGAGTGAATAGTAGAGCACGTGCATAGTACGTGCTTTTGGTGGACAAGAACTTATATTTTTCAAATGTGTCTAGCTAGACTACGCTATGCTTGCACAGGTGTAGTTACCAACTTATCGTCAGTTGAGCCATCTGCTAGCTCCATCAACAAATCATATAAAAACCTACTAGTGTTCTAATATCACACTCTCAAAGTAAAATGTCAGTATCCTTTGTGTAAGAATACCTTGAACCGTGGGTTTTTATATACAGTGGGCACTTTTAATCCTCTGATAACCATCAAACAACTCGGTAAGGAAAGGAAGGTGAGACAAGGTATAAACACAAATGTATCGTAACTGTTTGCATTCCATTAAACCCATGCAAACGTCAGTAAAACATTACGATTGTGCTGTGGGCGTGATAAGCTATCAAAAATATAGCGGATTCAAACATTTATGCGTGTACTAGTAGAGCATTTATATTATTATACCGAGATAGCCTTTTTTATACTTCTAAGTACATGCTAATGGAACAAGTAGATGTCCAAACTGATGTTTATTTTTTCGTGTGTCAGTGGGAAAGACTGCAAATTGACCGACTATTCATCGCTTGATTTTGGGGAAATAGCCCTATAATAATAAATAAATAATAATAAATAATGCTGGACAATCCACACAGCATCATCTAGCCCCAAAGTAAGCTACTCAAGCTTGTGTTATGGGTACTAGATGACTGATATATTTAATACATTATAAACTTACATAGATAGATATTTTTATTATACATACAAACACACAGACCAACGGAACAAATTTCTGCAGATCGTACACAAATTTGTTCCGAGGCGGGAATCGAACCCGTAACCTCCTGCGTCGCAGGCGGACTCTCGCCCGCTGCGCCACTGAGGTCGTCATCCTATAACATGAATCACCAGAATAGCCCTCAGATCTTGTGCTACAAAGCATTTTTTTTAGACATATTTATTTATTAGATATATAATATGGGTTCTGAAACAAGGGTTTGAAACATATAAACTATGAGAGTAGTTTTTAAAACGATTTGAAGAATACTTTTCCGGTAGACAGGTACTTTTTAGTTTTTTTAGGGGTTTCAGTTAGTTAGGTACTGTTTAGGTATCTTAGGTCTTAGGTATCTGCTTTGCAAGCAATAAGTATTGGCGCGGAAAAGAAAAACTGCCACATGTATGAGTACCTTTAAGTGAAGTTCCCATCCATTGGTTACGATTCAGCTAAGTAGGTACCTGAAAATAGGTAGAGGTAACCAGCCTTACTTGGTACTTGGTGAGCGGAATGGTTTCCGCAAGTAGACCGCTGATGGGCCCTTGGGTGGATGCTAGTTCAGCCACCCGATGTCCTCTAGGAAAGCCAGCAGCTCGCTGATGCTGGTGCAGGCTTCCCCACACGTCTTAACTAACTAACTAGCCTTAATAGCTAGTAAGTTAGGTATGAAAGAAAGGTGACCTTTGGACCGACTTCTCATAAGCCGTTACAACCATCAGCTGAGCTGATTGTGACTGCTATACTATAATAAAATACAATAATCATCATTCCACCACAATTTTTCTTGGGAAAAAAGTTGACGATAACTCCACAACCTAAACTATGCGTGCATAGTAACGAGACCTATCTATGACACCATATTACCTTATACCTTACTAATTAGTAAGCTAGGTATGAAAGAAAGGTGACCTTTGGACCGACTTCTCATAAGCCGTTACAACCAATCAGCTGAGCTGATTGCGACTGCGACTTCTATACGAGATCCGCCAAAATTGAATAAAGTACTACCGCGGCAGGTCCAATCCGCTGTGTTTACGTACATCACGTGGCCACTTACCGGTCCGAGGTTGTCGAAGCCGTGCTGGCGAGCAACCTGGCGAGCCTCGGCGTGCGGCACCGACCGCTTGAACCGCACCAGGAAGGAGTTAGTGAAGACCTCGCTAGACGTGGCTACAGCTATCAGCATCGATACGGCCAAGCATTTTAACCACATGTTCGCACTGTGGCCGCCGGCCGCTGACTGAGACCTGACTCCTGCTGACGTCATTGATATCGACCCGTAGTGCGCGCATGCGCGGCTGTGCCATTCAACACAGCCTCTTCGTGCTGGATATACACTCATGCAAAGTCGCTATGCAAGCGGCAAGACGAACAGCGCACTAGAACTAGACGCACTACCAAGTTACCACGGCGGCGCCTAATGAAGAAGAAGAAACCATGAGAGGACGTCACAGTGTGAACCACCGGAATCACCCACACCAAATATCTATCAGAAAATTGTCTCACAAATAAATAACTTTACTAGACTTACACATAAACAGAAACTAATCTTTGAGCACAACAAAGTCAAGCATTATCAATTCGCCGTTGAAATTGGTCACGCACGACAAATCATAAATCCACATTTTTTCTTGGGGAAAAAGTTTACGGTGACTCCACACACACACAACCCAAACTATGGATGCATGTAACGGGCGAGACATTAACTAGGACATCATTGTGTTAATGCTAACGTCATAGCCCGATAGCTTTGGCTTATGACCTTGTTACGGCTCCGACGGATGCCACCGCAGAGCTAAGTGGCTTGGCTAAAAGCTTACACTTAACCGGGAAACAGCTTTATGGAATTGTACCGAACCACCACTTTACGCCATATGGATAAAAGTCAATTTAAGACGGAGCGGTCTCCTCTTGGGAGCAATATCTTATCGCAGTTTTAAATTACGAACAGTTTTGAGTCTAAAATAAGCAAAGTCATGTAACTCTCCTCGGAAGGAGAAAGTTTTGATTTGAAATCGGCTGCCAACGTAGTAAACCTACATACGCTTCTTACGCCTCAATTTATTATTTTAGAAAAAGATATGCCTGCGTACAATACAATATCATTTATTTATGCCAATGCAATTTATAAAAAAAATACAATAATAGACAATAAAAGTAAGTGACATAACTGTCCCTCATCATAAATGCAGTGAAGGCAATAAATAAGTTTTTTATATTTTTTTATACGGACCACCTGATGGAAAGCAGTAGGTACCTAACCGGCGTCGTCTCTATCTAATTTGAAGTAAAAGCTGAAAAAGCAAGTGATTTGACGGCCGATTAGCTTTAATCGAGCATTCAGAAACCGGCGGGCACTTTGTGTAAAACATCCGCAAGCGAAGCCATAAGCAAACGCTAGACTAGAACCTAAGCAATAAAAAATATCAGCACCTAGTTAACTTTAATGTCTAACCGAGTAATCATACCCGTAAGTAGCAGTAAGGCCGTAAAGAAAATTAAAACCAGTCGTTAAATAGGTACAACAAATGTCCAAGTTATGACTCACGTATTCATACGCGTTTTTATTTTTGTATGCCTGTCGCAAAGTTCAAAATGTGTAAAAAAGGCTATGGAGGGGTTTGTTGTAGGAGGCCGTCCATCGGATGTAAGAGAAAACCCCCACTCGGTGCACCTCGAGGCAAATTGCCACACACATTGGACCTGTGGATCGGCAGTCTTGAACCAGCGTATCCTTCTAACAGCTGCACACTGCCTTCATTGCTGTGAAATAAGCAAGGGCCACAGGATAACGGCCTCAGTTGGAAGCGCCAACTTGATGAGGGTACGGTAAGAACCTGAACGTTGATATCGAAGTGCGATGTCCACATTTTTAGTTGCCGATATTTGTTAAGGGTCCGGCGACAGCGGCTCGCAATTTCGAGGTGCGATTGGCTATTATTTCATTTTATTTCATTTCGGGGAGGTTGTTTGAAGGAATAACTCTAAAATGACACTCATAAATAATGTTCGAACACAAATAATACAATAATATAAGGGAAATGTGCTTAAGTCAGAAATCATTTTGGTATTAAGTAAACGTAAGACCAAACATACTAATACCAAAATGATTTCCGATTCGGACATGTTTCCCTTATATTATTGTATTATTTGTGTTCGAACAGTATTTATGCGTGTCACTTTAGAGTTATTCTTTCAAACAACCTCCCCGAAATGAAATAAAATGAAATAATAGCCAATCGCACCTCGAAATTGCGAGCCGCTGTCGCCGGAGCCTTAAGGTGTTGACAACACCTAATTTTCCTCTCGCTCGCACAATTCGACATTTTGAAAGATATAAAATAATATTATATTTTATTTTATATCTTTCAAAATGTCGAAAAAATGACAAATAAATGTCGATATAAAATAATATTATATTTTATAATATTGTGATAAATATTAATAATAATAAAATATAATCACAGAGGATCGAACCCGTTACACCCTGTAGCTTCAAAAAGAAAGGCTTCACCTTAGGGATTATTTTTTGCTGAGAAACATAGTATCAGAAAAAAAGAGAGACCAATATTTATTTATTTATTTATTATTTATTTATAATCTGTTAGAGTGAGAGTGTGTTGTGAAGTCACACAAAGCCTGCCACTGAGCAGTCAAGGGACAGGCAAGCGAAGCGAAGAAGAATCCTTGTTTTATACAAAGCCATCGTGGCACTGTCCCCAGGTAAAGATCAAAAGGACAGTAAAGCGTTACGTTGTCCACGAGAAGTACGATCACGAGGAAGCGCATAACGACATCGGCCTTGCATTGCTGAACAAGGACATTCCTTTTGGGGCGAACGTAAAGCGTGTCATCCTCGCTAAAAGATTTCCTTTCGATACAAAATACGGAAAAGTTGCTGGCTGGGGCGTTGTGGACGTAAGTAACGTGATCACTATCACTACAAAACAAAGTCGCTTTCTCTGTCCCTATATCCCTAAATCCCTATGTCCCTATGTATGCTTAAATCTTTAAAACTACGCAACAGATTTTGATGCGGTATTTTTTAATAGATAGAGTGATTCAAGAGGAAGGTTTATATGTATAATACATGCATGATATGTGCACCCGTACGAAGCAGGGGTGCGCGAGCGGGTCGCTAGTTATAAATAATCCTTTTTTTTATTCAACTAGCTCAAGTGGGTTACCACTTATTATATATCACAAAGCATTGCCTCGTAAGTCACGCACAACAAACACGTGTCCTACGATGCACTGCCCTGCGTCCATCAACTTGAGGCATACAGATGTTAAGCCTCATGTGCCTGTAATTACACCAGCGACCACACTCTTCAAACCGAAACACAGCGTTGCTGCTTGGCGGCAGAAAAAGGCGTGGTGGTAGCACTTCCCCGGCCGCGCCCTTCACAAAGAGCTCTACTACTCTTAACCTACCTATACCTGATACGTTTACGCGACTAAATTCAAATTCGTTCGTGGCTACGCCCCTGGCACGGTAACTCATAACCACCTCCCAATCTCAAGCCGACCGAGTCATTGAGGGGGTATTGAAAGCATTAGCACAAAGTACCTAGCGGTATGTTCAAATAACTGACTGCGTGTTGATTCTCAAATGGAAAGCATATGAAGAAAATACAACATACTTTACCTAGGTACCTACTTATTTTTTTTATTTATTTAAAGGGCTTTGTTGCTGGGCGACCACACTGCCCCACTTACATTTAAAAACTATAAAATTTTTCGATAGGAAAAAACGGGAAATGCGTCATCATTCTTGATACAAGTATCACAGAAGCTACGGTCCAAAAGCTCTTGTAAAAAACTACGCTTGATACCAGGCATGTTTTGCGCTGGGAGCGAGAATGTTTACGAAGACCATCCAGCAGCGTAAGTCATAATTTAGACAGCCTTCATAGCTCAGTTGATAGTAGCTCTGCCTTCTGCGCCGTTGATCGTGGGTTCGATTACCACCGCGAACAAACATTTGTGTGATGAACATAGATGTTTGTTCTCTGTCTGGATGTTATACTATAATATTAAAGTAGGTTTTACAAAAAAAAAGTACTTATGTAGGTAGGTAAGTATCAGCTATCTGGTTCCCATATCACAAGCTTTGGCTTAGTTTGGGGCGAGATAGTGCTGTGTGGAATGTCCACCAATATTATTGATTTACTGATGATATCCTCATGATGTTTTACTTTACCGCTATGAGTAAAAACACTGTGCATATAAATTTTAAAAGGAAATTTTATTGGTGAACGCCGTGCACGACTGGTTTTGAATCCACGACCTTAGGATCGGAAAGCGGGCCGCTACCACTAGACCACCAAATGCTGTTACCAACACCCAGACGACAGAGATGTCTTAGACATTTGTCTAAGAAGAACCTAATTTTCTAAAAACGTGTCAAGTGCCCCCTTCGTGGGCCTTACTGAGGCGCACTTTAATTCCTCGACCACACTGTTTCGAAAGGAATAGTGACACGCTAAGAAAATAGCTTAAAAAGAATAAAGAAAAAGGGTGTCCCCTCAACGAATGCGCCAGGAGCAGTGGTGCGAGAGGAGTGGCGAAGAATCGTTATGCGAGCCACTTCCCCGATATGACGACCACGACCGCTCTGTCAGAGACCAAGAAAAAGACTAATGATATCGGTACCATTTGACAACTCGAACGTTTGATTCCGTGCGAATGCCTGTTCCTCTACAGTTCGGTTCCCAGTCATCCCTGATCCCTGCAGGGTGGCATTACCAGTATTGGCACATTGGCTAAGTATCATGATCAATAAGATGATAAAGGCAGAAATAAACATTGGCTGGACCATTAAGGTGAAGACAAGAGCTAATGTGATTCTCGCTCGCACGTTTTGACTTGTTAAAGGATATAAAATCACTAAACCAATTTTCGAAAAATCGCAAACAACCATTTTGTGTGCAATCACATTGCACACAAATCAGTAAAAAAATCATTTTGATCGGCACAAGTTTTCCTGCTTAAAAGTTTGCTTTTCTAGTTTTCGTACATTTGAGTAGGAAAACTTGCATCAATCAAAGTTAAATTTTTACTAAACTCTGTGCAATGTGATTGCACACAGTTTAGAAAAAAATGGTTGTTTGCGATTTTTCAAAATTATATCTAAGTACTTCGTGATTTTATATCTTTCAAAATGTCGAATCGTGCGAGCGAGAGAAATATTAGGTGTTGTCAACGCCTTAAGAAGCTAGGCTGCAATAAAAATTGCCTCACTACTTCAATCCCCACCAATGGTAGATCATCTCAAATCTCTTTGTACCCACAACCCATTCAAGATTATTTGAAGATGCATCTCTGTAATAGGTACTATCTTTCAAATAAAAACAACCAGTCTGTTTTTAAAACTAAAGTAGAGACTTAATTCTATCTTAGAGCATATATACCTACTTAGTTACCTAATGGTGAAACGGTGCTTAGTACAAATATTCAATTTTGCATGTTTTTTAACAAAGTTGTTTTTTTTCAGAGGTGATTCAGGAAGTGCACTAGTGACCAGCAACTATATTGCCATAGGATTACTATCATACCGCTCAGATTTATACCCAGCACTCGATGTTTATACAAACATAACACACTACTATGACTGGGTGACCAAAAATGCTCAAGACATGTACTGCAGTGCATAATGCTAAATGATTAAAATCCTTATGTATTGGCATTTTTTTATACAACTAGTTGAAGGAATAAGCAGATGGCCCACCATGTTAAGTTGTAACCATCATCTATAACAAAGCACTATGCCCAACAATGCACTGCCCTGTGTCCATCAACTTGAAGCATGCAGATGTTAAGGGCCCTGTGACAGCGGCTCGCAGTTTCGAGGTGCGATTGGCTATTATTTCATTTTATTTCATTTCAGGGAGGTTGTTTGAAAGAATAACTATATGTATACTAATTATTGTGTTATTTGTGTTCGAACAGTATTTATGTGTGTCACTGGATAGTTATTCTTTCAAACAACCTCCCCGAAATGAAATAAAAGGAAATAATAGCCAATCCCACCTCGAAACTGCGAGCCGCTGTCGCCGGGCCCATAAGCCTGCCCGTAAGAACTGGCAATCACACTTCAAAATGAAAACCATAAAACTTTAAAAATATAATTTATTGCCTAACAATAAGAACAGTTCCACTGAGTATCACTGAATGTTTAAAGATCAATTGCTCGATGTAGTACTACTGCTGGCCGCAGCACATTCCTTCTCCATTGCATGCGAGGGTGGATGCTCCAGCACATTGTCAATCAATCCGAAACTTTTAGCTTCTACTGGTGACATAAAATAATCCCTCTCCATTGAGGATTGAACTTTCTCCTTTGGAAGTCCTGTGTGTTTTACATACAAGTCGTTGATCTGAGATTTGAGTTTGAGTATCTCCTCTGCTTGGATCTGTATATCAGTGGCTTGGCCTCTCACGCCGCCTGATGGCTGGTGGATCATTATACGAGAGTTAGGGAGGGCGTGTCTCATGCCTGGAGCTCCAGCCGCGAGCAGCAGTGATCCCATGCTGCAAGCTTGACCGACACACCATGTAGCTACAGGCGGTGTGATATACTGCATTGTGTCATAGATACCCAGACCAGCGGTGACGTTACCGCCGGGAGAGTTTATGTATAAATGCACAGGCTTTTTGCTTGACTCTGATTGTAGGAACAACAGTTGTGCGACCACCAAGGAGCTGATGTCGTCGTTGATCGGCCCCATGAGACAGATAATTCGCTCGCGGAGCAACCTAGAGTAAATATCGTAAGCTCGTTCCCCTCTGCCTGTTTGCTCTACGACTATAGGGATCATACCCAGCTTCAGAGGTTCGGTGGTACATAACTGTCTCTGATTACTCGAAGCTTTGGCTCCTAGCGTGAAGGCTGTTCGAGCTGTCTGCCGAATGAAATTTAGAGCCATTTTAGTGAGAACTATAAATTTTTGAAGTGAAACAGCAGTAGTAAGAGCTTCAACTGTTTTTGTCCTAATTTTATTTTAACTTTCTTTAGTCACTTTCACTGTAATTTGTTGACTTTTTTTACATTGATTTGATTGACTAGAAAAATGAGTTGTAGTCAGTCAGTGTTGCCAATGAAAATTTTTAGGCGACCGTGTACATGAGGTGAAAAAGCCGTTGGGTACATGGGTACTTAATGTTTGCTCTCTATTTCTTTGAAAAAATTATGCAAATATTTTATTAAAACCTCTCCAATCTTTAATTTTTTGGTAAGTACCTACAGGGTTAGGTTGTGGGTTCTCTGCAATCATTTTTGCTGTTGTTACTTTTCGAAATTATAGTGCCGTTCCTCTCGAATACCCTCCTGTCAAACAATGCTTGGGTGTCCCACTCACCCAAATATTGTCAAATTTCATGCATCGGAGTAATACTACGTACAAAACAACACGTGAATTAATGAACTACCGTAGAATTTGCAAAAATCCGTAGATTCTGCTACGGCAACAAGGATACGGCCGTAGGCCCGTAGATTTTGTGATTCTTTGGCCTAAAAGCCGTAGAACACGGCAATTGCCGTAACATTGGCAGCACTGGTTATATTTCTGTCTGTCTTGTCAATAAAGCTTCACCATTTATGTCAACGTCAACTGATAACTTCGTCCAGCAGGCCTATTGGCTATCTTTTACAGTGACCGTGACTAACTGGCTTCGGTTGTACACCGAACTTTCATTCATTCATTCACGACGATGTCATCGAATATTATACGGCTAAGTTTAGTAATACTTTTTGATTATTACAGTACTATATTTTAGGATATTTTTGTTTTAGGCGGTTTATTTATACTGACGTAGGTACCTAAGGTTTGGCGGTAAATTCAAATTCATTTTATTTCGAGTGTATCGAGCGAGTGTACCTATTACTTCTTTGTGAATTGTGTTTATCAAGTTCGTTTGTGTAAAAATATTGCTACTTAAATCTACAATTAAAGGCAAGTACAACTAGCGTAAGTAACTTCGTAGACTCCCGGTAAAACGATAAAGATTTGTTTTTAGTGTGAATATGGTACTTAGCAAAGTTTTAGATCTTATTAGTTTATTTTAAAAATGTAAATGTCCACATTATTAAAATACTTTGTCAGCTTACGTAGAATATCTCTTTATAGATGCCACCAAGAATGTAAGTTGTTGGATACGACACAAGTTGAAAATCTGTCGCCAAGCACTTATGTAGGATATTTATAAGCAAGCTGCACTTGAGACATTCCCTTGATGAGCTTACAAATACTCAAGTGGTCATGACACGGGACTTTTTGTTGAAAAGAAAAAGTATTTTACTTTAAGACTAAGGTCAGCGCTCCACTCTTCTAGCTCGAAGGCAGAGGTCACAAAGACAAAGATATACTTAGTTAGGCATCATAAGTATAAGTAAATAAAATATTATAATATTAGATTTTATAGAACAAAATAAATAAATATATAATATTTTACTTATTACATGCATGTTTTTTGTTTTTTTTTTACATTCTCAATTTGTTCCAAAAATACCCAACAAAGACACAGACATAATAACATTCAAATAGTAGGTAGGTAGGTACATAGATAAACTTTAAGCCAAAATATTTTTTTTTATAAAATATAAAGTAGAATATGAATTCTATTCAATTATTAGGTACCTATGTACCTATAAAACTAGCGCAGGCGGTGTCTCTAAATAATAAGAGCACGTCGTTTTCGCTCGTCTTCAGCATATCCCAACAAAATAAGACGTGCCATACCTACCTACTTAACAACAAACACAAATCTCAACAACAGTCACCACTTTTACTAATTAGAATACCTATAACGGCTTCGGTGCCTATCAATAATATTCATTAAACACTGCCTCGGAGTAGTGTCTTTGACGAATAGGTAATGTCATCAATTTGTTGTCCACTATGCGTAGACAATCGCAATCTCTAGTCAAAATAGTGTTACGGTGACTAACAAATTGGGGTCGGTGACTGACGTTGACGATTCGTCAATATCAAAACACTTTGACGAGTGATCTTCACTAGGAGATATCCACCGAGATAGCCAATAGGCCTGCAGGCAGCATACCTATTGGCGGGCTGCCACATGTTACGTTGGCCGTTTGGCACTAGGATCATGTATGCGTTGTTGTTGGCATGTAATCCTTAAACCAGTGTTATTCCTTGTCCCTAGCAAAGTGTATACAATAACTACGTAAGAGTCCCTAGCTCGTGGGGCCCAGGGTTCAGGCTTCAGGATTCTGAGGTCAATTATTTATGTAGGTATTTTAAAATAAAGTTTTAATCAATAGATTAATTCTTATAATCTCACTGAACTGCCGTTACTAATGGTACCTGTACTTACCTACCACATTTCGTTATGTAGGAACTTACTAATAGGGCATACTAGAGTAAGTAAGAAAACAGACGGTAATAACAAAATAAATCAAGCAGAACATTGGTTATCAACTTTACCTTTATTTGAAACATCAATTTACAAACATACCTACTAAATTAATATTGTGTACATACGATTTGTACAGTATTAAAGTAAAAATAAGGCAAATTGTTAATACTCATACTACATAATATACTTAAGTAGTGTGATAGCATTTTATGCGATCTCAAATAAGACTAGTAGTAAACAATTAAAAACATTTTTTATTTTAGATATACATACAATGGTCTACTCCCTAACACTGGTGTTTTCAAATAACTTACAGGTAGGTATATGTTATCAGAATGCTATTTACAATGAATAAAAAATAAAATATTAATCTATGATGAGTAAAGACCACTATATTGTTTTATAGTTCTTTAATACAATTCAACAGAGCACCAAACGTTTACACGTTATGGCACTTCACAGAGGATTTTCTCTTGTTAATGTATAAATATGAAGCTCTTACCCCCGGTTTCTGAAAGCCCGATCAACACTAATCGGCTGCCAAGTCACTTGCTATTTCAACTTTTACTTCAAATTAGATAGAGATAGCAAGTGACTTGACAGCCGATTAGTGTTGATCGAGCTTTCAGAAACGGGGGGTAATCTTTCGCATTTGGACTTAAAACTACAGCAAGTACCTAATAAAGTAAAATTTTATGGAAGTATTTTTGTAAGTCAATAGATTAAAAAACCCCTTTAACCAGATCTATATTCATTAACATCATTGCATAATTTAGGGACTAAAAATCGTTGAATACCTAATAAATAAAACATGGATAAAGTTATTACAAAATGTTCAAGGCACACTTTTCGTTTTCACAAGGCATATTTCATAAGAATTATAATATTTAAGTTAAGTTAGTATACTTATTTAAATAGTCATTTATTTTTTAATCAAAAAGCGACTACTAGACAGCCTAGTAATTGTTTTACAAAGTATTCACTAAGTATAAAAAATTACCCCAACTAAGTGGGTGGATGTATAATATTTTCTTGAAAACGTATCGACCGATGCTTAGACACAATTACAATTATTTTATTATTTAGGTGTAGCACCCACAAAAGACAAAGTTCAAAAAACTAATAATAAAATTAGATTGTATAATTTATTTTGAAAATAAGATTGTATAATCTATTTGTGAATTTCATTGTGATTCAATAAAGGCCTCATCAGCCATCAAATAGACTGGCAGACTGAAGAAGTTTGAACAACAGATTAATTTTAACTTCATTTTATAAGTTACAAATAAAGGTGAGAGAATAAGTGTTAAATCTTTACAAAAACACCTAAAGATATAATTGGTTTCAAGTTAGTTTTGGTTTGTCAAGTCAACAATACAATGCTCAACACTAGATTCCCTACGTCCAACCACCGGTCAGCTTATGGAACATTTCTTCATCCAACGTCTGGTTTGCATCCTTGGACCGCATGGATAGGAAGATATAGCCTCCAATGAATTCGTGCACCACTTTGCAGTCGGCTGATTGAACTGAAAATATGATGCTGCCCTCTTCGAATTGCACCATCATGTGTTTAATCTCCCAATTGACGTTCCAAGCCTGAAATATAAATAAATACTTTTGAACAACTTTACACAATGCTATCTAGCCCTAAAACTATTACTAATCACTAAAATAATATTTAGATAAATTTTTTGGTACATAAATACTAATATTGTAGCACAGATACAGAACTAACGTCAACGTTTATCACAAAAAATGTTAGTTATCGGTGGCGATTGATCACACGGTCAACAGTGCAGAAGATAAAGGTACCTACTATCATCTAAGGTGTGAAGTCAGTCAAATAAAATAATTATGTCAAGACTCGTGTGTCTGTAATTTCATCAGTATCACAAGAGCTAAATGTGACTCCCGCTCGCACGTTTTGACTTATTGAAAGACCTATTCAAAAATTTACTTAAGTACGAAAACTAGAAAATTATAATGAAATTGACGTGAAAGTGACGACCTCTGTGGCGCAGGGGGCGAGAGCCTGCCTGCGACGCAAGAGGTTGCGGGTTCGATTCCCTCCTTGGAACAAATTTGTGTACGATCTGCAGAAATTTGTTCCAATGGTCTGGGTGTTTTCTATGTATAATAAAAAAATATATATCTATGTAAGTATATAATGTATTAAATATATCAGTTATCTAGTACCCATAACACAAGCTTTGAGTAGCTTACTTTGGGGCTAGATAGTGCTGTGTGGATTGTCCAGCATTATTTATTTATATTTATTTATTTATTAGCTCTTGTCTTCGCCTTAAAACTGCGCAGCAACGCTGCTGACGGCAGAAATTAGAAATGAAATATTTTTATTGACAAAAAGAATGGCAAAAAATCACGAACGATACATGGAATAGGCAAGGTGGTAGTACTCCCCCGGACAAGCTACACACAGAGCTCTACTACTACAAATTTTAAGTCTCCAAACCTACCTTCATAGTACTGAACCGCCAAGTCTTGATATGGTCTCCAGTGCTAGGATCGAGCCTCATTATCCTATTATTGGCTATGCTGATGATCTCGTCCTTCCTGTGTCCCATGAAGCGGACAACGAACAGAGTCTGTCCATAGTCTGGCAAGTTCTGCCAAGTCTTGATGTACTGGAGTTTCGCTTCTAGGAGCGGCAGGTCTTTGACATTGGCGTGGCTTTCGAGCACTCGCTGGGTGAACTGGAAAGAAACAAACAATATAAAATTTATAAACACAATACATATAGGTAATTAAGTTCCATAAGCTAACAGCAACGATGAGCTTGCAATCTGCTTGCGGCCGCTGCAGCGCCGCACGTTGTCACTAGTACATACCTTGCTCTTCAGCTTCTTGTAGAACCTGGGCGCGAGGTAGTGCTCCGGCGCCAGGTGCTGCAGGTGAGGCACGCTGTGCCCCGAGGCGGGCTGCGGCCGCTGCAGCGCCAGCAGCGCCCGCACCGCCGCCGCCTCCGAGTGGAAGGCGGCGTCGGCGAGCGAGCGCCCGCGCGACCCGAGCCGGCATGCGGACACCCACTCGGCGTACTGCTCCTCCTGTAAACACAAACATACATAGTCTTCTTCTTCTTATCGTGTCACTAGTTTCTTTCGAAGCAGTGTGGTGAAAGGATTTTAAGTGCGCCTCAAGAGGCTCCTTTCGAGCACTCGACACATGTTATAGAACGTGTTAGGTTTTACAACATGCCGGTTTCGTCACGATGTTTTCCGATACTCTTTATACAGCGTTATTTCTAGCAGCTCAACTACAAGAAACCCTGGGCAACCCCAAGTCATTCCAAGCCTGCAAACCCCCAGGAAGCTTCTGACTTACGAGGCAATTAAACAGTTTCAAGTTTGTCAAAGTCAAAATATATTTTTTCAATAAAACCACAAGGATCACTTTGAAACGTCGCATCCTAAAACTACGTGCCAGTTCCCCGCGACCAAAGCCGGGAAGAAAAGGCAACAAGCTCAGCTTGGTATCTACCACTCTTTTGTATGATCCTCGTGTGTAATTACTTCATATCATTCGTTCCTTAAAAATTTTTTTTCATTAGGATCCCCTAAGGAAAAAAATTTTTCGTTCATTGATTTTTATAAATAATTAAATATTGGTGGACATTACACACACCACTATCTCGACATACTAAGCCATAGCTTGTGATATGGGAACCAGATAGCTGATATACTACGTAATACTTTTTTTTGTAAATACATTGTACTTATAATATTATATTATAATACCCAGACACTGAATAAACATCTATGTTCATCACACAAATATTTGTTCTACATAATCACTACTGCCTGAGCTATGAAGGCTGTAATAAACCCTAGATGATGTGATTTGTGATGGATGTGGTATTCAAACCAGAAATGCATTGTATTATGTGTGCCGGATCAAAGGAAGCTGTCTTTGTCTTTGTCTGCTGGCGTTGTACGTACTGGGTACGTACAACGCCACCTAGAAATCGATTGGGAAACATCTTTTGAATGAAACTTACGTTCTCGCATTTGAGCCACATCTCGTGCATGGAATCTTCAGCCGGAATCTCTAGCTTGATGCTGTAGCGACCTGACGCTGGATGCGCGTCCGGGGTAACCTGAAACACGCGAATACAAACATTTCAGAACCTTACTTCTTGTCGTTGCAATGTAAAACCTATGTATAAAAAGTTTCAAGACACTATATTTAACATGACTATAATTTTACAATACTTTACACCATATTATTTGAGTAGGATTTGAACTCATTTATACTATTATTATTATTAGTTTGTTAATCATGTGATGATAATAACAAATGTAATACATTTGAAAAAAGAACGCAGAATTTTAAACTATATCTACTCAATACTATTGAGTAGATATAGTTTAAAATTCTGCGTTCTTCGAATATTTACCTCTGCTCCCCTGAGCTCCACGGAGTATGAAGGCGATTCACCCCGAGCGG
Organism: Plemyria rubiginata; assembly: GCA_963576535.1. Classification (NCBI taxonomy): domain Eukaryota; kingdom Metazoa; phylum Arthropoda; class Insecta; order Lepidoptera; family Geometridae; genus Plemyria; species Plemyria rubiginata. Next base: position 3,863,257 of record OY754925.1, on the reverse strand, counting down.
CCGCGTCTTGTGAGGAATGAATGCGCAGGATTCCGTCGCGACAGGAGATCCATGCCTTCTTGTATGACTTGAGTGTTAGACGCTTCGGCCTGAAACGATGTTACAAGGTTGGCTCATTTGAACCACCACTGCTCAACTACAACACGTTTCGCTAAAGAAAAGAACCTAAAATGGCATCTTCGTTACTTCTCAGAGTGCGAAAGATAGTTACATCAACTATTGTTATAAATTGTGAGTAAGAGATCCTACTAATATTATAAACGTGAGTTTGTAAGTACGGATGGATGGATGGATGGATGTTTGTTACTCTTTCACGCCGGAACGGCTGAACGGATCTGGATGAAACTTGGCAGAGAGATACATTAGTCTGGAATAACACATAGGCTACTTTTTATCCCGTGGGAATACCGGGATTTAAATCTGCGCGGGTGAAACGCGCACAACTAGTAATGAATAATCGCTCCACTATAGATTTTAGATTCATTAGGTACTTTAGTGAAACGGGTTATATATCATACTGGGCATTAAGTTATCCCAAGAGGGGCGACTCTCGACACTTACGCCATGGTTGTAATTTTTTTACGACTTTTAAAAAATTGCAGTGAAATTTGCCTCAAAGCTGAACTGAGTGTTCCATAACTATAGTATGTTGCTAGTACTCTCAAACGGTGAAGGAAAACATCGTGAGGAAACCGGTTGTAGAACCTAAAAAGCTCTATAACATGTGTCAAGTGCTCGAAAGGAGCCTCTTGAGGCGCACTTAAAATCCTTTCACCACACTGTTTCGAAAGAAACTAGTGACACGACAAGAAGAAGAAGTAGGTATGTTATCCCGTCGGGGAGTGCTCTCAGGATACATATTAGTATTGGGACCTGTATAAATGCGAGCAACGAGTAAACCATCCCGAGAATGAAGGCAGAAAGCTTTCCCGAGACGGCCATATGCATTTTTTTTAATTTATAACGGGTTAGTGATTCTATTTTGACCGTGACAGTGTGTAGTTCTCCACATAACAATAACATTACCATCAGAGTTACGTTTTAAGAATTAAATTTTGTGACAATCAATAGCACCTATTAATAAATATTGAAAGAAAGTGAAATAAACATGTCTTCTGCATGATTTATGAATACAACACGTACTATAATGTATTGTACAATACATACAAATGATTAATAATACAACAATAATATGCGAAGTACAATACAATGTCGTAATAAAATATATTTGGGGTCAAATAAAATGTACAAAGGAGTGAGTGGGTGGTGAATTTATTGCTTGGATTCATGAATTGGTACCAAGATATGGAATAGAGATTTGATTTAAAACTTGAACAGTAGACACAATGATGTATTCTGTTGTTGTTCGACATCATAATCATCCAATTCCACTGCTGGATGGGGTATTTAATTTGAAGTAATATAAACTCTAATTGAGCTCTCGTTGTCTCTTAAAAACTGTATGCATAGCATAAAACAAGAATCGATAGAGAATTTTATCAAAAAAGCCCTTATAAAGGACCTAATTTCATATCTTCAGATTTTTTTACCCCCTTTTCGGCCCAGATACCAAGGTAATTATATTTTTATATCCCAAAAAACTCTCACCATCAAATCTTGCTAGCACTATTTGCCGACCTACCAAACTCTACAGATAAAATAAAAGGTCCAACTTCTAAGATTTTTTTTAAATAAACATAAATTCGTCCAAGTTGTCGAAAAAATCATCGTTTGCTTCGCTCGTTCGATCATATGTGGAAGTTAATTCTACTTAGGGTCTGGTCTAGACTAAAAGCTAGAAACTTAGTACCAAATCGAAAAAATCAATACAAAAGTTTTGCGTTATTATGGGAAACAAAACTATCATGTTAGAATCGGTCGTTAAAAATACATTTGGGGATGTATGTTTGGAATACTACATTATGTATAACTTTACTGCAGGGTTTTTCGGTCAACTAAGATTGTGTGTAGTATAGGTTGCAGGGTAAAAAGAATTTCTTACGCAACATAGCAGATTTCGTTGTTACATTTGCTGATCGCCAACCGGATGGTCCAAGAAAAATAATTGTTAATGTATTTTATAAGTACATGAATAAGTAAAAATGTGTACTTAGTAATAGTAAAGAAAAATTAATAATATTAATAAAATGTAAAATAATTATATTCAAAATTTATTATAGAATGATACATACTATAGTATAGTTAGATGTTTCAATCAAAAAAAGCTGCAACTTCATTCATTCATTCATTCTCTAACCAAATTGAAATCAATCCTTTTTTTATCTCTCTCTCTCTCTCTTCTTATAGGGGGCATACCTACCTATTTGCTTTATTAATTCATTTCATCAACATTCTTCATAAGTGCTTGTCTATTGAGTGTTACAATTATCTGAGGAATTTCAAATTTACTTAATTCATCTCAACATCCTTCACTCGTGCTCATCGGTTGAGGATAGTTTCAACAATGTTTCATTCTGTCTCATAGCATCCTTCACACATGCTCGTCTATTGAGGATAGTTCCAACAATGCTTCATTCAGTCTCATAGCATCCTTCACACATGCTCGTCTACTGAGGGTAGTTTCAACAATGCTTCATTCAGTCTCATAGCATCCTTCACACATGCTCGTCTACTGAGGGTAGTTTCAACAATGCTTCATTCAGTCTCATAGCATCCTTCACACATGCTCGTCTACTGAGGGTAGTTTAACAATTACCTGAGGTATTTCAAATATCCCGCCAGTTCCGGCACATGCGTGATGTCCGCCCTGGCCGGCGGGCCGCCTTCCAGCTGCGCTTGCAGTTCGCATAATGCTGCGTCGATCTCGTCTTCGGGTGCTGCTCCGCTGGTGTTAGCTGTCGAGCCGTCGGCAGCGTCGATGCTGCCGCCTGCTAGGGTTTGCAGCTCGATTTGCAGCTGGTGGACAAGACATATTACCATATAAGTATCAAAATTAAAAAAAATTAAGATATCATATTGTACATGGTCCCAAATAGCTACAAATTGGTTCGGAATAATAAAAAAAAAGTTAAGAAAAAAAATGAAACTAGTAGAAGAAAACAAAACTACTAAGAACTGATCCAGATTAAAAAGAAATCTAGATTCTAGAAACATTGAGGAGGCTTGTATCCTCATCAGGATCTCCTAAAATAAATGACCCCATAAATAATATTAGCTAATGCATATCGTTTTACTGGCTACTCTGATTGATGAGAGGAGTACCTATCTAGGATATATAATATTGGACCTAATAGCGCTTGAATCATTTTGATCAGCTTTCCATTCCCAAGTCTCACCTGCAGAGCAGCAAACAGCAGCATCTCCTCCTCAGTGCAATGCACCTCCTGGTTCAAAATCTGCCAACGCGCCTGTTGATATAACTGGTTCAGCCTCGACGCGTCCTGCGCCCTCGGCGTCAGATCGAAGAATGAGTAGAACTTGAAGCGGAGCTGAAGTGTGTCCCACTCGCGCACGTACTGCTCCATGATGGAGAGGGAAGAGTCCAGCCATCTGTGGACCAATCAGAGATTAGACGAAATGCTGGAAAAAGTCCACCTAATTCTAATTCATGGTGGGAAAATAAGATCTGCACAGACGTCCCCACAAGGCTAGCAGGGGTAATGCACAATATATCCCATTATTGTGCATTACCCCCCTGGTAGCCTTACCCCAGTCAGCCCAACTCCTTAAGGGCCCGGCGACAGCGGCTCGCAGTTTCGAGGTGCGATTGGCTATTATTTCATTTTATTTCATTTCGGGGAGGTTGATTGAAAGAATAACTATCCAGTGACACGCATAAATACTGTTCAAACACAAATAACACAATAATATAAGGGAAATGTGCTTGAGTCAGAAATCATTTTGGTATTAGGTAAACGTAAGGCCGAACATACTAATACCAAAATGATTTCTGATTCGGGCATGTTTCTTTGTATGTTCTATAGTACACGTCTACGCTGTATGAACTATGTACTCCTTAAATTTCATGTCTCTACGACCAGCGGTTTAGGCTGTGCGTTGTCTATATGTCAGTCAGTCAGTCAGGACTTTGATTCTTATAGTTATAGATATGTAGTTGATTATCTACTACCGACGCGGCGCCGTCTAACAGGTATCTACGTGACATCCGCCAATAGTCCACAATTACAACATTGGGTTGTCATGTTCGATTATGAAACAATAAGTATTAGTGACCTTGACTACTGCACCTGTGATAACACACACATACCTTTAACTTGATAAAATACATATAAAATGTAACGCTAGAGGCCACATTATTACACAGTGCTTATTATTATGGTATGGTTATATTCGAATGATTCGGTAACTGAACTCTGAAAGCGCGATCAACACTAACCGGCTGTGAAGTCACTTGCTATCTCTATCTAATTTGAAGTAAAAGCTGAAATAGCAAGTGACTTGACAGCCGATTAGTGTTGATCGCGTTTTCAGAAACCGGGGGTAAGTCCGACAATAAGGGAATCGAGGTAGAACTCACCCAACGTTCATCCTGGCGCGTTCCATCAGTGATTTAGGAGTAAGCAAGGACTCCCTGGATTGACTGTCAAGCTGCAGCGGAGAATCAGCCAATGAGAGCTCAGCGAGGGAGTCTAATGCGTCCATAGAGACGGCACGGGGAGGCGTGCCACAGTACCCGCCATCACTGGAGCCATCGCTCTGTGTGCTGTAGATCTGGTTTCCATATCGACGGAGTGTGCCGTTCTGCAATAAGCGTAACATGCCATGATGATGACGATAAAGGAGAATGTTTTTTTTTGGCCCAAAAAATTAATTTAAAAATTAAAAGTATGACCATAAGCCTGCGATTTTGTTGCGTCTTTGCATAGTAACTTCAAATGAATGAGTAGATCAACAATGGGTTCATGCCAGGCAGACTTTTTTTTGGACCAGGGCTCATAGTAAACAAAACATTCTCCTTTATAAGTTTTGGACAAATTCGAAGCTTCCGTCATAGCTTAGCGTAACACATAAGATAACGTTACGAGTAAGCAACATCTTCTGAGTGCATCATCAATACTGCGATCATTAATCCACCCGCTAAGCGTGGTAGGTAAGTACGCCAGTACTGATATAAGTACGTGTACGCGTACGTATTGATATAAGTTTGGTTTTTGGTTTGGCCTCAGTCAAACGAGCGTAAATTTTTGAGTTGTCAATCGCGCAATTTCTGCTGCTTTAGGTTTCATACAAAAATCCTATTTGATTCACACGGCGTCGCAAAATGAGTTGACCGTATCATTGGTCAACAATTGTATGTATTTGTTGTTTAATAAATATGTCCACCACTGGAATTATTTAGGTTTAAGATGATGGCTGGATTTTGGGATTGGACTGATTGTGATTACTGACTGTATCCAAGCATCCCATATCAGCAACACGCTTGCATCTTGGAACCCGTTGCTGATCTTGGAATCCATCCTTCGATACTTGCACTAATACCGCATTCGAATTCAAATATTTACACCAGCCTAGCCACGGTGTTGTTTTACACAAAACAGGCGTGCTTTTAATCATAATAGCAACTGAAGACAAACGCTATGCTTACTGAAGGCATATTAAACAGGATGCAAATCCAGGATTAGAAGCCGTATTGATTCGGAGAACTCTGCTAAACTTACATCAACATTCAACAAGAGTAACTCCTATTTTTGTTATAGGAAAGGTCAGATTGCTTTTACTTCAGAAATCAGAAATAATTTATTGTATAACTTGAATGCAATCGTCTTTTATTTAAAGCAGTAATTATTGCAAGTCTTTGAAAAAAATGAAATACATTTACTTACACACATTAAAAGTACGCAGAACCGAGAAGTTAACAAGTACATATAACAAAAAAATAAAAAAAATAAGTAAAAATTAATCCTGCTGTGCCTGGAGAGGTTATAATGCAAAATCCAGTAAAGTTCTGTTTGCTAATATTTTTATAGCAGTTTTGATTATTGCTGGTGCAACCAGTGTACTAGTATTCGTATTACTCATGTATTGCTAAGTTAATAATTATTATAACATGAACCATTACAAGTATTCCCGCATAGTTATGAGTTAAGCCGCTTTCTTCGGAGTAAAAAAAAGTAAGCAACGCATCTACAACGCCCCTAGTGTCGGAGTCTTTGGCAATTTACCTATACTTATCAGATGGGCCGTAAGCCAGTTTTTATAACTACATAAAAAAACGAGTTCGCTTAAAGCAACAGGACAATCATCAGATTCCGTAAGTTTCCTTACCTGTTGTGAAGCTACAGGAGTAGCAGACAGCGACCTTGGAGGAGGTGGGGTGGCTGGACACCCATTCGACCTGTCCAGGCTGTTCGACGATCCTCTGGTAGCGCCTATAAATGTGTTCGTATCTGGACCTTGGTTCGGCTTTATCCGTTTAGCCTCTTTCAGATTCTGGTAGTTTTGTTTGAGGTGTGACTGTTCCAGAGGATAGCATAGTGATAGTTCTTCGGGATGTCTGATACCTGATGAGGAAGGAGCGATTTGTTTTATGTATTTTCCTTAAGAAAGATTGACCACTAGCGTCATATTAATCTTTACGACACTATAATTTCTTTTGACCATTTCAGCCAGTGTTCCAAATACAATGTTAAGTAAAAGTTTGAAGAGGCACTTCGATTTTACGAGACATGACATTTGGTGAAACTGCCAATAAAACAGATACGAGTGGGAGGTAGTATGCATTCAGATCCCTTCATAATAATGAAGTCGTAAAGACACCATAAAAGATAAGGTATTGGGACTTGTGCCAGCCAGACTGAAATTAGATACAATGCAGACACACATTGTATCGAGTGCAGTTTTGATTAAGCTATCATAAGAATGGTTTCATCTGTGACCAACATAAAGACCTTACTAGAATCCTGTTGCCTGTGCCTACACCACAAAGAAAGATTCTTTTTGGAGCAAAAATGTGAGGTAAATGAGTTGGACAATGAAGAAGTTTCTTTAGAAAAAGTTAAGGGAAGGTGTTTTTGGGTCAACTTACCGAGGCTTTTACAGAGCTGGACCACCGCGCTGAACGTGTCAATGGAGAAGTCGATCTTGCAGTCAATGAACCTGAGGTCTGGCAGTTGGATCCTGAGGGGTTTGTGCATGGGTGTGAAGTGCAGAGCAGCGTCTGCATGGACCCCGTACTGGTCGAGCGTGTGCTTCGGACGGGAGAGCCATTTGTTGCGGGTCGGCCACCAGAGGGCGTGGTCTGACCAGTCCTTTTTGAACACTGAAACAGAAAAGGTAGCTTTAGTTCGATGAAGATTAAAACTAGCCTAACATGGTTAGGTTAACACGGTTTTACTCGTGTGTTAACGGAATAAACAACACTATTGGTTCACTTATCGGAGAATAGGAAAGAGTTACAAATAGATTTTAGAAGAAAACTCTACTTTAGCATATCAGGTAGAGCCAAACGCTTGGCTATGAATTGTTGACTGACAATAAACTTTATAATATTATCATCGCAACCCTAAATTTAATGCCCTACCTAATTAAAAACTTCGCCGCGGACAAACAAATTCAGCGACATTTAAAAGCAAGTAATGATTGATAGCGATATGTAGCAACTCGGTAGCAACGGATCTATTGTTAAAAAAACGTCATTCGGAAGTTGTTTAGAAATTACGGCAACCCTCCGCGTCACGCCGTAGGCATGTCACGAGCTTAGGTTAAGGTGTTTTCACAAAGGCAGCTCTTGTGATTTTTTTGTCATGAAACGAGTAATATCTGAAAATTGCAGTAAAAATTTAGAAAATTTACATAATATGCCCAAAATTGGTCGTATACTATTGTAGCAATAGGTATGTGTAGATCTTAATATGTGGCAATCGAAAATTGAACTTATATGATCGGCCAATATACATTTTTTAGGCAGAAAGTAATCAAAGAATAATTTCTAGGCACATCAACTACCGCATACACCCTTTCTTGACTATAATTTGTTTGTGTTCTCCACACTATCTATATAGTCTGGATATACATATATCTTAATTCAGTGTTCTAGATTCTAGACCACTGAATTTAGATGAGTACAGGAAGCTCCAGGTACCATCTCTTAATGGATTATCCAAGATACAAAGTCGTGTTCATTTGTTTTGCTCCCGAGTGAGTCACGCTGAAGCTGGTTTGAGGTGAGTGATAAACCAAGAAACAAACTGTAACATCTAATTACCATGAGTCACACTAGGTTGTTTGATAGAAAAACACGTTTATTGTTGAGCTAGCAAGAGTTCGTGATGAAATAGTTTTACCTACCTACGTCAACAAAATGTCATCAATGAATGACCAATTAATTGGGTTACGGTTTTCCTGTTTTCATGGAATAGCTGGTTTTTTGTACCTTACTTACATTATGGTTTACTAGTTGCGCCCCGCGTACTAGCGTACTCGCGTAGTTTTAATACCCGGTATTCCCGCGGGATAAAAAGTAGCCTATGTGTTATTCCAGACTATAATATATCTCTGTACCAATTTTCACCAAGATCCGTTCAGAAGCCGCCGTTCTGGAGTTATAGAGTAACAAACATCCATCCATCCATCCATCCATCCATCCATCCATCCATCCATCCATCCATTCATCCATACTTACAAACTTTCGCGTTTATAATATTAGTAGGATTAAGGAAATTCCACGAATGACTTGAATACTGCCAGGAAGACATTAAATTCTATAAACGTAGGTTTTGATGTATGTAGAATAAAGAGATATACCGTGAGAGAAAGAGAATCAGCATTACAAGTCCTCATTTTCATTTGTGCTGAGCTGAAATCACAACGCACAAACTATAACAGACATTTTATGGGATGAGGGTGAGTGGGACTTCAGTATTTACCTAAAAAACGAAATTCAATATATATTTTTTTTTAATTTTAATACAGTCCATGGTCACGAACCTAAGTATTATTAATTAAATAAAATTCAATATATTTTTTTTTTAATTTTAATACAGTCCATGGTCACGAACCTAAGTATTATTAATTAAATAAAATTCAATATATATTTTTTTTAATTTTAATACAGTCCATGGTCACGAACCTAAGTATTATTAATTAAATAAAATTCAATATATATTTTTTTTAATTTTAATACAGTCCATGGTCACGAACCTAAGTACATATATCTTATCTGTCACTGTTACTCTTTGTGTGTTTTGACAATAAAAAATATTAACAATTAAAAATAGGAGAAAATGAATGCCGTACAGGAATTCGTATAAAATAGATTGGTTACTACTGCAAAATACCGAGTATGTGTTGAACCTACTTGAGATGCATACAGAAGTACCTGCCTACTGCTGAGAATATACAAGATAACGCTGACACGTGAAGACACACGATACACAAAACAAATAAACCTACGCACCCAGCAGCTTTCACAACAATAAAACATTCGACCACCAGCTATGGTGATATTATTATGATAACACACAGTATATCATAATGTGTGGTGGATACAAAGTATATTTTAGAACTTTACACTCATCACCACGAGTGTCTAGGGCCTAGACGCTATTCTAAGCTCAGATGATGTCGATAGATTAGCATCACGATGAAAATCACACATTATTAAATATTAGAGAGTAATTTTAAAACGATAAATGTTAAAAAAACGTTGACGTCGGATGTTTTCAAGAGAAAAGTGAAAAGGTTGGAACCTATTTTCTAGGTGAACGTGCCATATCATCGAACGCATCATCACTTAACACCAGGTGAGATTGCGGTCAAACGTTTTGCCTATAAGTTGTAAAAAAAAAAAAAAAAAAAAAAAAAAAAAAAAAAAAAAAAAAAAAAAACTAATTGTGTGATCATTTGATCAGAAATATTATTTAAGTTTTTATATCGATTTACAGATGGAACAAGCAAATTTCCCCCAAAAGCATTGTCTCGCAATTCACGATCGATATGAACATGCCCTACGATGTACTACCCTGCGTCCATCAACTGAGTCATTCTTAAAGTGTAGGTAGTAGAAAAAGATTTGAACATGGAATCATTTGTGCAGCCGTTAAATGGTAATTATCTTGCAATGACATTGTGTCTTGAACATTGCAGAAAGAACCAAAATACAACCTTCAAAAATTCACTCTAAATTCTCAGACACAACAGAAAATGCAAAACGAGCAAAACCTAATTCTTCGTAAGATTTATTAAACGCAAGAATTCAGATTTAGGAGATGCTAAATATGAAAGTGACGTCATCGAGCTCGTGGATCCACTCCATGCCTTATAGCGGTGACTCACCTACGTGTGTACATTGAAAAACGCGCTTACAAAGCTCCTCTCAAATAAAATATCTCAAAGGTTAAAACAATTTTTAGCAGCTGGCTTCAAAATAAATATTTCGCCAAGGTCGGTGCAATATTGTAACTAGGTATGTAACTGATTTATACGTATTGTGAAGAAAGTAATTATAAATACTTGATTTTAAAAAGATCCATGTGTTGTATTAAGTACATAAGTACTTTGAGTTAAATTGATGCATGATTTACAAAATTAAAGTAGAAAACGTAGAAGATAAGCTACTTTTTCCCAACTCTGACATCAATATCAGCAAACCGGAGGTCGTTTTAAAGAATGATAAGATGTCACTTCTAGGTATGTAATATTTTGAATGGCCTGTAATAAAATACAATATAGTCAATACAATGAAACTTGCCTTGAAGCAATATATTCATTAATAACAAACTTGGAGTGGACCAATCCAAAGCGATCTTTGCTTATAGGTAACTAGAAGAAACAAGGAAACAACTGAGCATAAATCAATCAGACCACTGCAATTTGTAATTCAAATCACGCGCCGCGATCATAACTCGTGATTGCATTTATAAATTCTCCTTACATTTAAGATACGAACCCCGCGTTCCGAAATACGCCATAATCGATTTGAGCGCTCACAAACCCGTACCGAATTAGCGTGAGCGCGATAACGACAACCCATGAAACGTCATAGATGACGTCATGACATGCGCCATCTTGCGATTACGCCGACCATGTCATATTCTAGTATGACGGTGAGCGCTGTCAAAAATGACAGTTGTGCATTTGTGTTTTGTTGTTATTTGTGATGAGGTTACATGTTTTCAGTCGCATTATAGTCCTTATAGGGTATATAACAAATCCAGAAAATATCCAAGCAGTCCCAGTTTGTTACACAAGGTTTGAGGTTATGATTCCTAGGATGTTTCTGTGAGTGCGCTTACGAGCGTTCCGAATTGTTGACAGCTCTGAGCTGTCATAATCGCAATATCTAATACGGAACGCCTGTGAGGTGATATGAGCGCTGTGATCGATTATAGCCATTTCGGAATGCGGCCTAACATAGATACACTACAGATCTATAGGATATTATCAGGCAGTTCTGGCGTACTTATGCATGTACGATACAATTTGTGTAATAATCAATGTAATTCTACCGCCAATCAACTGCTTGCAATGCAGTGTTCTTAAACAGAACCTTACTACGTTGTTTCTTATGCATTGTATCGTTAAACATGCAGTGACATGAAAATGATGATGATATTATCTTTAATTGACATACCGTCGTTTGACTTCTGCACCTGCTATAATGAATCTTCCAAAGCAGTTAACCCTTGCACCAGTTATAGCCACCGTCCCAGCGTTACTAATCCCATGTTATGGTGCTTGGAACTTCATGTTATTTGTGTCAACCTTTGAAATACGAGGATTGGCTACTAAATTAATTGTTTTTAATTCAGAACAGATTCTGTCTGTCTGTTTGGAATAAAAGAGTACGAAAGATGGTAGAACGTTTATTCAGCCGATGACATTTGATTCACTCGCATACCCTTTTATTCATAATCCTTGCCATTTTATAACGACTCTATAGAATATTCTTGTCACTGTCACTTTCATGCCAACGAAAAGAGACAGAAACAAGCTTATCGGTCTGATAAGTTATTGGCACGCTCAGCGATCATTATAAATAAGGGCCATAGACTTTAGTGCGACCCTCACCACGAGAGGGAAATAATCAAACTCACAAATCATGGAGATTATCCCGTTTTAAATGAAAATGTATTTTATTTCAAAGATTTTTAATACTACTCGGGGGAAATGTGACAATGTTGTAAAATACTAGCCACATTGGATCTTTGATAAAGTTATTTGAGGAACAGGTACATAGCTAAATATGCTGCTAAGTTGTCAACACATTATATCGCCTCGTCTCGACAAGCGCCGTCTGACGCCAGTACAGAAATAAACAAAGTTGTCCCACATAGCTGTCGATAGCGCCAACATAATATATGAATAATTATGTTTACAACTCTGTCCAGATGATAAATGCAGAATAACACTTATTGCAATAACCTGTACGGCAATTTCTAAATTCATTAAAATGTAACTAATATTATTTTTTAATCAATGCGATTACTATCGTTAGTTTTACTTTACACAATTATTACAGACATATATTATTATATTCCCACGTACATGAAAATAGCACCTGCATTGCATCAATAAGTTAGTGTTTGAACTTCTTTATGAGCGATATTCTCGAGCATTCAATTTACAAAAAGAGAAAAGCCATGTTCAGCTTCCTTTATTCCATCCTGTACTTTCAAAGAATGTTTCATCTTATCGTCTCCATCTCAATGAATCGATTCACAGTCCTCAATAGTCTTCACGCGCATAAACACTAAGGCGCTACGCTATAAACGTAACACTCCGGCGGCTCAACATTGGCCACAATCGCCCATATAAGGAGCAGAGTTGATTCAACAGGAATAAATACACAGTAACGACCTCGACAACTGAATAAGATTAAATGAGTGATCATTAAAATATTTTGTAATAATTACGGAGCAAGATCTCCGCGTTCATTCGTTATGATTAACCTTTTTGTCGTGCTGATATCGGGGCTTATCGCGGCCTGAGTTATCTTAAAAGCTGAATATGATTGCAGTGAATTAGGTATTACAATTCCATTACAGGGTGTATCACTGTCAATTTAAAAGAATGTTTTTCTTCCTGTGTCTCTTTTGGTACTACGACGCGCGACGGCTCTTTACACGACCATACATGTTTCCAACAATGGTATTTTAAACTCAAGGTATTTCTCTTCGCTAGAAAACGCGATACGTGATGTGGCTAGTAAAATCGCGAAAGCAGCGGATGCCAAACACGTCTGTCCAAGTTATTCAACATCGAATATGGTCATAGACGCTGCGGGTACAGTAACTGCTATCAGGCTGATAGACAAATAGCTATAGATAACGAGAAGCGATATGAACGCTGATATTGAGGTGGGGACACGCACTGAGTTGCTCACTAGTACGAAAATATGCGAAGTTGAAATACTTTGATTTTCTGTTCAAGTACGAGAAAATGCGTGAAAAGGCCACGTAAATTGATGTAGGGAAGGAGTAAATCTCGTTCTGAAACTGGAACGGCTGCTCTTAAATTATGAATTATGAATGTGGGGCGTCTCGCCAATTTTATTGCTCGCTTGGTCTGCTTTAATGACATTCAAAATAGCCTCCAGGCCGCATAATATTCTCGAGCTGATCAATTTGTAAACATTAACTCTGACCCGATAATTTCCAGAAATTATTTTCATAAGTCGAGTATCGAGTGATGTAATACAATAATAATAGCTTATCTCGAAGAGCAGTTTAATTGCAGATCGAAATAAGGAGTTCGTTCATTGAATTGTCGAGCAATTAAAGTACTTTAGGCCATTTAACAAAGGCAATAGACTGTACTGTTCGTGAGTACTGCGCAAATTATGTGCCAACATAATGTCAATCGGCAAATCTATGTGGGCTGACCTATTTCGAATAAGCTACAGTACTTTAGTATAATATGCATTGCTGAGCTGCTGTAATGGACTCCACCTAGCTTTACAGGATGTTTAGTATGAGCAATCAGCATGCATGCAATCTATCTAGAACATCAAATATCAGGAGCCCTCCGTGATGAGATTTAATTAACGGGTTCATTATTCGAAGTTATTAGAATAATATATTCGCATAATGTAACTTATAATTTGAGGAGATTTGTAGACGATATAAAATAGTAAAAATAAAAAATCTAAGATAGAATAATTGAAAAACCTAAAAACGTGTCTACCACGACCATAGCGTTATTGCCTTGAAAGCATTACCGACTATTGAGCAAGTAGTTAACGTATACATAAAGAACAAACATTAAGCAGGCAAAGTAATTAAAGCCCCCGTTATCCAAGCTAATAGTATAAATCTTAAAGAAGAACCTCGTAAAACAGACAGAGGCAAATACGGTCGTGCATGCGCATACGCTTTGTTTATATTGAAAGATTTACTTTACCGATAATATCTTTAGCGTAGGCATGTGTATTCCTTATTCGATAGGCAAATATATTTGCTTTGTTGCTTAGTATGCTCGACTTTTTAGACTCTCACTCAAGCTCATGAGCAAGATGGTCTAGCTACACTATTATTATTACTCAGAGCTGCTTAATAATTATATTCTTAAAAAAAACAATCAAACAAAGTTAAATTGTGGCGTGTTGCACAACAGCACCGGCTGTTACTACTTTACGGTACGATGACTGTCTGTATCTATTTATTTTGAATATTAAATTAACTGTCTTCGGATTTACAGATAACATCACCGGTCAAGGTGGTCTGTAATAAAATAAAGTAGTGGAACTAGATCATACCCTGCGGTACACCTTTGACTTCACTGCGGTACATTTTGATCCGCTTTGAGATTACAGCCCTGACGATCGGTATTCATCTCACTGGTCGGAAGAAGGTTAAGTTGATCTACGATACTCTTTTAACATGTTATAAAAATGGAGATACGTACTGCTTAAAAGCTTTTCTAAATTCCGAAAAAGTAGTATGAAATACTAACTTACTACAAAACAACTACTGCGTGGAAGTACAGCTACTGTTGGATAATGGATGAAACGCACACCCTTCGGCCCATGCATATAAATAGCTGGCGAGCGGTCCCCCATGGAAAACACGTGTCTTCGTGTCAGCAGGTGAAGCAATTCAAGATTCTCTTTGACGATAACTTACTTAACGCAATGAATCATTGTGCCCTGATGTAAGACTTGATTGGTCATTACGAATTATATTCGAACCCGATAAAAATATTGGCACATAAATTAAATATCAAGGAATGTCTACTTAGAAAATAGTATTACTAAAATTCTTTATAAACTAGTTAAGTAACTATGAAGAATATGAGGAAATAGATAGGAATGGGTATTTACAAATAATAGATCTAAGGAATCCAGCAAGGCGATCCTTATTTGATGAAGAGGTATTAGGTGACATAATTGTAGGTGCGTAGGCGCACGCCCCAGGTCGCCGCCCACCGCTTCCGTCGCGGAGGCGGAATTACAGCACCTGATCATTGTGAAGCAATAGTTTTGCTAAAGACCCTATTTAAAACCCATACAATGGCATGCCCGCATAGCCTAGTTATTGTAATGTTGTAAACGTTCATAGATTATACGGAATGACGTACGAATATAATATTATTAATTAGAAAAGGTAATAAAAATTAGGAAATACGAGTAATACTCGCTTGTCTTTCTGGCGGTCTACAATCGCATAAATATCGCATTTTTTTTTTCGCAAAAATACTGTAGATGAGAAGACTGACAATGAGATAGGGAATTAGGGAATGACAATAAAGCAGGTGAACAATATAAATTAAATACAAAAATGTAGACTGTAGACGCGTAGACGAAAACAGACGCAAGTCAGGGCTAGAAATATAAAAGGAAGTAATGGTAGCTCAAACGTGTTACGCAATTGATATGGACGTTGATTGCTACTATACTATGTGATTGATTGATGAAACAAGCATGATTGTGGGTGTTTACAATGAGTGTCAACAGTAATGCGTTCTATTTTCATAACTTATAATTGAATCTATTGCAACACGGAGAACGCATGTTAGAAGTTTAAATGCCTTGGGCATAAATATTAAGATTTGAAGAGGCTGAGTTATAATTATGAAGATGGAAAGGAGTAACATAAGCAGGAAACCAAAATGAACATAATGAAGTTAACTTCGAGAGAAACTTTACTATGCAAATTAATTTCATACAATAACATTAATTGATGGAACAAACAGAAGGTTCACCTCATGTTAAAAGATTACCTCCGCTTATAACGATTAAATTATCACACAAACGTCAACCGAGATGCGCTTTGTGAGTTTCATGTGCACATCGTATTCTCCTCAAATCAAACTACGGTACTTAGCTACGGTGCCTTCAGGCGAACTCCTTTTTAATTTTTGTATAATGTATTATTACATTAGTGTTTGAGTTAAATAGTTTGACGCACTTAACTAGTATATACAATGATTAGTTTGCGTCAATCTTCATAGCACATACATACTACGTAATTCTCGTTACTCATTGTTGCTATTATATAAGGCGAACCTTCGTCAGCTTGGTTACATAAATAGTCTTATTAAATGGAATTGATTTAATTTGAACAAAACCAACGCATTTAATTGATGTTTATTATAAATGGGGGTATTGGTTTCCTTATAAATTCCTTCTAAAACTCGTTAAGCTTTAGAACCATTATTGATATAATATGTTTATTTGTACATTTCCACCTATCACAGAAACGAAAGAGTAGCTGACCTTATTTGCATTTTCGGCTCAAAGAGCGAAAAACTTTAAGGGGAGTTCAAAATCCACACTATGTATTACTATAGACAACTCCATATCTAAGGCAGTTTAAATTCCACAAATAAGTTATTGCTCCAGTCACAAGCAGTTCTAAGAACTATTTAAGATCAAAGCCGCCAGATATCTGGGGCGCAACGACACGCTCAAAACCAACTTATTGAAGTCTCCTTCTGGTATTTGAAATAACTAGACGGCACATCGATATTTGCATAGAAACCAGATTTATATGAAAAGGTTAGTCATAAAGGATCATATTAAACTTCTTGTACACTCATTACCATAGCACACATGTATCCTGCTGCGTCATATACGATTAATATTTGGAAACTCCAAGCATATGAGCATATAGCAATCCAGTAATGATAAACCATAAAAGGTTCGTAGAAGGTCAAGTTGCCCGTCCGAACGCTTTTTTGGAGGTTAAAGCACAAATTGAACTTGAAGGCGATGCAGTCCGTATTGAGATAATTGAGTTAATAAACTCTACAATTTTATTACTCCGATATCCAATTGTCTCATTCTCATTTAGAAGGTTAAACAAAAAGCAAAAACCTTGAACAGGTTTAAAGAGACTTGTCGATTTGCTCAACGGTCACAATTGACCTATTTCTTCATTGAGTTCAGTTCTACCCACACAAATTTATTAGCAACCGATTATTGTACCAATGCATTAGAACTGAAAGTAATATAAATTGAAACAATGATGTAAACAAAGCAAGAAAGCGTGAAACAGAAAACATTACGACATCATCATTAGAAGCTAAAACAATAGAACACGTGGGGTGTGTCGCAAGGCAATAGAAAAATAAATAATAGTGGTCGTTAGAGATGGCAGGAAAGTCATCTGAAATAACAGAAGCCGTTATTGGAGCTTTGCGTGATCAAGTTACATCTGTCTAGGGAATGCAAGTAGTGCAACATACCATGCTATTATGATAGTTGGATACGAAGTAGTAAGCCCCATGACACGCCATGTCATCATCAAAAGATTATTACGTTTAAACATTATTTAAAATGCCGAAACATTTCAAAATAGAGGAAACTGTACTTATAAAACCATTTTGAATAATAGTCTGTATCAGAATAACCATCTGTGAGTTAGAATTGATGTTATCATGATTGCGTGTTTGGTTTTGATACAACAAAAAAAATTAAGCGCCCACGCCGAATTTAGGGCCGAAAAGTCCGTTCATTGACAAATCACAGCTGTACCTATTATTTATAGTGATAGATAGTTAATCTAAGTAAGTCAGTCTGCTACATTTACCTGGGATTATACCGTAAATTGAACAGTCATTCAAAAATCTGTTTTGTTAATTTATCGTTTACCTTCAAACCTTAACATAGTGCACTCATATATACATAGCACTCCGTGGGCTACATATAAACTATGGAAATGATTGTTAGAAAACGAAATCAAACATAGTGTTATTTATTAACGAGTGGGAAGATGAAGTTGTTGAGTGAAAGCTTTCTTTGAAGCAGCATAAATGCAAGATACTTGATATTGATTTCGAAAACACTAAACATCGTGTTAATATGAAATGGGATATCACGGCAATCTGGTTCAAGCACGTATCTTGAGTTCTTGACACAATATTTCATGCTCCGTCGGATTTTATTGCATTTCTGTTACGAAGACCACCTCTATTTTAAGTTTTATCTCCTCGAAGGAGCCTGTCTGTACAACTTTGTTAAACATAAGACGATGTATCAGTTTATCGTGTGATTCAATTAGAGCCAATTGCTTTATAAATTAATTAACTGACCTTTTGGTTACTATTAGCTGCCACTTTATCTATACCAGTTACCTGAGCGGTTGATCTAACTGGTTTAACTCACCTTTACCTGAAATAAAAGAAAGATCATAAGAACATAGTTATGGATGACACAAAATTCGAATTCGGTAAGAAAATTATCTTCACATTTGGTAACACTTTCCCTATCTTTTATAAGAATAATTTGTGGGCGCTTATTGGGTAGTGAAAGTGCTTTGAGTGAGAGTCATTGATGACCATTTGAAATAATC
Source organism: Plemyria rubiginata (assembly GCA_963576535.1). Taxonomy (NCBI): domain Eukaryota; kingdom Metazoa; phylum Arthropoda; class Insecta; order Lepidoptera; family Geometridae; genus Plemyria; species Plemyria rubiginata. The sequence goes on along the minus strand of OY754925.1, from coordinate 3,844,547 downwards.
GTTTTATTACATACAACTTTCTTTATCGAAACGTCTGATAAATTGAGTTTTGAACCTATTTAAAACAAAACTTATATTTATATGTCCAGCTTTTTGGATAACTTCCCTTCTACCAACAACCTTAGTCAAAAAATATTCTTCGATTTAAAATAACATCTTGGGTTATGTAATTAAAAAAAAATATTGGTATTTGGTACAACTACATATTGAGGTAATTCGTTTGAGTTTTATTTTATCAATATACCAACCAACAATCAATGTACTATTTTAAGCCAGCCCTAAGTCTCTGCTAGTATCTATAATATTGTATTAATGATTACTGAAACTGAAATAGCTTCACGACTTCGATCCCCAGGCACGGTAAATATCCCTTCAGATCTCTCACTGTACCAAGTGCTAGTGCAAAGATTCTTTGAGGATGTCTAAGGGGGGTAGTCAGAGCTACGTCCAAACATTACATTTGGCACATACCTACATTTTGCAGTAGTTAGTATTCCATACGTGACAGGTTGCAAGCCCTTCGCCGCTGTTAGAATACTAACTGGTTTCCTCGCGATGTTTTCCTTCACCGTTTCAGAGCACTGGCATTGCGCACATAAATTTTTCGATAAAAATTAATGATTACTGTATTCAGGTGCTTGGAAATGATCAGGAATTTAATAGAAGTCGATAAATTTCGCTATTAGCACGTCTGTTCTGGTCGAGCCATGGCACCAATTGAACAGAAATACAATTAGCGTTTCTAAAACAATTAAACAGAGCAAACTATAGCGAATGAATGCTAAATAATCTTCAATGTAGCCGATTCAGAGAACAGAGTGCTGGTCTTTCTTAGGGTGTTTCAAATTATGTTTTCGCAAGAAATAAGAGCGTAAATCCCGTTAACAAGTTTATGATACAAAATCTTTTGCACATTCGAACCAACAGATGAAATCTCGGCTAAGCTAATGTTTGACAGATGATAAAACGCTTAGCACGAGGCGTGGGTAGAAAGTAGCACAGACACTAGTTAATATCGATAACACGTTCCTTCTTATCTCTATGTTTATAACAGTTCAACAGAGCGTTCTCACGGTCTAGGTTCGACAGGACCAAAATTTTGAAATGTTAATATATCACGAATAAGAACAAAATTGGAAAGAATGCGGTCCCGAGAGACTCAATGAATTCTTAATTGGTTCTTTCATTAATAGCAATAAACAGACCGAATAATAACGAATGTATATCGTTTACCTAAACGAACAAGAGTTTTCTCTCTTGAGAGACCGACCGACAACTACTAGTTTAAGCAGTCTCCCAGGACATAGTGGATGGATTTAATGACATCAGATCCATGACTATTATAAATAATGATAAATCGTCGCTAAGTTCTTAAAATAGACGGGGGCTAATCCGTCATCATCCACTTAGCACATTCGCGAATCGCCATCTTGGCCAATCAAGTCGTTAACCTCTGGACATGAGGCTGTAGGTACTTTGTTACTGTCTCGACTCATGACTGACACAAAACCGTAAGAATAAAAAACAGACAGTCCTTGTGCTCGCGTCATTAACATCCGACTTGTTGAGCACATGTCCATGAGTGCGTTGCCTTGTAAATCCTCAGGTCGCTGTTCACGCGAGATTGTAAGTTTGTAACCATCGGTTAAGGTAAATAAATATTGGTGGACATTCCACACAGCACTATCTCGACCCAAACTAAGCCATAGCTTGTGATATGGGAACCAGATAGCTGATATACTACTTATATACTTTTTTGTTGAGTGTCCGGAAGGTCGATGCAAAGCCGTGAGGGGGGACCTTAGTCCAATGTCGACGAATTCCGAGTTATCATAATATCCATTGTCGTTCATAGTGTTCAAACAGACAGTTACTAGTGCCTAACAATTTGCTTGCGTCCTAGCATAATGTGTATACAATCGATAAACACCAAAACAATCATCTGTATCCACATAACTGACTAAATGGGAGATGTTTAATAATGAAAAAAATTAAAAAATAAATAAAAAACACTAAGGTAATCTAGCCTGAATAGATGCGTAACGAGGTGACCCCCCCCCCCCCCACACGGCTTTGCATCGACCTTCCGGACACCCTGTATAACACCCAGACAGAGAACAAACAATCTAAGTTCGTCACACAAATGTTTCTCGGTGGGGATCGAACCCACGACACAGAAGGCAGAGCTACTACCAACTGAGCTGTGAAGGCTGCCAGCTACACAGCTCAGCAGGCAGCAGTCTGGTGGCAGATTTTTTACTTCCTTGTGACGTTATATCAATGGCCAAATCTTTGTGTCCCTTGGTGAAGAAACCAGTGATTTTCTTTTTAATTCTATGATGATCAAGTTGTTATTCGTTGTTATGATAACGGTTGGTTATGGTCCTGGTGGATTCTAAGCAAGTGTCACCGCTCGTTGCACTATCCTGTGCACTTATAAGTAACCAAAGCTTCTGACGTCACACTTCCACTAAATCCAATATGGCCGCCAGCTGTTCATGGCTCACGCATCTGCTATTGTGATTGTGATTCCCTGCGCTTACGCAAATTAATTGGACGATGCAGGCGCCATCCGAATGAATCGAACGACGTATGTAATTAAATGCACCGAGTGTAGCCATTAAGCGACTTTAGACTTTGAATAATTTACTTTTACGGTCCAGGGAACGCAGGGTGCCGGCAATTCCCAAATCATTTGCTGTATTTGTATCGAAATTCTTAAAATTCATTAAACATTTAAATGGTTACCTGATAAAATAAGTCTTATTACAGACTTCATTATAACATAAACATTGTAAAAATAGTATGAAACTTGCATTATGCTCGACGAACACCTTGTTTAATCAACAGGAAACGGTTTTAAATGAACAGATTAAATGAAAATACACATTAAAATATGATGTTGCAATCTTAGTGGAAGTAATTAGCAGTAGATTGCCGTCTGTATCGGTGTCAACTTTCACGGTTTCGCTAAATGGTGAAAAGGTTTTCATGACCACGTCCCTCCTTTCCCTTGTCACGCTGCGCGCTGCCATTACATGGTGGAAGAGAGAGAGATAGAAAAGTTGGCTCTCGTTGAAACGAACGAACGACAGGAGAGACTTTGCATTGAGTAGTGACAGTCTGAGGTTTATGAGAAGATCATTTTTAGCGAGACATGAACACTCAGCGATCGAATGTAGAGGCCAAGCTTTCTACCTTTGTACTACACCAACAAATTATAGCTATTATAGAAACACTGGATTAAGGTACACTGTGTCACTGTAAAAACCAACAAAGTAAGTACTGAAAGATATATTTTAAGAACTTACAAAATGTATAGTCGGAAGTCAGAATTCCAAAGCACCAGCCATGCTTTCTTTAGTGCTCTACAAATTTACAAAACAGCAATAACTATTCATCAACTCAAACCAATTGGATTCTGAACAATTCAACAATTGGAGCGTGTCGGTCGCATTGTCATTGAGAAGATACCGATTGCACAATGGACGGTCATAAATTGATTGATTATGCCCGAAAAGGGTCTAATGTTTAACGAAATTGTCCTCACACCAACTTAAACCGTTTTACTAGCAAGGTAATCAACGATAAAAGATTTTCAATTGAAATATGTAAATACTAGCGACCCGCCCGCGCGCCCCTGCTTCGCACGGGTGCATAATTATGCCCGAAAAGGGTCTAATGTTTAACGAAATTGTCCTTACACCAACTTAAACCGTTTTACTAGCAAGGTAATCAACGATAAAAGATTTTCAATTGAAATATGTAAATACTAGCGACCCGCCCGCGCGCCCCTGCTTCACACGGGTGCATATACAAAGTATATCATGCATGTATTATACATATAAACCTTCCTCTTGAATCACTATATCTATTAAAAAAACCGCATCAAAATCTGTTGCGTAGTTTTAAAGATTTAAGCATACAAAGGGACATGGGGACATAGGGACAGAGAAAGCGACTTTGTTTTATACTATGTAGTGATGGTACTCATTGGCGTATGGTACTTGTTTCAGGAAGGAGAAAATGAAGCCAACTAAGGACACTGGGCAGAAAGCGTAATTAATTTATTTGATACATTTAACAGGTCATGTGGTCGCAGAGAGAGCGAGGCGCGATCGCAAAAAAACTTTTAATAATGTTACCTACGGACAACATCTATAGTGGCAACTGTATCATAAGCTACCATAAAAAATTAGGAGGAACTATCGAAGTGTGCATATATCCATGGATGCACACTTCTACAGATCCTGCTTAGAGTATGTATATAGTGCAGCCGTGTTCAACTGTAGTCATCAAGAAACCTTCTTTTAGAACGGAAGCTTGCTATTTACAGTCTTGTGAGTTTATTATCAACGCTTGTAAGGTCCAAGTAAACGTTTTTTATAGTTGAGTACCACAAGAGCAGCACGCAAATGCGCATACATACGCATACAGTAACTAAACTGGTTTCATTAATCAAAACTGTTCCACTTTACTTTATCTTTGCTGAGATATTTACGACCAAGTTTACTGTTCGCTGTTGTAGATGATTCTTTATCTCCCAAAATAGGTGTCGACGACATTGCGCAGTTTCGAGGCGGTGAATTTATCAACACCATCTTACACACTCTTTGAGGATACAGTGTTGATGACCTTCCAATCCATTTTAATTGACCAAGCGAGCGAAGCGAGCGAAGTGTCTCAGTTTCCACATTGGCCAAAAATGCGTTTGTCCGGATGTCTGTCTGTCTGTCTGTCTGTCTGTTCTCCTCTACAGGTCGCATTTTTCAACCGATCTGGACGAAACTTGGTACACAGGTTATATGACTTATTAGTTTTTTTTTGTCGTCGGGGATTTTTGATTGGAGGGGTACTTCCCCCAAAAAAAGGGCAAAAAGGGGGCTATTTGATATACTGGATATCTCCACCAAATGAGATCCGATTTCGATTATTCTTTTTTTATTTGAAAGGTCGTAACTATAAGTTGGTCTCATAAAAGTTTGGCGAAGATCTGATAAGGATCTTCAGCATGATGACCAGGATAGCTCATCAAACAATCGATGGTTTTCAATCAAATTTGAGAGAAACACAAAGGACCTCATTCTCCCAAGATGATGCAAAAAAAATCAAAAAGATCAAAAAAATCACAAAACGGAAAATGCACTTGCACATTACATTCCTCAAATAGCTCACTTTTAGTATGCTCGCGAGGTCTACAGCTCCCAGAGCCACTAGTTTATTTTGATTCACTACTTGACTTGAGAACCTCCTCCGTTATTTTTTCATCGGTTAAAAATATCAACGATCCAGGCCCATCTCTTCATATGAGAAACATTTTTCTTCTGCAGTAATCACAGCAAAGAATATCGTAAGGCACTAACGTGCGTGACTTGCGAGATGTTTTGAAAATGATGATAACACTTAACGTTAGGTGGGTGTTGGGCTTGTATTTTCAGAAAATACATTGAAAACTAATAGATTATTGAATTAACGATGATGTAATAAGGATAATATAAATGTTAAAGGTTATTTCGGGTGTTGAGGTTTGAAATAATCCAACCTTCGTGATGCCGTGACCGACATAGCGGTATATTTATGGAGATGATGAAGTCGTTTGCTGATCTAAGCGGGACAGGAAAGATACGTTTTTTCCTGTGGCTTTCAGCTACGAGCTAGAACTTTGGAAATACAATAATGTACACCTCTGTTAATCACTTTTCATGTTTATAAAAAATAAATAAAATAAATAATGCTGGACAATCCACACAGCACTATCTAGCCCCAAAGTAAGTTATTCAAAGCATTGTGTTATGGGTACTAGATAACTGATATATTTAATACATTATATACTTAAATAGATAGATATTTTTTTATTATACATAGAAAACACCCAGACCATCGGAACAAATTTCTGCAGATCGTACACAAATTTGTTCCAAGGCGGGAATCGAACCCGCATCCTCTTGCGTCGCAGGCAGGCTCACGCCCGCTGCACCACAGAGGTCGTCTCTGTGTAGGTATTCTCTCGATAAAACAAATTGAGCACAGTCAGTGTCATAAGTTATCATAACGGTAAGCACGACTTTATAAATAGGTGTGATAGCGTCATTTCGTTACATCATTTAGTCTGGGCGCGACTTGTTTATATTTGCCTCGCCATTTGAGTTGGCAACATTTTTGACAGTTTCAATAACATTGCTAGTTTGCTATGCTCGGTACTCTCGAGGCGATGTCCTTTTTCGTTAGTGTTTATTAACTTGCTTATCTTGTGGGGTTCGGACTGCAAACAACTGGAACTTGGGCTCTACTAGGTACCTTTCATTTCTTCTTCCTACGTAACAGTTCGTTAAAAAAAATGAAATAGCTTTCTTCTTTTTCTTGTCGTGTCACTAGTTTCTTTCGAAACAGTGTGGTGAAAGGATTTGCGCCTCAAAGGCTCCTTTCGAGCACTTGACACATGCTAAAGAACTTTTTAAGTTTTTCAACATTCCGGTTTCCTCACGGTGTTTTCCTTCACCGTTTGAGAGTATCTACAGGCACTGTGCACATAAATTTTTGAACAGAAAAACTCATTGGAGGACGACCGGTTTCGAACCCACGACTTCAGGATCAGAAGGCGGGGTCGCTACCATTAGACCACCAGTGTTCTACGTGCTTTAATCCCCAGTTACTTGTCTCTAAGTACCTAATACAAACTGAAGATTCTTTGATGATTACTATGGGGACTAGTCAGAGTATTACATTTGGCACATCTACCCACATTTTGGTATACCATAGTTTGAAGCCCATCGCCAAACAGTTCTTTCAATTGCTAATAAAGAGTATGTGCCAGTAATATTCGAAAAAAAAACCATTCTACGACATCCTGAAAAATTTCGACAGCGGCCCATGAACTGCAATTGAACCTCAGTAAGGTAGGTTAGCTGTTATTTTAAATATATGAAATGAAATGATATTTATTTGAACACTTAAACATTGTTCAGTGTTAAAAATAACATTTGAATGTAATTTATGACAAAGTTATCCATATTTTATTGAAATGAATGATGAATATTAATCTTTCTGTTGAAAAACGATGCAGTCTTCAATATCAGATTACAAATACATTGTTTGATCATAAATTACTTGTCATACTTCACCAGCAGTACACAACTTACTAACAAACTACTACAGGTAGTTTAGCAAATCAGGTCACACCCCTTTATTGCCAGCAGCTTTTAGCTCAATAATGATTGATGAGCTATTACCGGTCCCGACAAACTGCTTTGCATCATTTATTACTGCTTTATTATAGGGGCTTTGACTGTTGACCTAAAATGCTTGAGAACTCATACTAGCTCTAAACATTCACTGAGGAATACCTTCTCTTAGCAGGTGAGGTTCTTTTTTTTACTTACAACTAGCTGAAGGAACAAGCAGATGGCCTGCCCTTCCATCAACTTGAGGCATACAAATATTAAGCGTCATGCGCCTGTAATTACGCCGACCACACTTCAAACCGAAACACAGCAACGCTGGCTATGCAGATTTGAACTCAGTCGAGTTAATAGGATTAATAAGAATCCAGAGGTTTGTTGTAGGTAATTTTGTATGTATGTAGTGGTTACAAATATTTTTGTTAATTAGATAAAGCTTCAGGACAGGCATGGTAGATATTCCCTAAGATATCTTTTGTGAACAACCGATAATTGAGAATTGATTTGAAGCATGCCTTATTATGCTTTCTACTCTTCAATATACAGACAGATAGACGATACTGAATAGAAATTAAACGGACGGAAGTGCCAAGAGGTCATTAATATTAAAGACTCTTGAAAGCAACTAAAACCTGGCGCCATATTCATACCAAGGCTGCTACTGCCGACACTCAAGGCATAGTTTATCCTCTCACTATAATTTTAAACTGTGGCGCATCCATATACTTCTTTTACAGTCTGTGGTAGGACGCGTGCGCGTGCGCAGAGCGGATACGCGTACAATATAAATAGCCGATAGTCTATTTTCGTCGGGGCAGAGCACCCAGGCGCCCGCCATGTGCCTCGGCGCCCCGAAGTCAGGGGTTCTGCTTGGAAATTATTTAATTTCTTGCATGGAGTCATCGAAAGCCCTACGGAACCGATTAAACCTTTCTGTCTGCCAAGAGCTATTCGTCTATCTTTATGGCCACTGGTTTCATCGATACAGGCTCAGCCTAGTGAGAGGACCAACGATTCTACTTTTCAACCGACCTCAAAAATGGAAGAGGTTCTCAATTTGAATGTTTTTTATGTTTGTGGTTTTTTATGGTCGCGTCAACCAAACAGAACGCTGGAAAACAGTGGAGGGTATGTGTTTGCGCATACAAAATACTCGCGCCATCACACCCCCACCCTCTCCTTCCGGCGTTCTTTTTGCGTGACTATTTTGCGGCATCACACAAACACGTAGGTAGGCTATTCAAGAATGTGTTCTCAATTACCATAATATTTGTAATGTTAATTAAAACAATATCAAATACAAACAGTGTTCGTTCACAAGGTCAGGGACTCACGCTCACAGTTTACAAATATTTATCTCGCCACTTGCCACCACTGAGCACTTACATTTCGCGTGGGAACCAGATATGCTCTCAACGAATATGCCAGATCCACCACCCTTATTTATAAGATCACAGAGTCCAAAATCTAATGAAACAAACATGCTCCGATGCATCTTTGATGACCAAATACAGTGGCAAGCATCTTTCCCAGAGACAAATTTTAGCACGTCTGCCGTCTGTATTATCATCACTGGTCTAACAACTTTCGTTTTCCGAGAAGATTGTGTTTACTTTCATGTATAAATAGAAGAAATACATAAATAATTTCACGACCATGAGGTTTGGTCATAAATATGGCTTAACCTCTGGACCACCCAGAGGGTAAAATGTTAACAAATATAAGAAGGATTTGGTGCGTTACCCATGTTTGATTAGGAGCATCCGTGTAATTAGCATTGAAATGGGTAATACTATTTTATGACAATGTTTTTTTATAAACAATAAACCGCTCTTTGACTACAATCTCACCAGATGGTAAGCGACGATGTAGCCGGCGCGACGTTGTTGGAGCAGAACGGTCTAGAACACTTGCCTTGAAGAGATTTGGATTGTGGTGTACAGAAAAAACAGACAACGGTAAAGTAAAAAGTAAAAAACGGTAATGAGTTCTACTCTTTAGCATTTCGCATAATGCAGCTAGAAGCAAAACGCTTAGTGCGAATAGGTGGTATGCTAACCAGTGGATGATACCAGGCCGTGCGTCTACTAGTCCTTTGGTGGAATGGTGGTGGCGGTATATCGTGAAGTTTCTGGGCAAATTCCTCGAAATGTAACCTATAGAAGATCGATAGGCAAGGAACTTTTCAATGGTGTTCGAGACTTTAGTCTCCGCCATGTGTTGCAATGTATTCCGTGGTCATCTTGTCGTTTCAATAGTTCTTTCGAAACAGGAGCCTTATGCACTACTAGCTGGTACCCGCGACTTCGTGCGTACTTTTAATATCTTCGTCTCTTTTTTCGCAATAAAAGGTAGCCTATTATGTTCTTTCTCAGGGTCTAAAGATTGTCTGTGCCAAATTTCATCAAAATCGGTTGAGAGGTTTAAGCGGGAAAGCGTAACAGACAGACAGACAGACAGACAGACAGAGTTACTTTCGCATTTATAATATTAGTTGGGATGACCATTTGCAGCGCGAGCTCGGTTAAGACAAGGCAGCCGGTGTGATACGGTCAGGGCAAAGTATCTCCTATGTCGTAAAGAATAAAGCCCAATATCAAGTTTTGACGTTTCACGGTTTGGGGCAAGGAATCTCCTTGGAATCTCCTATTGTCATAGCGAATAAGGCTCCAGTGTGGTGAAAGAATTTTGAGTGCGCCTCAAAAAGGGCTCGTTTTGAGAACTTGACACATAATATAGAACTTTTTAAGGTCTACTACATGCTGGTTTCCACACGATGATATCCTTCATCGTTTGAGAGTAGGTACCATGGCACTGTGCGCAATGTGCACATTCATTTTTGAACAGAAATCGTACTACTTGAAACTTTAACCTGAAAGTTTGTAAGTATGAATGGATGTATGTTACTCTTTCACACCGGAATGGCTGAACGGATCTGGATGAAACTTGGCAGAGAGATACATTATAGTCTGGAATAACACATAGGCTACTTTTTATCCCGTGGGAATACCGGGATTTTAATCTGCGCGGGTGAAACCGCGGGGCGCAACTAGTACATGACATTTATCATACTGTGGTATTAGGTTGGTCCAGTATACAGGCGTCCTATTATGTTGAAAAATGATAAAGTCACGGTCAGAGAATTGTAGCGTTTGTTACAATGAGTTCTCGCATGCGGGTGGTCTGTTAAAGGGTTAATCTCGATTCAATTTCAACAATAAGCCTTTTGTCGTCTGATCGTAAAACAGACATGACTAGCGTATCTGTCTCTGAGGTTAAAACCTAATGCTGATAAAGTACCTATCAGGGCTGCTTTAACCCGTCGATAAATTAACTCAAACGTCGAATGGGTATCGATATTGAAATATCGTAAATAACATTGCTATATCGATATTATTAAAATAAACTTATATCTTACTAGCGGCTCGTCCTGGCTTCGTACAGGTGGAAAATTAATACACTAGTGGCTCTGGGAGCTGTAGACCTCGCGAGCATACTAAAAGTGAGCTATTTGAGGAATGTAATGTGCAAGTGCATTTTCCGTTTTGTGATTTTTTTGATCTTTTTGATTTTTTTTTGCATCATCTTGTGTAGAATGAGGTCCTTTGCAAATTTGATTGAAAACCATCGATTGTTAGATGAGCTATCCTGTTCATCATGCTGAAGATCCTTATCAGATCTTCGCCAAACTTTTATAAGACCAACTTATAGTTACTACCTTTCAAATAAAAAAAGAATAATCGAAATCGGATCTCATTTGGTGGAGATATCTAGTATATCAAATAGCCCCCTTTTTGCCCTTTTTTTGGGGGAAGTACCCCTCCAATCAAAAATCCCCGACGACAAAAAAATTCTAATAAGTCATATAACCTGTGTACCAAGTTTCGTCCAGATCGGTTGAAAAATGCGACCTGTAGAGAACAGACAGACAGACAGACATCCGGACAAACGCATTTTTGGGCAATGTGGAAACTGAGACGCTTCGCTCGCTCGGTCAATTAGTAATTCATGAAAATTATAGCTACACAGGATTTGAAGACAGTAACTATTAGTAAGTATACCGTCATATTGTACTTTTTTCAAAGTCATCCTTGTGATTGCACTGAACAAAGACCGTTTTGAATTAGATTTTCTTGAAAAAATTCATTTTGATGTGGCAGGCAGTATGCACAGTATGAATGAATGTTTTAAATGATTTACTTGGTGCAGATGCGACTCTTGTCACAGATAAATTTACAGTTGCATTCTTGCACTGGTTTACGTTCGTCTGGTCAGGGCGGGCGGCACCTTTGAACGCGCCCCCTAAAGCCGATGCCCTTTTAAGCTGCTCATTATGCATGGACTGTAAAATCGTTGGAAAAGTCAAATGCACAAGAGCTGCTGTTTTTGGGTTCTTGAAAATTAATATAAATATTTGAGTATGCACTCATGAGCTCAACAACACCAGGAAGATTTTTCTGCTTTTATTCATATTGACACCAAAAGCAAAAGGTCCGCTTAGCTTCTTTGTTGATATCAAATTTAAAATGGCGAGAAATATGAATGATACCTACACCAAGTGTAACTATCATGAACTCTATGCTCATTTGTAAAATATAATCCAATGTTAGTGGGGGTATATGATGTTCTAAATGTGCCTATAACCAAATTTCCAATATTTTGCAAAACATCCCACATATTGTACGTATTCAGATTTCAGATAAACACTACACAGGAACCAGAACGAAAACAACGATTTACCGAAATAACTATAAACAAGAAGTTATACGATTTGCATACAATCAAGCTGAATTCAATCTAAAATTCTAAGGCCGCTGTCATAAAGGTAGTGTTAGCTTAGTTTCATATTATAAATAAGGTCTGAATGTTTTAAGTTTCATATAAATAAGGGCTGAATGTTTTAGGACGAAATCTTCACTTTCCTGCTCTTTTATCCCAACCAGACTCGGACAAGCACGGAAAACTAGTGTCGTGTTATTTTACATTTTAAGTTAAAACATGAGGAAAATTATGATCACATATTATTATTATATGGTGTAATGTCATATCATGAATTCATGCATGACGCAGGATATTATTGTGTGTAATGCGGGCGCCACACAGGGGGGGGTATATTGGCTCCAAGTTGGGTCCAATACACAAATTTTTAGATTGATCTTGGACAGTTATTGGTAAAGTTTGGTTCATTATTGGCCATTCCAAATAAGAGCCAAGCTTGAACGCAAAGTTGAGTCCATTGTGTGGCGGCGGCTCTAAGTACATACAATAAGCTTGCTTGATAAAGTAAGCATATACCGGATTTTCAATTGAAACCTGGCTTACTATTATTCAACATCGTTATCATTCTCATAGCTTTTGCCTCTCAAGCTTTAACCCTTTACTATATCTGTATTTAGTTCTGATGTAACTACAGCTGTAACTTTGCCAATTATTTCCAACAATAGCTGACATGTCTACGTAACCTGAGCAGACGCCATTACGGAGTAACTACCAAGTTGTAGACTAATATTCCGTAATCTGTGTCATTACTGGCCACAGTAAACATTTCAGTATCCGAGTCTAATTTGATCAGCACAGCATCTGGAAGCCGGCATAGCACAAGCGGCCCGTTGGCCCATAATTCGATCAGCTATGGATCCGTTTGAAAACACCTTGCAGCCATCGAAATAACTTCGGTATATGCAACGGTTTACGAGATTTTCGAATTCGAATAGGATAGTTACATTCTAAAAATTAATGACTTCTGATGTGTGATGGGTATAATGGGTTCCTTCGTTTGAAAACACCTTGTAATCATAGAAATAAAGCAAACACATGCAAGTCCTCGCAATAAAATTTACGACGCACAGGATGGTATAAACAGCATAATAACAAAGGCTTAGCAAAGTCTAGGGTGTGTTTTAATAAATAAAAACTACCTTGTTTACTGAATGTACTCCAAATCCATCTTATTGACCGAGTGAGCGAAGCGTCTCAGTTTCCACATTGGCCAAAAATGAGTTTGTCCGGATGTCTGTCTGTCTGTTCTCCTCTACAGGTCGCATTTTTCAACCGATCTGGACGAAACTTGGTTACACAGGTTATATGACTTATTAGTTTTTTTTTTGTCGTCGGGGATTTTTGATTGGAGGGGTACTTCCCCCAAAAAAAGGGCAAAAAGGGGGCTATTTGAAATACTGGATCTACAGTGGGGGTTGCGGGTGAGGGATGGGTGTCAGGTGAGAAGTAGTGGGGATGGGTATTTTCTACTTCTCTTTAACATTGATAGGTTTCTTTCAAAACTCTGAAATAGCTTTTGCTAAGGCAGTAAATAGCTCACTTTTAGTATGCTCGCGAGATCTACAGCTCCCAGAGCCACTAGTATTAATTATTACTCCATGAAAAAGACGTAGACTAAGATAAAGAAAACAAAGTCTATTAATTTGGCACTAACTCTAGATGTTTGCCAAGTCGGTTAGAAATGTACCAATCATAACTTTAGTAAACACATTTCGCGGAACCGTTGCTAGTAACCTTGGCCCAGAACGACCGTACGCCAAAAATGATGTCACATTTATTAAAACTAACACTAATTGTAATATAAGGTCACGCGTGCGTGAATTTACCGCAATGTCGTCATAGCTTGACGATAATAAAAAGCACAACAGCAGCTATATTAAAAAAATATAAGTACTTAATTATAATAATGTAATAACGGTAAACAAGGATAAACCAAGTGCTTCTAAACACCTTCTAGTTTAAATTAATATAATCATATAAGTAATATGAGTTGATTCATTTAGCTATGAATCAACTCACATTACTTATATAGTAAAAGGTACCAAATGTTTGAAAGTACAAAGCAAAATATTAGGTTTATTGGTGCAATATCTCAATAATTATTTATTTATTTATTATTAATCTGTATTGTATTGTGTTACTTAATACCTAAACTATAAAATAAATAAAAAACAAAGCCTTTGGATTTGTGATTGTTATGAGAACAAATGGTATATTTAAATATGAAGATAAAAATATAAAAAGAAAGATAAGCAACTATAGATTTGAAAAATTTTATAATAGAAAGAAGTCGAAGGCGCTATCCGACAATTAACGTATCAAAAATATACGGAATAAGCTTTTTCAAGATCGCAAAAGAAACAAAAGAGTAAACGAAGCTGTCACCTTTGTTAGGCTTTGTTCTTCAACATTTGCAATGCAAAGGACGCAAAAACATGAGGCTAATGGAACTGTAAATGAAGGAGCGGCGTCGCACCCGCCACAAGACCTTGACCTGATGAAGTCAGAGGACAAATTAAGCATGTGTCAACAAAAAACGTACGTTAATTGGATATTAAAATGTTTAAACCGGCAGTTTCAATTATCCACGTACCAAAATACTCAACGTTTGAGATAATACACATAACATTCATTAGACGACCCACAAAGGGGTATTTGAGTGATTTAGCTGGCCAAAAGTATTTATCCGTCTTAATCATTTGGAAATGGGTCAGTAACTCATAAAACTTTTAATACAAGTGTACCTTCACTCTTAATTGCCAGTTACAGGGAAAGGGCTACACCAAATACGGGTGTTGGGACAAAAAACATTTTCCAAAAAAATATAGCTTTTCATTTACAAAATTTATTTTGTAACACAGAATAATATCTAAAAATAATATAATTATCACATGATAAATTTCAAATTCACTTACAATTTAAAAAAATATCGCCTAACATTCTTAACATATTAATATTTCTAACGTTTCCTCCATAAAAGAATTTAATTTTCTTTTTTTTACAATTCTCCATGATGAGATTAGAGGATCTGATGTTAACAACAGCCTGTTCAAAACATCTGTATTACAATCTACTCTATAAAATTTTCACTGATAACACTGTTTTTTAAATTGCTGTAAAACTGAATAACATGGAAGGTTTCCTGTGGTTGATTCTGTCATATTGCAACCTTGACAGATTTGCATCTATAAACATTGCAAGCGCTTCCTCTGGATCAATTTGCTTAACATGTTCATTGCCATGCTTTTTTGACTTCTTGTACTCCTTAGCACGATCCTTATTTTCAGAAATTTCTTTTAAAATATTTGATGCACTTCTGTTGCCCTGGGCTCTCAACTCCATTTGAGTGGCATAAATTATTTTGTCAGGGCTATCAGACAAGCGTATATTCCCAGTTTTAGGTTTTTTACTGCGCTCACTAGCTTCTTCAAAAGGTATATTGGGTCTACCCATTGTTGTAGATATTATTGGTAATTCAAACACTACACTTAACCACTTTTCATTGGTTTTCACAATTAAATCGCTTCTATATTTTGCTGCTACCCATCGAGTCTTCATTTCTGATTTCAAACGTGAAAAATTAAGCATAATGTCTCTTACTTGTTCTTCAGAATAAGGTTTATGTGAAATCAAATAATTTTCGAAAAATTCCAATTGATTGTTAAAATTTAGATCATTTTGTGATCTCATCAGATCAAATAATTCTTTACGAGTCATTATACTACTTCCAGAAGGTCCTGCAATAATAAAAACTAAATTAATCGTAAGTTATATTTTTTCACATTTTTGAGTCAGGGATATAAAATCGCTCCAGTTGCCGGAGTAGGAATCAGTAGGAACCAATTTTTAATTTTTTTAAAAATAGAATGTCTATATTGTACGAATATATAAAAATGATAGCCGGGAAATGCCGGGAACTAAGATAGAAAGCCTCTTAAAACTTCTTTTGCACGAAAAATTAAGGAATTAAAAAGCAATTTTTTTAATTGGCCTAAAATAATATAACACCATGATAAACTGAAATATTTTAAACATGTAAATTAAGTCACTTACCAGAAGTTTGAGAATCCATAGTTACAAATGATTTATTCACAACACAACATACGATAATAAATATTTAAAATATGAGTTTTAAAGCAGATATATCGAAAACTAACAACCACTACGAGTAATGTCTGAGTTTCGACTAAACCTACCCTCTGGATTTTGGGGTGAGGGAAATAAAAACAATGGGGTTGAGTCGCCCAACTATCAGGCTTTTCTAGGAACCCATTTGTTTTTACCTAGCGTAATTCTGATAATTCTACTTTTGGCCAGCTAGATATTGCAATTACCCGTTAGTGCGACCTCAGTGGCGCCTGCGACGCAAGAGGTTGCTGTTTCGAATCCCGCCTCGGAACAAATTTGTGTGCTATCAGCAGAAATTTGTTCCGTTGGTCTGGGTGTTTTCTATGTATATAATAAAAAATATCTATCTATGTAAAGTATAATATAATGTATTAAATATATCAGTTATCTAGTAAGTACCCCTAACACAAGTAGATGGTGCTGTGTGGATTAAACTGGATAAAAAGATCATGATGATGGTAACGTAGAATTTACTTGCCAACTAAAAGGAATCGGATTGGTAAACCAAAAAGTAATATGAACAGAAAGTTGATTCAATATTTTTGTAATGTTGGGTAGTAGGAGGTAGTTTTTGAATAACAAAGGACCACGTGTTAGCGACTAAGGCCAAACTACATAATAACAAAACCAGAAAACCTTGAAATCAAGTAGCAAGAAGCTTGTTGTTTCAATCTATCGTTACCTCAACCTAATGAGTTAATCGTTTATAATTTGGAATTGAATGTGTATTGATGACATGTCGTTGAGTTACGCCGACCTCAATGAGCTCCTTCCTGCTCTACCTGAGATAAAGCAAGATGGCTACTAAAGTAAAACTTGAGTCACGCTACACTCCCATCCCATATCCTATTCGCGTTGGCATTCCAAATACAGAGCCAGTTTTAGGTAAGGAACAAGCAACCCATAGAACTACTCCATGCTGCGTGAAGAGTTTGGCATTAGTAGAACACTGAGGCAGTTAGAAGTAATACCATGAGCTTTGGCAAAATATCAACAGTAGCGGTGCGTGAAGGCGAAAACGCCGCCTGTTGTATTTCCAACATTAGTACTCACAATGAAGTCAGACCAATATAAATAGAAATCCGATGGGAAACGAGAATCGCTTTTAAATTTTACAGCGTGGTATAAGATTAACGACCTATGCCCGTGTAAAAAGACAAAAGGTAGAGAGATTACGACACGAAGGAAACAAAACTGCAAATTGAATTTCGCCAATTGCATTTGTTCAGAAAAAGGTTTTCATTTCCAAAGAAAAATTGCCAATACACTGAGTTTACCAACTTGGTATAATATGAATGTAAGGCGAATATAAACTAACAACGTAGGTAGATGTGCAATAGCCGCATACAGACTATTGGCAGTCTATTGACCCTGTAAAATATGAATACATGCGTCTGGAAACTTCAAACACTGACTAGCTAGCTGGTGAAATGAAAAGCATAACAAAATAAATAGCCCACAATACACTGCGTTCCCTAAATTCCGTTCACCATCTCATGTTGTGCTGCATTTTTCTGCCCAGTAATTGGTAGTGGTTAAGATTATATTATAGACATAGAGAAATTAAATAGCACCGGCATTGGCAGTTCTTATTGCCTTATAAGCGCCTGGTTTCTCGATATTCCGAGATGACGTCACACGAGTCCGCAGAAAAACCGGTCCGAATCATGCATGACCGCTGTAGTCATACAACGCCTTGAATCACATTGGCAACGTATTAAAGTGGTATGACATATTCATTTTCATCTGTGCAATGGCTCAATATAAATCGTATTTGTAAAGCATTTAAATTGAAGCAGTATCGTCTGCGTTTTGTTCGTAAAGTTGTTCGTAAAAACTGATTTTGTAAATTCTATCACCATATAGTTAGTTAGTACTACAGTAACAGAGATTGACTCTTTTTCTAGGCTGCTTAGCATTCCAAGCGCGTCGCAGTAGTATAAATTATGTGTCATATTAGATTGACAGGTAAAGTACCTACCTACAGAGAGCGTGTCAGTTAAGCATAACAATGAAGCACAATGAGCTCCCAGTTCCGTTTTGCCGATTTGGGCGACGAAAGGTCGGAAAAAAATAATTACTGATTCGACATTTGAAATAAAATTGCTCTTGTGACGTTATGCGTTCGATCGAATACCACGTGCCTTCCTGCTAGCACCACCCACACAAGACTTGTAATGAGGAGAACGCTATTGAGCGATAAGGCAGCCTACTTTACATTAAAATGTCATGTCAATGATTTGTCTGTGTGAAGAATTTTAAGGAGGCGCTATAAAGTGTTACTAGTTGATTAAAAGAATCAGATCTCATCAGGCTTGATAGATTTACGTTCCAGGATTACCTAGCTACAGTGCATTGATGAGCGCAGGAGTAATCAGCTAGTGCTTTGCTTCAGCAGGTTTTGCAGCAAATATGTGTTATTCATTTACAAGTATCCATATCGTGTATGTTGCGTGTCTTGTTTTTGCCACGACCATTGCGATCTGTCGGTACTTACACGGTTTGCGCTTGTCACATAGGGCGTTAGATATGATTACAGGCACAAATGCTGCTTTGCTTTTGGGAGGAATTGAGCTGGCTACAAATTTAACCAGATGCTCCAGACTCAAGCATAATTTCTGGCCTTAGAGTCTACATGCAGACATGGAGTCTTATACAAGATACGGGCATAAATGCACGGTCTACACCTATTTCTGTGGACAACCAACTATTAGTAGTCATAGACGATGCGGATGTTCATTACAAATGGATCGTTTCGACATACATTACGTGTTATAAATACATAAACTGAATTATATTGAGTACACGGCAGAATAGAAAAGATTCAAATACCTACTAGTTGGTGATAATTAATGAAAGACCAGCATAAACTAACATAGGATATCGTGATACCCGTTTAAAATTGCAAATGAAATATGTTTTTAATATATTCAAGAGACAACTTAAGACAGATCTCTAAAAGGACAGCTTTACCATAGCAGTTAAACATTAAAACAATGCGTTGACCTATTGCATACATCGCTTTGGGAGGATGTGAAGTATCGGTAATTGAGCCCAACAGCTAAACCTATACCCGTGTTGCGTAAAATATCCCTGGGGCCAGGGTGAGTAGCGTCTATGGGTTTCTGCTTACATACCGACTTTGCCTATTCTGACTAATTTGCCTATAAATTGAAGATGTTCTGATCAATAGGCAATGATGCAAGTCCAAGTGGCAATACCTCAATTAGCCAATGGGCTGTGGTCTGTGGCGGAATGCGCGCAACCGTTAGCGTCCGGCTGTCGTGTGGTGGCGTCCATAGTTGGAGACACTCCTTCGAGTCACCATGTTGATCCTGTGCATTAGTGGCATTTAGATCCAGTTCCATTTGTGAAGTTCATTGGTGGAGGGCGTAGAACGCACATGGAGTTATAAAAAGGGTTACCCTAATCTGCTGTTTCGCTCGTTCAAATCTAATTCGCAAGACCAGTCCCAGTGATTACTCTGAATGCGTTCGTAGACTTTGTCTATAAGGTTAATAATTGATTCCAGTCAGCTTGGACAATAATAATCAAAGCAATGAACGTCTCGTTCGTTGAATATCAACTACAAATCTATGCAAATAACAAACCATTCAAAACCAACTATAAACTAAATTTATGCAATATTTGAGGACACAGATGATAAATCCAGAAAGAAAGCTGATATGTAGGTAACCCACTTTTAGAGTATGACACAGTGAATAATGTAGGCAGTAAGGAAAGTTAATATTGAATTTAAAACTCGCAGATGTCACTTTAAACTTGACAATGGCTCTTTTCATAGTGAGTGATGCGGGCGCCAACAGGACTCCATATCAAGAGCGTTATTATACCAGCTAGGATGTCAGTATCTACCAGATAGCGGCCCCTCCGGCCCTCTTGATAACAATAAAATGTTCTCGGATAATTACCTCATGGAATTTACCCAACAAGGCAAGCCGTTAGTCGGTAGAATAGCCTGAATCTTACAATGCACAGGATTTACCCATTTTAGATAAACGTGCCTAATGGAACACATTGCAGATAACTTTACTGGACATGAGTCTAGAGTTTTGCAGATTAGAGTAAGTACTTAAGTATTTTGTTTTCCTGAAAATTGAAAGAGGTGTTTTTACATAGTGGTTTTACAGCTTAGCAAGGCATTCGATGTCTACTAAGACATTGATGAAACTATAAAGTGAAAAAGAATCAGTCTGGACTGACGCTAAAGTCAGATACCGAAATTTTCGCTACCAGAATTTAAGATGATCAATGTTCCTTGATACAGAGTAAAGCCAAGTTATCAGAAGTCAATGTCCTAAGCTACTGCGCTGGTCAAGTACTGCATGTGCATAGGAACTATGAGCAGATGATAAGGCGTTATCTATGCCGGCAGCACAGAATACACGTTACTTATTATACGCACAGAAGTTTCACTGTCATCACAACGCGGAAATAATTAGTTCGTTATATTGTTTTTATTTTATTGGATGATCAAAAGAGCTCAGGCTAGTTGGTAAGATCAGCCGTTAAGGCGCTGACAACACCTAATATTTCTCTCGCTCGCACGATTCGACATTTTGAAAGATATAAAATCACAAAGAGAGTCACATATTTAGCTCTTGTCTACAATGGTAAAGAATTAACAGCAGTCGTCAGAATAAAGAATTTTGAAACTTTCAGCTAACAAAATGAACAGCTCTGATTATGAAATTAAATACGAAATTTATTATTTTGTGAGGTGCCTTACCTGTTTCGCTACCAACGACAAGAAGACGAAAGAGAGTTGACAATGAATAACTACACTAAGCTATATATACCAATAAACCTTTGAATTTAGAAATGACCGCGTCTACGTCAGATTGATTCTTAACCTTAGCACTGTACGTTAAGGTTCATTTACATTAGTTTTTGAAATTATTTACAGTGACAGAGGTCTTTGAGACGCAGGGAGGGGGCGCCGGAAGTCACTCGGACGGGTTCTCAGAACGTGCGTACGAGCATCCGCCTTGGCGACTAAGAAAACAAACAAGATCTACTTTTTTGCCAATTGTACTGTTATGTGCTCATTATCATTGTCTCCGGATACCATTCCGCCCTATATATATACTTTATGTATAAACAAAGCAAGTTTATACATAAAGTATATAGGTTATATAAACAAAGTTATATAAACAAAGCAAGTTTATACATAAAGTATATAGGGCGGAAGTTCTAAACTAAGCTATGCTTTTAAACTTATAGCGGACTTTAAAACGGACCAGTGAAAGAGCTGAGTGATGCAAGTAGGGAAGTACTATTATTGTTATTATTAATTTCAGGCAACATAGTATAAAGATCTAAGTATGTACTATGTACTAATTTAAATTTACGTGCAACCCGCAAACAGGGCCCTTACCGCCATCTCTTGAAGCATTCTTATATGTCAATATTACTTTACTTTTTGATCATAAAGCTGACTCTATGCAGTTGAAATAAGACATTGACATAAAAGTAATATTGAAATAAGAACGCTTCAAGAGATGGTGGTACGGGTCCAGGAAGCCCCTTCACGAAATTATATTTTTATGATAGTGCTGTATTTGGTATTGAATCATTTCATTTCTTGCGCTATTATTTGTATTGATCTGATCCTCGCCGAACCGATGAAACCTCTCCTACTTTACCTCGTCCTAGATAAATAACTTCTGCACTAGTGACCATTTCTGGAGATCTCTGGTGTTTGATATTTTAGGCCTGGAGATTCCTCAATCCCAAAGTATGTTTCGTATTGATAAACATGGAGTGCGATCCCGTTGTCCCAAGTGTCAGCGAATGTAAATAGACTTCGCTCAGCCTTGTGATAAGATTCCACAGTTCTCAGAATCGGGCACACCATCAGAATGCTGCGAGACTAGTCTTAGTGTAGTAACTACGAGACTGCAAAGCAAATCCGGCAAATCCGGCAACTTGGCAAATCTTGCAAGTTGTGCAAATCCGGCAACTTCGGCAAGCTGTGAAAGTCCAGTCACTCTGGCAAGTTGCCAACTTCGGCAAATCCGGCAACTTTGGCAAATCCGGCAACCTCAGCAAATATTGCAAATTCAGCAAGTCTGGCAATCGGCAAGTTGAGCAAGCTCCGCGGGTTTGCCCGTCTTTGCTCCTTGCTGAGCCACTCGGAGAACATCTGCCCTCACTCTGCAAGTTGTGTTGCGCAAGTAGGAAAACTTTGGCAAGTTGGCAAGTTGTGCAAAACCGGCAACTTCGGCAAGCTGTGCAAGTCCGGCCACTTTGGCAAGTTGCCGAGTTCGGCAAATCCGTGTATTCATAGAATACAACAGAAGTAAAGATGTTTCAAAATAATGAATATAAATACTAAAATGTAAATTAGTAACAAACAGTTTATAGGAAAAATTAGAACAAATTCATCTTAATAATTTTATTATTAAATTTAGCATAGACCGCAAGAAGGTATAAATGTAACATTTTAAAATGGATAAAAAATATTATAATGTATATTATTAATAAACAGTCTATAGAAATAATTAGAATAAGTTAATCTAGTAACATGTTAACTCAGTATAGACCCCAAGAGGGTACAAATGTAAATTTTATTAAAAAGTTAAAAAATTAGCAGTAACCAAGTATTTAGGGAATCTCATGTATTTCGTGTTCTAGGATATAAGACAGAAATTGTTAGATAAATAATTAGAATAAGCTCCTTGTAAACCCCCAGAGGGTCAGTAAACATGTATCCCCAGTAGATAGAAATAAAGAAAACAAGTCTTTGATTATGTCAAAGGTACGAGATAATGGATAGGGCAACCCAAAAAAAAAAAAAAAAAAAAAACTACGAGACTGAGAAACATCTTGGAGATTTTCAAATTTATTGACAACTTTGAAACATTGCGATTGGATTTATTGCGACACAAGTTTTACTTATGCAGTTTTCAGTGTTCTCTATTGATATTGTTACCTCTAAACATTGAAAATGATAGGTATGTGGAAAAACAAGCGCTAACGAAGTTACATAATCTCGGCTGTATACCTTGCAGTAATGTTTCTTTAAACTTGTACTTAACCGTATAGTTAATTTCAGGGGACAAAAGAGAGACAAAAGAGTCTCATTGTTTTGTACCCACCTAATAGGGGGTCCCCTATACCTGTAATAATAATAAAATAATTAGGTAGTACATAACAAATTCATACCTTAGAGAATATTACTTTGAATCTTAGAACGAGAGTGAGAAACATGAAGTTCTTCGGATTTATTACTTACAAAGCTGTATCCAAAAGCAACTGGTAAAGAAGCTAAATTCTCACACCCGTTAGTCACCCTTGCAGTTATTTTTATTCGCCAATACTTGTAACCGTACAGATAGGTACTGTCTGGAGGCATTCCATGCAGAACGAGTTGCGTTTAATTGTTGTTTAAATACCATAGAAAATATTAGAATCATAGAGATGTTCTATAGGACAGCTCAAACAACGGTCGGCTTAGAGATACAGATTTCTTTATTGCTAAACGAGTCTACTATCTAAAGAATTCATAGTTTATTTATGCAACTATACCTACCAACAATCTTATCAGCGAACGCGTAAGGATTTGATTATGCAAAGTATTCGTAAGTCACAACACATTATTTACTTACGTAGCTGATAACAGGACGTTCAAAGTTAAGATTTTATAAGGCTATCCTAAGGTTTTACACGTGTAGATTGGGTAACGTATTCTAGTTGCTAAACATTTCTTATCTGTTTTTTTTATGAACATAGACGTGCTTTTTTTTACACATGTACCTACCTACATAACCAATTATTAATCATGGAATTGCGATGCTAGTTCGGGGTCTTGATGTGATATTTTTAGAGTAAGTATTTTTTTTACAAAACTGAAAAGATGAGTATCATACTGTTTATACATAGAGGATACCTTATTACATAACGACTTTACGAAATAGTAATAGTTATTTGTTATACAAGAGTGCAAAGTTGCTTTTTAACCGCGTGTTCAATTTTGATGACCGAGCAAGCGAAGGATTCTAAAATTTAATCACGAGCGCAGCGAGTGATTCAAAATTAGAATCCTGAGCGTTAGCGAGGGAATCAAAAGAGCACGAGGTGAAAAATCTTTGCACTCGAGTGCAACACGTAACTTTTCATTCCACCTCAGCGAGGAAATGACTAAATACAAAAAAAAAGTTTACAATCACATGTTGGCGTCAAACAAACTTCCTCGTCGCTAGAATCACTCATTTTAGTTTTTTCACTTGTTTTCAAGTTTCTAGTTTTTAATATAAGGTTTAACAATGACGTGCAAAAATGCCGCGTAAAGAACCGCGTAGTACAAAGCAAATTGAAAAACAGAACACAAAGAAGGTTCCGAGTCTGAGTTTTTAACAAATTAAAAAAAAGTTGTATGATATATTCGGCACCATAGAGGTAGCAGTAAATAGGTTTAATGTTTTTTTTTATTCACAAACTTAGTGCACACGATGTTCTAAATTCAATTTACTTTATCCTCTAGAGAATAAAAACGGCTTTTGCACTCAGATATTGAAGAGCAAAAATACTCTTGCCGAGATGGTGGGATGAAAACTATATTTTTAGTTCTATGAAGTCATCGCGAAAGTTGGTTACTTATCCATGTTGGTTATCCATACCAGAATGCGAAAAGGCATTTTACTAATTAAGTAATACACGTGATCGTATGACTCTAAGATCTAGGTACCTACCTAAAATGTGCAAGCAAATAGAATAAGAGTTTTTTACCCTTTTATTGGTAGGTCTTTGAATGTGTATGCATATGACATTTTTCATATTCTAAAAGTTAGTTGATTTACAAGTACTTGCCTATGTAACTAAATATGTAAACAGCTTTTCAACATGTCTGATGTCAAGAATGAGTAATGAGTCTGTTGTCGTCACTGACACATCTCAAAAGTCGAGTATCCTTTGCATTCGTTACTGCTCTTCCTTTCGATGAGAATTACTAACAAGGGTTTGTTTCTTTTTTTATTTTGTAACTCGTCTTATTTTAGAATTAATGATTACTCTTTGAATTCGAATAGGTAAGTTTCGATTTCTTACATGCTTTTTATAGGTAAGAAGTCTAGGATAATTAAGATTTAAATTAAGAATCTTATTATCATAATACTACTTATTTAGGTACATATTTTATGATATTTTGCACACATACTACCTAGTTGTCTCTAAAACCTGCCCCCTTTTGTCTCTGTGTACATTTGGTAGGTATCAAACCATTACAGGAGCGAGGTGTTTGAATGAGTCTACATACTTAATTTGAGACAAGTTTTTGGGACAAGTGGGCGGAATATTGCGGCCATTTTGAAAGTTATCGACTGATTCGCGTAGGTGAGTTGTGAGAACATCAAGATGCTGACGCGACTATACGGAGATGATAAAATTAGGTATCTTTGTAGGTAGGTAGGTAGTTGTGTATTTTAAAACGTGGAAATAGGTAGTACCTAAGTACCTATTTCTCCTAAAGAGGCGCTAATCGCTGTTTTCAAGGAGAGAAGCGAGCGAGGCGGCAAGCGAAGTAAGCAAGATTTAGACTTAAGACTCCGGTGACAGCGGCTCGCAATTTCGAGGTGCGATTGGCTATTATTTCATTTTATTTCATTTCGGGCAGGTTGTTTGAAAAAATAACTCTAAAGAAACACGCATAAATACTGTTCGAACACAAATAATACAATAATATAAGAGAAATGTGCTTGAGTCAGAAATCATTTTGGTATTAGGTAAA
Source organism: Plemyria rubiginata (assembly GCA_963576535.1). NCBI lineage: Eukaryota > Metazoa > Arthropoda > Insecta > Lepidoptera > Geometridae > Plemyria > Plemyria rubiginata. Next base: position 3,818,714 of record OY754925.1, on the reverse strand, counting down.
TGTAAGACCAAACATACTAATACCAAAATGATTTCTGATTCGGGCATGTTTCCCTTATATTATTGTATTATTTGTGTTCGAACAGTATTTATGCGTGTTTCTTTAGAGTTATTTTTTCAAACAACCTCCCCGAAATGAAATAAAATGAAATAATAGCCAACCGCACCTCGAAATTGCGAGCCGCTGTCACCGGACCCTTAAGCAAGGAACATGAGGACGTGTGATTTTGCCCAACTAATTTACGCTGCATTATTTATTTATACTAAGTAGGTATGCGCACCTATTCTGTTTGAACCGAAATACCTATCAAGTACCATTTGAACTGGCACCTAGATTCACCTATTATTTTTGACCAGGTAGGCAGGTAGGTATTTCACTAGATCCTTCATAAATTAATATTTATGGTGTCTTTAGATTTTTTTAGTCACATAAGAAGTCACCTATGTATCAAATTAACATACCTATGTATTATTCAAATTACTATGCATAGCATAGGTAAGTAGGTAACTACTTACTTACCTACTTACTTCGAAAGTAGGTAGGTAGGTATTCGAATTCGTTAAAAAAAGGCGCACCTTCATTACATTTTTGTGATTAATCGACCTAATGAGGTTGCCTAAATGTTTTTGCTCTAACTAAACTCTTAAATCAGCTTCCTTTTTTACCAACTACAGCATTTCTAATCGGTAGTGCACCTGTACATTTTGTAGGCAAAAAGTCGGGGCCCAGCGCATAATCGACCGCGAAGGACGCATGCCTGCGTACGCGCGTCCATCCGTCCCTATCGCACAAATAGCGTTATTTCTTTCGTTCGCCTCTTTTAACCAAGCCGGTATTGCTTTTATTCAGAACCAGTTCAGCACAGGCTTCTGAGGTATGATATTGTGAATAGGTATTAATGGATGTAAATTTTGCAAGTCAATCTCGAAATCTGTTTCTATCTAGGTATGAAAGCTAGAGATAATGCCTTCTTACTGCCAAGAAATAACTTTAAAGCTGCTAAGCTGCTATAAACTCTATATTTTGTGTTGTAGGCACTTAAGGTGAGGTGAGATCCTAGTTGAGTCGTTTTTGAGGGGGTGAAGCAGACGTAGAGGGGCGGACGTCGCCCTGAATATAGCTCATACGAGTAGCAGCTCGGTCAGTCATAATAAGTTGGTAGGTACCTGCTATTATCTATCTAATACCTAAACCTAAACATTATCCATGACGATGACGACTATTATATAAGTACCTATAACGACAGCTAGTTACCTATCACAAGCTTACTACTGGTTGGGGTTGCAGCTACTTATTTATGGTAGGTGGGTAGGTAGGAATGGATACATAGTAGATCTAGATACTTACTAGAATTCAGCGAGTCGTTCAAGTTATTTTGAATTGAAATATCTACCTAAGCCCACCTTTTTTTCGTGTGTTTTAGTAAATGTCTATCGGAAATTACTAAGGAATGTAAACCGGTTTTTTACTAAAACCGGCTTTTCCAGAAATTAAAATCGGTATTTTTATTAAATTCGTTTTATTATAAACAGTTACATGCAAGCATAGACTGCTCCGCAGATCGATGGTCCAATTTTGATAGACTACTTTTCAGATCCTCTCAATGGCATACCTCGAGCTCGGCGGGAATCTACCAACTCTGGAAGAATATGATTATGATAAAAGCTGACGAGGTTTGGCTCCATTTTGGTTTTCCAAAAATCGTCATCTTTTTGAATGTATAGACAGTGAAATACCAAGACAGTGAAGTACTTCTCGACTTTACGAGACGAAAATAAAAACTTTTCATTTCTTTAGTTCAAAACTTTATAGTGGCAATGTAACTGTTTATACATAACTATTAAATTTAAAAAGTAAGGATATCCCATTTTACTGTAATATTTTGGGATTTTGATTGAGATGTAGATAGAAGACATTGAAAGAAAGAAAGTAAGAAAGAAAGAAAGAAAATACATTTATTTTGGACACACACGATACACGATTGCTTCAGATAATGAGACAAGTTGTTAAAATCCTGTAGATAGTAGGTATTTTAATGAAATAATCATCATTACAATCCCTCTTTTTTCTTATTCAAGTGGGTTCAGTGCAATACAATTACAGTATAATCCAATCTCCAGTAAAGCCGTATAAAGTCAGTGGTATAATATAGGCAAGAAATAATCATCTTTGGAATCATTTTTTTTAATTCAAGTGGGTTCAGTACAATATAATTACAATACAATATGGTGGTCGGAACAGTGACGTCCAAAAATAATGCGTATCGTGGGGTATCCTAATCACCCCAATGTATGTTCTGCGATAATTCAGTTTTCGAGTTATGAATTTTTTTCTGAATTTTTCTGAACTTTCGACCAAAAATATCTTATTTGACTTTTTTTGTTGCAACTGTATCTTCAGGTGTTGTACTTTTATACGACAAACAGCTTCGTAACTTTGATGAAAATATTGGAGTAAAGTGATAAATTTTGGTTCGATTTATTATGACTTATTATTATTATCAGTTGAGCTATCTATAGATCGTTTGCAACGGTCTATACATAGCTCAACTATTTCATATGTATTTTGTACACTTTGTAAATAATTGTAACTATTAATTATGACTTCATTTTACTTGAAATTAAAAATCTAAACAGGCGACTTCATGTCACTTTACTCCGATATTTTTATAACTTTCATCAAAGTTACGAAGCTGATTGTTTTATGCATAAAAGTACAACTCGTGAAGATACAGTTGCAAAAAGAAAAGGGCAAAAAAGTCAAATTTTTTTTTGCTTTTTTGGTCGCAAGTACTCAAAATTTCAGAAAAAATTTCATAACTCGAAAACTGAACAACCGCAGAACGTACCTGGGGGTGATTCGGATACCTCACGATACGAGGAAACTAAATTTTATTTTTGCACGTCACTGTTCCGGCCAACATGTATACAGAAGGTTTTTAAAAAAAATCGAAAATTTTATTTGCGTTTTAGTGTGCAGGTACGTTAGTTTGATCAACGAACACTTCTTATTTTATATAAATACAGTAAAATATACCTACACTAAAGCACCAGCACCAGCTGAAATCGCACCGAAAAAGTGTTTCGTGTTTTTGTTGTTGCAATTGATAAAAAAAAATACAATGTCGACAATTCTACGACCGGTTATTTCTTTGACCAATCTTGTCTCACACTCATATTCCACTAGGTAAGGCAGATTTTCAGGTGTTCTGAAACAATTGAGATAAGTGCATTTGACATTTATTTAAATGTTTGTAATTGTGAATGAAAACCGGTTTTCCAAACATTTATCGAAATCAATTTAGCCATTTCAGCGTAAACAGCGTGATACAACCGAATATTCATAACTCGAAAACTGCAGAACGTACCTGGGGGTGATTCGGATACCTCACGATACGAGGAAACTAAATTTAATAATACATCCAAACAAACATTATTTCGCATTTATTACATTACTTAATTAAAGGATAAACAAATAGATTAGATTGCACTGGACATTGTAGTAGGTAGGTAAATGTGCGTGATTATGACGGAGAAGCATTTTAGGACACTTTTTATAGTCACCTACAAAAACCGGTTTTTTATTCTTATGAATGCTCCAAAGAACCGGTTTCCGTCTACCGGGGAAAGTATATCAAAATCCTTCAATTTACAAAAATACATAAAACTAGCCCGAATAGGTATGGGTACCTCACCTACTGATTGCTATTCCACGATGTGTTTCGAGTAGGTTAGGTACCTACATCTTACTACATCCTTACTTTCGTATTTATAAAATACCTAAAATATTTGGGTATAGTCGAATATCAAGAATAGGTAGGTAGGTGGTTCGTGCATTTATAAAGACGCGTCCGGGAACTTTATGTCAATACTAGTTGCGCCCCGTGGTTTCACCCGCGCTAATTTAAATCCCGGTATTCCCACGGGACAAAAAGTAGCATGTGTGCTATTCCAGAATATAATCTATCTCTCTGCCAAGATTCATCCAGATCCATCCATCCATCCGTCCGTCCGTCCGTCCGTCCTTCCATCCATCCATCCATCCATCCATCCATCCATCCATTCATCCATCCATCCATCCATCCATCCATCCATCCATCCATCCATCCATCCATCCATCCATCCATCCATCCATCCATCCATCCATCCTTCCATCCATCCATCCATACTTACAAACTTTCGCGTTTATAGAAGGATTGTGAAACAAAATCCAATAATTCACGCGTCTTACTCCATACGAAATAAGTAGGTACGAATACCTACCTAGGTTAACCAGGTATGTAATCGAGCTTACTCAAAAAATCTGGGGGACACTGTTCGACATGGATAGTACCTAGTACTTGCTCCCTGAGACTGCTCAGCTGGCAACGCCACGGTGTCAAGATTAGGATTTACGAGGGATCTGTAAACAAGAATATATAATCATAGGCAGGCACTCGTACTAGCATACTAATAATACCTAATATTGGCGTAACTACTTACCTACCCCCTAGACTGACATGGAATTTTTAGATCTACCTATGAGATAGTTATTAGGTAGATAGGGTACAATCTTATTATAGGTACCTAATGAGACAATACAATCATGTGTGTAGTTTTAGAGTTCTATGAAAAAAGTACCCTAGGTAGGTACCTACCTAGTAATGATACGGGTCATGAATTGGCAATAACTGTTACTATTAAAATAAATAAATGACTTACGTGTTCAAATTCATCAATCTCACTTGCTTGAGTTTCAGTCGTGATTTTTTTTTTCGGTTTTGTTTATTTACTATTTTTGGCTGTAACTTTCCTTTGGCTTAGAAACGCGTCAGTAGCAGGCGCAAAAAAGTTGTACACGGGTGCTCTCCTCGAAGCGCTGCGGCTGACTGACGGGAGGCGAGAGCGGCGGCATGGCCGGCCCGCGCTCAAATCCATTGGATAAAATTAATTTAAAAATTAAATATACTTTTATCCAGAAAAGTAAATCCATAACTTACTGGTGTATTTCACAGGGAACACGCTAGCGAAAATTTAATTCGAATATCTTTAACCGCTATCGAATAAAACTGCTTTTTCGATCAGAAGAACGTACTAAAAATGAAAATTTTACGGCATCTTTGTGATTTTTTTGTATCGAGCCAAATAAAGTCAATCGTGTTTCAGGTCCCATAATTTACTAATTAATGTATTCAAGTTTTATTATCAATAAAAATAAAGTAATATTTTGTTGTTTTTGCCGTCTTAAAATGAATTTTCCGTGGAGTCGAAACGCGTCATTATATATATTTTGGCTACCACTTCACCTTAAGTGCATCACAAACGATGAAGATACTATAATATTTCATCCTAAGATGACATCTTAAGATAATTAACACTTGCCATACAATTATTATATCTTAATATCAAAATATATTTGGTATCCTAACCATCTGTGCTCAGTGATGCTATAGCGAGCGATATTTTATCATAAGATAAAATATTATAGTATCTTCATAGTCTGTGTGTCTATCCCGGATAAAAAGGCAGAGTAGAATCACATAAAATATAGTATTCCCAAGTAGGTATATAGATTATCTGGTAGATATCACTGTTTAACGAAAAGACAACCTTATTAGCTCTTATAAGTTTTTCATTAAGTAGGTAGGTACTTACTTGTACTTGTTTATTATGTTGATGTGGTTTGACAACTGTCAAGGTACAGCATAAATATAATTATGATCAAATCAACCTTTCTATGAATAGGTTATGCTCGTTATTTTTCATTATTTATTAACATACAAGCAACTATGTATTAGATTGAATAATAAAATTGTATGGTTTTGGTAGGGTAGTGATGATGAGGTGGTTAAACTATAGCTACCCTGGTACCTGAGTTGAGGGTTGGGGATAGGGGGGATGCATGTGGGGGTAGATGGTAAGTCTTTCCCTATAGGTCTTTTTTCTAGGAAATGAAAAAAAAAATTCTTCATATTTCTTCACTTTAAAAAAAAAAAAATTACCCTAACCTAATGAGAATTCCTTCCCTTGAGTCTTTTTGTCATAGAGATGAAATATTACTACCAATTTTCTTCATATAAAAAAAACCCCTAACCTAACTAGTAACTTACCTGAAAAATTAAATTATTTTTTTCATTTCCTAGAAAAAAGGACTCAAGGGGAAGACTTGCCATCTACCCCCACTTGCATCCCCCCTATCCCCAACCCTCAACTCAGGTACAAGGATTGCTATAGCCAACCCTTGTGATGTTTCAACAACAAATGACCACTTGAAAATGTTTAGTAGTCCAAAAATCAGAGGTTTAATTTATTTAGTGATTCTTTTTCATGTAAATGTGTATCAAAAATCAAATCTCTAGTCTACTGTATCAATATTATGTTATTACAATGTACTATAATGATAGCTGATTATTAAAATAGGGCAAGTACTCACCGAAGCTCTCAGTCAGCTTGAGCATAACCCCGCCGATGTGCATGTCGCCTTTTACTACCATAGTCCGCTTCTCGTTCAAGTCCGTCACGTAGATCGTGAGGTTCCATGACCCATCCCCAACAACTTCGCCGTCCGCCAACATTTTTACGAGTTAAATGTTCACTTTACACAATATTGTCACTTCCAAAGTTCCGAAGGTACATCGCGATTGAGAGCAAACGAAAATGTGTACACACCCCCGCAAAGTCAGACAGAAACTGACCAAGAGTATATAACGCTACGGCTACGCTAAGAAACTGACTGACTGAGTGAGGGGTGGATGGATGGATGGAATTGAGAGTGAGTGAACAAAGAAGAGTACCTAGCCCCGATGCCAGATATATAATACATAAACATTATTTAGATTTCATAGCTAATTGATATCTAAATAATGTTTATGCATGCATTGTCAAGAAATTATCATAAAATGATGAGACATTTTATTTAATGCACTTTAGCAAACATTTATTACGGCGGTATAAATCTTTACTGCATTAGCTTTGAGAGATACATAGAATTCAACATAGTTAATATGTGGAAATGATGATGATGATCTAGAAAGTCGGTAGGAATAATATTATGATGAGTTACAGAATACCAGATAGTTCCATTTCGACCAGCCTTCAGTTGATAGTAGCTCTATCTCTGTCACTACAGCGAATGCATCACACTCGTACCTACTGATGCAATGACCGCCGCGCGCGCCGTTCTGTTCTGCAACCATACCTAGGTACCTACCTACGCGCCCCGCGACCAGATTTTAGATAACTACCTACCTATCTAGATATTTATGGGTTTTCTCTGTTCCGTGATATTGAGGTACTTTTTACTAGCTACGAAATTTCAGTAAGTAGGTACCTACCTAGTACATTTTTGCAATGAATGTTTGTACATGTATAATGCTACTTAGGTATTTTCTGTAGCTTGTTACCTACTTATGTTTTCGATTAAACTTAACTTGTTGCTAAACTTGTTGATGGGCGAAGAAATACCTAGGTAGGTACCTACCTATCAACATCAGGGGTAGATCATCATTTAGTCCCTGACGCAGTGGCGGATTTACCACCAGGCTGAGCAGGCCTACCTATCCTAGGACCTAATAAACCTACCTAATAAAGGACGGCAAACTAGGCTTAAGGCCCATTTACACGATGCAAGTTTATTGCCTGTTGCATACTATAATATTATAGCAATAATTAGCTGGCATCATCTGTACAGCATGTCACATTCTTGCTATAGTAGGCAATTATTGCATTCAAAACTGTCCCTGGTAGAAAACAGCAAGTACAATATTTTTTTATGCAATTTTTGTATTCAATTGGATGCTCTATTTTTTTATTTTTGTTTGGTATTTCCATAATAATATGTTCGAAACCTTTAAACTCCGAATTCCTTTCCAAATGCTGCTAGTGCAGCATTACGTGCATCACGGCTCTTATAATTAAAATTTTCATTGTGTAGGTATCCGATAAATCTCAATGAACTTTATTAAATCAGCAGAACCGATTTCTAAAATATGAATGAAAAAAAAATCTAAAACGTTCAACACTTGAATGAAAAATTCACCAACGCAAATACGAGCAATACTTGAACGAACGCACCAAAAAATTGTACACGCACGTACAAGTCTGTGTTTAGACAAAGCAAGACTTGAAAGCAATAATCTCCTAAACATTATCGTATTGGTGTAAACAAAAGACAGCTGCAATTATTTCTTGTCAAGATTTGCATTCAATAATTGCTATAACTTTTTTACTAGTATCCGCGTGTAAACAGTTGCTTGCAATTCTCGAAGGTCATCATTATTGCGCTTCATTTATTGCATTCAATTATTTGCTCTTGTACGTACAAGAAAATGGCATCATGTAAATGGGCCTTTATGCTGCCGATTGGAATGGAGGGAGGACTCGGAGGGAGGGAGCTCGCTCGACGAATAACTTCCTAGCAATCAAAAGCAAGAAGTTTGTTATTTGACAATATGAAATGTCAGTTTTGACAGTAAATACCGGATTTGTAAGAAAAAAGTCGATACCTTTCTTTTTTTTTATTTTTGGTGTCTTTTATTTTATCAAAACGTAGTGTATTACATATTGCCCATTGTATTTTAGTTTAGCTGTACAAATTAACTTTGCTTAGTTCATGCATGGATCTCGCGAATAGAATTATTATTAGACCTGAATCAAAAGAAAGAAGCTGATTCTGTTAAATTGATTTTTGAACATTTACTAATGTTCAAAAAAAAAATATCCAAAGAAATGGTTGCTACGAATACGAAAAACAAACCAAAAGGTAGGTGATTTGCGATCTAAAGTGGTCTGTTAGTAGCGATCTCGCTGCTAAGTAATAAAATCTAATTTACAGTGCTATCATGTTCAACACCGGAGCACCAGGCAGACTCACCTTCAAGGGACAGCGATTCAGAAGCCGCCAGTCCAGTGCCGTTTCTCTGCACACAAGATGGAAATGAAGGTGAAACAGATGTCGTGTGGAACTTTTATACACCAAAGTCAGATCATACAGCCTCATCCAGACTTAAGAACACCACGCCTCTAAGCCATAAAACAAAAAGATCTCTCAGGCCCAAAGTTATAGAAAAACCACAACTGCCCAAACGAAGAGCTATAAAGATATCCAAAAAAAAAACAGAACTGTTTCAAGACTTACTGGAGTTAAATAAAAATTTGGATAAGTTGATACCTAAACAACCAATCAGATTGCCTGAAAAACCACAATCAGGAAGTGAAGATGATATATTCAACGACTCACAGATATGCTCACCAAAGTGTGTTCCTAGAAGCAGTTCTAGATGTTTAAGGAAAAATGTTTTAAGCTCTAATTTTGGGCGCCCAGATTCTGATGGAGCTTTGGAGTCAGACGATTCAATGAATGAGTGTTTGTTAAAAGCGAGTCAAATTGTAGAAGATAACATATTGAACTGTGAGCCAACACCAGCCAAACGAACAAGGCAAAATACAAAGCTAAATTACAAACCTGAAGCAAACTTCAAAATGGATCATGACTCAATGGATGCTATATTGAACAGCATTAGATTAGAATCACCAGTTGTCAGTAAAGTAAAGAAAAGTGATTCTCCTTGCATGAATGATTCATTTGACAATTTTGTTGGAAACTTAAATGACAGTGCCTTAGACCAGTTGACACAAATGCCCATCAAGTCAGATGTGTCCAAAATACAGAGTAAAAACTGGACTGTGAAAGAATTAGTAGTTCATGACGGGAGTCCATCTTCAAGATCATTTTTCGGTCGCCACAGTTCCATGCCTGAGTCTCCGTCACTAACTAATAACAAACCATCAACAAGTGGAATGTCTTTTGGCCGATATAGCTCCATGCCTTTTGATAACCAAGAAGATAATAATGGTAATCTACTCATATTGTTATTCTTCTTTTTTTCTCTGATTACCCAGCAAAAAAGGATTTGCATAGAATTGCAATAACTCAATCATAATAACTCTGCCATAGCTAGATTTGAATAGAATCACATTATTACCTAGTTATTTCCTTGCATCCAAATGAGCTACTTCTTTTTTCCAGGAATAGGTGACTCACCCATAAGATGCACTCAAGATGAAATAAAGAAGAAACACCAACTAGCCAGAGAACGGCTTCAGGCAAAACGACTCTTACCGTTTACTTCACCACCACAATCCCAATCATTAATCAGTCAACTTACTGACCCTGTTTTGCCTAAAAAGAAACAGTTTCAGCTTAAAGTTTCCTCCAACAATGGTCCTCTTGTCAATACAAGTAATCATGATATGAGGAGTAATTCTTTGACCAGTATAAATCAAAATAATACAGTTGATCTTAAACTATTGATTGAAAAGAAAAGACAGGAAGCTCTTATGAAATTGAGACACCGTCAACCACAAAACAAATAGTAGTATAATAGTTCATAATGTTTATTAAATTATATTTAAATTTTGTACGGAATTATGTGATAAGTTGATTTTATTAAGTTTTGTGATATGAGTAATAAGAAAAACTTGCATTTTCATTCTCAGTATCATACCCTCACCTAAAGTGACTTGGTAGACCAATAGCTAGGTAATAGTACCTACTAGTAATCACTACCATTAAATCCTTACGGACCTCCTAAACTAGCCGTAGCGACACAGCAGATGCAGTAAAATGTGTCATTCTCATTGTTGCTTGTAGTAGTAGTGGCACGGGAAAGTACCTATTTACCTTCTACTAGATAGGTAGTCCCAAACAGTAGGGCCTAAGTAAATAGCGATGGAGGACCGGTCGTTAATACTGACTACACTATATATATACAGGGTTACAGGAAAAATCGTGCTAGATCCGTGAAGGGCGTGGAGTACCCATCATTTCTGACTTATTTCACTATGAAACACCCTACCCTAAACTTAGCCCTTTTCGAGATATTCGACTTTTAATTTTTTTATTGAAAATTGCCGATTTTTAGGCTACTAAATTTATTTTTGTTTATTTTGTGTATCTTATTATTATTATTATTGCATTTTTACATGTGTAATAAGATGCTTTAGGACGTCTATCATTAAAATAGTGCATAAGTTAATTGAATAGACCGTAGTAGACAAGTGAAAGTTAAGAAATAAAAAAAAATATTAGAAAGTTTATTTTTCTCTAAGGGATATCTAAAAAAAATATTATGGCAATGGTTCGGCAGATGTTTTTTAAAATATCTACGTTTCATCAGCTATCTAACGAGGTATAACAATCTAGGGTTTGTATTACATTTCGTGGAAAAAAAGTAGTTGGGACGCTCCAGGTAGCAGTTTTAACGGTCCCGCGCCTATTGTCCTTCAAGTTAAGACGCACCGTGCGAGCGAGACAAGTGATGATTTATGTAAGTGCGAATGAAAGAAAAAATGTGTAGAGACCGGTTAGGGCTGGGATACAACAGGGGGTACAACAGTTTTGGTTGTCAGTCTGCTTTTGTGCTTCGTACATAGTAGATGTGATATCGTTTTGCTCTTTTTCTCGACTTGGCTGTGATTCTGGACTATTTCTTCTGATTTGTGACTACTGTGCTTGCTAACCGGACTCTGATTTGTACCTGTGATACGGAAGTGTTGAAGATGACGTCCTACACACCTGAGGAATATGCTGATATGCTTATTTGTTACGGATACTGCGATTGTGTGTCTGCGCAAGCTCGCAACGAATACATAACTCGCTACCCCGGTCGTCGAGTGCCGGATGTGGCCGTTTTTGACAGAGTCTATCGAAGACTTCGAGAAACTGGCTCTGTTTTGAGACGAAATACAGACATGGGAAGACCACGAATTGATGACGAAGAACAGGACAATGAGATAGTGCAACGCTTTCGAGCGGATCCGACTACTTCCACTAATATTGTTGCCCGTGATCTGGGACTTTCGCAATGGAGAGTGTGGTTTACAGTGCATACTGCTGGCCTATACCCGTACCATTACACGCCGGTACACGTTATTGAAGAAGGAGACCCCGCGAGAAGATTGGACTTTTGCAGATTTATGCTAAATGCTGACGTAGAAGACCCAGATTTTCTAAGAAATATCTTGTGGACGGATGAGTCCAAATTTGATAAAGATGGCATAACTATCACAACGCCCATTACTGGGCCCCAAAAGAGCTAAGGAATCCCAATAAGAAAAGAGTGAAGGGGTCCCAACGAAGATTCAGCGTGAATGTGTGGATGGGCATTATCTCCAATCATTTGATTGGACCTTACTTTCTCCCGGATAATCTAAATGGGGAAAGCTACGAAAATTTCCTGAGAGCAGACTTAAGTGATTTGCTGGATGATCTGCCACTCAACCTGATCAGGGACATGTGGTTCCAACACGATGGCTGCCCTGCCCATTTCAGGAGAAGTGTCAGAGACTGGCTGGACACAAATTATCCAAACAAATGGATAGGACGAGGTGGACCGTTGCCATGGCCAGCAAGAAGTCCGGACCTAACGCCCATGGATTTTCACGTGTGGGGGTGCATGAAAAGTCTTGTGTACAGCGAGCCGAATCCAGTTTCGTCTGTGGAAGACTTACGAGAAAGGATTGTGGATGCAGCCAATAAAATGAGGACCACGTTAACCACTGGAGTAGTAAAGACTGGTCTCCGTAGAAGGATGCGACAATGTATCAGAAATAGAGGCGGCCATGTTGAACATGAACTGTAGAATAAGAAAAAGTTGTGTGAAAATCTTTAATAAATGACATTTCATGCTTACCTATTATTTTATTTTACTTTTTAGGGCTAGGTATAAATTTTCTTCTCCACTGTCGCCTATAAAACTAAATTTTTTTCAATGCATTTGAATAAAACCCTAGATTATTATACCTCGTTAGATAGCTGATGAAACGTAGATATTTTAAAAAACATCTGCCGAACAATTGCCATAATATTTTTTTTAGATATCCCTTAGAGAAAAATAAACTTTCTAATATTTTTTTTATTTCTTAACTTTCACTTGTCTACTACGGTCTATTCAATTAACTTATGCACTATTTTAATGATAGACGTCCTAAAGCATCTTATTACACATGTAAAAATGCAATAATAATAATAATAAGATACACAAAATAAACAAAAATAAATTTAGTAACCTAAAAATCGGCAATTTTCAATAAAAAAATTAAAAGTCGAATATCTCGAAAAGGGTTAAGTTTAGGGTAGGGTGTTTCATAGTGAAATAAGTCAGAAATGATGGGTACTCCACGCCCTTCACGGATCTAGCACGATTTTTCCTGTAACCCTGTATACTAATGCTACTGCTGATTATTGCTAGTGCACAGGCTTCCAGCAGTAGGTATGTACCACCTAACCTCACTAAAGTATATATCGTTATGCAATAATAAAAACAAGCACATATTTGTAACATTTATTTAAGAATTTGTAAACATGAGTATCACATAAATTAGCATGCAAAGATCAGTGTTTGTTGGTTCACACTTCACACTCCTAAGTGAAAGAATTTGGATGAAACTTGAAATAGGTAGGTACACACTTACCTATCTAGAAATAACATTTTATTTTTTTGTCTGGGTAGGTACCACAAAGCGTAGGTAGGTATACAGGGATATGAATCAGGCAGCTGCTTGCTTTTATCTCCGCTTATAACAAAGCGTATTTTTTCTTTGTGTAGTATCTATCATGCATGACTGTACCTATGGATGTGTGTGTACACGCAAGCAAAGCCACGGACGGATGCTAGTACCCAGATAAATACTTCTGATGATACTCAGACACATAATTATGTACCGGAGGTATATTAGTAACTAGAGTGCAGCATCCGGCTACATCATTAATAGTGAATGGTGATGTGGTCTTCGTCATAAGCATTTTAGGTTTCTCGTCTGTTTCTCCTTTATATTCTTCTACTGAAATACATTCAAAATTCCCACACAAAGGCCGTGAGAACACGATAAGACGATCATCTGAAATAAAAGGTGATAGTGAATTTTTTTTTAATTTATAATAAGCCAGTTTGGTGCATGTGCTGGTGGAGTATGAGACTTGACTTATTGCAAAACAAGCCAAAAAATTGGCAAGTAGACATACATAGTGGACAGTACACATACATAGTACGTCGTTTTTATGCAGGACAACGCTAGACCACACACCGCTGCTATAGTACGCCAGTACTTGGAGGAGGTTGAAGTACTCGTTATGGAGTGGCCTGCTCGAAGCCCAGATCTCAATCCCATTGAGCACTTATGGGACGAACTAAAGAAACGAGTAAGAGCCAGAAACGCAGTGCCTACGAGTCTCAGAGAGCTCCAAACCGCGATCAAGGAAGAATGGGACAGCATACCGCATGATTTCGTAAAAAAATTGATTTTTTCAATGAAACATCGAATGGAAGCTGTTATTCAGGCTAGGGGAGGCAATACCTCGTATTAATAAATCGTTACATTCACAAATTTATTGTTTTTTTATCCTTTTATACCTGCTCAAAGTCCCACAACCCGCGCTACCTGAAACGAGCGAATTTAGGCCATTCCATTGTTTAGCCGCCACTGCTATGATTTGGAAGGTCAAGGCCAGACATTATGGGTTTTTAGGAAGCTAACAGTGTGTACTTAAATTTAATTTAAGCTATATTTGCAACCAATCTTTAATTAAAATAAAAACAAGTGTCGAAATCAAAATGCAGGAAAATTACCCTATGTGCGATTTCTATGCTCTCGAGTGTATTATACATAGCAATAATTTTATGTACCTATCTATTTTGAGTATTATGTCTCCTTATTTCATGAGAACCATGAAACAGAGCCATACAGCAGGAGCAATTTTTTTTAACTGATAGGAATAAGCAGATGGGTCACCCAAGAATTAATGCTTACTTTTTAGTGATACTTACTTAGGTTGCATATGGCAGCCGGTGGATGGCTATAACTAGTAATAAGTTCTAACTTCTGATCAAATCCTGGCTTAAATCTGTACATTGGGCTAAAATAACTCTGTGCACAGTAAATGAAATCCTTGAAAGAAGTCATTCGGTTAGTTCTCATTTCTGTTGAGATCACAGTTGTCCATCTATCAATGTTACCGATTTCATCCTCATATTTTAATATATTCTTGTGCCCCGCAGCATACACTTCCCCTTTATGGGTACATATAGCTGGACTCTGTATTGAATCTGGTAGTTTTGCTATTTTTCTAAATGATCTATGTATCATATCATAAGCTATTGCTGTATCAAGTGTCACTCTGCAAATATCAAAGATTTATATTTTAGTAGGTACTTAACCATAATTCTTACAACTATGTAGTACCTAGTTAACAACTGTTAGTAGTGCATATGAAATACTGGCTTTTTCTTGATGGACTATTTCGCCTAAATGATTTGGCTACAAGGACTAACATATCCTCATGGCCAAACTTGTGTCAAAATAGGCAAAGCAAGTACAGTTATCTACTTGTAGCTTTTATGCAAATCCCAACTACAATATTTATTTGTTATACTGATGAAAGTAATCAGTGTAGGTACCAAAAGAATATGGATTAATCATTAGTTTTTAGTTGTTGTATGTTGAGTCGATAAAGTCTGCTTCTGGTTTCGATCTCATACATTTTGCCCAAATAATGAACTGCAATTACGAAATAGTATAAGTAATGCCAAAAGTAGACGAGAAAGTAGCACAAGATATTTTTTACTATTTGAGTCTACAACTTGTATGGATTAAACTATTTGTGGTCAAACCAGAAATGGGGCAAAACGCGAAAGACCTAAAACTCAATATATCAATCATTATTATCAGTATTCACATATTTTCGTTTGAATACCAGTTAATAATTCAAACGAACCTGAATCCACCCACACCACCTATCAGAAACAGAGTATCTCCTAGAATGGTAACTCCTCCATGCCTACGTGCTGGTAACTGCACACCATGGCATATCCACTCTTGCCTCAGTGAATCATACACTTTAACATCTTTCATGAAATTTCCTGTACCTCTTCCTAGCTCACCACCCACTATCACCAGTTTGTGGGCTCCCCATGCAACTACAGTCCATCCCCACAGGTTTTTATCAGCCACTTCTAGCCACTTTTCAAAACCTGTCTGTTCTGAAAACGTATACATGAAGTGAGGTGCAAAATCCAACTTTGAGTCTTTCAACATCCACACTGGCACTATGGGTGTATATGCCAGTTTTCGCCTTTTACTCTCTCTCACTAAATTCAAAACTTCAACGTACACTCTCCCAGTGAATATTTCACATAAGCTCTCCTTCTTAGACATAACCACTGGCTCAGATACATCTTGAGCATCTTCAAATACCTTCAAAAGGCATTCTGCCACTTTTATAGCTAAACTATTTACAAAACCCTTCATAGCCAGATCAGTTATGATCTCTTTCAAGTTTTCCACTGTTACTCTTTTCATATCCAAGCATCCTAGAATAATGAGCAAAGCATCAGCGCTAGTTTCTTTACTTAACACCCATTGCAATCCAAATTTGAATACATCTAGTTCACTGCTGGTATCAAGATATGGATGAGAAAGATACCAGAATAGTCTACTTATTGATGGAATATATTCAACCATCATGGTTTTGAAAGAAAGCAGGCCAAATGCAGCTGACTTCTGTTCGAGTTTGGTATATGCAGCATTTTCTGCAATAGTCATTGTTTCTATCCAGGTAAAGGTTGAAAGCTGTAGATCTAGGCAGTATTCTATCTGTTTTATGAGCTCACTGATTTGTAGAAAATTTGCTGTCACAGCAAGACGGCCTATGTCCATTAACCGATATTCTGAGAGGTCTATTAGGCCTATTTCCATGTATTTTAAAATTATGTTAACAGACTGGGCGTCTACTGCATCTACCTGTAAAATAATAAAATTCTTATGTTCATAAATTCAATGCCTCTAATACTATGTACCAATTTAAAAATCAATCAAATTGTTTCGAATGTAGTTAATCCGACAGATATATCATGGTTTTGCAAGAAATCTACTCACATCAATGGTAATATCATGTTGTTCTTTTTCTACGTAATTTCCACTAAACATAGCACTGAAATAATCACTATGCTGGCACAGGAGATCTTTTTTCACATTATAAACATGGTCATCTATGTGCAAACGAATTTCAGGTATTTGTTCCATAATTCCGGTTGTAGTAACGTTATCGGTGATGGTTTCAGCGTATTATATCGTAATACAGAGTAGTTTTTCTATTAGAAACGTAATTAAAACTAGGAAAATGATGAGAAGACATTTTCCGTTAGTCCGTTTTTTTTCTCTCACTCAAAAAACTGTTTCTTTTGTTTTCCCACAATTCCCACCCACACGTCACAAGCACGTCACGGATGGAATGGAAACGAGCAAGCAACCGTCAAGCAACCGTCCGACAATTTTAACTTTGACGTTGACAATTTCATTAGTGACATTATCATTAACTAAAAATTTTGACAATTGACAAGTGATGTCGACAAGCTAGGACATCACGGACTGTCATGCCAAAAAAGTGCAGGCCGCTTCTCGAGATGCCGCACTTAACGATATCATACGCCGGTCCCTTGCCACCGTCAACGTGCCAAGTCTACTCGAGCCGACTGGTATTGCAAGAGACGATGGCAAGAGACCGGACGGTATGAGTTTGATTCCATGGAAGATGGGCCGGGTGCTGGTATGAGATGCAACCTGTTCAGACACGCTGGCCCCTTCCCATCTACATGGAACCAACAACAGAGCTGATGCGGCTTGTGAAGCGGCCGAAAAAGCTAAAGCATGCAAATACAGGGGTCTAGGCTCCGAATATGATTTTGTCCCATTCGGTGTCGAGACCCTTGGTCCTTGGGGTCCTAGCGCAATAAGGCTTTCAAAAATTTCAAAAAGGCTAGTCGACGTCACAGGAGACCGAAGAGCTGGCAGCTACCTCGGACAAAGAATTAGTTTAGCTATTCAAAGGGGGAATGCTGCCAGTATCTTCGGATCCTTGCCCAAAGGGACTCCTTTTAATAATATATTTTAGTTATTATATTTTTTAAGGTTTTTAGTTTAAGGTCTAATTGAATATATTATTAAATAAATAAAATAAATATTGGTGGTTAAAAAAAAAAATGACAATTTGACATTGACAATTGAAAAAGTTTTGTTTTGAGCGGTTTTTTTTGAGGTTTTGTCGTCGTTACTCGTTCGTTTTGTGTTTTTTCTTGGTTTTCTCTCATCCAATCTAATCCAAGGTTTTTACTTTTTTCTCGTTTGGGTTGGGGCTTTGGGGCACAGAAAGAAAAGTGATTTGATCCTAGGATCTTTCCTAATACTAGCGGTAAGCGGAGATCCCTTCTAGTGTCTGTCTACCTAACCTACTGTCTGCTAGGTTTTCACACAACAAAAAGAACTGATTATTGTGACTGAACTGAAGCTCAGCTGTCCTCCTCATGCTCACTCAGTGAACTTGAGAACTGAAGTTGAGTGAGGATATCTCTCTCAGATACATCTTGAGCATCTTCAAATACCTTCAAAAGGCATTCTGCCACTTTTATAGCTAAACTATTTACAAAACCCTTCATAGCCAGATCAGTTATGATCTCTTTCAAGTTTTCCACTGTTACTCTTTTCATATCCAAGCATCCTAGAATAATGAGCAAAGCATCAGCGCTAGTTTCTTTACTTAACACCCATTGCAATCCAAATTTGAATACATCTAGTTCACTGCTGGTATCAAGATATGGATGAGAAAGATACCAGAATAGTCTACTTATTGATGGAATATATTCAACCATCATGGTTTTGAAAGAAAGCAGGCCAAATGCAGCTGACTTCTGTTCGAGTTTGGTATATGCAGCATTTTCTGCAATAGTCATTGTTTCTATCCAGGTAAAGGTTGAAAGCTGTAGATCTAGGCAGTATTCTATCTGTTTTATGAGCTCACTGATTTGTAGAAAATTTGCTGTCACAGCAAGACGGCCTATGTCCATTAACCGATATTCTGAGAGGTCTATTAGGCCTATTTCCATGTATTTTAAAATTATGTTAACAGACTGGGCGTCTACTGCATCTACCTGTAAAATAATAAAATTCTTATGTTCATAAATTCAATGCCTCTAATACTATGTACCAATTTAAAAATCAATCAAATTGTTTCGAATGTAGTTAATCCGACAGATATATCATGGTTTTGCAAGAAATCTACTCACATCAATGGTAATATCATGTTGTTCTTTTTCTACGTAATTTCCACTAAACATAGCACTGAAATAATCACTATGCTGGCACAGGAGATCTTTTTTCACATTATAAACATGGTCATCTATGTGCAAACAGCTAGAAGTTTTAATGCTGTTTCTATACACGATACCGACATGCAGTCAAATTGAAACGGTATTGAATCATAAGGATCACCTTGAACTTTGAAATGTCTAGTTTGTAATGTAACTTTGAAATAAAATATGCCCTTTTATACACTGTTATGTCTAGTTTGTAATGTAACTTTGAAATAAAATATGCCCTTTTATACACTGTGCAAACGAATTTCAGGTATTTGTTCCATAATTCCGGTTGTAGTAACGTTATCGGTGATGGTTTCAGCGTATTATATCGTAATACAGAGTAGTTTTTCTATTAGAAACGTAATTAAAACTAGGAAAATGATGAGAAGACATTTTCCGTTAGTCCGTTTTTTTTCTCTCACTCAAAAAACTGTTTCTTTTGTTTTCCCACAATTCCCACCCACACGTCACAAGCACGTCACGGATGGAATGGAAACGAGCAAGCAACCGTCAAGCAACCGTCCGACAATTTTAACTTTGACGTTGACAATTTCATTAGTGACATTATCATTAACTAAAAATTTTGACAATTGACAAGTGATGTCGACAAGCTAGGACATCACGGACTGTCATGCCAAAAAAGTGCAGGCCGCTTCTCGAGATGCCGCACTTAACGATATCATACGCCGGTCCCTTGCCACCGTCAACGTGCCAAGTCTACTCGAGCCGACTGGTATTGCAAGAGACGATGGCAAGAGACCGGACGGTATGAGTTTGATTCCATGGAAGATGGGCCGGGTGCTGGTATGAGATGCAACCTGTTCAGACACGCTGGCCCCTTCCCATCTACATGGAACCAACAACAGAGCTGATGCGGCTTGTGAAGCGGCCGAAAAAGCTAAAGCATGCAAATACAGGGGTCTAGGCTCCGAATATGATTTTGTCCCATTCGGTGTCGAGACCCTTGGTCCTTGGGGTCCTAGCGCAATAAGGCTTTCAAAAATTTCAAAAAGGCTAGTCGACGTCACAGGAGACCGAAGAGCTGGCAGCTACCTCGGACAAAGAATTAGTTTAGCTATTCAAAGGGGGAATGCTGCCAGTATCTTCGGATCCTTGCCCAAAGGGACTCCTTTTAATAATATATTTTAGTTATTATATTTTTTAAGGTTTTTAGTTTAAGGTCTAATTGAATATATTATTAAATAAATAAAATAAATATTGGTGGTTAAAAAAAAAAATGACAATTTGACATTGACAATTGAAAAAGTTTTGTTTTGAGCGGTTTTTTTTGAGGTTTTGTCGTCGTTACTCGTTCGTTTTGTGTTTTTTCTTGGTTTTCTCTCATCCAATCTAATCCAAGGTTTTTACTTTTTTCTCGTTTGGGTTGGGGCTTTGGGGCACAGAAAGAAAAGTGATTTGATCCTAGGATCTTTCCTAATACTAGCGGTAAGCGGAGATCCCTTCTAGTGTCTGTCTACCTAACCTACTGTCTGCTAGGTTTTCACACAACAAAAAGAACTGATTATTGTGACTGAACTGAAGCTCAGCTGTCCTCCTCATGCTCACTCAGTGAACTTGAGAACTGAAGTTGAGTGAGGATATCTCTCTCAGATACATCTTGAGCATCTTCAAATACCTTCAAAAGGCATTCTGCCACTTTTATAGCTAAACTATTTACAAAACCCTTCATAGCCAGATCAGTTATGATCTCTTTCAAGTTTTCCACTGTTACTCTTTTCATATCCAAGCATCCTAGAATAATGAGCAAAGCATCAGCGCTAGTTTCTTTACTTAACACCCATTGCAATCCAAATTTGAATACATCTAGTTCACTGCTGGTATCAAGATATGGATGAGAAAGATACCAGAATAGTCTACTTATTGATGGAATATATTCAACCATCATGGTTTTGAAAGAAAGCAGGCCAAATGCAGCTGACTTCTGTTCGAGTTTGGTATATGCAGCATTTTCTGCAATAGTCATTGTTTCTATCCAGGTAAAGGTTGAAAGCTGTAGATCTAGGCAGTATTCTATCTGTTTTATGAGCTCACTGATTTGTAGAAAATTTGCTGTCACAGCAAGACGGCCTATGTCCATTAACCGATATTCTGAGAGGTCTATTAGGCCTATTTCCATGTATTTTAAAATTATGTTAACAGACTGGGCGTCTACTGCATCTACCTGTAAAATAATAAAATTCTTATGTTCATAAATTCAATGCCTCTAATACTATGTACCAATTTAAAAATCAATCAAATTGTTTCGAATGTAGTTAATCCGACAGATATATCATGGTTTTGCAAGAAATCTACTCACATCAATGGTAATATCATGTTGTTCTTTTTCTACGTAATTTCCACTAAACATAGCACTGAAATAATCACTATGCTGGCACAGGAGATCTTTTTTCACATTATAAACATGGTCATCTATGTGCAAACAGCTAGAAGTTTTAATGCTGTTTCTATACACGATACCGACATGCAGTCAAATTGAAACGGTATTGAATCATAAGGATCACCTTGAACTTTGAAATGTCTAGTTTGTAATGTAACTTTGAAATAAAATATGCCCTTTTATACACTGTTATGTCTAGTTTGTAATGTAACTTTGAAATAAAATATGCCCTTTTATACACTGTGCAAACGAATTTCAGGTATTTGTTCCATAATTCCGGTTGTAGTAACGTTATCGGTGATGGTTTCAGCGTATTATATCGTAATACAGAGTAGTTTTTCTATTAGAAACGTAATTAAAACTAGGAAAATGATGAGAAGACATTTTCCGTTAGTCCGTTTTTTTTCTCTCACTCAAAAAACTGTTTCTTTTGTTTTCCCACAATTCCCACCCACACGTCACAAGCACGTCACGGATGGAATGGAAACGAGCAAGCAACCGTCAAGCAACCGTCCGACAATTTTAACTTTGACGTTGACAATTTCATTAGTGACATTATCATTAACTAAAAATTTTGACAATTGACAAGTGATGTCGACAAGCTAGGACATCACGGACTGTCATGCCAAAAAAGTGCAGGCCGCTTCTCGAGATGCCGCACTTAACGATATCATACGCCGGTCCCTTGCCACCGTCAACGTGCCAAGTCTACTCGAGCCGACTGGTATTGCAAGAGACGATGGCAAGAGACCGGACGGTATGAGTTTGATTCCATGGAAGATGGGCCGGGTGCTGGTATGAGATGCAACCTGTTCAGACACGCTGGCCCCTTCCCATCTACATGGAACCAACAACAGAGCTGATGCGGCTTGTGAAGCGGCCGAAAAAGCTAAAGCATGCAAATACAGGGGTCTAGGCTCCGAATATGATTTTGTCCCATTCGGTGTCGAGACCCTTGGTCCTTGGGGTCCTAGCGCAATAAGGCTTTCAAAAATTTCAAAAAGGCTAGTCGACGTCACAGGAGACCGAAGAGCTGGCAGCTACCTCGGACAAAGAATTAGTTTAGCTATTCAAAGGGGGAATGCTGCCAGTATCTTCGGATCCTTGCCCAAAGGGACTCCTTTTAATAATATATTTTAGTTATTATATTTTTTAAGGTTTTTAGTTTAAGGTCTAATTGAATATATTATTAAATAAATAAAATAAATATTGGTGGTTAAAAAAAAAAATGACAATTTGACATTGACAATTGAAAAAGTTTTGTTTTGAGCGGTTTTTTTTGAGGTTTTGTCGTCGTTACTCGTTCGTTTTGTGTTTTTTCTTGGTTTTCTCTCATCCAATCTAATCCAAGGTTTTTACTTTTTTCTCGTTTGGGTTGGGGCTTTGGGGCACAGAAAGAAAAGTGATTTGATCCTAGGATCTTTCCTAATACTAGCGGTAAGCGGAGATCCCTTCTAGTGTCTGTCTACCTAACCTACTGTCTGCTAGGTTTTCACACAACAAAAAGAACTGATTATTGTGACTGAACTGAAGCTCAGCTGTCCTCCTCATGCTCACTCAGTGAACTTGAGAACTGAAGTTGAGTGAGGATATCTCGTAGAAGAAAAACAGTAATCCTGTAAGAACTTTACAGAGCAGAGAGGAACTGTGTGTTTGAAAAAAAACAATTGAGCAAGAACTAACAACACAATATAGAAGAAAGACGAATGTTTCGGTGATATCAGAAGTTCGGACCCCAAGTGTATTATTATAGTGTGAAATGACGGCCACAGCTTCTGCAGTTACTGCTACTGTTGATGAAGACTTAGATGAGTGTGGTCCACAGCTTATTGGCAAACTAGAGGTACTTACCTGTAATCTTTACCTTTCCTTTGCATCTACAGTCAGTGACATAAGCAGATAAACAATTTCAGTTGAAGGTGCCCATTTTTAGAAATGGCAAATTGGCAAAGCTCACAAGAACTAAGTTTTATTCACTTTTGTCACTGACTGATATGTGTTATCATGAGGAAGTCATTACTATATTTTGTGGAAATATTTATCTTTTCAATGTATCTTTCGTTTTATGTTGAAATAGTAATATCTACTAGGTGAAACCGCGGGGCGCAACTATTAATTTTTATAATTATAGGGTAATGGAATAACTTCTGGAGATATCAAAAAACTGGAAGAGGCTGGATACCATACTGTGGAGTCTGTAGCCTATGCTCCTAAGAAATGGTTAATAACTATCAAAGGTATTTCTGAAGCAAAAGCTGACAAAATACTGGCTGAAGCATCTAAACTTGTACCCATGGGCTTCACAACAGCTACCGAGTTTCATCAGAAAAGGTATACATACAGACTAACAAAATATCTGATATACAAATTAAGTAATAATGTTCTAAAGAGGCATATCACCTCACCGACCTGTGGCACAGCGGGCGAAAGTTCGCCTGCGACGCAAATGTAGCGGGTTCGAATCCCCCCTCTGAACAAATTTGTGTACAATCTGCAGAAATTTGTTCCGTTGGTCTCGGTGTTTTCTATGTATAATAAAAAATCTATCTATTTTTTTTATTATACATAGAAAACACCCAGGCCAACGGAACAAATTTCTGCAGATCTTACACAAATTTGTTCCGAGGCGTGAATCGAACCCGCAACCTCTGCATCGCAGGCGGACTTTCGCCCGCTGCGCCACTGAGGTCGTCAAAATATAATGTAATATACCCAATAAATTTTGGTATAGGCATCATGTTAATATTTAAAAGTATATCTTTAAAATTTGACTTTTTTCTCTTTATTTTGAATGCTGCACACTAGTTATTGGATATGTTAAATAGGTAAGAAATTAATGAGCCTTAACAATCTTTTTTTACCAGCAATAAGAGGTTCTCAATTTACTGAGTTTTTTTAGGTTTGCTACCTCATAACTTTTAAGTGTGTGGACCGAGTTTGTCAATTTTTTTTATCGACTACTGGTAAAGCTTGTGAATTGAAAAACATGGCCTATAACCTGTCACATGAGAAATTACATACAACTAATGCAAAATGTGGACATGTGTAGTATTTGAAAGTAACCTGACTGCCCCAATGGGGGCAATGGTCTCTGTAACCAAAGGTGTCTAATGAGACACCTTTGGTTAATAAGAGATTGAGAAGAGATTGTTTTTCCAGGGCTGAAATAATTCAGTTGACCACAGGATCGAAAGAGCTGGACAGACTGCTTGGCGGCGGCATTGAAACAGGCTCCATAACTGAGATATTTGGAGAGTTCCGAACAGGGAAAACTCAGCTGTGCCACACTTTGGCTGTCACCTGCCAGGTTATTTTTATAAAATCTTACCTCCCCCTCACGTCGTGTTCCTTCTTCATGTCGCTAGTTTCTTTCGAATCAGTGTGGTGAGAGGATTTTAAGTGGGCCTCAAAGAGGCTCCTTTCTAGCACTTGACACATATGTTAAAAAACTTTTTGCTTTAATGTGTTACACAATACTGAGGGTGATGGCGTTCATGGTTGTGCCATCATACTTTAAGAATGATGGTTCGCCATCCATGCCTGTCTTTGGCATTGTGTAGCTAGGTATTCTATTTAGAGATGACCAGATTTAGTCAGACCATCAAAGTTGACTTCCTGGTGAGACCTGAGCAGTATATTGTTGTTTATAGTTGTGGATGGTCAGGTAATATTTTCGAACTGTTCAGAAACAGCTTGGAAATATTACCTGCCGTATATGAATAAAAGATAAGTAGAGCTCTTTGTGAAGGGCTCGTCCGGGGAAGTACTACCACCTTCTTCTGCCGCCAAGCAGCGTTGCTGTGTTTCGGTTTGAAGGGTGTGGTCGCCGGTGTAATTACAGGCACATGAGGCTTAACATCTGTATGCCTCAAGTTGATGGACGCAGGGCAATGCATCGTGGGTTACGTTACTATCGTGGTTGACTTGCGAGGCAATGCTTTGTTATAGGTGATGGTTACAACATAACATCAGGTGGACCATCTGCTCGTTCTATGAGCTAGTTGTATAAAAAAATACATAATACAGCTACGGTTTCATGACATTTTAATTTTAAGCTCTCAAAATCTAAACATGTTTATTTTGGAACAAATCAAGGCACAATATTAAAAAGAAAACGATAACGAAGTTTCAGTAGAAACTGTGTGCGAACATTAACGCCTTCCTCCGACTAAGAAACAACCAAAACAAAGAGAATTAATTACCCAAGAGCTCTGGTGGTTTATTTTCAGTTATTTATTTTCAGTTACCAATAGAACAGTCTGGCGGCGAAGGTAAATGCATGTACATAGACACGGAGGGCACGTTTCGTCCGGAGCGCTTGCTGGGCGTGGCGCAGCGCTACGGCATGGAAGGCTCGGCCGTGCTCGATAACGTGGCCTACGCTCGTGCCTACAATACGGACCATCAGACGCAGCTGCTAGTGCACGCTTGTGCTATGATGGCTGAGTCCAGGTAAATAATATTGTATTACATAAATAACATAAAAATTAATATTGGTGAACATTTCACACAGCATCTAGCACCAAACTGAACCAAAGCTAAACTATGGGAACCAGATAGCTGATATAATAAGTTTAATATTTTTTTTGTAATTACTCATTTTTAATCCTTCCTACTAATAATATTATAAACGCGGAAGTTTGTAAGTATGGATGGATGGATGGATGTTTGTTGCTGTTTCTCGCCGGAAAGGCTAACAGATCTGAATGAAACTTGGCAGAGAGATAGATTATAGTCTGAAATAGCACATAGGCTACTTTTATCCCGCGGGAATACCGGGATTTAAATCTGCACGGGTGGAATCGCGGGGCGCAACTAGTATGTATATTATAACTAGCGATCCGCCCGCGTGCCCCTGCTACGCACGGGTGCACATATGATGCATATATTATACATATAAACCTTCCTCTTGAATCACTCTATCTATAAAAAAAACCCGCATCAAAATCCGTTGCGTAGTTTTAAAGATGTAAGCATACATAGGGACATGGGGACATAGGGACAAAGAAAGCGACTTTGTTTTATACTATGTAGTGATTTATTTATTGTTTCAGATATTCCCTGATAATAGTAGACAGTGCGACTGCATTGTACAGAACTGACTACTCCGGTCGCGGAGAGCTGAACTCTCGGCAACTGCATCTCGGCAGGTTTATGAGGATGTTGCTGCGATTAGCTGACGAGGTATGTAGAATCCCACTAATATTATAAATTAGTTAGTTACGCCCCGCGGTTTCACCCGCGCAGATTTAAATCCCGGTATTCCCACGGGATAAAAAGAAGCCTATGTGTTATTCCAGACTATAATGTATCTCTCTGCCAAGTTTCGTCCAGATCCGTTCAGCCGTTCAGTCGTGAAAGAGTAACAAACATCCGTCCATCCATCCATACTTACTTACAAACTTTCACGTTTATAATATTAGTGGGATGTGAAATGTGTGTGTGTCTGTGCTGAAATGGCAGTGGGCCATGTTTGCCGTAGAACCGACAATCGTTGGAGCAAACGGATACTTGAGTGGAGACCGCGTTTAGGTAAGCTTAGTGTAGAAGTCCTCCGGCAAGGTGGGGCGACGATCTGCGAAATGTAACTAGCAAGTACTGGATGAGAACAGCCGGAGACCGGGCTCAGTGCCATGTCTTGGGAGAGACCTGCGTCCAGCAGTGGTCTAATATAGGTTGATGATGATTGATATAGATTGAACATTAGGTTATGACTCATAACTTATGAGGTAAGAAACATTCAAAAAATCTGATTGCAAATCGTCAGAAAGTATTTTAAAAAAGCTCTTCGCCGCACCTCCGCTGGTGTGCGCTGGGCCTTAGTTTGCTTATAAACAAACCATTTACAAAGGATTTTCATTTTTTTTATACCACCAGGTGATGGAACAAGTAGATGGCCCACCTGTTAAGTGGTAGCCATCACCTATAACAAAGCAGCCTCGTAAGTCACGCACGATATGAACGTGCCCTACGATACTGCCCTGCGTCCATCAACTTGATGCATGCAGATGATAAGCCTCATGTGCCTGTAATTACAATGGCGACCGCACTCTTCCAACCGAAACACAGCGTTGCTGCTTGGCGGCAGAAAAAGGCGTGATGGTAGTACTTCCCCGGACGAGCCCTTCACAAAGAACTCTACTCTTATTTTAGTCAATGTGAATGCTTTCAGTTCGGCGTAGCGGTAGTGATAACGAACCAAGTAGTGGCCCAAGTGGATTCCGTTGGAGTCTTCAATGCAGACACTAAGAAACCCATCGGTGGGCACATCATTGCCCACGCTTCCACAACTAGGCTCTATCTACGAAAGGGAAGGGGGGATAACAGGTATGCACCTATTTCTTCGGATCTCAAAAGGCCTGTAAACGGGCTAGAAATTGCAGCAAATTAAAGCTGCAACTGTATAATATTATCTGTCTTGTTCACGCAAATAGGTCGTGAAGGCTTATAAACGGGCTAGTTTTGTGGCGATAGCTTTATTACATAGTCAGTCTCATCACAAGGGAAACTGAAACAGAACCAGCTTCACGTCAGTCAATCAAAATGTTTGTGTATAAAATTTAGTTTATAATTCGCTAAGTATGATATGGAAGAGCGATGCCTCCTAATACAGGTATTTTTACTTAAAAGGAGGTATCAACTACTGTCAAATTAAGGTAACATTTTTGGAAAGAAAATAAACATTTTGTATTTTGTATTCACGACGTTGATCCGTTGACGTTGAGGAATGGTAGATATCCCTTTAGATCTCTCAGTACCAAGTACTAACTAAAGATTCGTTCCTTTACTTTTTCAATTTTTTTTTTCTGAAAATAAATTAATAAGGACGCGACGTCGCGTCACGAAATCTCAGTTCGGGGCGAACTACTAGTTATGTATAATTTATGTATTATTATTGATAATTTATGTATTATCTACACAAATATTATAAAGAGGAAAACTTTGTATTGTTGGATTTTTGTATGTTGCGAATAGGCTCAAAAACTACTAGTTATTTATAATTTAAGTATTATTATTTTTATTTCAGGATCTGCAAGATCTACGACAGTCCATGTTTGCCGGAGACGGAAGCGATGTTCGCTATAAGTGCCGATGGCATTACAGACGCAAAGGAATAAATTCTGACCAAAATGTGTAACGAAAAAATATTTTATTTTTAATTTATAATTGTCCGTAATGAATTTTCCAGTGTATTTTCAATTACTAAGTTTTTTCTCAATACCAGGTGTAAGAAGGCGGCTCTTGAAAATTGAGGGAACATGCACATTTCCCCTAATAGTATAAATACCATAACAAGAAAAAAACTTATATAAAAAACACCAGACTAGGTAGATAAATATCCCAATAAGATCTCTTACGGCCGGGTCCTGAAAGCTTGAATAAAACTAATCAGCTGTCAAGTCACTTGCTATTTCAGCGTTACTTAAAATTAGATAGAGATAGCAAGTGACTTGACAGCCGATTAGTGTTATTAGAGCTTTTAGAAAACGAGGGTTAGACTGAAGTAAACCAACACAAATTTTACTAAGTCCATAATTTTTTAGATACTTTATAGACAAAAAGCCTGCAGGAAATTTCAAAAACTTGTCCTATTCTATTTCGTCCCTTTTTGAAGCCTTTTTAATATTTTCAAGTAGAATAGTCAAGAATATACCCACCTTATTACACCTTGTTTTACTAATTTTATTTAGATAAAAACTTTGCCTTTCTCTAGGTTAAAACGAAGTTTAACTCTAATTTTGTACAATCCCTATTTTATAAGTCTGTAAATAATCATCGACCTGTGAAATGATAATAAAAACGCTGTTATATTACAATTCGCTTTATTACTGATAAAATATAGGCATTTGGGTTACAATTTCAAACATACTTATTATAATGTTCATTTAAACGGGATATTTGCCATGATTTTAGTTTGATTGCTTCCTACAGTTCGACCCGTGATTATGGCGCATGCAACTGTGCCGAAATATCGGGAAACAATCAAACTCAAAAATTATCCTACTACTATTATAATCCCGAAAATTTGTAAGTATGGATGGATGGATGATTGTTACTCTTTCACGCCGGAATGGCTAAACGGATCTGAATGAAACTTGGCAGAGAGATATATTATAGTCTGGAATAACACAAAGGCTACTTTTTATCCCGTGGGAATACCGGGATTTAAATCTGCGCGGGTGAAACCACAGGTCGCAACTAGTGGTAAATATCTCGTTTTAAATGAAAATTATGTTCATAACCATGATAGTATAAATTTTATAATTATATTTCAATAAAATATCGGTAACATCAATTATATGAGATCTATTGTCAGTTTAGTATATGTATTGCTTTTATTTTGATCTGCTTTGTCAAAATCTCTCTCACAAGACTAATTTGTGTCGCGAGGAAGATTTTGACTTTGCAAATCGTTCAGTCACATGCCTTTCTCAGCAAGTCCTGCAAGCATTTGATAACCACTTCACAGCGGGTGGACCGTCTGATTGTTCTGTGTGCAAGTCGTATTTAAAAGTTTAGTAATGACTATACTAGATTATCCCCCGTTTCTGAAAGCTCGATCAAAACAAATCGGCTGTCAAGTCGCTTGCTATTTATTCGATTCGGATTCGATAGCAAGTGACTTGACAGCCGATTAGTGTTGGTCGAGATTTTGGAAACCGGGGGCAAGCCTTCCAGGGCCTTCCTTCATAAATAAATTAAAAATATTGGACATTCCACACGGCACTGCCCCTGATACTGTATACATGTGCAAAGGCCTGTCATAGGCAAGACTTGTTGAAAAAGGTCCTAAAAAGAGAATTCTAAACTAGTTTATTTACTCGAAGTTTAAAAACTAATTGGAGAGCATCTAGAATCCCAACTATAATAATGTGTAATAATGTCGAAAAACTATTTTTCGACATTGTCTAGTCAAGACATTTGGGTTGAACCACAAGCAAGCATTAGCACTGCTTAAGTGTACATCAAGCATATTTGTATTTGCCAATGGAGGGTTTATTCCTCACTCTAGGCCTTGAATACAAACTTCAATAAAATCAGCGAACAGCCGAAATTGAAAAAAATATTAATTGAGCGCCAGGCTTACTCGAATAACTAGACAAACAATGCTAGCGCGTGTTACCTATGTGGTCCAACTATATAAGGCATTTTATCGACTATTGTTATCAGTAGATTTTTATACAGTGATTCTTAAACAGTATCATTCGTTTTTAGATCTGTAGTTTCTGTGAAAACACTAAGTACACTCGGCCGATTATTCAAAGTTGAATTTGTACTGCAGAATAAAAAGTACAGCCAGTGACATATTAAGCTATACACAGCCAAAGAAAAATGTCGCTTACTACAAAGACCTAAAAACTTTCAGTGGATAGCTTAATCTGTCGCGATCTGTACACATTTAGCCAACTGTACTTATTTATAAAGGGTTTCTTTTACAATTTGAACACCACGATATGGCTATTACAATACACACTATATTGACGCTATTAACAATAAAAAAAACGAATATTTTCTTACAAAAACAACATTAAAACCACATTAGTCCATGTACACACAAAATTAAGCAATTGATTAAGAAATAACATTAAATTAATTCCCAAATAAATATAAAGCTAAAATAAGTTATTTTGCATACAAAACTAAATAGTACATACGTTCAAGAGTCACAGAGCTCCACAGAACAGAATTGCATTATGATTAAATAAATAAATTCATTAAAAGGCTCCAAATGTGTCATTTTGTTCTCTGTCTGGGAATTATATTGTTATAGTGATATTTTTCCTAGTTTAACCTAATTTGCCAGCACTAAAAATATTGCCGTCCCTTTCTAAAAGACCAAAACGATAAGGATGGCCATAATTTTAGAACTGTCAGATTTAGTTAGTTTAGGATAATGCAACAACAGAATCGACACCTTATTATTCTCATTACCTCAAATCGCTATTCGGTTTTTATATTCTTGTGTTTTTGGATAATCGCCTTGTAAAAAAAAGCTTCATTACTTTGATCCCCAGGCACGGTAGATCTCCTCAGATCTCTTAGTACCAAGTTTTAACTGAATATTCTTTGAGGACGTCTAAGGGTAGGGTAGTCAGAGGTACGTCAAAATATCACATTTGGTACATACCCACATTTTGGAGCTGGTATTCCATATGTGACAGGTTGCAAGCCCATCGCTGTTAGAATACTAGCTGGTTTCCTCACGATGATGTTTTCCTTCACCGATTAAGAGCACTGGCATTGCGCATAGCATTTTTCGATAGGACAAATCCTTGCTCATAAAAATGGACAAAATAGGCGAAAAGAGTCAATACACACATCGTCTTTTTCGGGAAAAACCCGACGAATACGGGGACACGAATAGCGATCTTCTGATACGAATCAAATTAGATAATATTTTTAACATTCATATTTTCTTGATAACTTTGGACATACGTTTTTTATTCGCAACAACTAAATTATATACCGTAAATAAATATAACACCTATATTTATAGTTACTACTGTAATGTAACTGTTTCCAAAACTTTTTTATTTCACATTCCAAGGTAACAACCATCTTTACTATTTTCTATAAGTCCCTTCTTACTTCAACAGATAATTTAAGCAGTGAAAAGTAAAAATTGCTTATTATGAAGACTTAGTGTAAACCTGTAGGTACCTTCTATCACTCATATACATTCTTGCTTCGAAGATACCAAGATTGTAACCATGAAAAACATAATTAATTATCTGCTGATAGTAGAAGAGGCCATAAGCCTAGTTATTGCGAGGCGAGTCAAACAAAAGAGCGATAGATACCAAGCCGAGTTTGTTGCCTGTTCTTCTCGGTGTTGGTCGCGTGGAACTGGCACTAGTCACCTAGTTTTAAGACGGTTCAAGATGGTCCTTGTGATTTTATTGAATAAACATATTTTGACTTTGAGTAATTTTATTTTTTCTATTTAAATCTAACGGACTATGAATTCACTCTCGCTAGAAAGTAGGCCGTTTCATATTTCATTTCATACTTTTGCTGAAGGTCACTAAACTCGAGGAACATGGTACAGTTGCCTTCAATAAGATAACTATCCTTAATAATTTTCAAAATTAAAATCACAAATGAGAAGTACCTTACTTGCAAGTTTAGATTCCTACTAAACTTGTCAAAAACAGATATAGTAATATTTTGATTTGGATTATAGGTACTCAGAGACGGTAGAACCCGCTTTTATTTAAATATTTTATCTATTATATTATTATTTTAGCCCTCTCTAACCACTGGTTTGAACTGGTTCCATAGCTAATTTCTTTCACTTTCAGATTTTTATTTCTTGTTAATCATTTAATTTTTCTCCTTAAAGTCAAACAAGCTTTCTTTAGTCTACACTAATATTATAAAGAGGAAAACTTTGTATGTATGCACGTATGTATGTTTCGAATAGGCTCAAAAACTACTAATCTGATTTCAAAAATTCTTTCACCATATGAAAGGTACATTATCCCTGAGTAACATAGGCTACATTTATTGCTGGAAAAAATTAGGGATCCTTACTAAAACATAAAAAATGTAACCCAAGGTGTAATATAAAATGTCGTTCATTGCATGCGCTGCTGAAACTATTGACGATAGAACAAAAAAATGTTCTACAATATTAAAGAATACATCATTATCTACAATTAAGTCAGCGATAGCATATGTCTAACTATTTTAGTTATGTTACTATAACTACTTTTCTACATTTTAAATGTTGATAAAAACGCCGACCAAAATCTGACCATGTTATCTATGTCTTTATATTAATCCTTATCCAAATAAATCATTTTGTATGCAAGGCTGTTTCAATACCTGTAGATTACTTCTTGAATTTTTCAAATCGGACATTCCATTCAAAAGATATTACGAAATTAAAAACTTTAGTGCGCCTTAGAAAGCGCGACAGCGAGGAGAGTTCTCACTCAGCATGGGCACAAAGGTGAAAATACACATGCCCGTAGCTGGCACACTTGCATGCAAGCTACAGACACATACGCTAATTGGCATGCCTGTACCTGGCATGCAAGTAGTTAGCACAACATTCTATTTAGGTCGGGTACTGGCATCCACGTGACGGAGGGGTCTCGGGGGCCTACGAAACCGGCATGTGTGAACGTCGCGACGTCGCGTAAATCCTGCATGCCTATAACTTGCATGCCCGCTACTGTTCCATTTTACTGGCACGTGTATTTTCACCTTCGTGGGCTACGAAGCGCGGGAGTCTTAAGTTTATCCTAAAATGTTGAAAAAAGTTATGTCCACCCATGCGAAGCTGGGACAGGCCGCTAGTTTCATATATGCGAAAACATGTAATTGGTGATTAGTATTTTAAGTAATATTATTTAATTATAGAATGTAACTCTGTTTGTTTCCAAAATAAAATAAATTATTCATCTAATATTTGGGTAGTGAAAATAAATCGCAGCAAATTACAGGAACAAAAGAAAATTACGTCATTTCTTTTGTATTTAAAAAATATGAATTAGTGTTAATATCTCATTGAAGGCGACAGTACAACCTAGACCAGGAACAAATATTTGCAGATAATGCAAACATTGCTCAGGAATCGAACCCGCACCTCTCGTCTCAGAGGTCGCAAAAATGCATAAATAACTGTATATTTTAATTTTATTGCTATACGTAATATACACGGCACAGTATTGCTAGAGAACCAGCAAGTAAGCTTCGCAGTATGAATAGTAGACTAGCCTAGTAACATACTGGACCCATAACTTGTATGTTCTTAAGATAACCAATAGCAATAGAGCTATCCATATTAATGGAAACATACAATTTGGGGTAAGAAAAACTGTTTTTTTACCCATCTTTTTAAGTATTACGTGAGGTCACCAACTCCTATTCGTTCGGGTTACCGCTGTATTACCACCACCTACCTATCAGGGCGTGCCGTGTACCTAAGGCGTTTCTGGCATTTCGATTTACCCTAACTCGGGGTCAATTACTATACCTTCGGCATTGATTTACCCACCTCAGGGTCAATAGAGTAACTGCTATTGTTACCTACCATTGCATTATGTACCTATTAAAGGCGTTACAATACCTTAGGCACTAGATTTACCGCAGATTTGTCGATTTACCCCATTTTGGGGTCAATAGCATCGGAATTGGTCACCCCACTGGTTCCTGGTAAGTCGGACGGTGGGCCGGGAACCCCCTCGCGTTCTAACCGGTCGTGCTCGCTAGCTACTAGTGCGTTTAGTTCCTCCTGGAAAGAAAAATTAATTACTTTCTGTGCCAGATTGGATTACATTATATTATACTAGTTGCGCCCGCGGTTTCACCCGCGCAGATTTAAATCCCGGTATTCCCACGGGATAAAAAGTAGCCTATGTGCTATTCCAGACTATAATCTATCTCTCTGCCTAGTTTCATCAAGATCCGTTCAGCCGTTCCGGCGTGAAAGAGTAACAAACATCCATCCATCCATCCATACTTACAAACTTTCGCGTTTATAATAGTACTTAGTAGGATGTACATTAATACATGGGTGACGTATGACGTCCGAAGAAGAATCAGCTGCCAACATAGTCTTGGAATGCGAGGGAGTAGCAACTCAACGACAAGAAATCCTGGGCAACCCTAGGTCACTCCTCCAAGCCTGCGAAGCCCCCAGGAAGCTGCTGCGCTTTTGGGAAGAGTTGGGCTGGCTACCCTGCCCTGACGCACAATGAACCAATTTTGAGTGTGGAAACAGGAGTCCACTATAAGATAAGATAAGGAGAGAGGTCACCCGACCTAGCTTTGCTCGGTCGCTTAACTACGCCATCTAATGAAGCTTAAAAAATAATAGTATACTTCCCCGGATTAGCCCTTCACAAACAGCTCTACCATTGTACTAATCTACTAATGCAAATGTAATGTAGTGTACCTACCCACATTACAAACCTAATGTTATTTGCACCAACTCAGGTACATAAGTTACGGTTAGTTATTATTTTACTTTTTAGTTTATATTTTTTGTGTGACCTTCTTGTGCCAAATAAATAAATAATTATTATGTATGCATGAGACTCACCAGCCAGCAAAGTCGCGTGGCCAGGTCGCGGCAGCCGGCGTCGCAGTCGCCGAGTCGCGCGACATCTCTCACCGGCTCCTCCAGTTGCAAACCGCCTCCCATGCCGAGCATACGCATTATGGGCGAGCGCACGCCCGCCTTCTCGCGGTTTATCAACAGCCGGGGACACCAGTTTGGAACCCTGGGAACATAATTGAACGAGTGAACGAAACGAATGAAGATCTTGATGACATCTAGCTATGGCTAACTGTGGCTAAACTTCAAAGAGTAAGCACAGGAAATGTTAATATTAATAATTAATAATAATAATGCTGGACAATCCACACAGCATCATCTAGCCCCAAAGTAAGCTACTCAAAGCTTGTGTTATGGGTACTAGATGACTGATATATTTAATACATTATAATACTTACATAGATAGATATTTTTATTATACATAAACACCAAATTTCTGCAGATCGTACACAAATTTGTTCCGAGGCGGGAATCGAACCCGCAACCTCTTGCGTCGCAGGCGGATTTCGCCCGCTGCGCCACTGAGGTCGTCAAATGTATCATCATTGTTTGTTTAATTTTGTAAGAATTGTGATTTACTCACTGGAAGCCCTGAATAAATAAATAGTGGGTCAACGTCAATGTCAAATTTTGCACCTGAGAGCCAACCGCGATCTCTTGAAGCATTCTTATTTCAATATTACTTTTATGTCAATGTCTTATATCAACTGCATAGTTGGCTTTATGATCAAAAAGTAGATTCGTTTCCTGTCATCTAACGAAGCAATATAGCATTTTCATTTTAATTGTTTTTCTAGTGTTATTTTGAGTTGTGTTGTGTAATTTTGGTGGTATTTTAACCAACATTACTTGTGGTCTTAGCACAAAGTGTAAGCATTTGAAATGAAAGTGTATTATGTGATATCGTGATTTGACCGAAAATGTTTCAAAAGTTTTGAAGAAACCGCCACCAAGTTTCTTCAAAACAATTGACTGACTCGACTTTGGACTGACGTGACTAGAAACATAACTACAAAGAGTATAATCTCTGAATCACTTGACATTGGCAAGATTGTCTATGACAGGAGCCATAAAAAGAAGAAAGAAGAAGATCAAAAAGTAAAGTAATATTGAAATAAGAATGCTTAAAGAGATCGCGGTTGGCTCTTAATAAAATAAGTCGCTAAACATGAATAGCGAACTGTCGTACTAATTCTGTTTAGTTCAGTAAACATTTTTAATTATATACCATTAAATCAGGTTGTGGTATGCAACTGGCCTTTATGATGATACTTACATGTCAATAAGTGAAGCGAATGGCTGAACTTCCAGCGATGAGCCCATGATGATGAGCAGGTCACAATGCTGGAAGTCCTCCTGGAGGCATTCTTGGAACCGCTCCGGTAGACTCTCTCCGAAGAACACTATATCTGGTTTCACTACTCCCGGGCATTCTGTGCAGATTGGTATCTGGTCTTCGAATATGCGTTCTGAAACAAGGTCATATGTTTGAAACATTGATCCACATGTAAATATCCCTTCCGGTTTTACCAGCACGGAAAACCTGCCGGTCCGGCATAGCGGGTACCCGGCCTTAGGATGCTACATTATATTCTGGCGTCACGTAAGACCAGCGATGTAGTACTAGCACTATCCTACTAATATTATAAACGTGAAAGTTTGTAAGTATGGATAGATGGATGGATGGATGTTTGTTACTCTTTCACGCCGGCTGAACGGATCTGGATGAAACTTGGCAGAAAGTCAAAGTCAAAATATGTTTATTCAACAAAATCACAAGGACCATCTTTAACCGTCTTAAAACTAGGTGACTCTAGTGCCAGTTCCACGCGACCAACACCGAGAAGAACAGGCAACAAACTCGGCTTGGTATCTATCGCTCTTTTGTATGATCCTCGTTACAATGTAATAAAATACCTACACTATTGAAGCTATATAATACACTAGTGGCTCTGGGAGCTGTAGACCTCGCGAGCATACTAAAAGTGAGCTATTTACTGCCTTAGCAAAAGCTATTTCAGAGTTTTGAAAGAAACCTATCAATGTTGAAGAGAAGTAGAAAATACCCATCCCCACTACATCTCACCTGACACCCATCCCTCACCCGCAACCCCCACTGTAGGTTATCTCATTTTCCCTTTTTTACCGAAACCCCTTCACCCACCACCCCTTACATGTTTACCAGCCTGTTTAATCTTTCTTATGTTTTTTCTATTTAATTTTGTAAATTTTTGAGGAATGTAATGTCCAAGTGCATTTTTCGTTTTGTGATTTTTTTGATCTTTTTGATTTTTTTTGCATCATCTTGTGTAGAATGAGGTCCTTTGTGTTTCTCTCAAATTTGATTGAAAACCATCGATTGTTTGATGAGCTATCCTGTTCATCATGCTGAAGATCCTTATCAGATCTTCGCCAAACTTTTATGAGACCAACTTATAGTTACTACCTTTCAAATAAAAAAGGATTAGGTAATCGAAATCGGATCTCATTTGGTGGAGATATCCAGTAAATCAAATAGCCCCCCTTTTTTGCCCTTTTTTTTGGGGGAAGTACCCCTCCAATCAAAAATCCCCGACGACAAAAAAATCTAATAAGTCATATAACCTGTGTACCAAGTTTCGTCCAGATCGGTTGAAAAAAGCGACCTGTAGAGGAGAACAGACAGACAGACAGACAGACATCCGGACAAACGCATTTTTGGCCAATGTGGAAACTGAGACGCTTCGCTCGCTAGGTCAATTAAGTAATCTAACAGAAAAAGGAAAAGTAAACAGATTCATAAAAGAACACACGCTTCAAACTAATAATACTAATGCATAGGTAAGAAGTGTAGTAAGTCAAACAACAATAAAAAAAAATCTTTTTTTAAATAACATAATAGTAAAGACATTGCAGATATGTTAGCTGTCAATGGGCAGAGAGACATTATACTCTGGAATAACACATAGGCTACTTATTATCCCGTGGGAGTACCGAGAATTAAATCTGCGCGGGTGAAACCGCGGGGCGCAACTAGTTACAGCATAATAGTATATAATAGATTTTGTTGTCATAACCAATATTGTTCTTTCTCTGTTATGCCGGCCACATACGTAGCGGTATATCTGAACGGTATACCGTAACATAAGGCTTGTTCAAGTATACCTAACGTCCATAGTGACTACACACGATTCAAGTATGCCTGTGCAGTCTCAGTTCTGCGCCTGTGACAAACCGAAGAAGTGTTGTGCAATAAGTATTTTGTGAAATATGCCACCGGCACCCACAAATGATGACGAAGAAACGTTCTGTATGGTGTAAACAATGGTTACTGAAAAAAAATAAGTATTCCCACACCAACCTTTAAAATGAATTGAAATAAATCTATAAACTCTTGTAATTTCTCTCTATTACTGTGGCGTGAATCGACAGACATTTTGGCGCGAAAATAAACACACAAACCGACCGAAGCACTGGCGCGCGTGCGACTGAAAGCATTCCGACACACACGCTCATGCATACTTGCACAACCTAGTTTGCGCAGGTATACAGACCGTAGTTTTGATCTGCCTACCAGACTTGTGCAAGTCAGGAAACTTGTGGAAGTTTTGTCACACACACGCTCCGGTATATTTGCACAAGCCTTCAGTTCCGGTATACCGTTCAGGTATACCGCTACGTATGTGGCCGCCATTATTCTCCTATGTTTTTGTGACACAAAATAAACGTTTTGATTTGATTATACCCTACTTAAGTAACATAAGCCTATTATTATATTTATATGTTTCCACGCATAATGGACATGTCTAAATGTGATACAGGAGTCCAATACGAGTATTTAAATATTCTGAAAAAACCACACATGCGAAGCAGGGATAAGCCGTTAGTATATAAAACAACATAGGTACCTTTAACAAACTCTAGATTATATTGTTTGCGACATTCCAGACAGTGAGATGTGTAGAACGTTCCATGAGCCTCCACAATTTTCTCCTCGGGGATGTTGGCCACTCGCTCCAGTGTGTCTATATTCTGCGTGTAGTGACGAAGTAATAATCCTGTAATGACATAGCAATAACAAAAATAAACTTCATTATGTAGAGTAGAGATATTATTTTTCAGGATGTGGGGCCCCAGTGTGGTGGTCAATGAAATTACAGGCACATGAGGCAC
Organism: Plemyria rubiginata; assembly: GCA_963576535.1. Lineage (NCBI taxonomy): Eukaryota > Metazoa > Arthropoda > Insecta > Lepidoptera > Geometridae > Plemyria > Plemyria rubiginata. The sequence goes on along the minus strand of OY754925.1, from coordinate 3,778,931 downwards.
ATACATATATAGGTATGCCGCCAATTGATGGTTGCAGAGCAGTGCATCAAATTATAGTAAAGCAATTTAGTGATTATAATAATATCTTTCAACTAGCGACCCGCCCGCGCGCCCCTGCTTCGCACGGGTGCACATATCATGCATGTATTATACAATAAATAAACCTTCCTCTTGAATCACTCTATCTATTAAAAAAACCCATCAAAATCCATTACGTAGTGTTAAAGATTTAAGCATACATAGGGACATGGGGACATAAGGATATAGGGACAGAGAAAGCGACTTTGTTTTATACTATGTAGTGATATGTCGAAACGTGCGAGCGAGAGGTACGTAAGTATTTGTCATCGCCGGCGTATCATCAAATATTACCGGCGTATCATCAAATATTGTTCAGAATCAAGTGTGAAATTTTTGAAATTTAGAAATCTGTTTTTCTCACAGAATGTCTAAAAAATCTGTGTGTTGCACTTATTCCTGCAATATGAGGCATATTGGACATCAAATTGATTCACTTAAACAGTCAGCCCAATATAAGGGTGTAACCACAGAACTGTATTGTGTGTGTAACAGTCTATTCTACAATATTACTTTGGTTATTAACTTTTTTGATTGGGTTACTAACCTTTTTCATGCAGTAACCTTATAAAATAATGTGATATGGTAGGCTTGAAACTTCCCGGATACAGTTCTTTAGCCAACATGAAGAATGGTTTTGGATTTTGTCTGAAGAAATTGATTTCAAATATTGCTTGTGGTTCTGGCAGGTTGTACTTCTGCAGGTTATGGTATAATCCTGTTTCTGGGCTTCTGAAGTCAGGGATCCCAGCAGCTGGAAAATATTTTATTTAAAATCAAGGATTAAAACATTCAGTCTTGTATACAGCCTTCACAGCTCAGTTGGTAGTAGCTCTGCCGCCTTCTGTGATGTAGGCTATGGGTTTGATCCCCACCGAGAACAAACATTTGTGCGATGAACATAGATGTTTGTTCTCTGTCGGGGTGTTATATCACTTCACTCCATATTAAGTATAAAACAAAGTAGCTTTCTCTGTCCCTATATCCCCATGTCCCTATGTATGCTTAAATCTTTAAAATTACGCAACGGATTTTGATGTGGTTTTTTTTAATAGATAGAGTGATTCAAGAGGAAGGTTTCTTGCACTATGGGACTAAGCAAGCAGATAGCTTTATTAACAACTAACGAACATGGACCATGTTCTCTAGTTATTTACTGGTGATGAGAAATATATGTATTAAATAAGAAATAGGAACACAAATCACACAATGTAGATGGCATTGTACGAATTGTGTTGTCTGTGCAAAGCTATGGAAACCAAAATATTATAATGTTTATTTAATTTGTTGCATTTCAACCCTAATATATGAAATCCTGCAAGGAATATGTTGAGTTACCAGTCTGTAACCCTGTATATTATTTCTGTAAATTCCCCCCCCCCCTTCCGTTCGGACACTCGTAAAGAGTAGACGTGTGCATTCGTTCTATAATTTTTAATTCGCAATTTCTTAGAGAGAAAAGGACGCAATAATCTGATCCAACTTAGCTGTGAGTGAAATAGCAAATACGTATCCCTACTATCCATTGTCCGCACAGAGTTCGGGTGTCACAAGCCAATACCGTCGCTTACGCATCGTCATCGAAATTCTCAAGCCACGCCTACTGTGAGCTCGCCAAGCCGTCGGCTAACTTTAGGCCTACAACCACAACCTACGGGTGATAATAATGCAACGCACCCTGGAAACATATGGCTCAGATTCCGATCTCGCTGGATTAAAAGATGTACAATCTCCTAAAGGCCGACGTGCCAATTCTATTACGCGTCAATTACTCAAACGACCAAGAGGCGGTGATGAATGGCAAGAAGATTTTAAGACCTTCAAAGATGAGATTTTGAAAGGTATACAATGTCTGAAGACTGACATGAACTCCAAGTTAGACAGAATGGAAAAGTCCTTAGAGAAAACTAGCCTAGATATAGAGAAATCCATAGAATTTCTGGCACAGAAGTACGAAGCAATCTCGGAAAAGCAATCTCTCTTCGAAGCTACCCTAAGGGGACAGCAGGAGCATATTCTTACGCTAGAAAATAAAATAGAAGAACTTTCTCGCCAGGCACAAAGCTCTCACATCGAAATCCGAAACGTCCCTCTAAAGGAGAAGGAGACCAAGAAGGACCTACAAGGCTACATTCGCAACTTATCAAAGACATTAAATGTTGAAGGCCTGGAAGTTCACGATGCCTATCGTTGGGCCTCCAAGAAGGACGGCAAGCAGACAATTGTAGCGGAGTTAAATAACTCAGCCAGTAAGTACGATTTACTGAAAGCTGCAAAGGCGCATAATATAATATAATCAAAAAATCGCAAAATATAATATAAGAGTAGTAGAGCTCTTTGTGAAGGGCTCGTCCGGGGAAGTACTACCACCACGCCTTTTTCTGCCGCCAAGCAGCAACGCTGTGTTTCGGTTTGAAGAGTGTGGTCGCCGGTGTAATTACAGGCACATGAGGCTTAACATCCGTATGCCTCAAGTTGATGGACGCAGGGCAGTGCATCGTAGGGCACGTTCCTATTGTGCGTGACCTACGGGGCAATGTTTTGTTTATAGGTGATGGTTACCACTTAACATCAGGTGGGCCATCTGCTTGTTCCATCAGCTAGTTGTATAAAAAAAAAAAAAAAAAAATATGAATCACCCTACAAACAGGCTGAGCTGCCATCACCTAGGACTCACGGATTTGTCAGGCCCCATATTTGTGGGTGAACATCTAACAAGCAAGGCCAGACGTCTTTACTTCTTGGGAAGGGAGCTACAAAAGTCTAGAAGCTATAGATTTTGCTGGACGGCTAACGGCCGAATTTATGTCAGGAAGGCTGAAGGATCGCCAATGATTCTACTGAAGGATGAAGACCAGGTGCAGAGTCTTCTAAATACAGACTGACTCATGAACCCAGCTCAAGTAGCAGTGGGGCAATCCCCACAATATCGTGTAAGACCTACAGGTTGTTATGACTTAATGTGTTGTTTTTATTGTACTTTAGAACGCCTGTTACGTGCTACTTTTGTGATCATATTACTATATAACTTATCTTCAATTTTTAACTATGTACACTATCCACCAAACTCATCCCAGCACTTTAATGACACATATTTTTCTCAAACACTAAATCACAACGTACCTAACCATACATATCAACTGGTTTTTTACAAGAATAACACGAACTTATTACATAAAAGATTAGTACACCCCAGCTGCTGTGACGACAGCTCAATACTAACGCATATATTAATATTAACTTTCATAAATATGCTACGGCCTATATTTCTTATCTATTGTGACAATGTGAATGCATCAGCATTATACCTGTGGAGTAACGTGGATGAGGTAAAGTGCTATAAAATCTTTTTCTATCAACAGTTGATAAATAAACGCTGTATGTCTATTTCATGTATAATTCTGCAACTACAATATTTCACACTATGTAATAGGAATGATAGGTATACATTTTTTTATGTAAACTATCTTTTTATGCACAAAAAATCCCTTGAACTAATAGTAGGTATTAAATATCACCTAAGCAGCTGCCGGAATGTAATAATAAATGAGCAATCCCAATATGTAATCAGGAATTTGGATGTGATTGCGTTTTGTTATCACTTTTCAGAATACCTACATTTAAATACATTTTATACAAATACCATTGCCTTACTTGACGCAATTGTTTACCTTCAACTCAGTTCAAAATATATCATAGCTAAATGCAATCTTCGATTGGCTAGTGCCATGCAACTTCATAAAACAACATTTTACACTCAAACAAATTCTAACAACACCATTCTCGTAACGCATATTTACCTTATTTTCTTTCACCGTGACCTAGTTATGCCCCTGACCAAATTTATAGTTAACAATGATGTCCAATGAACTTAATCGCGAGCTTGACTCCCTAAAAATTGCATCGTCCTCTTTATGTGAAGTTGAGGATTGTATATTGAATATTGGTGATCACGTAAATAGCCTAAAAATAATAACCATGAATATCCGAAGTGTCTACAAAAACTTCACATCTTTTGAAGTTTTGCTAACTAGGCTTAAATTTAAACTTGATGTGATTGTCTTAACTGAATGTTGGCTAAACCGCGACAAAACCATACCCACATTAAACGGTTATCATTCAGTTTTCACAAAAAATTACCTTAATCAAAACGATGGAGTAATCATTTATAGTTCCAAGGATATACAGTGCACAGTTGACGAGCCAGCTTCAGATAGCGCGAATTTCCTCACATTGAAAATAAAATCGCATACAGCCTTAGTATGTATTTACAGATCACCATCTTTTCACCAGATAGATGGCTTTTTAACCGCATTGGAAAATATTATTTCGTCTCTTAAACTCTTCTCGAACATAGCTGTTGTAGGTGATATTAACTTGGATATCAAAAACAATGCCCTCGACTGTAAAGTAAATAGCTATTTAAATATGACAGCGGAGCTAGGCCTCTTACCTGCTCACTATTTACCAACCAGGGAAGAAAATTGCCTTGATCATGTACTTCTTAAAACGAATCTTCCATCTTACGTCGCTGTTTTAAATACGCTTATAACCGATCACCTTCCTATCGTTCTCTCTATAAACACACACATATGTAAGAACATTATTCCAAAACACCGTACTCTTACAAATTGGCCTGCTACTCTCTCTGACCTTCAGGGATTTGACTTTAATTCTATTTTTACTAAATATGAGGATGTAAATGAAATCACGAATTCTATAATAAATACCATAACAGATCTAATTAGCAAAAACACGGTTAAGGTGGGTATCCCTAAGAAACATAGAACGATTAAGACTTGGGTGACTCCAGGCATTCTGCGATGTATTCGCAACAAAGACAAACTTCATAAAAAATTCAAACTAGACCGTAGTAATGAAACTGCTAAAACAACTTACTTTCGATATAAACAATTTTGCTCACAATTGATTTTTGCTGCTACAAAACACATATGAACAAAATAAAATAGATAAAAGCCTTCACTCATCTAAAGCAACCTGGAAAACTATAAGAGAATTAACAAGTACAACTAAAAATCATAATATTTCATCAGAATTACTTAATTTTAAACCTACACCCCAGGAATCTATTGAAGCAATCAATAAGTATTTCGCCTCTATTGGTTCAGAATTAGCTAGCAAAATATTAAGCACCCCATCTAATGAAACACACATATCATCAAACAGCATCTCGAATTCAATGGTAATTTTACCTACGGATGAAGCGGAGATCGAAAGCTTAATATTAAATTTAAAGACGGACTCGGCTACTGGCTGGGACGGTATATCCCCGAGGTTTTTGAAAGAAGCTCGCCATATTTTGGTCAATCCCTTAAGCAAACTAATAAATATGTGCATAGACAAAGGTACCTTCCCGACTGCATTTAAGAAATCCATAATCCATCCCATCCATAAGGATGGGGACAAGAACATTGTGAACAATTACAGGCCCATATCAATCCTGCCCGCCCTATCTAAAGTCTTCGAAAAGTTATTGAACTCCAGGCTTATGTCTTTCCTAAACAGTAATAAAATTTTGGCTCATGAGCAATTTGGTTTTAGGGTCGGCAGGTCAACAGAAGATGCTGTCATGAATCTGGTCGGAACGGTGTCAAAAGCCCTGGATAACAAGAGTAAATGTCTCGGGGTGTTTTTAGATTTAGCCAAGGCTTTCGACACCGTATCTATCCCTCTTCTTGTAGCTAAGCTGGAAAGACTAGGAATCAGGGGAATTTGTCTTGAACTTTTTAGAGACTTTCTGCAAAATAGAACCCAGAGGGTAAAGATCGGAGACCTCCTCAGTACAGAATTTATTGCCTCTCATGGAGTCCCACAAGGTAGTATCCTCGGGCCAAGTCTTTTCCTCATTTACATTAATGATCTCTGCAGCATGACACTCCCAAATGCTAAAATTTTCGCCTATGCGGACGACACTGCGATTATATTTGAGGGAAAGACCTGGCACGAAGTCTTCTCATCAGCGGAATCAGGGATGGCTAAAATAATCAAATGGCTGAACTCTAATCTCTTGACCATAAATATTAACAAAACTAAATATATCAGTTTCATGATACGTTCTAATAATGGCCCTCCACATAATCTACAGCTCAAGGCTCATTCATGCTCAGTTCTGTCATCTTTGGACTGTAATTGCCCACACTTTCAAAACACCTCTACTATCAAGTATCTGGGTGTCATGTTGGATGAGCGTCTATCTTGGCTTCCACATATCTCGCTCCTATCATCCCGCATCCGAAAACTGGTGTGGATATTTAAAAAACTAAGATACATAATGGACCAAAAACTAATAACCTCTATCTACATATCAATATGTCAGTCAGTCTTGACCTACTGTATTCCTGCTTGGGGAGGTGCCTGCAAAGGTCATTTGATATCCTTGGAGAGAGCTCAAAGATCAGTTTTGAAAACAATGACTTTTAAGAGGTACCGGCACCCTACCATAGAACTATACAAATCATGTGAGGTGCTTACAGTTCGCCAACTATACATACTTAACACTATTTTACGAATTCATTCCAAAATCCCCCTACATCCTTCCCATACACGCAAAAAGAGAAGAGATCATATTTTAAACATAGCTTGTAGAACCACATTTATGCAACACCAATTTCAATTTTTATCTATCTATTTATACAACAAATTAAATAAAACTTTATCTATCAACAAATTAAACTTGGCTAACTGTAAGCACACAGTAAAGGCATGGCTGTTAGGGAAATCTTATGATGATAGTGAAAAGTTATTTTCTATAGCAAAGTAATATTAAAATAGTAATAGTAATAACATTTGCAATATTAATACCTTCATTTTCGCATCCATAAACCTCTAAAACTCTCACACACACACACTTTATTCTCTACATACTTACAAACAAACGCACGCACACTACATGATTTCGCATCCATTACCCTCTACACTCACACTCACACACACACAAAAACACACCGTATTTTCATATACATACTAGCAAACAAACACACGCACACTACAAACACACACACATACTACTCAACTCATATTCTATTTTATTATTATTTAACTGTTATCCGTCGGCGGGCGCTACGAACCGGGACACAGATTCTCTAGTCCGGTTCATAGCGATTCTCATTATAAAATAACAACGATGTTACTATTACAAACTACTGTTTACTTGTTTTGTATTGCATTGTGTAACCATAAGTTTGTGTCCCAAATAAAAAAATATTTGATTTGATTTGATATTTGTAAATCCAATACATTAGGTACATAATACATGACTAAGTAAACAAATCAACTTCCTAACATAGGTATTCCATACACATCTTATAATATTATGACCTTGTGGTAATCATAACATAAACAAACTTTCCACCAAAGGTAAAATCACATCGGCTTGAGTATAGAATACTAATTTACATTTTAAAATGCTTTATTTATTTTAGAGAATATTATTGAGAACTCCAGAGATACTTATGTGGTAGCAAACTCTAAATAAAGAACTTTGTACATAATAAGAAAATAAATGCAGGTAGCATTTATTTTCTGCTAGGACTAGGCAAAATAATGCAAGTTAGCTACTTGCATTTGTCCTAGCAAGAATAAATAACGTATTTTTATTTCACTTACATGTTGATATTCCTGCTCCAGACATGGTAATAATATTCTTACATCTCTCACTTTGTATCCACTTCACAATACCGTCAATGTTTACATCTTCCAAAACCTTCTCAGACGGCGCCGGGGGCTCCGGCGGCTCGTAAAGCCCCAGTTTCTGGGCCAAATATCTCCTTACCGAGTCTACATCCCAGTCCCTAATCCTGGAGCTGATGGTTTCAGTGTCAGGTTCGTTTGGCGGGACGATCGGAGACCTATCCACGGGTTCATCACCTACAAGAAAAAACTTTAGAATACCATCCATAAATAGCACCTGTATCGTCTGTGTTCATAAAATCTTACCATTACTCTTTCCCGGTGGCGAATTTGCAGACATTTTGCGTAAAATAAATAAATTGCGACTCGGAATCTTTGTCCGCCGAATCCGACAGCTTTTTGACAGATAGAAGCGCATTTTCGGAGGCTGTTTTGAATTTTGTGTGTTGTTGGGGTTTTCATGAAAAGGCTCAAACTCAAAGTCCATTCTGTTTGTTCTATTACGCAATAAGTTACGTACAGAAAATGCTTATAAATTATTATCCTTATTAATTATTAGTTTGAATATGCCTACATAGGTAATATATGTACAAGTATTCTGTTTTATTTTACGAATTTATTGAGTTGCGACTTGCGAGTCAGTTTTGTCCAGCTGCAGTGCAAGTACCGTTCTTATCGATCGCTTAATTTGACATTTAAAATCGTCAAAATTCGTTAAAAATGGTTTTATCCATTGTTGAAATAATTTTTAACGAATTTTTGACGATTCTAAATGTCAAATAAGCGATAGATAAGAACGGTACTTGCACTGCTGCTTCGTTATCAATAGCTGCCTTCGAACACATTTTTTGGTGGAATACAAGGAATTTGAATAATTCAAATTCCTTGGTGGAATACGAATACAAGGACAGCATCCTTAGTAGGGTAGTCTGTGACAAGGGACTTTCTAATTCCTTGGACTAAACCTTCATCCAAGGACTAAACACACCGAAAGATACAATTTAGAAGGTAGATAAATAGCTATACTACACTGACTGGCTAGCTGTTGTGTGGAAAGCAAGAGGGTTAGGTAGGTATGTAGGTAATAATGGATACTGACTGGCTTCATTATCATTCCGTGTATTTATAATAAACTTCTTTAGAAAACCGGAATATCAGAAAGAATACTATTTCTACATAACTAAACACTGACACTCCAATAAGGACACCACCGAATCCACCGATGTTACCTGCAAAAGACAGATGGAATCTAGGTAGGTAGGCAGGTAGGTAGCTACCTATTACTCTCTTACCAACCAACAGTTCTAGTTTCTACCAATACCTAAGTAGGTAAGTAGTAGTACATAGGTAGGTACTACTGTTAATAAGGAACACAGGTACATGAGATTGTAGGTAGAGATGAATGAGAGAGAGAACACCATCTAAGAATCTTATAGAGGCACTTATTTTTGTTTTAATTAAATGTTGTCTCTTTTTAGTATAATAAATATTTTGTATGGATAAGCACATTTCAAATAGGTAGGTATGTACCTACCTAGTAGGTACCATTAGAGGCAAATAGGTAGGCAGTCTAGGCAGTATCGTTGCAACCAACAGCACAAACACAAACATGGTAGTACATGTTATGATTTAGGTAGGTAGGTACTTACTAACAATCTGATACCAGTAGGATACCACATCCAAACGTTCGATATCCCCGCCCGGACTTGAATAGTAGATACTCAGGATGCTTTTATCGGACATATTGATGCCGTCACTGCAAAATAAATTGGGGTAAAAAATCTAAGGAAGGAAATGGAACACCACCAATAAAAATTTGCCAAAGCCAAATAAAATTAGGCTGGGGTGCCGATGACCTTGGACGCATGTCGTTTCATTTCGTTTCACAGTGTGATTACGTGATTAGAGATAAATGTGAAGTGAAAGAAGACGTACCTAGTGCTGAGGGTAGAGAAAGGTAAGTCAAGATGGTTTGGGCATGTAGGTAGTGTATGAAAGGAGCGAAACATGTCCATCAGGCGAGTGTGAATAAAATAAATAAAATAAATAAATATTGGTGGACTTTTCACACAGCACTATCTAGCCCCAAACTAAGCTTATGCTTGTAATATGGGAACCAGATAGCTGATATACTACTTATAATACTTTTTTTTTTGTAAATACATACTTATAATATTATATAACACCCAGACAGAGAACAAACATTTATGTTCATCACACAAATGTTTGTTCACGGTAGGAATCGAACCCACGACCTACGGCGCAGAAGGCAGAGTTACTACCAACTGAGCTACGTAGGCTGTAATGGAACTGTTGGGAGGGGAAGACCTCGGCGGACGTATCTGGATTAGATAGCAGACGTTCTAGAGAAAAGCCAGGTCAAGACTATCCTAAACCGTCTAGAATGTATGAGGAATGGAATGTGAATGATGCGAAAGAGACCCATGTAACCTATGTGACCTATGTAAGGATCGTAGCAAGTGGAAGTCCGTGGCCTCTGCCTACCCCTATGGGAAACAGGCGAGATTTATGTATGTACTAGTTGCGTCCCGCGGTTTCACCCGCGCAGATTTAAATCCCGGTATTCCCACGGGATAAAAAGTAGTAGTATTAGCCTATGTGTTATTCCAGACTATAATCTAACTCTCTGCCAAGTTTCATCCAGAGCCGTTCAGCCGTTCTGGCGTGAAAGAGTAACAAACATCCATCCATCCATCCATCCATACTTACAAACTTTCGCGTTTATAATATTAGTATGGATGTATATTAAGCAACACATTTTTTTTTGTACATTCACTCATCATAAAGTTACATGGAGAAAACTCTCGTTATGCAGACACTTAGCCAGCAGTGATGTGTGGGAGGTACTTACGTGAAACCATAAACAAAGTACTTGTCGATGGAGTGCAGACTGAAGGACGTCTTGTAAGACTTCGTAAGATGGCGGGTGTACTCGCAGTCCGGTAAGCAACCGTCGCAGTGCAGCGAATCTTCTAACTCGTCTTTGTCAGGCTGCCAGTGAGGAGGTTGTAGGTGGGACAGCTTCTCTGTGAACCGCAGACGAACCGTCAACAAGGGTGTTAAAGGGATATAAAGCTACTCGTAGAAACCAGCTCTTGTGATTTATAAGCGACTTCAAAAATGGAGGAAGGATACGTACAGTGTTTTGCCATTTTATTTTACGATGGCGTTCACGCTTATAATAAACACCTTCGTTTAGAGAAAACCTCTGCTTTATACAAAGTCGCTGAATCAATAGCCAAATTACTTAATTAGCCCAAATAATATTTCAAAGGTACTTTGAACTTAAATTGAAATATTAGACGGGTATTTATTTACCTATCACGTTTAACCTTTACTATTTATTTTCCCGACGTTTTGACTATGTTGCAATAGCCGTGGTCGCGGGCAGACTCAGTCAAGTCTGATAAATACCCGTGTACTCGTAATATTTAAAATTATGTGTTACTAGTTGCGCCCGCGGTTTCACCCGCGCAGATTTAAATCCCGGTATTCCCACGGGATAAAAGTAGCCTGTGTGCTATTCCAATCTATCTCTCTGCCAAGTTTCATTAGATATCTTAAGCCGTTCCGGCGTGAATGAGTAACAAATATCTATCCATCCATCAATCCATGCTTTTATTTTCGCGTTTATAGTATTATTAAGATAGGATGATCGCGAAAGTTTAAAAAATACCTTTGTACTTATTGAGACATGACAGATCACTCAGCAAACAGACAGAGCCATCGTCCTTCCCCATGGGCAAGAAGAAGGGCGTGCACTGACATAGAGACAGCACCGACTTCACTCTGCATCGGACAATGCATGCGCTGTACGAGTAGAGGCCATGGAAGTCATCCAGTTTCTCGTCTTGGAAGATGCAATTTCTCTGGTGGATTTCAATTAAAAAGCAATTTATCGAAGCTTGATCAAGCAATATATCGAAGAAATTCTTTGAAATTTGAAATATCAAGAGGAATAGCGCTTATTGTGTCAAGAGTAGTAGAGCTCTTTGTGAAGGACTCGTCCAGGGAAGTACTACCACCACGCCTATTTCTGCCGCCAAGCAGCGTTGCTGTGTTTCAGTTTGAAGATTGTGGTTGCCAGTGTAATTACAGGCACATGAGGCTTAACATCTCTCGTCATCTTCGTCTCAAGTTGATGGACGCAGGGCAGCTCATCGTATGGCAACGAAGCAATAATAAATAAATAAATAAATAATGCTGGACAATCCACACAGCACTATCTAGCCCCAAAGTAAGCTACTAAAGCTTGTGTTATGGGTACTAGATAACTGATATATTTAATACATTATATAATTACATAGATAGATATTTTTTTTATTATACATAGAAAACACCCAGAACAATGAACAAATTTCTGCAGATCGTACACAAATTTGTTCCGAGGCGGGAATCGAACCCGCAACCTCTGCGTCGCAGGCGGACTCTCGCCCGCTGCGCCACTGAGGTCGTCGAGCAATGCTTTGTCATAGGATACCACTTCACATCAGGTGGGCAATCTGCTTGTTCCATCGACTAGTTGTATAAAAAAAACAGCATGCCTCATTTTGTAATGGTTCGTTGTCTGAAGCGCACTTAAAATCCTTTCTCCACACTGGTTCGAAAGAACTAGTGTGACGACAGGAAGTTCATGCTTACAGTTGATTGCGGGTAGTTCCGTACTTCAGGAGACGCTGTCTGCTTGATGGAAATCAGCTCCAGGAACTCCACGCGGTTCGGTTCGGCGAGACGATGGACCACCCGACCGGCGCTCGGGTCGGCGAAATGGGTCGGTTCGAACAATAACACCTGAAAGCACAGAAAAAAGATACACCTAGACAACCGTCAAATATCTTTTTAACCAACTTCAAAAAAGGAGGTTCTCAATTCGACTGTTTTATTCAATAAATATAATTTTATTCTATTTCATAGGTTTTATTTTTTATGTTTGTTACCTCATTACTGTTTACTAGGTGGACCGATTTTGATAAGCTGGTGCTTGTCACGTGAAAACTGAATTATTCATTTCCTACCAACTACTCTCAGCTTCTATTGCCTTCTTATTTGTATAGTGTCCTTGAGTGAGACAATTACCTAGCACTTTCGCTAAGAGAATCCAACAACTACAAAACCACTTCCAGTCAAAACACCCAATGTGTTCCGACATTGTGTCATGACGAATGTCATCGCGTTTAGCTTTTTGAAAAGCAGCGACCGTAATTAACGGTACACGCGAGTTTCAACCATACTCCTGTCATTATAAAGCGACGTATGCTTTAACGGTAAATTCGTCGCACGGTTTCTGTTAGTATTTACTAAAAGCTCTGGCAGCTAATGACGTCTATCCACGCCAAGGGCGGCTATCGTGATTCTGATGTAAATACAGTCCAATAGTCGACCCATTTGTTTCAGTGTTTAAGCCACTGGTTTACCGTACCTCGATGTTGATGGATGGACCTTTGTTGTTGTACAGCACTTAGGTTTATGGGTATTTGGGTGTTATATTGAAGTCGATTCACTGACCACGTCAGACTTGGAATCCAAAGCCAATTATGCCACTGACATCGAGTCAGAGGATAAATCGATTTCTCTCTCTTACGTAAGAACAAAGCACAGACAAAGAGTAGTAGATCTCTTTGTGAAGGGCTCGTCTGGGGAAGTACTACCACCACACCTTTTTCTTCCACCAAGCAGCGTTGCTGTGTTTCAGTTTGAAGAGTGTGGTCGCCGGTGTAATTAAGGCACATGAGGCTTAAAATCTGTATGCCTCAAGTTGATGGACGCAGGGCACGTTCCTATCATGCGTGACGTACGAGGCAATGCTTTGTATGTATATAGGTGATGGTTCCCACTTAACATCAGGTGGGCCATCTGCGTGTTCCATCAGCTAGTTGAATAAAAAAAGCATCTACCTACTACTACCCACCTACTGTGTCATTATTACAGGCATTTGTGCTTTATCTACCACCTGAAGAGCCTTGTATTCGAAGACTACCTGTGGGGAACAGAGGATCTTGTGCCATCTTGTGATCTAGTAAAGCTGTGAAAAAAATTACAAATAACTTATACCACAAGTGAAACGAAAAAAATATGCCACTGGTGAATTCTTAAGGCTGATTACGATGAAGATACAAAATAACAAAACATGGTGGTAGTACTTCACCGGACGAGCTCTTCACAATGCGCTCTAGCACTCTCCTTGAGTCTGGTTTGGAGCTGAACCCTCCATCCGGTTCATGACACGTAGAGATACACAGGATTCACATACGTGCTTTCTGTTCTGCTATGGGGAGGTTTTCTTTACATACATCGAATCCTTGAACGTAGTTTATGGGGTATGCGTAGTCTGATAACATGGGGTCCACGATCACGTTGAGGCCATGTGCGAAGCCGGGCAAAACTTGTCGTTTCGACTCCATTGTTCCATTTGGACTGAAAAAACCACAATCATTTTATGAGCAATATCCAAAATCCAAGCTCCAATTACAATTCTTTTATGAGCTGTTGAAGATCTCTGGATTGGAGAGTTGGTGGCCCAAAATATGTTTGAAATGTACCTATGCATGAGGCTTATTTATGTCCAATCCAACAAAAGACTTCCTCAGGCTAATCAGGATTATTATTATGAAGTTGCGATTTTGTGTATTTGGATAGAATTATACAGGTTTATACAGGTGTTTGACAGTAGTATCAGAAATAACGGAGACGTAAACTACATAACAAAAACTTTTAAGAGAAAAAGGTATAAAAGACAGGATCAGGAATGGGGGATGTGTGTCGAAATATGAATTATACTTGGTTTTTGTAATAGTGCCTTCGTTCTTTGTCATGTTTTGGGTCTGCATGGATCGAAAGGCAGAGAAGTTACCTCTGTCTGTCCATGCAGACCCAAAACATACTTACGGATTTAGAAAATTTCTGTTCAGCCTATAACTCTCACTCCCACTCTAGGACCTGTAGCTCTCAGAATAAAATGGTGAAAATTGAACTCACTATCCATTTTCATCAAACTCCAAGATATAGTTGAAGGCACAACAATGTCCCTTCGCCGTACGCCTGGTTCGGAAGATGCTCATACAGTCCACAATCTCTCCTAACCAGGAACATCTCAGCAGCATCTCTTTGCAGTCTGGTGCAAGCTACCGAAACAATTGAATTGGTAACACGCTCACAAGATATCCCATCAAGACTGAGGATAGGTATCCTACTCTTGTCTCGTATAGTCACTCAAAATAGACAGGTACCTACCTACCTAATATAATCAGCCTAAGATTGACGAAGCACTTTTAATCTATTTGCTGCACAGTAAAACGCATTGCCAAACATACACAAGACATGAACATAGCGAGCTTAAAAAAATATCATGATCTCTACAGTGAACTGGCTAATTTACAAAATTTACCCTTTTCATAGAATTCACGATCATAATTGAATCATAGTCGTGTACGAGTATCTGATCCGAGATTCGCTCGATGGTGGAGTACGGAGGGCCCGAAGTATCGAAGTAGCTGAAATCTATCAGCCCACCGGCATTCCGCAGGAACTCCTCCAAATGCTCCAAAGACACGTTTCCGAAGATCTTGCTCTTGTACCTTAAAACATTATAACTAAGTAAAAGTATAAGCTACAAATTGAAAGAGCGCCTGATGTTATCCTAACTGTATATGTATATTGTAATTTTGTGTATCTCTTGTTGGCAGTTCTAAATAAAATTACACCTGAAACAGATGAGCTAGGTATCAGCATATTGTTGCAAAAGACCTACAGGTAGCTCAACTGACCAAAAATGTCACGTTAAAAAGTTTGATTCCAAGACCGAAATACTACCTACTTTCTATTTATGTAGTTTATTGATTTAGATTTAGTGAGTACTCAAGGTTGCTCAGTACAGTTACTAGCCCCACAGACTAGTTGGCCCTATCCATAGCATAAGGAAAGGAACTGCGCTACTGGAGTCGAGGCAAGAGTTTTTCGCCTCATTTGTGGGCACCTTAGATGAAGCGAATAAAAAGGCAGCATGATATAACAGCTGTAGGCCTCAGAATCAAGCCAATTGAGAGAGAAAAAAAGAGAAAAATAGCAAGATTAAATACATACAACATCCCAGCGCGATATTTCACAGCCTTCATGCTGATTCTGTTAACATTACAGAGGGCTACAGCAGGGTAATCGATGTCCTCGATCGAGTACGTGGAATACTGAGGCATGAGGATCAAGGTGTTGCCCATGGTATTCATCCAAGTGTAGTACAGGAAGTAGCAGTACAGGCTTAACAGTGCACAGAAGATCAACACCCATCCGCATCTGGAGATTAATACAAGGTTCAAGGTTCGCCCGTTCGGGCCACTTTTGTTTACGTTATACATCAAGAAACAATTTAAATAGTAATCCTAGTAATAATCGGTTGTGGCACTCTGGTCTGAACTACTTTACCTAAACCGTAAAAACCGTGTCAAAACCAGTGTGTTTTTACATCACATATACCCTACATAGGGCTTAAAGTATAGATCGGGGTTTCATAGTAATTAGGAAAGATAAAGATATAGAATCAAGATTGTCTGTAGCTCGAACAAAGAGTTCTATTACTCCTTTACCTTTTAGCTCTAGATACTACCTTTTCTCCCATTTAATATCAGGATCTGTCATCTGTTTGACTCCAGCTACAGAGCAATGCTGGGCATACTCCTTCAGCACGTGGAGGAAACTCTGTCGCATGATCTTCTTCATAGACTTATGAGGACGCACCTTGTATTTTTCATGCCTATAGGCTACCCACCACGGAGGATTCTTCATGTCTTACTGAAAATATAATAATTTGTTTCTCCATTTTTTATTGTGCCAGATTTAGTAATGAGAAAAAAATAATAGTGATAATATAAATAATAATAATAATACAAAGATAGATAAATAGGTACAAGATTTGTATTTTTTTATACAACTCGCTGATGGAACAAGCAGATGGCCCACCTGATGTTAAGTGGTAACCATCACCTATAACAAAGTATTGCTTTCCAAGTCACATTCGATAGGAACGTGCCCTACGATGCACTGCTGTGCGTCCATCGACTTGAGACATACAGATGTTAAGCCTCATGTGCCTGTAATTACACCGGCGACCACACCCTTCAAACCGAAACACGGCGTTGCTGCTTGGCGGCAGAAAAAGGTGTGGTGGTAGGGTAGTAGGTACTTCCCCGGACGAGCTCTTCACACAGAGCTGTATTATGTACTCTATTATTACACACAATAGCTATGTAGGTATGCAGCTATCTTAGATCATAATAATTGTGCCTGTGTATAACTAGATCCACTCACCTGCCTTGCGCATTTATTAATAAAATTATTGTCAATTATTTCCTTTGCACCTATAAAGCGGAAACCCTCGTGGACATCAACTTTGTACAAGCGTTTGTCGTGATTGCAGTAATTTGCTGCACTCGTTTCAGTTAGCGGCGTTCGTACAAGGTTACTGTTGTCTGTTGCAGGTTACACGTGTTGATCTTTCATAATGTTACAGGTTCAGTATGTTATTTGACTTGACCTCCGACAACCTACAATGTCGTCGTAAAGGTGGGACGGTGAGTTAGCTCTGAAAATATACTGTTATATGTTATATGTTAGGGTAGGTAGGGTTGTAGAGTAGGTAGGTGGATAGGTTAGGTAATTAAATAAATAAATAATGCTGTCGAAACTTTTCAAAACAAAAACCTTTGCAAAATAAAGCCTGTACATAAATATACCTCGATAGGAATCCAAACAAAATGAAAAGGTAGGTAATGCACCTACCAAATAAAAATGTCTAACATGTGAACTACTATGTGAACAACTATTATGCACCTGCGTTATTTAATGACCGATTCTTAATTCAGTTCAACAAAACTTGGAGCAAAAAATTCATGTTAACCTAATTGAATATTAATTCATGTTAACCTATTCAGTGGTCTCTTGGTCAGGTAGATAATATTTATTAAAAAAAGAAGTCATTTCTGCATGCTCCAAATTGACTTTCTTGTGGTTGGCTGATTGAAGTAGGTATATAAAAAAATAGGCGAAAATGATACCTACTTGGGCTACTTGGTACCATCCTCGCTTTCCTACATTTTCTTCTACGATTTCTTGACATGCGACACATGAGTAACTGGGGCGCTTATTGGCTTAGTTCATGGCGGCGTTTCAAAGTGTACCTCGTGGTTTCTTCTAGATTTTGCTGTTAACTTACCTGCTTATAATGACAAAAAAAAACATGGTCTGTCGAATGACAGAAATTAATTTGAACTCTACAATTGTCGCGTGTCACAAACCCATTCAACTTTTATTATTCCAACAATGTGCTCCAATTACCCACATTATTTTAGATCCATAGTTTATAGATTTAAAAGATATTCTAAATCGTAAGGTATAGGTACTTGTTACGCTTACCTTTATGAAATAACTCTCAAGAAAAAACCTAGTTCATTGGAATCAACCTATCTCATCCTACTGCTATAAACGCGAAAGTTTGTAAGTATGGATGGATGTTAGTTACTCTTTCACGCCGGAACGGCTGAACGGATCTGGATGAAACTTGGCAGAGAGACAGATTATAGTCTGGAAACTGGAATAGCACATAGGCACTTTTTATCCCGTGGGAATACCAGGATTTTAATATGCGCGGGTAAAACCGCAGGGCGCAACGAATACTTCAATAACTCAAAAACTACTTACTATTCAGATAGAAAGAAAGAAAGAAAGAAAATACATTTATTCAACTACACAGACACATTACATAATGATAGATATACAGAAATTTAGTTACAATTTTACTTAAAATATACTACAATGAAACACAAATACATAATAAAAAATAAAAAACTGGAGAAGTGATATATTATAGGAAAGAAAGAATGAAACATATTTATTTATTTATTATTAAATATAAGCCAAGGGATTTAGGGGATAGTGGTCTGGACTTTGTCTGTCAGATCTGACTCAAATTTTACTGGGACCACATGACAAGCACCAGCTTTCGATCAAAAATAATCATCAAAATCAGTCCAACCAGTATAAAGTTATGAGGTAACAAACATTAAAAAATTACAAACATTAAATAATTCTGATTGAGAGCCCCGTCCCTTTTTTGAAGTCGGTTAAAAATGAGTAGGTATTACGATTATAAAGGACCCTATCGCAAGAGCACATACCAATCCAGTCTGGAAGTCTGGATGTCTGGAAGTAACCACTTTCAGCGATAAGACCGCCCATTGTACCTACTACTTTATTTTTTATTATTGTGTTCTTTTTTCTATAAATTTTGGTGTAAGTACAAAGAATTTTTCATTCATTCATTCATCCAATCCAGGTACCTACTAATATTACATAGTCCTTGGTAGTACGTAGGTTCCATTCCATACCAACTACACGCACTAACCGCACTACCAAGTAAAGTCAAGTCAAATTTGACTTGCTTTTCCGTTTTGTTTTTTACTCACTATCTGAACAATTTGTCAACGCAAATCGATTTTGACTGTCAGTTGACCATAATGCTGTGCAGACGACGGCGGAATTTCTTGTTTTTTTTTAATAGTTTTTTTTTAATAGTAAAAGGTTATTTTGGAACTACTTAGGGTACAAGTTAAAACTAAAACTGACTGCAAAAGTATAAAACTGTGTCACAGCCAGTAAAAGTCTTTAGGAATTTTTTTCTTCAGTTTTTCGAGCGTAGATTTCTCTGCCCTCGAGATTACTATTCTTCTTTGGCGATAAGATAAAGAGACGCAAGTATATGCGCGTCACGCAAAAAGAACGCCGGAAGGAGGGGGAGGGGGTGTGATGGTGCGAGTACTTTGTAAGCGCAAAGCCGCAAACACAGCCTCTCCACTGTTTTCTAGCGTTCTTTTTGGTTGACGCGACCTTTATCTACCCTAAAACGTAGCATCGTTATTCTGTACCCAAACTGAGATACGGCCCAACCCAAAGATTGGTGAGATGCTGCTACAAAGCATTCTGAGTAATCCATGGGAAACCTGATAAAATCTAAAATCGCAAGAATGGTTTGAACGCTTCCTCAGCAAGTGGTTGAAGAGCATTAGAGCTCTTGTGGTTGCCGCTGAAATTACAGGCACATGAGATGCCTCAGGTTGATCGTAGGGCACGTTATCGTGCGTGACTTACGATGCAATGCTTTGTAATAAGTGATGCTGGTCTGGTGGGCTATCCGCCTGTTCCATCAGCTTTGTTCTTTTGTTAAAAAAGGGGAGCGAAGACGCGAGCCGAGCTAGTTATTAATAAATCATGGCTACTTCACCACAACTACCACACCAAGTAAATAAATAAACGAATGTATCGAACAGCACTTGTAACACTTTTTTGTTACAAATCCCGCTGCGATTGCGCCTACTGTCACTTTTAGTATTTACTGAAATTGTTCTATAATCGATGGCGGAGAAGCATCGGCACTCTTTGAAGGCCCGCGGTCCGATTACGCTAATGTCTGGCTATCGAGATGGCTTTCAGTTTGACATTTGATCAAGTAATAATATAGTATAATAATCTCTGACGAGAGCATTTGATTCCCATAGTATAATAACAAAAGAGTGTTAGGGATGACTGTGGATGGATTAAGGAGTAGAGGCAGGCCAAAGAAAAGGTGGATGGATTGTTTGAAAGATGATATGGGAAAGAAAGGAGTGACTACTGAGATGACGGATTATAGAGGAAAGTGGCGAGAAAAAACCTATTGTGCTGACCCCACATAAAGTGGGATAAGGGCAGGAAGAAGAAGAAGAAGAGTGTAATAGCAACACACGGACGGATGGATAGTATCTAAATTCCTTGGGAAGGATGCTATATTCCTTGAATGGATGGGAATCAAATGTCAAACTGAAAGCCATCTCGATAGCCAGACATTAGCGTAATCGGGCCGCCGCCGCCGGTGCTTTGTGGATGGTTTTTATTTAGACATCGATTGTTTCCGATGTTAATCGAATGACTGTTCGACGTTTTGTCGACTCGATAACTGCAAAAACAGGTGTCTTTTGAAATGTTTTACTTTTTGCTAAAGCTCAGCTCGGATGAAAATAATGCAGACACTTTTGGCTTTGGCAATAAATAATCATTCATATTTGTTTTTACACAATCAAGGCCATACTTATGTATAATAGCGCGCGTCAGCGCAAAAAAAACGCCGGAAGGAGAGAGAGGGGGTGTGATGGCGCGAGTGTTTTGTATGCGCAAACACATCCCCACTGTTTTCCAGCGTTCTTTTTGGTTGACGCGCACTATACCTACGTATCTGCCTACCATCCTGTTTACTATAGTTTTTGATCAATGCATCACATCAAGTTACCTTTGTTTTTTTTAAACTTCTTTTTATTGACCTACTGTACTTATACTTACTGATTTGTGAAAGCTGGTACATATTTTTTGTTATATTGTTATTTTGTACATTTACCTACATCTATTTCATACCTTAGTATTAAGTGTGATGTCCGCCAGTTACAGACAAATTCGGTCCTAACGGAAGATCAGCGTGGGTTGTTGCCAACCCGCATTAAGCTAAGTTAGGCTCCATTTTGCAGGTTGTTGCCCAACGTGGGTGGCCCTAGTGCAAACTGCCGCCGGCTATACTCTGGGGTGATTCGGAGTATGGCCATGTACGGTGCACCAGTCTGGATGGACGCCCTCAATCGTGATAACAAGACCCTGCTGCGACGCCCGCAGCGTGTTATCAAGACGAGGGCGATACGCGGCTACTGGACGGTGTCCTGGACTGCAGGGTGTGTATTGGCCGGTGATCCCCCCTGGGAGCTTCAAGCGGAGATACTCACTGAAGTGTGCTACTTCGTGACGGCGAGGAGATCCCAAAGAGACCCTCCAGCGTGGGATGAGGTAGCCAGCATGCGGCTGCAAGCTCGGGCCGCACTATTGCAGCGATGGACGGAGGATCTGGCTCCACCGGTCCCTGGGGCGTGGACGGTGGAAGCCATACGCCCGGTCCTTGAAGAGTGGGTCGGTAGGTTGCAAATAAAAACTTAGGTATTCTATTCTATTCTACATTGTCAAGGCGCCTCCTGCTACAAACTTCACAAAAATATGAAGAACTTTGTTCTTTTGGCTCTTATATTACAAAAAAGGATTTTAGGTACGCCTCATTCGATTTTAGAAAAATATAAAGTTTAGACACCAGACTGACCCTTTCCGAAAGCTCGATCAGCACGAATCGGCTGTCAAGTCACTTGCTATTTCAGCTTTTACTTCAAATGATAGAGTGACTTGACGACCGATTGGTGTTGGTCGAGCTTTCAAAAGCCGGCGGTGGTTTAGTTAACGAAAGATGATATTTTATTTCTTATTTGTATCAAAATCCCTCAGCATCCATCGCAAAGACCCATTTTGTATAAGCTCGTTTTTAGAGTTCCGTACCCAGAAGGTAAAACGGTAAACCTATTACTAAAGCGTCGCCTCGACCCCATCTCGTGTGAGCGATACGTCTTAGGCTTCGCTATCTCTCTGTCCTCTGTCACCAGGCTGTGACCTCATGAATCGTGATAGCTAGAAAGTTGAAATATAAGTTGAAGTTTTCACAGATGTTGTTAACAATAAATACTAAAAAACAGTACAAAACAAATATTTCAGGGGGCTCACATACAACAAACGTGATTTTTGTGCTGTTTTCATAGATAATGTACGGAACCCTTCGGGCGCGAGTCCGACTCGCACTTGGCCGGTTTTTTATAAGTGCACCGGTAACCTGGCTGACCAAAATCCTACTACTATTATAAACGTGAAAGTTTATTAGTATGGATGGATGGATAGATGGATGGATGGATGGATGTTTGTTACTCTTTTACGCCGGAAATGCTGATCTGGATGAAACTAAGACTAAGAGTAGTAGAGCTCTTTGTGAAGGGCTCGTCCGGGGAAGTACTACCACCACGCCTTTTTCTGCCGCCAAGCAGCAACGCTGTGTTTCGGTTTGAAGAGTGTGGTCGCCGGTGTAATTACAGGCACATGAGGCTTAACATCTGTATGCCTCAAGTTGATGGACGCAGGGCAGTGCATCGTAGGGAACGTTCCTATTGTGCGTGACCTACGGGGCAATGTTTTGTTTATAGGTGATGGTTACCACTTAACATCAGGTGGACCATCTGCTTGTTCCATCAGCAAGTTGTATAAAAAAAAAAAAAACTTGGCACAGAGATAGATCATAGTCTGGAATAGCACATAGGCTACTTTTTATCCCGTGGGAATACCGGGATTTAAATCTGCGCGGGTGAAACCGCGGGGCGCAACTAGTAAGTGATAAAGCACGCAAAAATTGCATAACAACACGTTGCATGCAAAAGCGCCAAGATCATTGAATGCACCAGTGCCGTACTTAAATACAGACTGCCGCCGCAAAATTTAGTGAGATTGACAGGGTTTGTATTGAAGGACCCATATTAACAGCTGCGACAATTCATACAAAAAAAGAGCACCGGTGGTCTAGTGCACTAGACCACCGGTGCTCTTCCACGTGACCATCGTGAGGAAACCTGTTAGTATTCTAACAGCGGCGATGGGCTTGCAACCTGTCACGTATGGAATACTAACTACTGCAAAATGTGGGTATGTGCCAAATGTAATGTTTGGACGTACCTCTGACTACCCCCCTTAGTTAGACATCCTCAAAGAATCTTGAATTAGTACCTATTTGGTACTGGGAGATCTGAAGGGATATCTACCGTGCCTGGGGATCAAAGTCGTGAAGCTGTTTCAGTTTCAGTTGTTTCAGACAAGTTTATTTCATGCTACACAAGAAATGAAGAAAGACCAGTTTATGAGCTTCTGGTACGGAGTATAGTCACCTCGTCACCTCACACAATTACACAAACAAGTGTATAGTGCGCGTCAACCAAAATGAACGCTGGAAAAAATGGAGGGGATGTGTTTGCGCATCCTATCCTACTTCCTACTTATATTATAAACGCGAAAGTTTGTAAGCATGGATGGATGGATGGATGTTTGTTACTAATAACGCCAGAACGGCTGAACGGATCTGGGTGAAATTAGGTACAGAGATAGATTATAGTCTGGAATAACACATAGGCTACTTTTTATCCCGTGGGCATACCGGGATTTAAAACTACGCGGGTGAAACCGCGAGGCGCAGATAGGACAAAATACTCGCGCCATCACACCCACTCCCCCATTCCGGCGTTCTTTTTGCGTGACGCGCACTATACTTACGTTAAAAATCCGCGGGGACTATTATGTATGTACTAATTATGTATAGTTAGTTATCTGGGACAATTTTTTTTCTCTCTGTAACTCACCAGCAACAGATAATATACAGGGTGGACAAAAAGACGTGGATCATACGCAACTAGGGGTTAGATGAGGTCATCAGATGCGAATAATTGATCTACGGGAGGTCCTTAAACCACATTCAAGGTCAATTAAATAACAATTGACCTTGGTCAGTTATAGAGAAACAGGATTTTACATAAAAATACGGACAGATGTTATCATAACGTTTTGCAAGAAAAAAAGGCGAAAAAAGAGAAACTCTTTTTTTGGAGTCGGTTAAAAAGAAGAAAAGATCTACTTAAATAGGATTTTTAGTTTTTACTGAACCCCAAAATGTTGTAGTGTATTTGACTTTTTATTGTTTTACCTTCTTATTTTGAAGTCGGTTGAAAAGAAAAAAAAGAACTAAATAGGACTTTTTGGTTTTTGCGGAACCCCAAAATGTTATCGAGTGTATTTATCTTATTGTTTTTCCTCCTTATTTTGAAGTCGGTTGAAAAGAAAAAAAGATCTAAATAGGATTTTTTTGTTTTTACGGAACCCCAAAATGTTGTCGAGTGTCTTTTGAATATTTTAAAAACACATTCGATTAAATAACCATTGACCTTGGTCAGGTAAAGAGAAAAAGATTTTACAAAAAAAATATTATGTCCTAACCTATGAAAACTGAAACAATGCAGATGATAGCTTGTAGTGTAGTTAGGTAATCTGCGGTAGAGATAGCAATGATTACACGATTATAAAATAGCGCAATTAATGCAATGTTGCTACTCGACTCGAATGCAGTGAATGGTAAAAACGCAGAAGTTTCACGATCATGGCACATAAAATGTACTACTAATTATGTCGCTAGCCAAAATAAAAACGCCGTCTGTCTCGTAAGCCGCTACCGAGAACGCGAAAGTCATAGTGTCAACGCGAAAGTTTTCGGTACGTCAATTTTGTCTTTGATTGCACGCAAGATTGCTACTACAATTTTGCGTGCGAAATCGCATACGGCCCCCGCACGCACACCAGCGGAAAGATCAAGCACTCACACATCGGTGAAGATTACGAGAAAAGTTTGCACGTGTGCTGTTCGGTCGCTTATGCACGCGATGGAAGTGCACCACACGCAGTCGGGGCATTTGTTGCTGCGCTCGTTGTTTTGTGCATTGCCTATTATTTATTCTGTGGTCTAGTTCCACTTGCCAACTTTTATAGAGCACTTATGTGCCTACAGCTCTATATTATGTAGGTAATAGGTTTATTTACATCAATACTTGCTACCGGCACTGTTCCCCATGCTTTTGACATGTAAACTGATGTACCAAGGCTGGAAAGTTGTCCTGAATCCATCATGACAGGTGGGCCAAGGTCAGCCCTGAGTACACAAAGCCCATAAAATAAAAGTGGAGAAATTGTTTTGCATTTTATTGTGTTTTATTTAAATTCTGAGTGGTTTCGGGGTTCGTTAGTGGGATAATCGTGATATCTGCCGATATATTTGTATACACAGATAACATCCGATCTGACCATCTTTTGATACAATACCTACCTATGTCGGTGCATAGTACCTAGCGTGCATTGCTCCTTGAGTTTAGTAGGTATAGAGATAAAGAGCGATATTGAAAGATACGGGCTCATAAACAGGTATCTTACAGCATCTGCGTAGTGTGATGCACTTTAGCCTTGGTGCCTGTAGGAAGGTAGGTCCCTTCCTAAAAAGATTTTTTAGACTATGGATTTAGAGTTATAGGTCAATGTTGATGCTCGTTTCTACCTCGGCCCACCAGATTAATCTTAGATGTCGGAAAACCTTGACTCGGACTTTTCATGTAGGTACCGCATGAATGAAGGTGGGTAAGTGGAAGGTGGTAACCTAAGCCTATCTTACCTACTTACTAAGTATGTAGGTACAACTTATTTTGTGCCCGCTCTACTAGGTACCTAATTGAATAGTTTTCTCAATCATAGCAAAAGATCCCACCCAGCTCTACGAAATAGAGCTGCCTAAGCTAACTCTTCGAGATCTCATATTATTATATCTTCAATAGATCTACCTGCTGCATGCATGCAACGTACTTGGAAAGTGCACAGCAATAAATGCAGTAGTGTCGGGAAGGGCGCGGGGCGCGGTGTGTTGGCGGTGCGGTGGGGGCTGGGGGCCGCCGGCGCTCAGTCGCATCGTGACCGCGCGACGCGCCGTGCGTTCCCGACGCGCGCCAGAACCGCCGCGACCACGGCCGATCACGACGACATGGTGTCGGTGGGCGCGTGGAGACGCCGCGTGCCCGACGACTGCGACGACCGCTCCGAGCCGGGCGCCTCCAGCTCGGCGGTGCCGCGCGCGCCGCCCAACTGCGCGCGCTGCCGCAACCACCGGCTCAAGGTGGAGCTGAAGGGGCACAAGCGCTACTGCAAGTACCGCTACTGCACCTGCGAGAAGTGCCGGCTGACGGCCGACCGGCAGCGGGTGATGGCGCTGCAGACGGCGCTGAGGCGCGCGCAGGCGCAGGACGAGGCGCGCGCGCGCCACCACGACCTGCCGGCGCCGGGCGTCGAGCTGGAGCACCCGGAGCCGCCCGTGGTGAAGGCGCCGCGCAGCCCGCCCGTCCCGCCGGCGCGCTGCCTGCGCTCGCCGAGCGTCGACTCCGCGCCCGAGTCGCCGGGCGTGTCGCCCTTCGCGCCGCTGCCGCCGTCCGCGCCGCCGCCGCCGACCGTGCCGCCTCTGCTGCCCCCTCAGCAACCCGGTAAGTCAGCCATGTCCCCAGTGCGATGAATACCTATAAAGTGAGATCCTATGGCTAGGGCTGGTTGCCACCACTCCACCTCATTACGGAGGAAGGTGGCCCTCGAAAGTGTTCCATAGCTCTGTTGCCCAAAGCAGATCAACCGGCCTGGTTACAGGTATGGCAATCTGTGGGATGCGTATGCGCAAGCTAGGTAAGTAGGTATTATAACTATATCATAATGATGAGGAAGAAGGTTCGAGTAATTATACCTACTTAGGTAGTTCGTAATATTATAGCTTCGTGATCGGTAGCACCTTAGTTATAAATAAATAAATAAATAAATAATGCTGGACAATCCACACAGCACTATCTAGCCCCAAAGTAAGCTATTCAAAGCTTATGTTATGGGTACTAGATAACTGATATATTTAATACATTATATGCTTACATAGATAAATATTTTTTATTATACATAGAAAACAACATGGTCTGGGACCATCGGAACAAATTTCTGCAGATCGTACACAAATTTGTTCCAAGGCGGGAATCGAACCTGCAACCTCTTGCGTCGCAGGCAGGCTCTCGCCCGCTGCGCCACAGAGGTCGTCAAAGTTAGGTTGGTGCTTACTAAAACCCCTCAATCTTCCTGCTCGAACTTTAAAAACAGATCGCCGCCGGCATCTCTACTCCATTAGCGTGCATTAGCGTTCATCGGCATACGATTTCCATCATTGATGTGAATTTGAAAGTATGATCCGAAAGGTGTTCCGTGAATTAGATCACTGTGATGTCTGAGAATCGATCAATTGATACCTATGATTTCCTTTGATACCTATGGTACAATAATCTACCTATGTCAATTATCTACCTATAGGCCTAAGCTGTAATCATGAAAACGTAAGAATCTACAACGTACAAGCATAGGTAGATACCTACAACCCTATTAAAGAAAAGGCGGCGAGGATATCCCATAACCTCCAACCTTTAAGACTTGCAGCACTTGAACAGCTAGATTTCGTTAGATTTTCTTCTCAGAGATTAATAGGTAATAATGATTTTTTTTTACACAGCGGTAGAAAATATTAATCCCTATGTTTTGATATAACTTTGACATGATTTCAAGAAAAACTCTCTAGCTAGTTAATGGATGTTTGAAATATCGATTTAGTGTCATCTTTATGATTTTAGGAGAGCACCGGTGGTCTAGTGGGAGTGACCCCGCCTTCCGATCGTAAGGTCGCAGGTTCGAATCCGGTCGTGCACCAATGGATTTTTCTATCGAAAAATTTATGTGCGCAATGCCAGTGCTCTTAAACAGTGAAGGAAAACATCGTGAGGAAACCAGTTAGTATTCTAACAGCGGCGATGGGCTTGCAACCTGTCACGTATGCAATACTAACTACTGCAAAATGTGGGTATGTGCCAAATGTAATGTTTGGACGTACCTCTGACTACCCCCTTAGACATCCTCAAAAGAATCTTGAATTAGTACCTACTTGGTACTGGGAGATCTGAAGGGATATCTACCGTGCCTGGGGATCAAAGTCGTGAAGCTGTTTCAGTTTCAGTTTTCAGTTTTATGATTTTTGTTTATCCAGAAAATTATCATTATTTAGGTACGTTTCTATCTTTACACAGCGCTCGAGTACATGTGAAATTTTAAAGTTTTAGTATTTTTATCATGTATTTTTTTTACATTTTAGTAGATTTACAGCTGTTCATTATATATAATAGAATCAGCTGCCTCATCTCATCAGCTGATTTCTAGTTGAAAATTTATAAAAAATAATGAATATAGAAATAGGTATACCTGAATGGCAGAGACAACAGATTTAAAACTTTGTTTTCAATCTGTTGTTGTTGTTGTTGTCAAATCTACTCGACAAGACTTAAGCTTAAGACTTTACAAGCCCATTACACACAATATCATCCCGACCCAGTCAAATTTGAAGTGATTGATCACTCCGCCGTGTCTCAAGATCGCGCAGATCCCTATCAGTCAAATGCTTATTCAATTACCTACCTCAAGGATAAGGATCCTTGGTACCTTCACCGTGTAAATAAGAATTATTTTTGTGTCTACGTTTGCCTTAGCTAGTCGTTTTAAAGAGTCCGTCGCCCAATCGAACGAAGTCGAGCGTTTGGCGCGGACTGAGAGCTGGGCGCGTTGCGTAGCTTGATAAATGTGAAGTTTTTAAAAAATCGTTTATAAAAATGAGTATAAGCTAGAATACTTTTATTTTTTTTTATTTATAAACATTAGTCTGTTCTTTCAAGTGGTATACGTATTCTGGTTTTAGACTTCGTAACATCGAAGAAATACCTGATAGTTTGAAGCGTAAAATTGCGCCAGAGCGGCGTTTTTAAACATTTTATTTTAGAAATAATTATTTGAATTTTTTTATATTTTCTCTATGCATAAAGATAAATGCAAACTGTTTATATATATATTGCTTTTTTACAAATATAATGTGACTTCGTTTACGGGTGTATGGTGGGTCAATACAAAGGCAAAGAGTACCATTTTACGAAATCGTACGTTATAAATAAATTTATTAATCTGTTGAAAATAGTAACTTTTTATATGTTTTCTATAACTCCTTTTTATGAGGCATCAGACTTTTATTTGCTTTTATTTTTGTGATCGTGAAACGTAAACTGTAATTACACCACGGGATAACTCAAGCTCAAAAAACGGCCTTGTTGTTCAAATCGCGCAGGAGCGTTCTTAAGCGCATTTATTCGAAAAATCTGAATAATCAGTTCGGTTTCTTTTGAAAAAGTAGGTCAAGACAGATTATGTAATTTAATTTAATTTCCCTGCATACACATGAACCAACAAAAGCTGTTCTTCGCACTTTAAACGAATGTGATATCAGATTTCATCCTGATTTGATAAAATTGGACCTTTATGCTTCCCATTTCTCTTTGCTACCAAACAGGTTGTCCCTTAGATCAAAGATACGAGATAAAAGAACGCTGCGTTCTACATTGTGTTGTCTTTGTACGGACGGATTCGCGAACCTTTTGTGAACTTGCATGTATACGTAATTCAAGTTCCGTGTTTATTCACGTTGGTCGTAGGGTTGAGATATAAACTTTGGTGGAATTCTTGTCTCAACAATCTCTTGGAGTTCGTCTGTGCCTTATCTAGTTTATTTTGGTAAAAATACCCGTTGTCCCCAATGTCAGTGTGTCGACGAAAATTAATATCGCGATTGATTTTAACCCAATAACATTCTCAAAACTCATTTATCCAAAAGTAGGTTACCTTGGTTTTAGTAAGTTCCGCTTTCATAATAGAGCTAATTAGAATAACTGATACAAATTCTTGCAGCGCGCTTTTTTTAGTTTTGGAACCTAAATAAGTTTAAAATTTAATTTAAATCTAAATTTTATTTGACAGTAAAATTATAGCTGTCTTTATTGTTTCCGTTTTTAAAGACAAAACCTAAGTAGGTAAGTTAAATTAAAACGTTTTCTGTATTTTCAAATTCGCAAAAACTTCAACTCTTGACTGGGTACCTACTTACTTACTGGACCTTTACTTACTCTTACTAGGACCTTTTTTTAAGTCGAATTACCTGTACGTGTGCCTACGAGCACTAAGGTTGAAGCAGATGTTGAGATGAGACATGTGACTACTTAGACGGACTGATTTTAAAACAAACATTGAGTTGGCAACATTTTTTATTTGACTAAATCGCCGCAAATGTAGCTGCCTTTTCAAAAAGAAATAGCTTCATTGGTTTGTCAGACAGAATTATAAATTTGTTGAAAAAATTAAGGCTCCGGTGACAGCGGCTCGCAATTTCGAAGTGCGATTGGCTATTATTTCATTTTATTTCATTTCGGGGAGGTTGTTTGAAAAAATAACTCTAAAGAAACACGCATAAATACTGTTCGAACATAAATAATACAATAATATAAGGGAAACATGCCCGAGTCAGAAATCATTTTGGTATTAGTATGTTTGGTCTTACGTTTACCTAATACCAAAATGATTTCTGACTCAAGCACATTTCCCTTATATTATTGTATTATTTGTGTTCGAACAGTATTTATGCGTGTTTCTTTAGAGTTATTATTTCAAACAACCTCCCCGAAATGAAATAAAATGAAATAATAGCCAATCGCACCTCGAAATTGCGAGCCGCTGTCACCGGACCCTTAAGGCAAGCTCACCAGTTATTAGAATATGAGCATATTTATTCAGCGGCAAACGATTGAACTTTAGTGACGGTTATCTGAAATGACAATTAGTTCGCGCGTGAAAAACTGAGTATGATGATACGAGCTACATTGCAAAGGCCATTCAAATTAGAAGAAGTAGAACAAGTTTAATAAAACAAGCTTTTTTGACCTTACAAAAAACTATGTACCCTACTTAGTCTAAATTAAAAAAATCTTTTTTATTGTTCTCAAGGAGTGAGAAATCAGTCATTGATCTTCCTCTTATCTTACTATCTCACTCAACACATACCATCAGGGCCTTACCCACATTTACCTACCCTTACACTACTTTTTACTTTTTACCCTTACACTAACTATACAAAGTCGCTTCTCGCTGTCTATGTTATTTCGTTAGATCTTAAAAACTACGCAACGGATTTTACGGAACAAACATCTATGTTCATCACACAAATGTTTGTTCTCGGTGGGGATCAAACCCACGGCCTACGGCACAGAAGGCAGACCTACTAACAGAGCCGTGAAGGCTGTCTAAAACTGAACTCAATAAAAGTTAAACGATAATTCTATTAAAAATCCTTTTATTACAATTATCGTTTGTAAGGTATTTGAGTAACTTGTAAAACCGGTAAGGTAGCTTACCATGCAGGCCATACCTACCTAACAGTATTAAATAAAATTTTATTCTAATATGCATTATATTTCTTTAGCTTCATTTTTCAGATATAAATAAATAGGTCCACTAGGCAACTTCGCACATTTTAAGAGTAAAATCGAATGATTTTTTAAAACAAATCGATACCCCTTCTCTAGTCTATGGCGTCCGACCACGCCGCTCACGCTTCATTCTTTCAGAGAAGACAAAACTTTTCATTTAAGGGTTATGGGAGGGTGGGTTTATATCTTCAAATGAAGCTAAATCATATAATAATGATCAAACTTCACACGTGAAGTTCAATTGATCATAATATTATTGATTGAACTGACTCAGAGTACAGTCGACTGCACCAAGATCGTAGTTCATTTTGAAATGGCATCATAGTATTCGCATTAAACACAAAATCTT